>CM060561.1:91486943-92236943 GCA_030625065.1 Alectoris magna
CTTTCTGAAGAGGAATGATATCGCTGTTGTAGGATCGATAATTTTCCAGCGGCACGCAATTGATGCTCAGTGCAGAAGATACATAGTTTTAAAAGGCAAAAGAGATGATGCAACTTTCTCTTCATAATTTCTTCTTCTTGTGCCATTGTTTTTTGACTTTTTTTTTTTTTTCCTGATCATCAGTTTCTTTTCAACCAACATCCTCTGACAATGTGTGAAGACCTTCCATTTTGTGCTCAGAGCAGTGAAAGGTAAATCTTAATTGCAGTTGAGACAGCACCTCATCTCCTCCTGCTTGAAACTGCACCAATCCTACAACATAGGATTTCCTGTGTCTGACTGTTGCTTCTTTGGGAAAGCTGGGGAAGGATACTTGGTGAGAGGCAATCTGCATGAACCCTTTCCGTTAGTAGCCCTGTGAAAAGGACAGCTGGTCCCATATTAAAAACTTGGCTCCAAAAAAAGCACCACTGACTAATACAGTGTTTACGTAGCCTCTACTCAAGAAAGGACAGCTAGTGTCCTATCCAAAGCACAAATGAAAAACTCTATGCAGACTAGACCAAAGAGAACAAGCAATTTCATAGAATTACAATATTTTAAGTATTCAAATTTATTGTCCATACATAACCTCGTAGCGCATCCCTAAAGATGCACCCTAGTAATTAAAGCCAAGTGAATTTTGTGGGGAAGAAGTCTTCCTTTCATTCTTGACCCGCCTTGTACTGCCCTTCCATTAAAGAATTTCCACACTGAGGAAAAACCACTTATGAAGAAAAACGCCTCTTAGTAGTGTCTACGGTTTTGTGTGGTTTGATATTATGTTGCAGTGCTAATGCTGCTTTTCACTATTATAATTGCATGTATCCTCATGCAGAACTACAGAAATACCTAAAAGTATTATAAACTTTAAGTATTAAATACATATATAAACCTTGAAGTATAATATATTTAAATGTTATATAAATATTACATACATTATATGCATAATTTATAGAGGTCACGTGAACATTTGCTACTTAAACTCAAAACCTGCGGATGACTTTGAAGATGACATAAATAAGCCTGTGTCAGTAGAAAGCTACTAAATTTTCAGATATCCAAGAGTAAAGCAAAGAGAAAATGAAGGGGAGGCATGCAACACAACACTGAAATTAATATGAAATAAAAATGGAACAGTTTTTAAACCATGTTAGGAATTTGGATGGGAAGAACTCAATGGGAGAGTCTTTCTCACAAATAGTTCTGCAAAATGCCACTCAACATCCCCTTCCTCTTTCAAAATTACATCAGCTAATTGCTTAGCTCATCCCATGGCCTAAGGCAAAAAAAAATCAGGGTGAGTATATCAGTATTTTGGGTTTTACAACCAAGCATGATGCATCTTGCATGCATTTTCCTGCTGGCAGGTTGTTCAGGTCCTGGAGTGCTGGATCACTCAGGATTCAGGCTACTGAGAGGTGGGACATTTTCAAGGGTAAGGTCATGTGCACAATACACTGTCATTATATAACCGATGGAAATTGCTGAAGGATTTCCAAACATGAATGGGAAGACAATGTTGGGGAACTCAAGAGAAGACAAGTGTAAATAATTTTTATGTCTTTAAATTGAAATCACTTTTTTTCCAACAGTGCTGGTGTTGTAGATTGTCCTGTATGTCAATGTCCTGTAGATTGATTTCTCTATTCGAGACATTCATCCACAACTGCTTTTTTTTCTAAAGCCCTAACAATTTGCATAGCTGTAGGGTGAATATACATCTACAGCTAATCTACGTACATAAGATTGGCACCATTAAGAAGACTGTAGTGCTTTTTCTCAAGTGTCAACCAACAATACTTCAGGCACCTGTAGTCAATGCTGACTTTGTAGTACTGGCCAGCATAAGTATCTATCGCAATATAAAAGATCTGACTGTCAGTCAGTCAGTGTAGGTAAGGCCTGCACAAATGACATAAAAACCATAAATAGCAACAACAGTGTGGTTTATGTTATTTTGGATGAAATCATTCACCACTCATGTTGATGTAATCAATTGATTTAGATTTACCCTGGAACATGAAACAATGAAAAAAGCAAATACCACAGTAGGCCACTGATAATTTTATTCTTGTAAATTCAATGTTAGGTGGTGCTCCAAAAGAAAATAGCAAATCATGTTCTTTAAACCCAATTGAAAGTAATTTTATTCAAAGTATGCAGTAAATTTGTGAACAATTGCAATGTTATGAAGGAGAACGTCTGGCAATTTCTGACCCCTAGCGCTCAGCCTTTCACGTGAAGAGCCCTGCTGAAGCAGAGAAAATTTCACATTGCTTTTAAGTGCACAAGCAGGGAATTACAATACGTAAGTATATCAGGGCTTTCTGTGCCAGTAAGGTTCAGCCCATCATGAACGAGGCGCTCATTGGCTTTTCTTCTATTTTAAGACTGGGCTGTTCTGAAAGAGAATTTCATTTAATTGTTCATTTCTCTTTGGAAATTTTGATAGACTGTCATGTCTCATCTCTTCTTTTTTCCTTCACATAATACAGTATATGCACAATGTGCTTTTCAGGTTGTCCTACAGTAAGAAATGAGATAAAGTATTCAAATAGAAACTAATGTGACATATATGCTTTCTACCCTGGGAGACTTTTCGGGGGGGGGGGGGGGGGGGGGGGGAAGTAGCAAATTTAATATCAGTCTCCACGTAGTTCACATATGTGGAGAAATGGCAGTCCTCAGGTCCAGTAGTGCAGTCTCAAACCCCTGTTTTTTACTTTCATTACAGACAATGAACAGAGAAAATGGTAAAGGGAAGAAAAAAAAAAAAGAAGTGAAAAATTGCTTGGCTCAGAATGATGAGATTAAATGCAAGAATGCTACGGTTGTTCAATACTACTTTATAGAGAAAATATTTCTCTTGCTTCTTCTGTCATACTACCAAAAGAATGTGTTTATCTTTAGAAGCCTTTTGCAAAAAAAACTGCTTCGCTATTGAATATGTGGTTTTAATGTCAGTGGACTGGGATTTTAGGCTTAAAATCTGGACCACCTGGAAATCCAGAAGCTGATATATATATATGTAGGTATCTTGATGATGTCCAGCTTGATTTCATTTTAGCTGCATTTATTTCTAACCCAGCCAATTCAGTTCAAAATATGGTCAGATCAAGCTCTCTTCATCTTCTCTCTTTTTCTTACCACTGACTCTTTCTTTGCCCTGAATCAAAAGTCTCATTCAGCCTGCAGCCATATGTGAGCAATCACAGCTTGACACGGGGTACTAATAACACCTACTCCAGCCATCTCCACTTAAATTGGAGCATTGCCATTGATGTGTGCTGGCGATTGCTCTGGCTTATGTCACTTGCACGTGAGCGGCAGCGGGCACCACAGGAGAAGGAGTGGGAGCCCCTCTCAGGGCTGCCAGTGGAGAAGGTGAGGCCATTTGAAACGGCAGCAAGGTCAGAGATCGTGGCTCAGCCTGATTTTGTAAGTGGCCCTAATGTGCTCCATAAGGATGGATTGGCAGAAAGTGTCTCACTCAGGCCCCAGACTAACATTTGTTTTCGTTTTTCGGAGGCTTCACGACACACTGGGGTCATTGAACTGTTCCTGCTAGAGCTATTTAGCATTCATGGTCTGGAAGAAAATAAAGCCCTAACCTCTGACCTTTCATTAGAATGGAGGACACGGGCGGGGGTGGGGAAGGGTTGGAGATGAGGGGGGAGAAAAGGGGGAAGAAATGTTACTCTCCCTCCGAAAATAAGTGACTTCTGTTTATGGTGCGGGTCTGGCTTGCCATTATTACAGGACTGTGTTTGCTAATAGGGAAAGGAGTCTGACTGTGCTGTGAAGTAGCATTTGCTTTTCTAGAAAGTTAATTTCCCTGCAGTATGGGCACAAAAGTCCCTTCCTCTGGGATTACACTCACTGGGAAGTGCCACAGCATGGCTTGTTGGGATGATCACTGCACTAAAAAGAGGATCAACTCCCACTTATCTGGGCTGAGATTTTGACTAGTGACTCCAACATTTCCCCACATTGCACTCTTGAATGTTAATTACTTTATTTACATTGACCTTCTTCTAAGATCTCTTCTTTGCTAAGGAGAATAGATGGTTTTGGGTTTTTTTTTTCACTCAGAGGCATTCACTCCCTCTGAGAAAATGTGGAATGGTTTCGCCTAGCGTTACTAAAATAAATACTGTCCATAAATAGTGGTCAGTGCTGTGTGTAGCTCCCTGCTGGGTGCTGGGAGGAGGGAGCAGGCCTGCACCTCCTCCTTCCGCCAGCATCCAGCAGCAGTTTCAGAACACTTCACGTGCATGATGCATAACACCTGACTACTGCAACAAAAGGCTTGATTTTCCACTGCTTTCCCCAGCCCAGAAATTGATAGCAATGTGAATTGTCAATAGATAAAGGCAGTGTGAAGGTGGGGTGGACTGGCATACTAAAAGAAAACACTGTGCAAAATTAAACCCACTGCCAAGAAATAATTCACTATACCTGGATGCGGTTAGGTATCTAGGCACAACTCCAGGCAGCCCAGGGCAGATATCCAGAGGAATTTAAACCTGCAGCTCGCTGCTAGAAATCTTTTGCCAGACTGAATGTTGCCTAAACCCCATTGGAATGCCATTCCTGATGGCTTCTGTCCTATTCCATAGCTGTTTCGCATGTCTTTGATGGTTTAATGCAGTGGGAGTTCAAAAAGCCTGTGGATTAGGTAAAAATACATAAACTGCACCTGAAAAAAGAACATTTGGCTTGAGCCAGAGCTGCAGCATGCTGCCAAGCTCTGAGGAGACAGAGGGGTTGGAGCGTCTTCTCCAGCCTCACTGGTGCTCCTCTGCTGCTGATGCGGCTGTACCGAGAAATCGATAAGCCTTGCCTGTGGTGTGCACTTGAAAACTTCCAGTTAGAACTGTTTAAAGAGACAGCGTATTTGTTGTTTAACTAGTGGATTGTTATTTAGGATATTCAAAATTTGGAAGTTTAATTTTTCTGCTAAATATGCTTTTGTTATTTATGTAGCACTGCTTCCTTCCTTCTTCAGATGACCAAAGTAATAAGCCAGAAGAGAAGAAATTTTGAAATTCATATCTGGGTGTAAAAGTGAAAATTTCAGTCTTGTATGATCACACTGCTATATTGCGCAAGCAAGAATAAAAGTAAAATAGCTAATAATAGTGATTTGTGTAACTGTTCCCACTGAGAACTGTGAATGATAGATACAGAAACAAATAATCAAGAAAAGTTCACAGAAACATTCACCAAGAAATTAACTTTGAATTAGTATAACTATATGAAACAAATTGTCTGTTCTGAGCAGCAGAGAGCGGAGGAGACCCAGCAGAGGCTAAGCTCTGTTGGCATGGGTGTCACAAGCAGAAAATCCTCTGTGAGGCTGCAGTGTCTGCACAAACAGAGATGAAACCTGTAAGCACCAAAAGCTGTGCTAAGGATGTGTGTGTGTGCTTGTGGAGTTTAACTTGTATTGTCAAATCCACCTCACTACTGCGGGGCCACAGACCTGCAGGTATGAGAAGATACGAGAAAAGTCAATATTCATGAAAAATACATGGTACAAAGTGAAGAGAGGCTTGTGCGCTGCCATAAATAGGGAGGCTGTGTAACCTCTAGAGGAGGAAATGTAAAAGAAACTACACATAAGTGCTTCTGCAAAGAGCACTGCTGATTATATCCTACCTTCAATGCATTTATTCTGCATCAGCCTCTCCTGCCTACTTTCAGCTGTGGTTATCATCTGTGTGACTCTAATAAACAACATTATTACACTACATAAATAATGTAGAAATAGTATAAGAAAACATGAATTTACAGGCAACATTTCCCAGGGTCTGGCCTCACTATTAAAATAGGTAAGGCATGTTCTTAATTGGGTTCTCAAAACCACATTCTTGAACTCAGCTGAGCCCTTAGTTAGAGTTACATCAGGAAAGGCTTTTCTGAATCACATCTAGCAGTGAATGGTGATTAGCCTTCTCACTGTTTATGTTGGGGAAGTAAATCCCTAACAGACTTGGATCCATGGCTGAAAGAAGCTGGATGTTGAAAGCAGGTTCTTGTCATAGCCAACATAGCTACTTCTGTCCCCGTTTTGGGACTATGGTGAGTACCAGCTGGTTTTTTTTTGTTGTTTTGTTGTTATTGTTGTTGTTTGTTTGTTTTTTTAATTACTTTTTTTTTTTTTTCATTGGCAGCATAGCAAAGTGAGTTGCTTTACATTTGCTGTGAGCATACAGATAGCTATCACAGATTAATCTGGGCTGTGCAGATGTGGCTGTGAAAGAAGACAGAATGCTTATGGATCCTTTTCTTCAAGGGAGAGAGGAAATGTCAGAAAGGGGAAAGGAATATCTAGAAATGTAGGGAAACTTTGAAATATCTTTATTGTGTACTTAATTGTATGAATACAAAATGTAAGAATACAAAAATCTGCTGCTTTAGCTAGCTAAATAGACACTGCAACTTAGCAGGTATGGGTGCACTTAGAGGGCAAATTCATGCCATTCAAAACATTTTGAATGACTGTACCAAATGCTGAAGATGGTGCTTTCCAATACAACTGTGTTCCTGAGTGTGTTTTTCACCAGTTGACAAATTCCTAACACAAGCAGTAAAAATATAACATTGCCTACAGAAAGCCAAAATGTTACTGACTAAGTAGAATACAAGGAGAGGGGGGGAAAGGGGAGGGCTGTTTATTTGTTTTAAAATCCTTATTTTATTTAAGTCTGTCTTATTTTGTCCTTCCTTACTGACACAGATCTTTGCCCCAGTCTTATCCCCAGTCCTAACCTTGCTAGAGATGTAAAAATTTTGGAAATGGTGCAGGTTTGCAAAGCAAATGTTTTTCTTGGAAAGTATGAAGGGGGGAAGGGGTGTGAGGAGATGTTCAGAAAAACTGGCCATTTAGGGAAAAATACAAGTATCTTTATAACCATTACTTTAAACATTTTTTCACTGCTCATTCTGGGGCAGATTGTTTCACATGAAAGCCTCCTTTTTTCCCCCCAGTTTTTCCCTACCAGACCCATGGAAAGTAACTTTCCAACACTAACATTTTCTGTATATATTTCCAGGATTTTTCTCTCAGACCTTGAAGCTTCTAAACATGTCTTAGACACTGGGCTTGCATATGTGTAAGTGGAACGACATGTAAAAGTCTGAGTCATCTGAGAGAGTAGTTGTAACCATGATGTAGGAAGCAAATCCTTTCTTCCTGTGTGAATGTGGGGTGAGTTATGCCAGGCTGCTTTGGATCTGGAAATAAATTGGTGCACCCAGAAACTCTCCTTTTTTTTTTTTTTTAAATTTTTGTTTTGTTTTCCCCTAATTCTATCAGATGTTCTGTTAATAGATGTTTCTTCATCCTAAGTACTTTTCCGTACTTATGTCCTTAGACCTTCCCAGCTCTAAGATCTGTGCAAGGCTTTGTGGCAGATGCGATGGAGGCATGTTTGGCTGGGGCTGTTTGCCTGATTCCTCTACAACAAGCCACTGCACTGTTGTTATGTGCTGTTCAGTTCACACTCCAACCACAGAAACAGGTAGTGGGTACAGAGGCAGCAGAACTTAGTGAAAGCATTCACATGCATCCTGAATACAAGTGGAAAAGAAGAAGGTTATCAGGAATAGTCAACATGGATTCACCAAGGGGAAGTCATGCTTGACCAATCTGGTAGCATTTTATCATGACTGGCTGGGTAGATGAGGGGAGAGCAGTGAGTGTTGTGTGCCTTGATTTCAGCAAGGCTTTTAACACCATTTCCCATAAGTGTAGGATAGATGAGCGGAAGGTGAGGTGGGCTGAGAAATGGCTGACAGACAGAGCTCAGAGGGTTCTGATCTGTGGTGCAGAGTCTAGCTGGTGGCCTGTAGTAAGCAGTGTTCCCCAGGGGTTGGTAGTGGGTCCAGACTTGTTCAACATCTTCATCAGTGACCTGAATGAAGGGACAGAGTGCATTCTCAACAAGTTTACTGATGATACAGAAGCTGTGAGGAGTGGCTGACACACCAGATGGCTGTGCTGCCATTCAGCAAGAACTGGGCAAACTGGAGAGTTGTGCAGAAAGGAACCATATGATGTTCAACAAGGGCAAGTGTACACGTGGGGAGGAATAATCACATGGATCAATGCAAGTTAGGGGCTGACCTGCTGGAAAGGAGCTCTGCTGTGAAGGACCTGGGTGTCCTGATGGGCAACAGGTTGGCTGTGAGCTAGCAGTGTGCCCTTGTGGCCAAGAGGACCAATGGTATACTAGGGTGCGCTAAAAAGAGTGTGGCCAGCAGGTCAAAGGAGGTAATCCTCTCCCTCTATGTTGCCCTTGGGAGGATGCATCTTGCAGTACTGTGTCCGTTTCTGGACTCTGCAGTTCAAGTAAGAAAGCGAATTTCTAGAGAGTACAGTGGAGGCCACAAAGATGAAAAAGGGCCTGGAGCATCTCCCATATGAGGAAAGGCTGAGAGGCCTTGAACTGTTCAGCCAGGGGAAGACTGAGGAAGAATCTTACAAGTGCATATAAATATCTAATGGGCAGGAGTCATCTGGATGGAGCCAAGCTTTTTTTTTTTGGTGTTGCCCAGTGACAGAACAAGGGGCAATGGGTGCAAACACAGGAACATAGAAAGTTCCATACAAACATGAGGAAAAACTGTATGGATGGTAGACGATATCTGAATGGATGATTGAGCTGCCCAGAGAGGTTGTGGAGTCTCCTTCTCTGGAGATATTCAAAACCTGCCTGCATCCTTTCCTGTGGGATCTACTGTAGGAAATCTGCTTTAGCAGGTGACTAGACGATCTCCAGAGGCCCCTTCCAACTTCTACGATTCTGTGATTACATACGAGCAACTCATTCCCTCCCTCATTTTGCCTGTGGTTTGAAAAGAAAACTTTCAGTGATTTGGTTGGGCTGGTAAGTATTTTGGTAATGCAAGAACATATATTTGTAGGTGTCTGTGAATGTGTTCATGTAGAGACAGCATCCAGCTGAATGGAGCTAAGCATAGACATGGAAAATAGCCGTCACAATAGAAAGTGTTTTTAGGTTTTTTTTCTCCTCATTCTGTATCAGACTTTACTGTATACAGACCTTTATTGTCTTCCAAAATTGTTTGTGTAATCCTTTACTTGATGGCTGATAGCACTTGTTCACACAGCAGAGATGTGGACTTATGCAGCTCTTCCTGCTACCTGAGTGTTTTGCTGTACTGTCAGGGGTTTATGATAATGAAGAGATTCAGGACAGTAACCTGTCAGCCCACAGACACAGAGCTGTGCTGTCAACCATTGTACACACGGCATTCTGGAAACTTGGGAACTAGCACAGAGAATGCTATTCTCCCCCACCCTATTACACACATGCACAAGGATATACAGGTATGTAGATAAAGCGGCAGTTGGCTTTTGACATAAAGGATAATAGGCACAGATAATAATACCTATGTATGTAACACATTGTAGCTTGAAGTACTGTGTACTCAAACGTTTTGAGCTAATAGCTTCTCAGTGATTCTGCTCAAAAAAGCAAAGTATAGACACTGAAACGTTTAACTTTTTGTATTATCTTGCACTTTTGCTAAGCCAATATTTGTATGCTTGTAAAGAAAAATTACTTTGTTGATTTAAGATTTTGAAAGCCCAGTCCTCCAAAAACTACTGTAAGAGGAGTAAAAACAAAACAAAACAAAAAACCCTTCAAGACATCATCAAAACATCATATGATGTTTTGAATGACTGCACATCTAACTTCCCTGCCTGCATTCCCTGGGATGCATGGGCCAATAAATTGGATCAATCAAGCTTTTGATGTGGGGAGTGGTTGGTGAAATGCAGCCAAGCAGCAGCTGTGTCCAGAGGTGATTGGTCAGCTGGGAGCAGCTAGTGTGACACAGGCTGGCTAATGGGCCTGGCAAATGCTGGATAGCAAGAGAATGGTATCACTGGTTTACAGCATTTTGTCAGGGTGCAAATCAAACCGTCTGACCAGAAGCAAAGCTCTTTGTTGCCCTCTGCAGGGACAGAAATCAAGAACCTTATTTACCAGACTGTTAAGAAAGTAAGAGGAAATGGGGGAGGGGGAAGAGGTGTCTAGAGGAGTCCTGCAAGAATATAGATTCTTGGCAGTAAATCTTGATGTATTTCTCATTCTTTAGGAGCCCTTCCATTATTTACTGATTTATACAGTAGGCTGTATTTTAAAGAACTGACGTGTTTAGTACTTCAGAAAGGTAAGGACTTTCTACTCAAGAAAAAAAGTGAGTCCTTTTTTTCATGAGCATTTTTTTCTGTTTTTCTAGAGGAGACAATGTAGAGTTTGCTGGAAAGGTGGTGCTTATGTTACTTATGTCTGTGTGTAACAAATGTATATTGTGCATCATGAAGTTGCTAAGAATTACTTTATTTCTGCATCACATATAAAGATGCTGAACTTAGCAAACCCGCATCAGAAAAAGATAACATTTTAAAAGCAATAGAGTCTAGAGGGGCACTAGAAGGAAGGATCAGATTTTCTTTTCTCAAAGGATCTCTAGAAATTATGTATTTTATTCCACTGTGTTATCATTCTTTTTAAATAGCAAAGTAGCTGAAATAACAAAAAAGGCAGAAGGAAAATCATTAGGCACAAAGCAAAAATAGAACTAGAGCTCCATTAGCAAACCACCTTTCTCAGCTGCCTCAGCTTTTCAAGGCTGATGGGATGACAGTTTCTTGTTTAAATTTCCACAGATATCTTTACAGGCGCATAACCCATGAACTCATTACTGAGGTACATGCATTATACATGCATTCATGAAGGAACATTGATCAGTCTTTGGAATGCTTGATAATGAACTCATGCTTCTTAGGTTCCTTGAATATTAACACCATGTTACAAAATCAAATATGTTCACATATTCCTTGTGTTTTATGGAGTTATTTCTGGCTTCTGCCATCAAAGACCCCAGATCACATAATATGTGCTGAATAAGAAATCAGGTGGCCAGCTACAGGTGCTGGGCAGAGGTTTTGTTTTGATACATTAATTCACCATGTTACATATTTGTCATGTAATCCCACCCTGGAACATACAGAGGGGAAAAGATACGATAAACAGGGAAAAAAAGCCTGTACTGCCAGGCCTGCATGTTTGACTGAGTCTCTACCCTTGGCAACTAACCACCCAGCTCCCATTGCCTCCAGTGGATGTATACTAGGAGAGAAGAAAAGGAATTCTGAAAGCTTAGGTCTGTTTTGTTTTGTTTTGTATTGTTTTGTTTATTAAATGACATTTCAGTGGTGAGGTTGAAATTACTCCACCACTCACCACCTGCACTGCAGGTGCCTACCTTGTTATACACGCCACATGGCAGGTAGGCCACTACACCCCCTCTCACAGGGCCATCCTGTGAGAAGGATGCAGTCTCTCTCTCTTCCCACCCTTGATAGGTGTTTCCCTTGCCCTGTTTGTCCTAATGTGCTCCCTACTTCCCCAGGGGAGCAGAAGATGGGGTGAGTGCCTAATAGCTGCTGCGACTCAGCATGGGGAGCTGTCATGGGGCCTGCCAGCACAGCTCTCTGCAATGCTACCAGCAAGCACGGCTGAGACATTTGGTGGCACTTGCCTCCTGAGCAGCTGCTTCTGGGCTCCTCTGGGAAGGAGAGTCGGTGGGGAGGAAGTGCTTTATTGGCCAGATCTGGCACAATGGCTGCCAGTTTGTCTAAATGTGTAATAACTGCCTTCTTGCTCAGACCACAGGGCCCCAGAGAGCAGTATCCCGTCTCTGACGGTAGCTGAGAACAGATGTGTCAGGAAGGTTACAAGGACAGGCAGGCAAACAGCGGTGCTTTCCCGGTATGCCTTCCCCACCTCCAGAGGTCTGTGGCTCAGGGACTTCCTGCAGCAGAAGTGATGCTGTTTATCTCAGTAGCCCTTGGTAATTTTTCTCTCAATATCTTGTTTAATCAATTTTTGAAGCCATGAAAGCTTTTGGCATCCACAACGTCCTGTGACAATGAATTTTCATAGTGCATTGGGTTACAAAAAAAGATGTTTCCTTTTATTTGTTTTAAATCTGCCACCTGTTAACTTAATTCGCTGTCCTCTCTATCTCATATAGTGACAAGCAGTGAATGCACAATCCCTGTGCACCTTCTCTATGATATTCTTAATTACACAGACCTCTGTGTAGATCCTTTCTGATAAAGTGTCTTAGAGAAGCTGTCCCTTACCAAGTGATGCGGGCCTTGCAAATGGACTTAATATCATGGTTGCAGAAAATAATGGATGCTTCAAAAATCCAACATCCATTGCATGTCTCCTAAATATTGTCTTTTCTCTGTTTCTCCAGTAATCAAGCTCATCAGACTGATCAGACTGCAGGTAGCATTGGTTAAGAGTCTTTTGCTGTTCTGAATTTATTGCTGGCTGTTTACAGATGTATAACAATAACATGGCATATTTTACGAAGATGAAAAAGTTACAAACGTATACCTGACCTATCTCTGCTGTAGCTAATTTTTCTTTCATTCAGGTCAACTTCTGTAACAATAACTTAATTATCATTAAAAAATCTTGTTTGAGATTTTTAATATGTGGAATGTCTCCGAAGATGAATACAAAGCAAGTAGAAACTGCATGTAACACATGCTGTAAGGGAATACTAAGTTTGATGCGTCTTCTGTGTTTAAATCAATACTACACACAGGGTTGCAAGTGACAGAAAGAAGTGAACTTGATAAATTGCTGGTTTTACAAGGTGAACAGAAATATCAGGACCTACAAAACTGAAGCAAAGATCAGCTGGGAGGGGGAAGGGAGCTGAATAGTTGGCTGGCTTCTCTTCTACTTAAAACTGCTGCTCATTCCCTGAAGTTGCCAGCTTGTCTGCTTGATGGCTTGGCAGGATTCTGTCAGGAAATGTGCAAATTGCAGCTTGTGGAAATGGAAAAAACGACAGAAACTAGACTAATGTGGAAGAAGAGCATCTAACCTTACAAAATCAGTTTTTAACCTAAAACTGCCAGGCCTGGTTAAGAAGAAAGATTGGTTGCTTGTAACTTTAATCACATTTGAAGTAGTTAGCCTATTAAGCCTCGTTTATTCCATGATTCTATTAGCAGCTTTGATCCATGTCTGCAGCTCTTCCCCACATTAGGAGAAGTGTAACATGTGTGGCTGCACAAAAAGAAGTGGGAGGAAACCCTTTGCTCAGTGTGGCAATAAAATAACTGCCTCACGTATGGGTCAGGGTGGGTGATGAAACACTATCCTGCTCTTAGCATATGTGCCCCTGGAATATTGTCAGCAATCTTTCAGAGGGAGGATCAGCAGAGGAAGTAAACAAATGCTGCTTGGCTGGATTTGGCGGTCACACCTCTTAAATAACCTCCCAGAAGGAGAGATTTCAGACAGCCAGTGGTCAGGGGAAGCAGAAGTATCCTGGTTTTGTTTGGGCCAGAAATACTGCAAGATCAGGAATATACAATACATTTTTATATTCTACTGTTCCTTTCAGGCAAAGTCTGAAAGGGCAGAGGTGTGAGGAACCTGCAAAGGAAACTATACTGAACTGTTAATCTAAACTATTTGTCACTTCTTTGTTTTTATTTATATCAAACCCACAGATTTCAACTTTATAAAGATGTTTGTCTTTCTTTTTTTTCCACTCCTTGTGGCTTGATACCATGGTAGAATCAAAGACTTCTGCGTGCAGTGTACAAGTCCCAGTTTAACACCAATTAAATATTTCATAGATGGTTGAAAAGTGTTCTGGATTCCAATTTTCTTGTTTCATGGTGAATACATTTATTTTCATTCTTTATTCAACACTCAACAGCCCAAAAAGCCAGCTGCTGCAATGCAAATGACTTCCAATATTCCCCTTGAAGTTCTGAAGGAAACAGGTAATGTTAGCCATTTCTCCTGTGCAATGCAAGTACCGAGATGTAAGCACAGGACTGTAGCTAATGCAGTTACTTTGCCGCATTCTGCCCTAATTTGTAAATCATATTCTGTCTTGCAAACCTGAACACATACTGACACTGGAGTTCAAGATCAGGTTTTGTGGGGAAAGAGCTGTAGCTCAACCAGATTCCTCTTTCCTGTCCCAGTCCTGTCCTGTTTTGTCTCTTGATTCTTCTGGCCTGAAGCTAATATACAACGTCACTGTTAATGAATAAGAAGCTTTTCTGCTGGGTTTCGAAGAGGATGAGAGCTGATCTTAACAATCAAGAGCCTGCAGTTCTGTTTCTCAGTTACCTCATCTGTGATGTGAGTGGATGTTACATCCCAAAGGTGCAAACATTTCTCAGCCCAAAGTTTCTAGTTTTCCTCTTGGGTCCAGTCACATCCACAGCTCATCTGTGAGTCTGCTGGCAGTAAGTCTTAGGAAGTCTTATGACTTAGGAAGCATTTATGTTTTTCTGCATTACTGCCTATCACTTTCGTCAGCAGAACAGAGTGACATAATTCTTGCTTTGAAGCAGAAGTAACCAGAGGTTTACACTTCACCTTCAAGTGGTGTTGTTCTTAAAAGGTTCTACTGGAGGAGCTCCACAGGCTCTCCACATGGTACACTTCTTGCTCTCCTTATAACCGTAGTTTTTTTTTTTTGCTAGTATTTTTCATGAAAGTAAAACCAATAGCTATTTTCTATTAACTTGAACAGCTGACTGCCATCTACTTCATGAAATCTTTTACATATATGAAGACATCTGCTGTTTATGCACCTTGTTCCTGCTTTGTTTTGGAAGATGTTAGAATAATGACATATTCTTCCTTATAATAGCATCAGGTTAGCATCCATAACATATCTTTTAGAAAGGGAGGGTGTAGAGGGAGAAAGGTTGGCCATGCAAGCATCAAATGTTTGGAGAGTTGTGTACCTGTTTTTTCCTGAGAACTTATACAGACAATCATTCTTTTAATTACAGTTTTGCATATTACTAGTCAACTGGTCTATTTCTGATACTTTTTTTAATCTCTTGAGGGATGTTGCACCTGTATTCTACTGGAATTGGTCAGTTTTGCTGTGGCTATGTTACTTACATAGAAAACTCTACCTTCAGAAAACAAGTCCATTGTCATAAAGCTCATCCCTTATTCTTAACAATTTTGGTGGTAAAAGTTCCCATCATACTAGCTGTGGTAGTATACAAACTAGTATACTTGCCTTTCTCAGTAAGACTCAGGAAGAGGGTTCAGTAATGCACACTGAGCAGACAAGAAGTAATGGGCAGTTAAGTTAAAATAAGAGATATTTGGACTGGATTTAAGGATAAATTACCTCTTCATGGAGACAGACAAGAAGTGCAACAGAAGTCTGGGAAGACTGTGCAGTCTGCATCTTCAGAAGCTTTCTTGACCCGTCTGGATAAAGCCTTGAACAACACAGTCTGATCCTGCAACTGACCCTGCTTTGGATAGGAGGTTGGATTGGAGGCCTTTGAGGCTCCTTCCAGCCTGAATAGGTCTATGATCTTGTAATAGTATGACTCAGACATGAAATTAGGACAGAGACAAACAAAGATTTCTGGTGAGTTTAATAAACTTCCCTTGTTGCTCAGTATTCAGTTTTCTAAACAGTGCAAAGGTCCTACTTTATGTAGAAGATTATGCCAAATGCTCAGTAACTTGTTATCAGATTTTATGATCCTACCTTCTGTGGGAGGAGCAGAATAGGGTGGTCAGTCTTTGGTGCTAGTAAGTGCAGAACACAGAGGCTGTATCGGATCTAGCCAGTTGAATGTAAGTAGTACTGCAATCAAAATTACTTTAAGCTTATCATGGTGGACTGAAAAACAACTAAGGCTCTGTTTATGTAAAGAGAGGTATAACTGAGTACCTACCCAAACAGGGAAGTAACTGTACCGAAAAAAAAACCATACTACACTATTATTATATATGTTGTTACATCTTGGTGCAATAAGAGTCAAGGCAAATCTTTCTCTGTAGATCCATACCAAGTCATCTTTGTGGACTATTCTTTTTCTATTTGTGACTTAAATGGAAAATTTGTTTACCTGTAACATAAGCACTCCAGGTTCTATCTGCAAATACAGTGAAACTACCTAAACAGAGTAGCTCTGTGCAGTTTAAGAAATGGTGATTTCAGAGTGACTAGGAATAGCTCTCCATTCGCACCACTCTTTCTTTTCTAGGGAATTAGTGAGAAAATTCACCACAGTTTTTTTCCTAAACACAAATATTAATGATATTCACGTATTTATTTCTTAAAATACGAAATTCAATTTGGCTCCAGTCCCTAAAATAAGTCTCTGTGTCTACTTGGGTATTCTTGGTCTTTGGTGGTCGTCTGTCTTCCTGCCTAAATTTCCGATACCTTCAAATTTTTAATTTGCCATTGCTTTGTTGCTGAAATTTATAGGCAATGAAGTGTAGCCATTCTACATACTCTAGTAGATGCAACTGTGTGGGCTTATGGACACAGAGCTACATATCTGGAGGAGTTGAGGGGACCCTCACTGTTGTCTGCCTCTCACTGTTATGTTCATTATATTTTTTTGTGTGTGTGCCCCTGATTTCAGAGGGAGCATCAGGCAGCAAATGAAGCTGGAGTATATGCAGGTCATGTACTACAAATAAGGAAATGCTTTCACTTTTTGCAGGCTCAGGATCACTCTCTCTATTAATTACTTGATCTCTCAAATGGCTGCTCACTGCCAAACATCTTTCACATCTGTTTCTCAGATTCCTCATCATTTACCAGGACAGCAGTTGCATGCTTCCTCAGTCTGAAGGAATTAAACAGCCACACTTACAGTGAGGAAGCATAGTTTTGTAGGCAATTCTGAGAGCAGATTGGAGCCATGGTACTGAAGCCTTTGTTTCAGATTAATGGTAAAGACTTCTGGACTGTCTCTTGTTCAAGTGACTTCTACTTCAAAATATCAAATTGTGTTTGTGTATGTGTGGCTGTGTACCTGTAACCACTCTGCATTGCAAATAAACATCTCTAGTTCCATTTTGGGTATATGCAGGCTGATTGGCAAAGTTTTGTCATGGCAATTTAACAATCAAAACCTGCCATGCCTAAGCATTGTTCTATTTTTAAACGTGTATTTAAAATTAATGTGGCTTCCAGCTTCCAGGAGCTGACATCCATAAGGAGTACTCAAGTGGTACTTCATCCTCTCTTGCACGCCTGTTTCAGTCAATGACTGCTTAGTAGGAGTTGACTCACTGTCAATAAAGTTAGTAATAAATAGAGGCAAAAAAAAAAAGAAAAAAAGTATCAGCCAGAACATTCCCTGTATACACAGAGTTGTCTACATTTTTCTGGAGAAGGAAATAAAATCACATGTGGTTTAGTTCCAGCTTTTATTTTGAATCATTAGATTTTGTTTTTCCTTAGTAATAAAAATAAACTTTGCCTACAGTACACAAGTGTAAGATTTCCTGTATTTGAAATACTGTTTTTCACTCTTGTGGTAAAAACTGGCTCCTACAACACAGCATTTGAGGTTCAGGGTTAGATTTTTCCTGAAGGCCTAACCAAAATCTCTCACTGCATGAGAGACATCACATACAGCTTTTACCTTCCCTTCCCTCCATCTCAGCCAACCCTTCCTCTCCAGTGTGCAAGTCATAAGGTGTGCATGAAGACAAGTGGAACTTAGAGGTAGATTTGCCAAATATTTGACTGAATGTTTTGCCTCAATTCATAGCATATGCTTTATGGTGATGTGGAGAAGTGATGCTTTGCAGACTGTTCTTGTGACTTAGAAAATTGTACCTAATTAATATATAACTGAGATTCTGATGATTTCTTTCTGCGTTGTTAGCAATACTTCATGTAATTTATTTTCTTATCCTTCCACAGTCTGAAATGTAACCCTTTAAATGTGTGACGCTCATTTTTTTTCTATATGTAGTTTTCCTTACAACTCCCATCTATCATTTTGGTTAAGATGTATCTGTCTGTAGCATATATACAAAACAAAAGAATTTTTTTCATTTTAATGGAGCATGGAAAATCTTCACTGAAAGCATCACTGATTTTACTAAAGAATGTAATGTGCAGGACCAAGCCTCTCAGCTCTCACCGATTTCAAATGAGATTTGTTCATATTCAAGCAGCTTTTTTAAAGCACACTACCTCACTCTTGAAAGGAGAAAATCTTTCAGTGTGATTCAGGGGACTTCTCACTCATTTAGCTGTCATTGCATGACAATTCCTATCTTGTGAGTAAAGATAATAGGAAGATGCTCTTTGTAAGACCTCTCAGCTTTGTTAACAGTATGATATCCAGTGATCAGGCAGGGAATGTTCTGCCTTCAGAAAGAGTCTAAACCAGGAGGAACTTCTCTGTTCCCACTGGTGGGGATAAGCAGGTGTGAGTGCAGACAGCACCTTCCCCTGTAGGCTTATCAGGACCACGGGCAATCACAGCTGGGTGCAAAAGTCATGAGTGATTTGGGCAAGGACTTGTCCTGAACCCTGGAATCAAGGTGATCTATTCCTTGCCTGTTCAGTCTGAACTTGGAAAAGATCTTTATGTGCTGAAACTGAGTTGACAAAGTAGTTTGGGAAAAGTACAAGAACACATTTTTCTTCAGAAATGACCAGTGTCAGCTACCAGCTGCTTGAGGGTAGATAAAGCTTGGTCCTTCCTTTGGCACAGATGTCAAATTGAATTTGCAGTAGATTGTGATTCTACTATTTTTCTCCCTCTTCTTGCTTCCTATATGCAAGGAAACACAAGTGGGTCCCTTAACTCCACACTTATCTCATCTACTCTCATCATTTATATGATGGACTGTTTGGGATTTAGCTATTAGCTGTCAGTCAGTAGCTAGATCCAGTGATCTTTCTCCTTTCACTATGTGGGGGGTTAGGGTAATAATACAAGCACAATTTAGGGCCAGACAGACAAAAATTTTAACTCTGATCAAACTGATAAAACATTTGACAGCACTGGTCATCTGTTCTATCTGCCAGCTTATTGAAGAGACCTGACATACATAGTTTCAAGAAAGAGAAAGAGGTGAAGAACAACTATTTCACTGTTAGCAAAGCCAGATATCCATCTCTAGGAGGGATGGACTCTTCAGGTAGCTTGCTAACTGCTATGATTCTAAGGAGGTATCAAACAATATTAATGTGACAATACAGGGAGATGGCTCTTTCTGAAGCCTACAGGAGTGGCACATCCAGTATTTGCTCAGAAGAGGTGAGTTGGAAACAATCACAGATCCTTAGTTAAAAGGAATGTTCTTTCAGTTAGGACAAATGTAGTCAACTGAATAATCTTAGATATTATTTTAATATTTTTATTTATAATATGCTATATATTATAAATATATAGTAATCATAAAGTTTATTATTATTTATAATTTTGCTGCCATAACCAGTTAACTGGTTGGCAGTGCTTGTGATTTCACTTGCAAATGCTCTGCTTTTTACTGAACAGATAACTGGGGACTTACTTTTCTTAGGAGAATACAACATATAGAGAAAAGGGGAAGAACTGTATGTATGGTTGCTTAGAAATACAGCAGACACACCTCCATAAACATGCCTGTACAGGAGCTGTGCTGTCTTTTCCCTGGGAAAAAGGCCTCTCATTCTGATATGGCAATTGAGAATTTATTCTATCATGTTGAGAAATTGCCCAGACCAAAATTTCAGCCATCTGTGCTACCAGAAACATGATCAGTCCTAGCCAGTAAATCATAGCTCCCCAGTGCTTTGGACAACACAAACTCTTCAGCATTTTAAAATGCTATTGACTAGTGACAGAGGGATAGGATTTGTGAGGCCTTTTATGATCAATCTGCTTCTGTTAAATAGCTGATAAATTACAGTCTGATGAGTTACGTCTGTTGGCTAAGAGCAGTCTTGTTTTTAATATATTCCTACACCTTTTACAATCAGAGCTTTGATCTCTGTACTAAAGCCCAAGGAGGGGCAGGCGCACGAGACTTTCTTTTGCAGATCAGATACAATGAGTACTTGCATTTCTATCGTATGTTCTCTCTCCTTGATTTCTGATCATATATCAGAGCACTAATTTGAGTGCTTTTTTTTTTTTCTTTCTGATTTACAACTGAGTACTTTTTTCCACATAGATTGTTCTCAGTTTTATCTAATCTATAGTTTTCACTTGTCAAATAAGAAGCTCTCAGAAAACTAAACACATTTTATTTCCAGCTTGCCTGCTATTCTTTGAGAGGTGACAATAACAATGAAAGGTTATGAAAACCAGACACTGATAACTCTGCAGTATTTCAGACCAGAGGGTGTTCAGTCTTCTGACTAGCTGTGAAAGAGAAGAAAAAAGCAATGGGTCCTTTCAATGATTCTGACTTCTAGACCCTAGCTGAAGGGAAACCGATGACTAAGCCAGTCCCAGAGGCAGGTCTAACATCAGTTTTCTCTGATACAAAGCAGAACACCCGCTCTTCCTCTGTGCAAGACTGACAGACATCAAAAAGCATATCCCATAAATTCCTTATCTGAGGAATATAACTCAGATGGCATCTTCACTTTGCTGGTCATCCATACAAAACATTGTTCTAGGAAAGATTCAAAGAGCCTTTTCAACATCCCATTTCATGAGAGGTGGTCTATAGTTTCTCTTAGAAGGACTGGATTGTACCCCATTCTGCAAAATTGTGCACCTGAATTCATGCTTGGTTACTGGCAGTAATTAGCTAGTTTAGCACTTGCTGGGTGAAAGGCAATACCGTTTCAGGATTGCATTGCTTTGGAAAAAGCTCAGTTGGTTTACAGGCCTGGCAATGGAAGGCCTGGTTGTGCTCAAACCAAGCTGGTTCAAAGCACTCTTACAAGCCCAGTGGATGTTCAGAAGATTTTGTTGGTTGTGCTGGTGAACGTAATAGTGGCTGCTGTGTCGAATTGTAACACGCTTTATCAACAGGTAAATAACTGAACACACAGGAAATAAAACTGTTTTTTATCTCTCTGTATGTAGGCTCTTCTTAGCAGTCACTGAAGTGTGCACAGATAAGCCTGCCTTAGCCAGCATGAATATCTCACCACTAGAGTGGAGTTTTAAATTACATGTCTTTCCTCTCTCATCTTTTCAGCTGAATCCGTCTCATAACCGGTATTTGTTACTAGTTGTCAGAACGTGGTATTATATGTGTATTTCTACCTCTTTAATGCACAAGGTCATCAAGGTCTTTCTTCCTTCTTTCTTTCAGTCTTCCATACTGAATGTTTTCTGTCTGTGCTAATGGTTAGTTTGCATTCACTCATTCATACTTCTGCTTTTTATTGGTAAATAATAAAAATAAGAGGGCAGCTGTGAAAGTAATGCCTCCTGTTTTGTTACGTTGACCCACCATGTCAGAGACACATGGTTTGGCATTAAATGTTGAACTTCCCTGCTAATATTCCATTACATTTGATTGCTGTGTGACAAATGGCAGCAGAGGGGCAGTTTGACAAAATGGTATCATCTGGCAAAGTGTGTATGAAGCAAAGGTGTGTCACTGAATTCATCCATGCAGAAAAAAATTACACCAATTGACATGTATCAACTCTTGCTGAATGTTTATGGAGATCAAACAGTATATATTAATTAGCATAGTGAGGCAGTGGGTGGTACATTTCAGCAGTGGCAACAGTGATATGAAAGACAAGCCACATTTTGTATGGTACATGGCTGTCACACCAAGGAAGGAAGAGCATCTTGATCAGCTCATCTGTGCAAACTTGCTGATTACAACCAGGAAAATGTGTACAGAATTGGATTTTGGCTTCAATGTGTTGGAAATGATAGTTGCAACTTTGGAATGTAGCAACGTTTGTGTCAGGCAGGTCACACATGCTCACACAGGAATAGAAAGAACACTGTTGGCAGGTTTGTCAGAACCTATTGAACCAACACGGAACTGAAGGTGACAGTTTCTTTGATCGCATCATTACCAGTGACATGAAGTGGCGTCACCATTATAAGCTGGAGTCAAAAGACAGTCCATGGAGTGGAAAGATGTGAATTCCTCATGCACTCTCTTTTGGGTCAGGAAAGGGCTGATCCTTCTGGATTTCCTGGAACCTGAACAAACCATCAACTCTGATCGCTCTACCATGACTAAGCTAAAGACTTGAACTTCCAGAGTCCAGCCAGAGAAGAAAACCTTTCTTTTGCAATATGATAACACCAGGCCCCAGTTTGAAGACCATGGAGCACATTGATTATCTTGGCTGGACTTTAATACCACACACACTGTATTGTCCAGATTTGGTGCCTTCTGACTTCCATCTTTTTGGGTCAATGAAAAATGGACTGCAACATTTTCCTAGCAGCAATGTTGTCAAAGCAACTATGAAACAACTGGTCACCTTCACTGGTGCAGGTTTTTATGATCATGACATGTACACTCTTGGTCATCACTGGCAAAAATGCTTAGTTAATGGTGGTGACTCTGTTGAAAAAAATAGTGTTTTGTAGCTGTGAATTTTCTCTATCAAATAGGGTTATTATGCTCTTTGCAGTTGTAGTTTCCATGGAAATAAATAGGTGGTATTACTTTGAGAGTGACCTGTGTAAAACAGTACCAGCCTCATTCCTAGAACAACACTCCTTAATAAACTTGTCATCCTGAAGGGCAGTTGTGTGTATCACCTCCCAGTTGTGTCATCCAAAGTAACCAAATCCAGTACACAAGACAGCCATGGAGCCAGGTGGTATTGAAGAACAGCACGGGAGTGTAGGTGAGGAGGTCGATGTGTGGGGACTTGTCAAGAGCTACACTCAAAGTGAGCAATTGCTGTCAGATATAAGCACTTCCACCTCCACTCCATCCTGAGGGCGCTTTCTGTTTTGTAGAAGGGACCATGCTCCTTGAACTGGGAACTTGAGAACACCAGCAGCACTGCTGGAGGAGGATGTACATCTCACAGCAGAGGAATGTCTGACCATTTTCAAAGTTTCCACAGAGGCAGGTTCTCAGAACAGATGCTCCTTTCTGCTGGCTGAGACCTAAACATTGCTGTATTGTGCTCTTGCATGAGAACCTGTATGCGACATGGGGCAGAAGTATGTTTGTTTGCCTTATTCTCATTTTTCAGAGAAGAGAATTGTGCCAAAATAAACAAATGGTGAGCAGCTAGTAAGATTTTAAAACATTTTTTATAATCTGTGTACTTTAAAGTGTCAGTGATAAAAGTTTAATGTGCATATAGGCATACACTCCCTTCTCATTTGCTCTTTTACGGTTTTTATAACAGTTTTCCTTTATGGAAACCATTACCATTGGAAGTGTGTGAGTAAAATTTTACTCTGCTTGAAGAATTTTAATTTGCGTTGAAAAACAAAAAAAAAAAGATAAACATACTGTATATGAAAATGCTGTCTCTCTGATTCCAGTATTATTTAATACCATGTTTAATCCTTCAAATCCTGTTGGAGTTCACTGTTAACCAAAATTGTCCATTTACACTCTAGGACAACTTCTTTTGAAATTCAAACCTGAACTTCACCCCAGACTACAGGAAAATATCTATCCACATCTGAAGAGGATTAACTGCAAGCTCTCCAAAGCTCTGTCTATCTACCAGCAACCCTAAAAAGCCTGTCTTTGCAGTGTCTAGACACTGAGATAACCCTCCCAATGGAAGCAGATGGCAAAGACCCCTCCACATCATGGATTTGCATAAAAAATATAATGACACGAGGTCAAATTAACAGTCTCTTGGCAGAGCTTTTCACAGAAAAAGTACGCTACCATATCTGCTATGTTTAGATGTATGCAACAGGAGCAAATTAATCTTTTTTTTTTCCCTTAATTTACTCATGCTAAAGACTAATGAACCTGAGCCCAGACACTAGCAATAAATAAAACCTAGAAAAAGAAAAGAAAAGAAAAAAAGTAATGGAAGGGGCTCCTGAGCAGATTTACATTTCAAGAAAAATAAATAAAGGAAACCAAAGATCCAAAACCTAATGCATTTCCTTCAAATAAACCCACTTAGGGATGTTTTTATTCCAGTGAAAGAACTCTTCCTGGATACTGGATGCAAGAGGAGTCAGAGTTCCATTTAGGACCTAGTAATAACAAAATTTAAGACCTTAGAGAGACAAGATGTGAACAGAGTAGGAGGATTTATAGTCTTAGATCTTAAATACTCTCAAACTCATGCAAGATCCCATTGACTCTAACAAAATCTGACCAAGAGCAGCTCTTGGGTCTTTGCCTTCCAACTCTCCAGCTGAGCACAGTCTTCCAGTGAGAATCCTTAATATATATACAGGAAAAAGACCATGAAGAATCTTTATTTCTCTTTTTCATATTCTTGAATTTCCATTCACCTCACTGACTCTGACCCTGGGTAATAGTTTGGATTCATTCTTGGCAGTGTTCAACAGGACACTCATGTGACATTGACTTGTGGTGGTTTTAAAATTTTTCCTTAGAGTTAAAGACAGGTTTCTGAGGCTCTGCAACACAATAAAACAGCAGAAGATATATCTAGGATTCAAGAGAGTATCATATGTATTTACTGAATGCTTAGCTGCTTCTATGTTTATAGTGAGTAAACATGGCTGGGAAGTGATAGTTCCTATTCAGTAAAATGGACAATTCTGGTAATAAGTAGCAATTCTTAGGCTTGATCTTTACGAAAAATTGAATATGTAATAGCTGAATGAAATGGCACTCAGGCAACTTATTTCCCAACGTAGGTTCCTATATAAAGAATATCTATCTTGTTGAACTGACAGCAGGACAGATTCTGCTGTACCATGGGGGAGGTGGCATCCAACGCTCTGTAGCCTCTCATAAGATCTCATTTTAAGCAAGAGTGATCCAAATTGAAATGGGTGAATGAAAGGCTTCTAGAGAGTGGACTAGATTAATAGTGAATAAAAGCTGACCAAAAAGCATGATTTGCTTGGCCTGTCAAAATAAAAGACAGGAGATGTGACAGCTGACTTAAATATTTGAGGGCTGTTCTGAAATTAATGCCTCCCATGTTACAGTGTTGGCCCTCAGTGTCAGATGTGGATGTTGGTGATATGGCAGTAGAGTTTGAACCTTCTCACCAATATTCTGTCACCTTTTGTTGCCATGCAACACATGGCAGCAGAGGGACAGTCTGATAAAATGGCAACTGACATGGAAGTATGTATGAAACTAAGGGGTGTCACTGAATTCCTCCATGCAGAAAAAAAAGGGGCCCAGTGACATTCATCAACACTTGTAAATGTTGACAGAGACCAAACAGTGGATGCTAGAGGCAGTGGGTTGTGCTTTTCAGCAGTGACGACAGCAACAGTGGGTCACTTCTTCTAGTACAGATTTTTATGAGGGCGGCATGCAGGCTTCTGTTTCACATTGCTGGCAAAAATGCAAAACTAACGGTGATGACTATGTTGAAAAACAGTTATTTGCAGCTGAGAATGTGATCTTTCAGTGTTACTGTGGTCTTTGTATCGGTTGTAGTTTCTGTGGAAATAAGTAGGAGGCATTACTTTCAAAGCAACCTGCATATTAGTAGGGAAGATAACTATGGTCAAGAATAATTTTCAAAGTAACAGGCAATACTAGCATGATAGCAAGAATAATGTATTTGTGGATGCATGTAGCCTCTATACTAGAAAAAAGCTACAAAATATCAGAGCAGGTGAAGTTTGGAATAGTCTTCCGGAAGGAGTAAAAAGACCCAGATCTCTAACCTAGTCACTTTTGAGGTTGAACTGTACCAGCTGATGAAAGAAATTATGTGAATGCTTTGTGTCTTCCTAAATCAAACCCTGTATGTCTCACTTCCCTTTCAGTAAAAGTAGTTTACAGTTACTTCCCTTCTTAAGGCAGTGTTCATAAGGCAAGGATATAAAAGCACCTGAAGTAGACATTTACTTTGTTGGAAGGACATATTGTAACACATTTGAGAGAACAGTTAACTGAAATATCTGATAAAGACTTTTCTGGCGATGCTATTTGAGGTAAGATAAGAGGGAAGTGAAGACTGGTTTTACGTGTATGATGAGACATAGTGCCCACACTGGAATAGCTGATGTGTCACAATGAAGTAATTTTTGTAATTTATTGTAAGTGCATGTAGAATTTGATTCTGGGACTCATATAAATAAATATCCCAGGGATTCTTTTCCAACAACAAGATATAAAAAAAACCTGAGTATCGCACATTTTTAATTTGGTGTAATATCTTTTCAGAATACTTTGTTAAGCAACTGAAAAGAGATTTTTTTTTTTTTTTCCATGGATAGCATTTTGAAGGGTAAAAGAGTATCCCTTTCAGACAGGGAAACATCAGCCAATTAGCAGAGCAGTTTCAGAAACACAGAGTTGATGAGAAATTTTCCTCACCCATTTTTCCTATCTAGACTGACCTCCCCTACCCTTTCCCTCAGTCAATACAGTACATCTACATTTCATTCTTTTTCTTACAGATGTAAAAAAATGGTTGAGTCCTCCAAGATTAAAGATGGGGCAAGTCTCGTATCTTTTACCAGCCAGACACTCTATGTGGGATAAAACCTGATATTCTCATATATACATCTATCTATCTATCTATCTATCTATCTATCTATCTGCATATATTCTCATATTCTACCTTTGGATGATGCTTTCTTAAAAATTAATTACAGGTTTTACCTGAGCTGCTGTTCACTAATCACCATGTGAAGACACAAATCACTTAATAGAATGAAAAAGCTAAAGAAAAACCCAAACAAATAGGTGTAAGAAAACTAAAGGACAAAATGAAGCCATTCCCTGGATTAACCAAAAATCCATGAAGAAAACTAAGAAAAAGAAAACACACATTTCAGTCTAGTGCCTAAAATAATACATAATTTTACTTTGCATGTGTAATGTCTCAATTATTTATTAAACTGAATTTATAGCTACGTGCAACATACATGAAACATTCCTTACCAGACAGATACCATAAATGTTTATTTCTCCTTCGATCTAAATAAATCCTATTAATTTATCAATTTATTTTAATTTCCATATTTGAATGATAGGAGAATAAGATCTTTAACAAACTAAGTAGTCTGGAATCCACTCTCAAATGATACTGTCCAACCTTTCCCTTAGTATAAGAACTGTATCACCAGGACCTCTATTAAAAAAAAAAAAAAAAAAAAAAAAAAAAAGCAAATAGGTAATAGAAGACATCTTTTGTCTTATTTTCTTTACAATATAGAATTTAAGAGAAGAAGATTATCAGTATTTTGGCAGCTATGAGATAAAATTGGGAATAAAGCAAAGATACTAGTTGTTCTGTAAAAGAGAATGTATTGGTAGAATAGTGCCTGCCTCCAGGTTTCTGGAATAATAGTGTTTCAATTATTGGCATAAAAAGTATTATGTAAGTAGAGCATGCTTATGTAAACTGAGATAGTATAAGAAATACAAAATTCACACTTAATCTAATGACATACTCAGAAAAGTACAATCTGGAATTATATTACTTTAGTCATGGGTATGTGAAATAGGAGTTGCTTTGTGGTGGAAATCTACTGTCACATAGATTTACTCCTTATGGTGCAAGAAAAATAGCAAACTTTTGATTTTTATGTTCTTTAAGAAAATCTAGAAATTTTTGTTAATCCAGACATAAGATAGATTGAGAGAAAACCAACAGTATGAGGAATGTAGGTCTGTGTGCACTAGCATGCAGCAGCTCCCTCAAAAGGAAGACAAGCCCTCAGGGTTAAAAAAACGACAACAGTTACAAAATTCTGGGAAAAGGAAAAAAAAAAAAAAAGGGCAATATTATTAAGGGAACATACCTTCAAAGCATTCCAGTTGAAATGTGCTATATCCAAAGAGACATGTGGAAGGGGGGAGTAGAAGCAGCCGAGAGACTCGTAACAAATCAACAAAGGGCAGACTTTTGAAATGTACTGATTTTCCTAGTGACAGCTGTGGGTTGGAAATGGCAGTAAGTCACATCAGGAAGCCATCCCCCCATCTGCACAGTCAACACCTTTCTGTGTAGATGCAGGTACATGGCAAGACCATAATGGTTGAGAGCATCAACATCAGGGGCTTGTAACAAAGACAGTGTCTCTGGAGGTAGTGAAAGCTCATTTCTGCAGGGCTTACAGAAATAATCAAGGTTTGCATGTTTTCCACAGATGCTCATCTGCTCATCACGCCAGACATCCAGGGAGAAAGGATGTGCAAACACATGGTTCTGTGTTAGAGCAGAGCTAAGACTGCAATGGCAAAGAATATCATATGAAAGATGGCATAATGTGGTGTTATGCTAAATCATTTCCCTTCTCCTGGAGACTGAAGAGACCCTTCAGAAACTGGGCTACATTTTTTCTTAGTTTCTTCTCCTCTCATTAATCTCAATTTATTGAGATATATCTGGTAATATGTATATGTGGTGCTTTATTTAGCAAGCTGGCACTGGTATCTACCACAGAGCTTGCTTTCTCACCCTTTCCTTCACAGGATGTGGCCTCAAAATGTTTGACAGTGGCATTTGTCTTCAGGATTGGTACAGAAGGCTCAGCATTAGGGACAGTATTGGGTGAGAGCGATGGAAAGATGAAGATAACCATAATGTCTTGCAGTGGTAGGTCACCATTCAAAATGTGCCTATATCCTCAGCACAAGCAGTTTTAGTTGTGGTAGGAGGAAGGAGAAAGGGGGACTGTGGAATCTTGAAATGGCGGTACCTACCTCCTTAGCACAGTTTTAGCTCCACCGTCATTTTCTGAAATGTTTTTCATGAAAGATATAGTGAGACTCGCATCATTTCTTTGATGCTTCACTGCTTGTGGTGCACCATGAAGTCAGCTGAGACATAGCTGTGCTCTCCTAACACAGACATGGAAAGAAAGATGGGAATGAAGGATAGTGGCAAAATGGGAAAGAAATCTGGTAAATTCTCTCTCATAACTGTAAAAATTGTACATAATTTGATCCTTTCTGATGAGTTTTTTCTAGTATCTAAAAAGGGGGATAATCTTCAGCTCAGCTTTGAGGGGATTAGCTATCCCATTCAGATGGAGAGTGACAACTCACACTTCACAAGTTTCCCAGTAGCTAGTCTCTAATAACTTCAGTAAGGTTAAAAATTATCCTATAAAATTGCCTGGGAGTTGAACTGGCAACCCATTTCACTGCTGGGAGGTGACTGTTAAACAATCTGTGTCTATTGGCACGCAGTTCTGTGTGCAAAACCCTTCCCCCACAATGGGTATGTAAAATTGCATGGCATGTTCAGGCACACTGATTGATTACTTATTTTTGTATCCTGCCTGTGTTCATTACCTCAGATACCAGAGGATGTATGAAGTGTGTCCTTCATGGAAACATCCAGTGCAGCTTGGTACTATGAACAGAAATAGGTCACTGGTACCTGCGACTTTGTCAAAGGCAGATGAGGTCGAACAGTATAAATTCAGGCTTTAAATCAAAGCCATAATCATTTATCATTGATGCTTTTGGCTTCTCTGTGATATGTCCTGGTTCAAAACCTGCTTTTGAGATATCCCAGATGTGAGCATTAGCTGTGCATTGTTCAGTCTTGATCACTTTGCTTCAGAAAGCCATTAGCAAGAACATTTGGAGAGAATGTGTAATTCAGGCATGTGATCTGCAAGAGGCGGAGATGATATTATCTAGATAATTGTTTTATTTAAAGATTTGATTTATTTGGAGAGATTTTCTGTAAGAGATACTGATTATTAGTGATGGTGTGACTGACATTGGTTTGCTCTTATTAGCTGGAAGATCATGGCTTGATTTTGAACAAACAGGCCAGTGCTTTACTGTGGCAAACCCACGAATGCAGACACCTCATGTGATCAATGTCTTTTCTATAGGCTGAAATCAGTATGTTGATTTCTTATCTCCATTCTAACAGTTCCGAGACTTCTGCTCACCATGGGCTCATTCCTCATTTGACTTATCTCTGTAAGATCAACTCCCTCAGCATCAGAGTATGCTTGAGGCTGACACTTGCAAAATAGGAATCAAGCTGATAAACCATCTCGGTTTTGGTGACTGTGGCTTCCTCTCTCCTTTCAGATTTTAAGTCATCTTTCCAATGGGCACAGAAGAACAGAAAAGAACAGAGTACAGCTCCAGTGAACCTCATCATTTCTGAGCACCCAGAGGTAGGAATCTGCCTGCAGGGAACATTAGTTGACACAGACTACCATAGATCATGACAAACGGGAACAATTCTCAGAATATTTACTGTATTTTATTACTAGTGCTGCATGTTTGCAAAGGGTCTATCTACTAATGTGGTTCTCAAACCTGAAAGCTAATGTACATTAACATACGGTGATAATGTGTGGTCACATTCTTGCACTCATGAAAGTCCAGGTCCAAGTCTAGAATTATAGACAAGGGATTTCAAAACAAATTTGGAGGATTTTTGAATTTAAGCTTTTTGTTTTGTTTTATACCCAATTTTTTATTATAGACAATAAAGAATGACCTATTTTTCTTGCCTGTTTCCAGGACAAAAACAAGCTAGCACTGTTTATCTCTGAAATGTGGTTTGCAAAGGAGATTGCAAAAGCAAAAGAGGACAAATTAAACATGATCATTTGCCCCAGGTGGATTCTTTGTCTCCTGTTAGAATGCAGTGGAGCTGGGTAATGCATCTTTGTGTTATCAATAATTTTAGCAGTGATTACAGCTAAAATGTCAGTAGTAATTGCACAATATTAGTCTACAAAATTTGGCTAAAGTGATCTGAGTATGCAAACTTTATACAAGCTCCTAAAGTTGTATAGGTACAACAAAATATTTCCATATGCCATTGTAATTCTTGGTATAAATGAAGACAGGTTCATAGTACACGGCTGGCTAAGCCTGAAGCAGCGAAATACAGCTTGCTTGACTTTAAGTGAAGAAACAGCTATATTTTGAAAATTTTAACCTTACTTTTATTCATTTAAATCAGAGATTTTTTAATCTTTTTTAAGATACCTTTTAATGTTTCACCTGAATATTACATTTTTAGAAGAAACCTTTTCCTTGTGCAAAAGTTGTAAGAGTTGAGTGAGAGCTTCAGTGGTAAATCTGCAGTGTAATATGTGTATGGATGCCAGCTGCCCTCAGGTGATCTCCTTCTAGTAATTGATAGGATGCTGTGGGTAGGGTCATGGAGAGAGAGGTTTCCGAAGACGGAGAAGCCTACTTTGAAATTGAAGGCGCATGGCTTGGAAGCACACCCACACCCGCTGCCAGGCAGTGAGGGTGAGAGGGAGAGCGTCACTTCCATGACGTATTTTCCTGTTTGACCGTGAGGTCCTCTGGGACGTGTGGCTCTTCTTCTCTGTGCTCCACATGATGTCATGATGTGGAATACCAATAGCAAAAATTACAAAACCATGACAAAGAGTTACAATATGACTTTGTAGCATCATAGGATAGATTAAGAGGGAACTTCTAAGGACTGGTATTTTTTTCCAAAGGGAATAAACCAACTGAGACTGAAAATACACTGAATGCAGTCAACAATATTCTAAAAAGGTGTTGCTTATTGCACCTCTCTTTTTAATTGAAGGAATTTCAGACATTTCTGAAAAGACAGTGGGTGAGTTGTCAAAAGCAACAAAGACAAAATAATTTCAGAAAGAAGGAAAGTCTATGTAAATTATAACACCCATTCTTTTCTATGTTAAACCACAGCTGTGAACATTTCAGGTGACTTTTCTAAGGCGCTTTAAAATGAAATATGATTCTCTTGTTCATTCTCTGGCAATACGCCCTGAAATATTCCATTAAGTGTTTTCAATTACTTGCCAGTCCCAATAGGATCTCACTAAGAGGTTTTAAAAAGGAATCTTATCTAGTACTTTATCTAATGCAGTCTGAATGCTATCAGTGTTTCAGTAAATAAAGGTAAATTAAGTTATATATATATATATATATATATATATATATAAAAAGAGTTGTAGTTTTGAATCAATAGACTGGGTAGCAGCTGAGGACTGTGCACATACATAGGAACACTTCTCCTTAAAAAAAAAAAAAAAAAAAATTTGCAGAACTTGGCACTGGAACAAGGTTTTATTTAATATCTTATTTTCAGTGACTTATATCACAGTCTATTTCAGGAACAAAAACAAAATGAAACCTAAACTACATTATTATTTCTGAAAGCTTAGATGAATGTATTTTTGAAACATATGGAGGTACATTATCTGTATTACGACAGCAATTACTGGAAGAGGCTGCTGAGAGAAGCAAGTTGAAGCACACTTGAATGCTTGGCTTTTACTTTACCAGTGTAGATGTATAAAATAAATATTTCTGTTCCTCTGCATGGACACAAGGCAATGTGAGGGCTATTTGTATTTCCACTAGTAAATCTGATCATGTTATTCATCCTAGATAATTTGTTGGACAAATTTATCGCATTCACTTAAACATTTGAGCACATAAATAATTTTACTGATATATGAAGTCTCATATTTCAGCAAAGGAAATATCTTTATTAATGTAAAGTGTTAGCAAGATCAGGGTTTTGGACCTATTTTTATTTCTTACTCCAAGCAGCTCATGGTAAGAATCATAGAATCATAGAACCGTAGAATGGCTTGGGTTGGAAGGGACCTTAAAGATCACCTAGTTCCAATTACCCTGCTGTAGCTAGCCAGCTGCTAGATGAGGCTGCCCTGGATCCCATTCAGCCTTGCCATGAATACCTCCAGTGATGGGACATCTACAGCTTCTCTGGGCAGCCTGTGCCAGTGCCTCACCAGGCTCTGAGTAAAGAATTTCTGCCTAACCTCTAATCTAAATCTCCCTCCTCTTAACTTAAAAAAATTCCCCCTTGTCCTATCAGTATCAGTCTGTTTAAAAAATTGTTCTCTCTCTGCAATGAGATCCCTCTGGAGCCTTCTCTTCTTCAGACTGAACAAGACCAGCTACCACAGCTTTTCTTCATAAAAGGTGCTCCAGCTCTTTGATCATCATTGTGACCCTCCTTTAGTATTGCTCCAACAGCTCCATGTCTTTCTTGTGCTGGTGACCCCAGACTTGGATGCAGTACTCTAGATGGAGCCTTAAGAGGACAAAACAGACGGGGATAATCACATCCCTCTCCATTGGCCACCTCTGTTTTTGTATAACCCAGGATTCAGCTGGCCTTTTTGGCTGGAAGTGTACACTGCTGGCTCACATTCAGCTTTTCATTCACCAGGACCCCCAAGTCCTTCTCTGCAGGGATGCCCTTGAGGAGTTCTCCCATTCTGTTTATATTTCTGGGATTGTTCTGACCCAAGTACAACACCATGCACTTGACCTTGTTGAATAAGTGCCCTGTTTAGCTTGCCTAGGTGTTTGGTTCTATTGATGGCTACAACTGAGGTGTGGGGGTGTTTGTACTGTTAACACCATACAGCATTACTTCTGTTCTCTGACTGGAACATCCAACATGAGCAAGAATTCACAATAGAATGATTCTTTTTCATTTCCTGTAGTGCGTTCAGAGAAAGGCAACAAAGCTGGTGAAGGGTCTGGAGCACAAGCTTTCTGAGAAGCCACGGAGGGAACTGGGATTATTTAGACTGGAGAAGAGAAGGCTCAGGGGAGACCTTTTTCCTCTCTGCAACTACCTGAAGGGAGGTTGTGTTGAAGTGAGGGTCAGCTTCTTCTCCTATGTAATTAACATTAAGACTAGAGGGAAAGAACCTCCCTGGGCAGCCTGTTCCTGATGCACAGGAACAGGCTGCCCAGGGAGGTGGTGAAGTCATCAATCCTGGAAGTGTTCAAGAAAAGTTTAGATGAGGGATATTGTTTAATGGGAAATATTGGTGGACAATTGGACTGGATAGTCTTGGAGATCTTTTCCAACCTTAGTGATTCTATGATTCTATGATTCTATAATAATCTTCCATAGGAATAGTGGAAACAAATAAGCCAACTCATTTTCAGACAGACTTTACTGATTGTAAATGTAGTTGCATGATAAAATTGTAGTGGGTGTGTTACAGAATCACAGAATTGTAGGAATTGGAAGGGACCACTGGAGATCAACTAGTCCAATCCCCTGTTAAAGCAGTTTCCCTAAAGCAGATTGCACAGGGCAGCATTTGAATAGGTTTTTAATGTCTCCAGAGGAGACTTCACAGCTTCTGTGGGCAGCCTGTTCCAGTGCTCTGTCACCTTCACGGTAAAGAAGTTTTTTCTCATGCTCAGCTGGAACTTCCTATGTTTCAGTTTGTACCCATTGCCCCTTGTCCTATCACTGGGCACTACTGAAAAGTGCCCTGCCCCATCCAGTTGGCTCCCACCCTTCATATATTTGTAAGTACAGTAAGATCCCCTCTCAGGTTTCCCTTTTGCAGGATGAACAGCCCCAGGTCTCTTCTAGGTTCATGGTCTATGTCTCTAACAAGATGCTAGGATCAAATTGCTCTCTTCTACATTTCTCGTGGCCTGGCTGTGTTCTCTGATGCGCACAGGACTCTTTGTCCTGGGAGCATTTAGCCTTCACAGCAAGAAGTTGTGAAAAACCATCATTGTTTTCATATTTAATGACAGCCTGGCTGCTGGGAAATGAAAATAAAGAAAGGAGAGCTCCATCACTGTCTAATTTGCTTACATGCAAGCTTCTCAGCCTCATGTTGTATTTTAACAAAGATTTATAACGTACTGACTATCTAAGGCCCTAGGGTTACTCAAAGTAAAGGCTGGGGGAGGGAAGAAAAGCTGTTAATAGAAATGTAACTTTCCATTATGATAATTAACAGGAAATGTGAAGATTTTTATAAATTGCTTATCTGTTTTAATTATTCTTGAGACATCTGTAATATTAATGCATGGATAAAGAACAGTTAATTGGAAAATAAATGAGAGATCTAAATGTATTTTTCCCCCTGTGTATTTCTAGGGAAGCCTAGAAATTAAATCCTGAAATTCCAAATTCTTCTTGTTATATTGTAGAAATGTATAAATTAATCAAACATTCATTACACAAATCAAGACTTGCCAAATCCCCGTTCTGTTGGATTAACTAGTGAAGGAATCTTAAATCTGTGAAAACAGTGGTATTTGCTTCAATTTTTAAAACATTTCCTTTGTCACCACCATCACCAGCAACAGTGTAGAAAATTCCATTCATAAGTAACAGCTTTCTGTGAATTATATTTCCAATTTTTTTTTCTACCTTTGCATGTTTCACAAATGTGATTTTTTTTCATACAGATAACAACGTGTTTTAAGCATGAACAAGATGACTCTAGTATAGCAGTAATTTTCCATTAAGTCTTCTTGGAAGCCACTACAAAACAAAACTATACGTATATTCCCATTGCATAGATATAGTAATGTGCTAATGTGTGTGTACATTCACCCTTCATATTTGAAGAATAAATGCAGAAAATACAAACAATTAACTATAGGCATCCAGGGAGATAAAATTGAAAAGGTAGGAGGAAAATAAAACTTGAAAAATGTAGCAGATACAGAGGTAAATGTCTTTAAATCAAAAGTAGGTCTTAGAGTTTCTGCTCTGCTGCAATTTCATGTTTATTAAAAGGATTTATCCTGGAGTCATCAAGACTGAGACCACTAGCTGTTCAGTTCTCCTCCATTTATCTTATTGATCTCCAAGTTAGGAGGATTACAAAATCCAGCCATGCAAACCCTCCTCCAAAGCTTTTTTCAGACTCCATGAAAAACACATTCTGCAGACAACATGGAATTTAGTCTTCCTCTCTTTTACTTCAAACCCTCTCTTCCCCTCTAATTATTTTCTAGCATTATGGTGAGCACAGAGCTAAGGTTAATCAGGAAATTACTTTCTTACACAAATGCTTTCTTTCTTTCTTTCTTTCTTTCTTTCTTTCTTTCTTTCTTTCTTTCTTTCTTTCTTTCTTTCTTTCTTCCTTCCTTCCTTCCTTCCTTCCTTCCTTCCTTCCTTCCTTCCTTCCTTCCTTCCTTCCTTCCTTCCTTCCTTCCTTCCTTCCTTCCTTCCTTCCTTCCTCCCTCCCTCCCTCCCTCCCTCCCTCCCTCCCTTCCCTTCCCTTCCCTTCCCTTCCCTTCCCTTCCCTTCCCTTCCCTTCCCTTCCCTTCCCTTCCCTTCCCTTCCCTTCCCTTCCCTTCCCTTCCCTTCCCTTCCCTTCCCTTCCCTTCCCTTCCCTTCCCTACCCTACCCTACCCTACATTTTCCCTATCCTACCCTACCTTTTCTCTACGCCTTCCCTACCCTTTCCCTTTCCCTTCCATTTCCCTTCCCTTCCCTTCCTTCCTTCCTTCCTTCCTTCCTTCCTTCCTTCCTTCCTTCCTTCCTTCCTTCCTTCCTTCCTTCCTTCCTTCCTTCCTTCCTTCCTTCCTTCCTTCCTTCTGTCCTCCCTCAATAGAATAGAGAGGGGGTTATAGAGAGAAATTAACATACAGATTAATGTATATACATGCAAATGCAACGTATGTGGAGTCTATTAACTGCAGAATGCATAACTGCTAATCACTCAAGTGCATGTTCTGCTTTCAGACTGATGTATTCTCGAGCTTTGTTTTAGAAATATTGCTCCTCTGTAGGCTATTTTAAAGAAACCCAGTCACTGAGAAGCTAACTGATCTTAAAGGAAAGAAGTGCAAACAATTTTTTGCACATGTTAGAGGGCATCAGTTAATGCTGAAATTTGAACTCTCCTGTATTTCCCTATTTATGTCCCAGCTTTAACCTGAGAGATAGTTTGTCTTCCATATGCCTCACTGATTTGAGGCCTACAGATACTAATATGCCTTTCAACTTACAGCAGTGGAGAGGGCTCCATGAGTTCACCACTGTTTGACCTCTACTGAAGGGATCAGTGAAATCAGGAGACCATTTCAGACCTTGCTAAATCCTGGCTTTTGTAGAGAGGGAAGGCCTCACTTGGCCTAGCCGGGGGGGCTAAGCGGGGTCATGTAAAGAAGTCTGCATCAAAAGATTTCTTAGGCTGCTTCTGTTTGTTCTCTTCTTAAGGACAAATACCTTTCCAGTGAGTACATTAATAAAGTCATGGCAAAAGAAACAGCTTCCCTTAGTATGGTGTAACTGAAACCAATTCCTGTTGAGCACTCATCCTGGACATCCTAGGTCACATAACACAATTTTATGGTATTGTTGCTGCGGGTGTTTTGAATTTTATTGATCAAGCACCAAATTCTGGTTGTATTTGTTATAACTAAAGTGTGAGAGTTAAGTGGTCCATGTTCTTTTGAGTGGCATGCAACTACAGGCACAAACTGGAGCGCAGAAAGTTCCATACAAACATGAGGAAAATCTTATTTACTTTGAGGGCAAGGGAGCACTGGAATATGCTATCCAGAGAGATGGTGGAGTTTTCCTCTCTAGAGGTATTCAAGACCTACCTGGATGCTTTCTTGTGCAACCTACTGTGGGGAATCTACTTTACAGAAGGGCTGGACTTGATCTTCAGAAATCCCTTCCGATCCCTATGGTTTTGTGATTCTGTGATTACTGTTTTCTTATTTGCTTAATACAGTCACTTATGTAAACCAGTAACAGGAGTGGCTTGAATAAAAGGTATAATTGATTTCAGTATAATAAAAAACCATGGGCAATGAAGTAGAAGAATGAAGTCATATTTATGGGAGCTATGTAGTAGGCATTCCTATCACTAGCACACCTATTAGACTCTAATAGATGTTTTTCCATGTATGTTGTTTGTGTAGCAAGAGATTATTTCTGTAAACTGAAATCTGGTAAAAAGATTTACTAGGCCCAGTTCTTTCGTAAGACTGTTACTGATCTTTATTTACCACTTTTTTATGAGATGAACTCCTTTAAATTCCAGGAAAGAATAACAAAGCTATACATCTTTTATATGACTTGAAAATTTATATGAATAAGTGAATGTATTTCTTTCCCAAAGTAAACTTCTTGGCAGAATCTGACAGATTTTTATAATAGAAGCATAATGGGATTTGGAGTCTGTTCTCAGGGAAAAACTGCACTCCTATCTCTTCAGTGTTTGAGTGTAGAGTAAATCTTCATTAGGGGAAGTCCTTTCCCAGCATTCCATAGGCTGATGGAGGCCAGAGGTGGTTGGCAGTCACCCTGATAGGACCATCCTTTCGTAATGATTGGAAGCTCACCTAAAAAAAGAACTATGGCAGAGGCACGTTTCCCTCTCCTTCCTCTTCACTTGGGTGCATCCATGTGGTGGGATGCTCCCCAACTGCAGACCCATAGCAGAAAAGAAGACTGACTCAGAGAAGCCATTTGACATGACTCATGTCTGTAGGTGAAAAGACATGATGTAACATCTGTTTGAACTGCCCCACTGTGCTTGGTTTTGTGAGTGAAGGAGTTGGATCTATAAAAGAGGAACCCAAGAATCCCCTATGTACGTTGCTTTAACCAGTGGATGGAGTTAACACTTGGAGGAAGCCTGGCTTTTCCTAACCCATTTGGCATTAGAGCTGGAAAAAATGAGCGTGATCAAAGCAGTATGATAGAAGAACCTGTTTTTTATGGTATTTCTGTATGCTTAATGCATACATAGGCACCACTTTTTGACAACAAAGTGGTTTAACAGACAGCGCAAAACAGAAGATGTATGAACAGATCAAATGTGGTAAGGGAGATGCATTAGAATATTGTTATTTAATTATGTCCAAAGCATCTGAGCAAGAAAGCAAAATTAAGATTATAATTTAATGGGGTAGTGATAGATGCATAACCTAGCTAGAAACTTGAATTAAAAAAATGCAAATAAGTGGGAGTTTTGAATAGTGGTTTATGAAATTATATTCTTCTTTCTTTCCATGTGGCTACTTTTTGTTTGCCTATCTGCCTTTTTGCAGGGTTGGCCTAATTATTTTTATTCCCATGAGTAAGGTGCAGTGAATGCACACAGGATGTAGAACAGCCCATGTGCATGTTTGCTTGTGCATAGAGATATACATGAATTCACTCATGTATACATATTTATGACCTCTTTATGTTGTGTTTATGTGCATACACATATGCATGCACTCAGAATATCCAATACTTTAAGCCGCTGGAGATTTGTTTTAAGCACATGTATTTCCAGAATGCTTCCTTCGGCTATCAGCAGCAGTACAAATAAGCCTTTCTATCCCTGCTCTGTTGCGATAAAGCTGCCCTGCCATCACTGACCTGAAATCTCAGCAAGCTGATGAGTAGATCTTGTTTCTGATGTGCATTTTGATGAGCCATCAATATAAATCCAATCTGGGTTGAAAGCTAGCTGATGCGTGGCTGGCCTCCTGTTTCTCATTTAACACAATGTTAATGTTTATCTCATTCCATATACCAAATTATTTTACAGGTCTCTGTTTCACCTAAGTTCAAAACCAAAATATACTTAAGCTGATAAGAGGAATCTGTACACAAGAGCAAGTGAAAAGAAAGAGCTGCACACATTTTCAGCCATAATTTAGTACACAGATGGTAGCGATAGGTGTTGGTTGCAAGAAGTGAGTTGTTCAGGAGGATCTGCTTGGCTGAATTTTGATTTTGTTTCCAGCAGACCTCCTCACATGGTATTGTTTATGCAAATACACCCTCTTTTCAGAAAGTGTCTGGCTTCAGAAAACCCCTGGCAGTAGAGCACAAAAGCTAAGTTGTACAGCAGCTAGCAGACCTGAAAAGAGAGGCTGAATGGAGCAATGGATGCAATATGCAGGCAGCCAGATAAACAGAAGAACCATTCTTTTTCTGGTTACTAGTGGTGTGTGGAGAAGGCAGCCTACCCCAGAAGGAGAAAGAAAAGGCCCTGTGAGGGGGGTAACTACCCTGCTCCTATTGAAAAACAGAAAAGGATAAAGGGGACCAGAGCTAAGCACTACAGACGCTACTATGGTTAAGACATAAAACTGCCTTAACCCATATGTAGGACCTTTTATGGTGTTGCTAACCTTGCCAAGAGAAAATTAACCAAAAAGAATTTGCTTGTAGGTAGGAAAGATGAAAATGAGGAGAGTGGAGCAAATCTTGCAGTAAACTTCTAATCTCCAGGAATGAATGGAGATGATGTTTTATTTTTACTATTAGCTTTGGTAAATAAGGACCTTGGCAAACATTTTCTCAGCAGCAAATGTTTAGATGGGGTGTACATAAATAACTTACATGCAGTTACATACATGCAGAGAGAACAAGTTAGCACTAGTAAAAGAATTTTCACTACAGGATATGTTCATAATATGGAATACTATATGTGTGTGTATATATATGTATGTATTATTCACCCAGCAAGTGTAAAAATTAAAAAGCTAAGTAGAACCCAACTACCTCTTAGTGAAAAATATATATATATATTATTATATATTATATATATATACACATAATATATATAATATATATATTATATTATATATAATATATATTAAATATAATATATATTATTATATATATTATATATATATTATATATATTATATATTATATATATTATATATATATATTATATATATTATATATTATATATATATATATATATATTAGCACACTTTGGTAATTCCACCTTTACCCCATTATTTAATAAAGCCACTAATGTCAGTGCCAAATATTATTGTATATTTTCTTAAATATTTGAAATTATACTTCACAAAACAAAGCAAAATGTTAGTTATAGTTTTCTAATACATTCACATTTTTACACATCTTTTCCCAAGTGCTATACATAAGTAAGTAAGTACAGCAGGTGTATTTAGTACACAGAACACAAACAACCTCAGAAACTTCCAATTAATCTGCATTAATCTGTTTTGCTTGCTTCATTCAAAGGGATTCATACGTTAGGAAAAAGCATCAGGTCTGTTAAGTGAAGTTTTTGTCAGGTTATTCCTATGTTGTATATATGAATAATGTATTTTTAATTTCATTAGTTCTGGATGCTCTTAAATGAAAGAAAAAGCCTAGAATGGTTGCCTTAAAGGACAGTTTAAGAAAGCATCTTGAGTTTCAATTGTGCAAAATCTGGTCATTAATTCAACCGTATATCTTACTCTTTTTTTTGCCAGAAAATCTGAAAACTGATTACATGAGAGGGTGGCATCATCTGCATTTCAGTGGCCTCCTTTAATACAAAAGCTATCTTCTTATCTCTCTTTTTTGTACCCCTACAGGAACAGTAGCTGATGCAAGGCATTTTTTGGAGGGTTGTGTTTTGGATTGGGAGGTTATTTGCCATCTGCCATCAGTCTTTATTTTGCATATCAATAAAAATAATAATAATAAACTAATTTCAGGCATATATGATGCAGTGAATGTGTAAGGCCTATTGTTAGAGGAAAAGCAGTATATTCTTATCAGTAGCTTTAAACTGCTATTCATCATTTCTAAAGGGCAATTATTTGGAATCTATTAAACTGGAATTCATAATACCCCTGCATACTGAATTTTAAATAGAAATCCGTATTTAGATGAAGGAATACATTAGTATAAATAATTAGAGCACTGAAAATCCATGACTTCATTTTTCACTCACATTTTCTTTTGCACAGGATATGAAGTAACAAGGATCTGAGCATTTAAAGGATACCTCCCAAGTTTCCTTTTGGGGGAGAGATTTGGATAACAGCATGTTCATCTTTGTAATCACTTTATTTCAGTTACTGCAAATTTCTCCCGAGAAACTAAACTGTTAAGGAAAATTGTTCCAGTAAGCAAACATAAGATATATAGCAAAGTAGACAGACAATCAGACAAGCCATAGATGGATGTGTCCGTATTTAGCTGTTTGGCAGTCTAGAGGTAAAGGACTTGATTCCAAAATGTTTGTTGAGGATAGATAGTAACCTAATCAAAGGACAGGGGAAAGGCATTTTGTGTCAAATGTCTTGTAATGGTTGTTGAATTTCAATGTGCTGGTTATTCAAAGTTGTTTTTACAAAGCTGGATATCAACCAGTAAAACTAACAGATTAAAAAATGTGGAAGTGACAAGAACACTAGAGAATAGAAACTCTTTAACAGCTCAGTAAATGATCAGAATCTCTCATTAGGAGGTTCACAAGCAAGTAAAGCAAGTGAAAATTCAAGACCCAAGAGACACAAATAAATATCACTATCACAGACTGCACATTTTCACAGTAAATGTGGTTAGAGATGTAGAAGAGCGCACACAGCATATGGATATCTTGCATCTGCCTTGAAACGGTGTGAACATCAATCATTCCAGCAATCTCACAGTTAAACATTACTTCTTACAGGAAGCTGTTCAGCATGTAAGTACATAAGCATATATGTATGCATACATATACACACACACTTTCGTACCAAGAAATTTCCCAGCAAGAGAATTAGTCCACTGAATTTGATTTACAGTGAACGATTAAACAACAGCATGAGAATATGAGCTTCATATCTGCTGCTCTATAAGATCCTTCTATTTGTTAATTTACAGCCACAATAACACAGCTGTTTGGAAGTAAAGATCGTGCTTCAGCCTGATGCTTTCTTGGTTGTTACTCTGTTTCTGCAGAAACAGAAATTACGGACTAATAGGGAGATATTAAATGAGTTCTCTGCACTACCCCCGCAGTACTGTGGAGAGGATGCCCTGGGCGGGCATGATAGTCACCAGACCTCCCACACAGAGGTGAGGAAGACTGCCAGTCCCTTGGAGTTTTTTAGTGTAGAGGGTGGAATGGGCTGTAGCTGGGAAAAAAATATATACATTTTCTCCAAGAAAACAAGGCAGTTAATTTTTTTACAAGTAATTTTATTGTATTGTTAATATAGCTTGTAATTATGGTTTTAGAGATGGAAATACTTATTTGTCAATCTGTGGTCTGGAGCTGGTTAGAAAATTCTACAACATATTGAGCAAGAATGCATTTTTTGTTCTGAAGAACTTTCCTGAACTGCTTTTCAGTGCTCTGGTCTCCGATCTTCCTTGCTCTAGGAAGCAGAAGGCCGTTGATTAATTCCTAGTTACAGAAACATGTTAGCAGTCTTGCAAAAGCATTCATAAACTAGACCTCAAATAAACTACATTGCACAAGGTCAGACTTTGTACAGTTAGGCTATATTTGGCCAGCTGATATCCTGTTCATGATATAGTTATTGATCCACGATAGACGATTACATGACAAATTAATGTAAGTTGAGATTTGTGTACACATGAAACTTAGATTGATTTTCTGTCTTCAGTTCCTCAGAAAGTATTGTCTGAGCTGCACGATCTAGTAGCTATAGTTTGACAGCACTGAACATTACAGTTTTATAACAATAATGAGCAGATGTGCATTAATAGTCATGGTAAATTCAAAATAATGTCACTATGGTTAAATTGTAACTAAAGAAATTTAAGTTTAAATTCATAGTATAGCATATGCTACATACTTAAGAGGAAAAACACAGCCATTGTGGGCCTGTGACTCCTTTTTTCTTATGCTATTCGATGTCAGGACAGACACAGTACAAGAGATGTCAGATAATTGGGAAAATCAGAAATATTGTTTGGATGTCCATATCTAACATAAGGCTGATGCAAAATCTGTAGATGTAAAAACATGTAGTAGTTTCCAGCATGGCTTCTTTAGGTTTCTCAAAAGAAGGCTTAGTAGGAAGTCTTTAGTTTAAAAGATTTACATGGATACCAAGTAATAAAAGATAGGATAGGGTAATTAAATTTTTTGTGAGCAAAAATCTTCTAAGTGGGTGCAAGCTCTTGCCTTGCACTATCAAAATTATTGAGTACATGTTCAACCTGAGAGCAGAAGAACAATATTATTTTAAAATGAAACTATTTATGTGGTTCAAAGTTGGGCATGTGCATAAGAAGCATGTGCTGAATTGGACCCAGAGTTTTCATCCCTTTACAAAATCAATCCTGGCAAGAGTGGCTTGAGATCAGGTCAATAGCATTAGTAGCTCTCAACCTCAGTTAAGAAACTTAGGTAAAGAACAGGCAGATTTCAGAAGAATTTATGTTCATATTTTAAGTGCGTGTTTGAAACACATCTAGAGAGCAGCATTCCCCACTAATTGTCATCTTGTTAAGTTTAATATATTAATGACTTCTTCCCTGTCTTCTGCAGTATTCAGCACATCAGAAAAAATATCACTACTGAACTGTCTATGCTGTCGGCAGTACAAGCTGCAGAATGAATTACTACTGAATCTCAAATTAGGGATCAGGAGAGGATGTGCTGAGTAAGTGAAAACACAGAAGCAAACCGACATGCCATGGCTTTGTGGATATGTGGATACAAGCAATTACAGCTTAATAGATGCGGGTAAGCTGGTGAACAGATAGAGGTCCTGCACTTCTTCATGATTTGCCCAGAGATCGACGTTCTAAATATACCTGATGTAAGACAACAAATAATGAAATTGTCAAGTGAACTTGGACATCAGAATAAAATTGAGAAATCTTCTATCAAAAAGAAGCTTCAGAAAGTGAATTGCAAGACCACTTGTAGTTAAGTGCCGTAGAATGCTTTCCAGCATTTCATATTTTATATTATGTAAATATATACACGTATATATTATATAAATACATATATTATTTTATATAATTTATAATGTAAAATTTCATACATATATACACACACATATATATGCATGTATTGTTTTTCCCTAGAGGAATAAACCATCTTATTTATGTTGTAGCTGAGAGGTGTGAATTTCCTCCGTGCTTTATCTAGCTTCATAGATGAATTCTTGATGGCAGATCACACTGCACAGAGGTCTGGTGAGTGACAGAAGCTGCTGCTTACTAATGGCCACATCAGGAGGAACTGCACTGTGTGGGAAGATACCCACTTCCTCCTCGTCCCTAATTTTGGGGTCTTTTTTCTAGAGAGTCCATTGGAAGGATTCACAGGGGGGGCAAAGAAGTAAAATACTATCCACATTCATAAAATGGTGTTTTCCTAAGCAACCACACCTCCCTCCCCCTCCAAACTCAAGGCGTGAGAATAAAGCGGCCTGACAGGCAGTATTCTTATTGTGCCATGTTTCAAAGCCTTATAAGGAGAAGAAACTGTGGCATAAAATTAATACATTGGATAGCTGAAGACATTATTGAATCATTAAACTGAAGCATTTAACTGCAGTTAAAGTATTCTTAGCCCCTAGGTCTTTACCATTGTATAGTCATCATCAGCTGTTTTGGATAAACTACAGAGAAAGTAACATAAATCTTCCCAAAATTTACAGTGAAGAATAAAATTCAGCATATAGCTTTTCCCTGTTCATGGATCTGAATCAATCAATACTGCATTATGCTATTGCTGGAGTGCATAGTAGCAATCACTGTTTGACAGTAAGGGTATTTTGCACAGCACTGAAGGATATCTATATAATTTGTTTTAAACATTTGGGTTTCCTATGTTAGTCCTTTGGGAGAATTGCAGGAAACATTGCTCTCTACATTCTCTATTTGCTGAAAATTGTAACATAGTCATCAGAAAAAGAAAAAAAAAAAAAAGTAAAAAAAAAAAAAGTTTTTTTAAAAAAAAGAGAGAGAGAGAAAGGGTAACAAAAGTTTTGCTAATAAGAATGATCCGTATACCCAGACAGATACATTTTCCTGTGGGCAGTGAAAAGAATGCAGATGTAAAGCCATTGGCGCCAATTTTTGCCCAGGAAATCTCAGATGGAAGTCTGGAAGTCCTGACTGAAAAAAACGAAGTGAAATTCAGAGAAATTGTTTGCCATTCAGTTTTGCATTACGACTACAAAGCGACTTCTTGCTTCAGGACAGGCTGGATGATATGTGAAGTCACTGAAGTGAAAATGAAGCAAAGCTGTCCTGCAAGAAACTGAATTAACTGTTTTGGTTGAGTGTGTGGTTTTCTAAATACGTGCAGAAAGATGTATAACTCGAACATGTATTTAGCAGAATGGATTTTGTTAATGTCAATAGCTAAACACCTTCTTGGTCTGTTTTATCAACATGGACAATACTTAATTTTTAAATACTAAATTTTTAAACCACATCACTATATGTGGTTTGTGTAAAGCAGGTGAACTGAGATTTCAAGAAATTACGGTAATTAAAAAGAGAGGTGTGTTGCCATGCACCTGGCAACCCATGTTCTTTTAGCTCTGCACCTATGCTGGACTATCGGGTAAAACCTACCCGGGCCAAACAACTGCATGTAGACACCAATATGGTGAGCAGTAAAAATGCATTTATTGCGTTGTGTGGCTTACCTATATACCTATCCTACTTTGTCTACGCCCCTTATGCATACATTAACCTTTCGACACCGAGCAAGGGGAGAGTCCTACCACATCACATCCTGAATCCTCACTGTCGCCTACTACAACAGAGGTGGGTGGCACAGACTATTTGTTACAGCATGTATGATAAGAAGACAGAGGCACCATTCAAAGAGTTATGACTTGTTAGTGAGTAGGAGACACTTGAAATTGTCAAGAAGTGATGTTTGAAAAAAAAAAAAAACAAATGAAGAAAAGCAGATAAAATCATCTATTATTAACTAATGTAAGCATATGAATTTCAGTGTGCAGCATGCTTGCTACCGATAGTCATTGTGTATTGTTACAGTGAATTAGTAACATTGTCACAATGGATAATATCACATATTTTGGCTATACAAGTCATAGGAAAACTATCAGAGTTTCACGGTAACAGAGCAGCTTTGAAATTAATAATAATAAAAACCTAAAAACTCACCACCATTACATTCTTGAGTGGTGAGGAGTATAACCTTGGTCTACTACAGTAAATGAAAGAGCACCAACCTGCTTGTAGGAGATACATGTTTTGCATGCATATCTTAGTCAATTTTAATCTTGCTGATTGAATTTAAGGTTAATATTAAAAGCAAACTCTTTTTTTTTTTTTTTTTTTTTTTTTTGCACGTGATACTTCCAGTGGAAGGAGCACTGGTCCACGCAATATCTTCTCCTCCTACAATAAAATAAAAATTTATGGTTGACTTTAGCTTCTGAACAGTGTCTGTGAAATTTACTCCTATTTGGTTTGTCTTTCTTCATCACCTCCAAAACAGGTCCTTCGTACCTGTATTTACAATAACGTGCACTATCTCCCTCATAGGTAATGGATATCCTAGATTAAATTAGTGAGGAGAAGTTAGTTAATTTAAATGAATTTAAGCAATGTTTACTTGATGGAGGGACTTGTAAACCAAAGCAGAAATGTAGTGTTTATGGATTTTTTACATAAGCGGAAGAAAAAGAGGATTTTTCACTTTCTTCTGGAAAAGAAAACAACAAACATGGACTGAAAATGAGGACATGGGAAGGGGGCAGTGCAGTGCTGACTTGTCCTCTCACAGCCATAGCACCCATTTAGATGCATCAAAACTCACATGTATTACACATTACATGCGCTTCTGTCGCTTGCTGAGTAAAATGTCAATATCAAACCTGCCTAATGGCATCTCAAAAGAAAACAGAATCCCCCAAAAAACCCCAAAATTGTGGGTGAAGGAAGGGTGTTCAACAAAAAATGGGCAGATCAGTACTGTTTTTGCCAAGACAAATAATATGGCACTACACTTAATTTGCAAGGAAATCATGTCAGTTTTCAAAGATTACAATTTGAAAAGATATTATATGCAGAAACATGCTACCAAATTCAGTGAATATCAAAGAATGTTTCATAAAGACAAAACAGTGGAAGTGAAAAAAAAAAAGCCTATCACCTCAACACAAGCTTTTTTAAAAAAGTTAAATGGACTGTTGTAAAAGCTACTGACATGGTAACAAATTTAATGGCAAAAAAATCAAAACCATTTACTGACAGTGAGTTTATTAAGCAGTGAAAGGAAAGCATGACAGATACAATGCGTCCTCATAAAAAAAAATGGATTTTTCTAATATCAGTTTGTCTCACCAGACTGTAGCCGGGTGAATTTAAGAAACCTGAAAATCTACTGAGAGAAATTTGGAAAGTAAAGGTGATAGATGTAAGTAGCGATGCTACAGATACTGCTCTACTTGCCATTTTCATTAGAGGTATTGGTAATGAACATGATGTCACTGAAGAAATGGCTTCTGTGGTGCCACTGAAAGACACAACTAAATCTCCTTGTTTGTTTGAAGCAGTAGAAAAATATGCTAAAGTCATTTTCTTTAACCTCTGTCAACGTATCTGGGGTAGTTACTGATGGCGCTCCATGGATGATCAGTAAAAAAGAGGGACTTTATAAAGTTAATAAAAGACAATGCAATTGCTGCCTGCAACTCACATTTGATGAAATATCAATATATCATACATCAAGAAAATTTGTTTGTGAAAGCTTTAAAAATGGATGATGTCTTGAAAATCATCATTAAAGCTGTGAATTTTATAAAGTCCAAGGGATTGAATGATCATCAATTCCAGGATTTCCTTAAATGTATGGGTACTGATTATGGGGACATCTACTTTTCTGAAGGACAGTAGCTAAGCCAGAGTAAGATACTAAAAAGACTTTATGATTTCTGAAATGAAATCAAGTCTTTAATGGAATTAAAAGGAAAATTCATGCCAGAAGGTGAAGATAAAAAATGGCTCACAGATTTAGCATTTTTTTGTGGATTTGACTGTTCATTTAAATGAGCTAAATGTATCTTCAAGGTGAAAATAAACTTACCTGTGCTATGTTTCAAATCATAACAGCATTTGAAATAAAATGTAAATTATGGCAAGCTCAAGTTATGGCAAATAATTTAATGCATTTTGATGTGTTGGCTAAACATAGCCCTGTGCTTAGCAAAAAACAGCAAAAAATATGCAGCCTTGCTTTCAGTTTTGATAAAGGAATTTAAGAAGAGGTTTCAAGATTTCAAAAAAAACATCAATTTTTTTGTGTAGTTGCAACCTCATTGTCGGTTGACGTAAATATATTAGTTGTGAATTTTCAAGTGGAATGTATGGAATTGCAAGGAGACATTCAGCTCAAAGAAAAATTTGGTCATGCCTCTTTACTGGTCTGTTATGAGGCCTATTTTAACAGAGAAAAATGTTCATTGTTTGACAATCATGCCTTGTTCACGTCATCACTTTTTGGCAGTATGTACATTTGTGAACAATTATTGTCAAGGATGAAGCATGGGAAGAGTAACATTTCATCAAAAATCTCTGACAAACACCTTGAGAACTCACTAACAATTGCTACCACTTCCATTGAACTAAATATTGATTCATTAGTTTCACAAAAACAGGATCAAATATCTTACTAGCTTTATGCTTGTGTTGCTCTCCATTTATGTTTTAATAAAAAAAAACAAACAACATAATAAATAGGTTTTATTACCTATACCCATTAACTTTATTGTACATTTTGCATACAACCCAAAACTATGGCTCAGTGCAACCCAGGTAAGCCAAAATCTTGGACACACATGATATAGACACTAAATGCATCCTAAGGGGATTATACTTTTTGTCTGCTGATACATCTTCCACACACACACATCATTAAAATACTGAAAATAACTGAAATACAGTAAGCATATTGACATGGAAGTGAGAAATTTGGAATGTGTACAGGTCTAAGGTAACATGTAAGAAGGATTTAAATGCTTCATTCAGACAGAAAAAAAATTACAGATTTTGACAGAGAGACTGTGGAATCTCCATCTCTGGAGAATTTCAAAGCTTAGCTGAAGAAAGGCCTGAGAAACCCACTCTAACTTTGAAGACAGCCATGCTCGGAGCAGGAGGGTGGACTGAATGACCTCCAGAGTTCCCTTTCAGATTCATTTGTTCTATTACTCATAGAACACTTACGGCATTACATCACTGAGAAACAATAATAAATTCAGTAAATTCAGTATATAAACCTGTAACATACATCAACTAAAATTCCGCTTGTTTTGAAATACAATGCGTCTCTTTGAAACATTGTGTAATTATATGACCAATTTGATGAGTTGAAGTGGAGAAAATGCAATATCACTACATGTTTCTAAAAAGAAACTTGCTGATACCATTGACAGAAATATTTAATATAAAACCTTCTGAATTGCATCTTCTAGTTTTCCTTATTTTGTTTGTTTATTTCTTTTTTTTCTTTTTCCTATAGAAGATCTGAAGGGGGAAATTTTGTACAGTTTCAGCTGTTTTCTTTCCCATCTCTAATTCATGCTAGTTTTAAATTACACTGAATTTTACTCAGTATTACACAGGCTACTTTAAAATATACATTTTTATTTTACTTTTATAAGTAAATCTGTTGTATCCCTTTTCCTGTGAAACACGTGAATTATTCATTTCCATTGTTTTGTTTCTTTGATGAAAACTATGAAAAAAAAATCATATGAATATATTTATTTCCTTGCATTAAAAAAAAACCACTGTTGGTTTAGGTAGTGGAATCTTCAGCACTGAATTAAGTGTATTCCCCATAGAAATCATTTGCTTTCACTGTACTGAAGAAAAAAACCAAAATCATCAAGCTCTTTACTGCCAAGGGTGCTTGCAGTCTCCAAGGACACATTTTTATTAATAATTTTCAAACTCTTACAAAGAGTGCAACTTCCCTTTGGTATTCTCTAATAAATTATGCATTATTTTTTGTTTCAGAAGATTCAGAATATTTCCATGGATGTTTAAGGTATTTTATATCCACATGAAATTATGCGACAATTAAAGACATTCAAAGAATGTAAACACACTGGATAAATGAATCACATGTAATCCCTATTGATGGGTAGAAAAAAGTTTTTTCACCTTGTGGAATGGCAGTAAATATTTTAATCAGTACCTGAATGAAGTATCCAATTAGACAACATTTCCATTAGTTTCTGTTGTCATCCCCCACAGAGGTCCAACCTATACAACAGCCAGCAGAGGTGGCAGGGCACTGTGGGACTGGAAAGCTATTAAAATAGAGGATCCTCAACATTTTGGGAAAAAAAGTGTATATATTTAGGTAGGTAGTAGAGGCCTAACAGTTAGTAGCTGTGCTCAGCAGTGCTCATTATATTTTTGAGTCTCAAGGTCTTCTGATTTTTAGGGTCTTCTAGAGTGTTGTCCCAGCCACAGAGACTCAAGTTTGGAGTGATTTATTTGCGTACATAGTTGAGGTCTCTTCCAACCCCTATGATTCTCCGTGATCTATAAAATACCTATATGGCAAGCAATACTGGCTGGCCTTGGGATTTAATCTACATCTTAAATCTTTGCTCTCCATCCTAACAAGGTCTTGCAGTCATAATATTCCTCCAGTATCTGCAATGTGCTTACACAACCTATTGAATTCATACAGTTTATGATCCTCTAAACCAAGATGTCACCATCAATGTAAGAAAAGAAAGTTAGAAGAACAGGAGGAGTCCTGATGGGCAAAGAGAACCAAGTCATCTATCAGTTCATTCCACTTTGACTGATACCAGAAAGTGAGCCATAAATCTTCTGAAAAGTTGCTGCCAAGTTCTGTTTCACTATGTCATGATAGTTATAGTTTTGCATAACGAGCAAGATTCCATACTGTAAATTTTCAGGCATTCTTTTGTGGCATTGTATGAGCAGTTACCTTTCATGAGGTTATCACCTCAAGACAGAGAACATCAGACTTTATAGCTCATGGATATAGCAAATATTGTACTGAAAATTTCATTGCTGTGGAAGGTATGACACAAGTTATTCTGTCCCAGCTGCCTGCTGCTACCTCCTACCCACTGTGTCTGCTCAGAGGTACAGAATGCCTAGCAGTGTTGTGTCTGTCCTTGAGACAAATACATCTGGTGTCTACCTGAGGGAACCATGCTATCACACAGTATTGGGGCATATTGCTTCATCTTTGTCTATGACTAAGGAAGGAAGAAGGAAAGAGAGAAAGAAGGAAAGAAGGAAAGAGAGAACAAAAGAGTAAAATAAAGAGAGAAAGAGAAAAAAACGTTTTCTATTGAAGTTTGGCTGTCTGATTCAACTGCAGAAAACGCTATGCAACTTGTACAGAATTCAAAACTGATTTGTTTATTTGTTTGTTTGTTTGTTTGTTTGTTTTTAAACAGCGACAAAGAGTTCATTTGAGACAGGGAAGCAGAAGTCTCTGCTGTCTTGCTGACTGGCTGTCATAGTAGATAGCCATGAGAACTGAGACCCTGGATACCATCCTTGTCCCTGCTGCAGTGAATAGTAAATGCTTAAAATAAAATAAAATAAATAAAATAAAATAAAATAAAATAAAAGAGAGAATGAAGATGAAAACACAAATTAGACTAGGAAAAAAAGAAAGTTAGATAAGAGAAAGAGATAGGGGGAAGCAAGCGGATAAGCAAATACTAATAGGGTATCAAGTTGTTGTAACAAAACAAAACATGGACATGTAGTGTGAAGCATATACATTAAGATTCTGCATTAAGTTTTCAGACCTATGTACTTTTTTCTTTTTCTAAATGTTGGTTACTTAACTTTGAAACTCAGTGCTTGGTTTCTAAACTTGCTTTTCCTTTTATTAAATCTATGCAGGAATTTTAGCATATAAACTTAATGTTAGCTAGCAAGTCTTAGCCAGAACCTGAACTGAGCACTTCTGCAAAACTAAATGATTACCTGATTCAGGTAGACTCAAGATCTTGATCTCTACAATTGATGTTAAGGCAATTATATAAAGAGTTGGAACAGGATAAATATGAAGATAGCTGGGGAGCTACAATACAGACTAAGTCTTCACCGTCTTGTTCTATTTTTTGGCTAAGAAGAACATAGGTTTTCAATTGAATAAAATGAAGAATAAAGGCAGATATCTTCTTTCGTCTTGTCATGAAAAGAAGAAATTTATTGCAGTGCACAAGTTGTAGCATCTCAGTATAACAGCAATACTAATAATTAAAGCAATTGCATTAAAAATGCATTAAAAATTAAAAATGCATAAAAAGATAACTACAAATCTCTACCTTATCTATTGCCATGTCCCTTGTTGCTAACATTTTTATCTGCATCTTCAGGTAGGATTCTGAATTTACCATTATAAATGCAAACGATATGACACTTCCAGTTTTGTTGTTGCTGTTTGTTTGTTTGTTTATGTCTTCAAGATCATGTATAAAGGAAAACCTGGGTGCACAGGTTTTACCTGTTTCCAAGGAAAATGAAGGAAGCGAGAAAGCTCTGGAAATGGAGGAAACATCTCTGTTGCACCATTCCTAGAAACCCTTTTAACAGCTAAGCTAGAACTAAACACACCTTAGAAATCATAAAAGCTCCAAAACACATTGGTAAATAAATTAAAATTATTTGCTTTGGGGAGCGGTGCAGCTGAGATCTGTAAACTCCCTGGAAATAAAAGCACAAGGAATGAACTAACACATGCATACCAGACATTTTTACTATTGAAGAGGTGGGACAGAATACAGATTGTAATTGTAACACTTCTCCCTCCTCCTGGGATACTGAATTTCTGTTTAAACTCTTAAGCAAAATTTCTACACACTTATCACATCTAAAACCTGGTTATGAAGAGTAATTCAAATGCAGATATGCCAAAATTTACTTGGACATAAAGAACTAGTTTATGCCAAGATGGCCAGTGAGAAACTATACCTATAAAAAAAAAAAAAAAAAATGTTAGGTTTGGATTATATCAGGAAGCTGTTGTGAAGAGACACTGCCTAATTTGTATGTGCAGTTGTTTTGCCAAAGAAGGCTGTGCTGGCTAAGGACTCAATTCAGCTGGAGAAAAAAATCTGCAGAAGAATGGCTATGACATGCCTCACCCTCACTGCCAGCTTGCCAGTGATTTTTGTTCCATTGCTCTTTCACACCAGGATACGTAAGTACTGGAGCCAAAGCCTTGATGATTTCTCAGCTGTAAGTGTCTATCTTTTGATAAGTGAGTTTTGAAAGCCATTATTTTACATAAAGTTTCCAGTAATTCTGGACGTTAACTTTTTTTCAGAGGTAAAATGTGATGTGTCTGAATTCATATCCTCTCCGGGAAAGAAGACAGGCAAACAGGATGCGTATTGCCTCTTGTATGTTACAATGTACAGATCTCCACAAGTACAAGTAAAAAAACATGAACACACTTCTCGGTATCTCTCAACCTCCATTGTAAATGCAACCTTCTTTGTCTCAGGAAAGTGGAAAGGAGGTGCAAGCTACAAAGGGGGAAAGCAAGGAGGTGGAAGCTGTGTGAAAGTCAAGCACAGACTTTCTCCCGGCTGTAAAAGAAGGCAGAAGCTGCCTGCAGTTGTTCTTGTTCTCTGTACTCAAGTTACAGCTCCCATTTTCTTACACCCCAGGGACTGCCATGCAGCTGTCTCCGATAAAGAGGCTTCAGAATAAGCATCACCCCCTCCAGCCAAGCGTAAAGGAATACTCACCTTCAAAAGCTGAGGCTGCCCCTACACCCTCTCATGAATGGATTTGCTGACATGTTTAAGCAGGTGAGATAGGTAAGGACCAATAGTAAGAAAATAGCTTGGCTTTCTGTGTTGTACTCAGTCTGGGATTAGAGCTTTCTTTGAGGTCAATGTCATGTAATTTCAGCTTTTTCAACCCCTCTCCCCCATCTTGTTTTTCTTCAAAATGGATCATATTCAGTTTGGAATCAAACTGGCATGTAGGAAAAAAATGCAGTTACAGTCATTATTGCTTGTAACAATATATCTGCTTTATATTATCTTCAAGTCCAGTACAGCCTAGAGCTCTGCTGGCCTTTAACCCTTATATCCACAGAGGAGAAACCTGAGGAGGTGGAACTACAACTTAACACAAAATTAGCAAAGTGAACTCTCTCAACAGGCCAAATGTAAATTACAAACTCTGAAAAACAGCAGCTGACACTGTAAAGTTAAAGCAGCACCCCACAATTAAAAGAGCTTTGCTCTGATTTTGCTGGTCTGCACAAAATCTGGCTTAATGTTGACATGTTTTGAAGCTGAGCAAGATCTTGTATATGAAGATGGAATTCCTCCTGCTCAAAGTTTATCGTAGACTTGTGGCTTCTGCTGTTGCATTTGTAGACATATTGGCTCCAGGTCTATTCACAAGGTTGGTAAATGCCCAAGGGTTTCAGCAGGAGCAGGATAACAGCAACTGTAAGAGCCAGACAGCTAAAAGCAAAACAACCAACCCTTCTCCCTCCTGCAAATAAAGCCTGAATTATAGAATGCAAAGTGTCAATAAAAAAACAAACAAAAAAACCCAAAAAACAAAAAACAATGGTTTTCCACATAAACATTTCATTGCATCCTTTCTGAGCAACAATCATTATGACAGTCCATGACAATATAAATGATGACATGACTGAGGTGTTCTAATCCATCCAGTTTGCGCTGCCATAATCAGCAATTACAAAAAAAACAACACAAAAACAAAAACAAAAAAACTCAGTGAAACAAAACAAAACTCTATCCCACATATACTACCAATGCATTCTACTAGTCTATTCAACAAGTTAGGCTCCACATCATGTCTTCAAATTAAGCCATGTATTCATTTATGAAATGAAAAACTTCTGGGATGAATGGGCATTGAAGATGAAAACCATGACTTTCTCTAGGGGAAACCTTGGGGTAATCAGTACACCTATCAGACAACTCATTGGACACCTATGATACTGTACTGTGAATTCTGGCCTCCTCATAAAATTCTTCTGTTTTGCAAAGAAGGGTTCAGTATGTGAACCGATGGCTTGATTTTTTTTCCATTTTGACATTTGTTAAAAACAAGCTATGACATAATCAGTCACAGAAACTTTGTGGGCATTGTGTGGAAAATCTCTGGCATTCCCAGCCTGCAGCTCATATATTTCAGCAGGCTTCGGATTTACCCTGCTTGTGAGAGCAGATGGTGGCAAGTGGTGCTTTGCGGTAAAGGAACCAAACAAAACTTTATTCAGCTAAAAGACAACATTTTCATTATTTTGGGCTTTATAATAAATAATAGTAAAAAAAAAAAAAAAAAAATCCAATACAGAATTAGAAGAGGAGTAAATCAACAAATTTACCAGTCCAAATCACCCTTAAATCTTACTTCAGGATATGTAGAAGTTAGGGAAGGAATATTTCCTCTTCTCTCACCTTGGTTTCAGTACGATTTGAAACAGGGTCTGATTCACAAAGGTACCAAAGTGGTCTTGTCCTGTTCTATCAGTGAAGTACCCCAACGTATGTGCGGGCAGTCCTACCTCAGTGGGGTCTTGGGGTCCATACAGCACTAGAACAAGCTGCTCTACTTCCCAGTGTGGTCATGGAGGCCAGCACGAGGTTGGGCTAATTTGAGGGAGGAAGTTCTATCAGAAAATGTGAACCAGCAGGAGGCCCAGTTCACAAGACAGGGACAGTTTCTACCTGTTGCACTGCTGGTTTTGTCTGAATTTGTGATTGTGCCTGCCTGGTGCTGGGAGTGATGTTGCAGCAGGTAAAAGATGAGATAGATGTCTATGAAAGACTGTCATTCTGTGGTGGGAACATGGATGTCCTGAGGAAGAACTCTTTTTCTTACTCTTTCCCCAGACCCTCTAATCCTCCCTATCACTACTTCTGCCTTCCTGCTGCTGCAACTGTAACATAAGTCAATCCCTGAAACTTAAAACAAGGTGTCAGAGATCAAAGGCAGAAGGACCCAGAAGCCAAACAGTGCTAAGCAGACCTGGGCTGGCTGGAAGCATGTTACTGAAGCAGTGTCACAATATTGAGAAGGCACTGATATTTAAGTTTGGCTTTACTTGGCATTGCATACAGTGAGATTCATGGCACAGCAGTCATCTGAAGATAACACATACCTATGCTGAAGGGTAGACCAAAAGGACTCTACAGCATGAGCAAAAAGACAAACATGCTCATTTTCAGATCTACTTTGAAGTTTACAAAGCTTATTCTAGGCAGTTTGGTACTAACTTCAGCAATGATAATAAATTCCCTTTTCATGAGAATCTCTCCCCACTCTACAGTACTCTGTGATATCCTTATAGAGTATTATCCATAGTGTCCCAACCAAAACAAATTGCAACTGTTTTTGCTATAAATTGTTATTGCTGTATGCTACAGAAGTGAAAAGGTGGTGCAAATTATCCTTACCTTAATATTTTTCACTTCTAAAAAGGCACTCTGCACAACAGATGCTTCATGGTGTGCACCTGCTTGTGGTGCACTCTGTATTTTGTATGTCCATGGCTGTCAGACTGCTTGTCTATTCGCTTTTTTACCTGGTACCTTCTACTATGCCTGAATTTCCCTAACCTCAGGGATACTCTGATTTTCAGCTGGCTGCTAATGATCTTAAAGGCCCTTTCATATTAGCGGTTTTGGATTTTTTGGAGACACCACATCTGCACCCAGTACATTATGCTGAGAGCATGGGGTGGCTGAGGAATTAAGTTGACAGACTTGTAATGGACTCCTCAGCCTTCATAAGAAATAGGGCAATCGTGTTTCTCTACTGCAAGAGGATAAAATCCCGAGTGTCTGAAAAACAGATGCCCTGCTGCTGCAGCCCTCAGGCCACAGAGTTGGGCAAAGAACCACATAGGCGTGGCTCGCTGCCTGTCTCGGCAAGTTGTTTACTTGCTGGCCGCTCTAAAGCACGGCGGTAGGAAAGCGGAACGTGCTGAGGCGGCAGGCCTGACCCCTCCGCGGGGTGAAGCTTCTTCACCCGCCTCACGTGGCCCGGCAGGTTCACCCGGGACCACGGCTGACTCACCGTCTGGGAATCTGGAGTAGGCACTGCCTTTGTAAAAAAAAAAAACCGCGCTAAAAACTTGCTGTGCAAGATAAACAGGGAAAACATGCTGTTTGGCGCACACGGGGTTCAGATGTTGACCATTGTGTTCCCTGGGAGTTAATCATCACAGGCCAGCCCTGCCTTTGCAGTGGGAGGGAGGTGTGCTCTGCTGCTTGCTCAATATTAAGGAAGCAGGTGCAGCAACAACTCATTGTTGTAAGTGTTTTGCAAATGGAGAAACTCGACCTTTTTTTTTCTCTCTCTCTTTTTTTTTTTTTTTTTCTTTTTTTTTTTCCCCTCCGGGAAGTAAGAACGAAGCTGGGTAGTGCTGGTGCAGGTGGCATGGCCAGAGGTGGGGTGGGCAGGGGTGAGCAGCTGATGTTTGTCCTTGCACTGCTGCTACTCCTGCCGGGGGGGAAAGGCCCTCAGTCCACCTGGGTCACCGGTGTCTGCCAGCTTCAAGCCTCCAGTACAGCACAGAATTGAATCACAGAATCACAGAATTGTAGGGGTTGGAAGGGACCTCCAGAGATCATCGAGTCCAACCCCCCTGCCAAAGCAGGTTCCCTACAGCAGGTCGCACAGGTAGGCGTCCAGGCGGGTCTTGAATATCTCCAGAGAAGGAGACTCCACAACCCCCCTGGGCAGCCTGTTCCAGTGCTCCGTCACCCTCACCGTAAAGAAGTTCTTGCACACATTCGTGCGGAACTTCCTATGCCCTAGCTTCATCCCATTTCCCCTTGTCCTGTCCCCACGCACTACTGAAAAGAGTCCAGCTTCACCACTATGGCCCCCACACCTCAGGTATTTATAAAGAATTAGCATTTATAAGCAATTAGCCCTTCCTCCAGTTAAAGCCTCACCAGTTGAGGAATTGCCCTGAAAATTTCTTTAAGGAGATATGCTGACAGAAGGTCTCACAGGACAGATTCACTGTTTCATTTCTTTTTCTCCCCTCCATTCCTCAGTTCTTTTGTGTACTGCAGCATTTTAGGCCCAAACCTCTTGATGGCTTTTCCCTAACAGCCCTGGTTTTGTGAGGGGCCTTGTCATCAGGAGGCAGGCCTTCCATCCCATCTGATTTTGGTCTGCAGAGACTGAAGGTGACAATAATCTCTTTGGCCTCTCAGAAATGGGCATATCTACTTTTCATTATAATTTCTAAGGAATAATGTGTTCCTTAGGTATGTTACATTAATACTGTTGCTGGTTTAGCTAACTTAGCTGGCAGTAGGTTACAGATCTTTGTAAGAGATTCAGCTTGTCACATTGGGATAGAAAGGCAGGACTGATGTGCTGATAACCCACTCTGATCCTGTTCTGCAGTTGTAGGATAGGCTTTTTTTTTTTTTTTTTTGGAGTGTGTCCAGAAAAGGGCAACAAAGCAGTTGAGGGATCTGGAGCACAAGTCTTATGAGAAGTGGCTGAGAGAGCTTGGATTGTTGAGTCTGGAGAAGGGGAGGCTGGGGGGAGACCTTGTAACTCTTTACAGCTACTTGAAAGAAGGTAGTGGTGAAAGCAGGGAGTCAGCCTCTTCTTCTATTTAAATACTAATAGGATTAGAGAGAATGGCCTTGAGTTGCAGATTCAGGAGGAGTCTTGGGTTGGATGTTAAGAAAAATTTCTTCTCCAAGGGAGTGGTCAGACTCTGGAACGGGCTGCCCAGGGAGGTGGTGGAGTCACCATTCCTGGAGGTGCTCAAGAAACATTTAGATGTTGTACTAAGGGACATTGTTTAGTGGGGAATTATTGGTGGTAGCTGGACAGTTGGACTGGATAATCTTGGAGGTCTTTTCCAACCTTGGTGATTCGATGATTCTAAGTTTCCTTTGTCCTTACTTCCTTGCAAAGATAATAAAGAGTGTGCCTGTATGCACACACCCACCTATTTCTCTTTGAGGGATTTCTGGAAAATTTAGTATTTGTAAATTGAGTCAAGAAGTCTATATTAACTTCAAAAGCTTTTGGAGTTGGGGTTGTAAAAATACTGTGAGTGGAACTCCTTCAGCAGCTCTACTCACAATAGGTCAGGAAAAGGCCTTTACATAAAGCTTTATTGCCTGTGACTCTACAAAAGTTGGGGATAGCATACTGCCTTTGTGAACAAGCAAACAGAGATGAAAAATGCTAGTAAGATTAATATACAATGATGAGCTGAAAACCATTGGTCACAAAGGTCTGGTAATGTAACACTACATTCTAAAAAACAAACAAACAAACAAACAAACAAAAAACCACCCAAAAAAACAAAAACCCTGTATGGTCAGTCCTATAGGACTTTTCTGTTGTCTTTCATAGAAGATGTAGAATATTTTCTGCTTAATTACTTGCTGTATTGGACCAGATAGCGGTACTCCCATCTCTTTATTGAGTATCTATGTAACTGCAGTTTCTTCAGAGGCACCAAAGGTTCTTCAGAGTCACCAAAATGAATGGTAAGAGTAACAACTTATGTACCTACCATTGCCTTGGAAATCAAGGCAAATGATTGACGCTTGAGACACCAAACCTCATTAGGTATAACAGCTTTGTAGTTACTAAAGTTTAAGTGTTGCAGTACTGCGGGAAGTGCTGTACTAGCTTTTGGTGTAGAGAGGTGGAGGAATTAAGACACTTAGTTCAATTAAAAGAGGTTATTATTATTTTTTATTTATTAAGAAATTTCAGAGATGTAATTTCTGTAGGTAGAACAAATACTCAATTTGATGCAAAAAACAAACGCTTTCTATGTTCATTTGTGAATTTTGAATATAGAACCACCTAGAAAACCTAGAGTTGAGCTAAGATCCTCAGTGTAGGAGAGGCAGCAAAATCATGGAGCACAGAAGTGTAGAATCTGACAATATTTTATATGGTTAAATGGAACATGAAAATTGATAATTTTTCTATTAGGTGCGGCTCTTCTCAGAGCTGCTAGCATGTTCGGCCCATTTAGCAAAGCAGTGGATGCCTGAATCCCATCAGGATTTGGCCCTTTGGCAGTCAATCCTACTTGTATCTTTTTGTGCAGTGATGGTCATGCTTTGTTAGCTTTACTTCATAGTAGTGTATTTTCCTTTTTATAGACCATGTAGATTGAGGTGTCTGTATTTAGACAAACTAAAAAGTGTCACATGGGGCTTGTTCAATGAAATAAGCTACACTAGCCTTTTGTTTTCAATGCATAGCCATTTAAGCAATTGGAATTTTATTACAGAGTCCCAAATTCACTTAAAAACATATTATCTGCTTAAGATCAGAAAACAGGCTTTTAAAAGTAAAATTTATTTAAAAGCAGAGAATGATGAAGACTATAATCCCTGGGATTTGTCTGCAGGTGAAAATCACATCTTGAGGCTCATGAGGCAGAAGCTGTGTTTTAAAAACACTTATTAACTTTAAATGAGATTTCTCTTGCTCCCCTGCTGTTCTGTCATTTGAAGTTCAGCAGTTTGGACTGGAGGAAACAGATTACCTGTTTTGTGTAACAGATTTCTTCAGATGTTCTTTTGTTACTTGATAGAAATTGCACAACTTTCTGAAGGACATTTTAATCCAATATTTTGATTAAGAAACATCTGAAGAAGCCAAACTTAACACAGAGAAAGGAGTAGGATGTGAATCTAAATCTCATTAAGGTGGAGCAGGTAGATCTACATATGCCAAAACTGGCAAAGAAAACTTCTCCAAAGATGAAAATAAATATTTCTTTCTCCATAAAATTCAGAGAGTTTCAGATTCAAGTTTATAATTTCAGTACTTCTCTATTAAAAATTTAGTAAAAAAATAGTACATAAGCTTATCTTGTCTTATACACCAATAGAGTAAAAATATCTCTATATTTTCATCTCTGTATACTGCAGCATTCTAGTCCATATTTACTGTAAAAGCAAGAAAACACGACTGTAACAAAATAATAATTAAAAGATGGACCAAGATATAATACAACCTGAAACAATCTATGAACAGTTATGGTAGAGGAATGATTCCTAGATGTCCTTAGCTTTTTATTAGATTGTTCAGTACCCTAAGTAGAAATCCAGTTGTTTCCATTGTGATTAGAGAGGTCAGTCAGGTGATCAGGCAGTTAAACAGAGGAGATGTTTTTACTGAGATGACTAATGGGCCACCTCCAGTAGATCCTGCAGCAGTGCCTACTGCAGCCTGTTCTTGGAGTGTCTCTCACTCTGAGTGGGAGCAGACTGCCTAAGCTCTCATCGTATCTGTGGGAGAGAAAGTCTATTGAAAGCTGTGTATGTGACAGCTAGTTTAACCTTGTGCATTTGAGGGACACTCAGTGAAAGTATCTCATTTCACAGCAGGCCAAACTCATTTTATTTTTGGTAAACTTACCTAGATATCCTTAATATTTCTGACTGATCTTCAAAAAGTAAAAATCTTCTAAAGTAACCTTGATATCTATCTTGATAACTATCTTAATAATTTCCTTCATTAGTATATGTACATATGTACACACACACAGTGCAGTCATGTTGTAGTTTTATGAATGAATGCATGTAATTTTATTATTGATTTTTTTTTTAATCTGCCTGTTGGGTTATATTGTTCCTGATTACTGCAGTATCACAAAGGCTGTCATTTTCTAATTACTTTCAGCTGCTGTATTAGTTATCTTGTAGGTTTTTTTCTGTTCTTTATGTGTTGGTTTAGAGCATATTAACTAAAGGCTCAAAAGAGCTAGTAATAGGAATATTCACATAAGCCTTCCAGAGCAAAGAACTGACAATGGGAAAAAGTAATAAACAATGCACACTGACAAACCATCTATGGGTTCATTTATAAACCTTAACAGGGAACAGAAATCTGTAAAGCCAACATCAAATCCTAAGACAATGACAGGATGTAACTTCCTGCTTGGTACCTGTTTCCGATGAGCTCAATCAGATTGCTGCTAATGGAATTTCCTTCAGAAAAGATACGGGGAAGTGTACAATTACTGAGAACACTTCAGTTTAAAGGGGTACTGGCCACAGGTGTTACTGTGTTCATTAAGAAATATATGCCTGATTGGAACAGCATAAATCAAAAGCTAAATTCTTAGTCCATACTTGTTCTTCACCAGTTTGCTAACAGGCAGATACTTAAGAAATGTCGAATAGTCCTTGAACTTTGAAAGCATATTCAGAGACATATATTTTATCACATCCTCTCTTAAGCACTCAAAATTATTTGAACTGGACAATTTCCAGGTAATTTTCCTCAAATGCTACTTGTGAACTAGGAAATCTGTCCTGCTTTTTTTGAATTTGGCTACAGTCAATCACCAATGTCAGCCTAGAGTACAAAATACTTTGTTAAGTCTACAATTTCACATACTCTTCTCCCCTAATATATACATATATATATAAAAATCAACAAAACAATAAAACATCTGCCAAAACAGAAAAGAGATGCCCACCTTTAGTAATGAATAATACACGTCATACATTTGTAGCAGAGCATATACTGTCTCACTGTTTTTCATAATGGATGTATGAGTCTTGAAGTAGACGCTGAAGAATGGCAAAGGAGAAAGCATGCATCTGTGCTGCAGAAACAAGTATAGTGCTACATCCATTCTGTTTGTATTACTGTCTCCTAAATACAGAAAATTTGGGCTGCGAACAATTTCGGAGGTGGCTTCTGGTAGTCTTGGTTTTGGTAAGCAAGTAACTATATTACACTCTCATATTTTAATTCTCTCTATTACCATTATCAAGGTGTTTCTTTGGCTATATGGTGAAACATGATAGTGGCATTCATCTAAAAGGTTGCTCGTAGAACTCCAGATCTAGTTGTTTTTTTTCACGATGCGTTTTAGTTCTGTTTCTCCACAGTGTTTGCACAGAGCACTCAGCCTTTTGAAAAGTATAATACAGCTACAGCTGGAGGGAAGGAAAGTGCTAAGAGCGGAGACATAAATTAAATGCTAATCACACAAAAATGATTACAATTAGATAATATACAAAATGAATCCATCTCCCTTGAAATTAAATCAAAATTATTTAAAATCTCAATATGCAATCACAATCAAAACAACTTATAAAACGATATTTTAATTTAAATTGCTTAAATGGAATGCTTTAGTGTATTCAACTGGCAGATAGGCATAGTCCCAGTACTTGTATAATAAGCTACTTCAGTTAGATAGTAATTAACTTTTTAAATTTAGTAAGTATTACAAATTGTCAATTGCTTTCTAAGAAGTGTCTAGAGAGGTGATCAGGTACTTTTGGCTGAGCATAAGATAACTGTAATAGTATGAACTAATACTGGAAAGTTTTCTGTATTCAAAGTGTGATAAAGCTAATGCTTTTAAATATTAGTGACAGACAATTGCTCCCTGTTATTTTTGTAATATTATATAAATTTAATGTTGATTTGTGGCTAAGCTTTGAATATAGTTTAGGCTGAATCAATTTTCTACAAGGTGCTATATGAGTAGAAAATCAGCTCCTTTTGATTTATAGTCCAAAAGGGAGCCAACAGGAAAGCTTATAGAGCTGCAACTTGGATTTGTAGAAATGGCTTGAAAGCATTATGAAACTGCCATAAACTTTCAGGCGCATTTATATTTCCAAATCCTTCTGTATCCTTTGAAGATCTTGGCTTGGATACTGTTTTGCACTAGCACGTGTTGCAAATGGCAGAACAGAGAGATATCAATGCTGGAAAAATTTCTGACACCTGATATGAAGGGCTTTTAGAAATAATGAAGAGATTCCCACAGACTTGAGTAGGCTTCTTTGCTGTCCTGAACAAGGTCTCCTCCATTTGCACACTCAGTTCCTGAGTGCCTCATGGGTAAGAATGCAGAGCAGAGCTGGCACATCTTTAAGGAAGCTTTCCTCAGCATGCAAGATCTCTCTGTTCTCAGGTGTAGCAAGTCAGGAAGGGAAGCGTAGAGACTAGCATGGCTGAAATAGGAGCTGGTGGTCAAACTGAAGAGAAAGAAGAAAATACACAGGCAGTGGAAACAGGGACAGATACCACGGGAAGAGTATAAGCAAGCTGATAGACTGTGTGGGGTTTGGGTCAGGAAAGCCAAGGCCCAGCTTGACCAAACTTGGCAAAGGGTGCAAAGAAGAAGAAGAAAGGCTTCCACAGGTACCTCAAACAGAAGAGGAAAGTCCAGGAGGGTGTACACCCCCAGTGAGTGACACAGGCAAGGTGGAAACTATAGAAAAGGAGAAGGCTGAGGTATTTAAACAACTTTTTTTGCCTTGGTCTTCTCTTCTCACCACACAGCCCGCAAATATTTGGTTTGGTAGGAGGAGATTGGGGAAGCAATGATTGTTTCACTGTAAGCAAAGATCAGGTTCATGACCACTTGAGGAGCCTGAACATCCGCAAATCTATGGATCCCGATGAGATGCATCTGAGAGTCCTGAGGGAATTAACTGATGTAATTGCCAAGCCACCTCAGTTATATTTGAAAAGTCATGGCAGTCAAGTGAGGTCCCTTGTGACTGGAATAAAAGCAACATCAGACCCATTTTTAAAAAGGGTAAAAAGGATGACCCTTGGAACTACCAAACCCTTCAGTCTCACCTCTGTGCCAGGAAAGGTAATGGAGCGTTCCTCCTGGAAGCTATGCTAAGGCACAGGGAAGGCAGGGAGGTGATATGGGAGAACTAGCATGTCTTTGGCCAAGGGCAAATCCTGCTGGACCAACCTAGTGGCCTTCTATGATGGTGTCACTGCATCAATGGACAAGGGAAGAGCCGTGTTATCTGCCTGAACTTCAGTAAGGCCTTTAACAGGGTAGCCCACAACATCCTTCTCTCTAAATTGGAAATATATGGATTTGATGGGTGGACTGTTCAATGGATGAAGAACTGGCTGCAGGACTGAGTCCAGTGTGTGGTGGCCAGTGGCTCAATGTCTGGATGGGGATCAGTGACAAGTGGTGTCCCACAGGTGTCAATGCTGGGACCAATGCCCTTTAATATCTTCGTCAACGATACTGACAGTGGGATCAAGTGCACCCTCAGCAAGTTTGATGTCAAGCTGTGAGGTTCAGTCGACACACCAGAGGAATGGGATGCCATCCAGAGGGACCTTGACAGGCTTGAGCAGTGGGTCCAGGTGAACTTCACAAGGTTCAACAAATCCAAATGCACAGTCTTGCACCTGGGATGAGGCAATCCTCACTACCAAGACATGCTGGGAATGAAAGGACTGAGTGTAACCCTTCTGAAAAAGACTTGGGGGTACTGGTGGATGGCAAGCTGGACATGAGCCAGCAATGTGCCCTTAGAACCTGGAAAGCCAACCATATCCTGGGCTGCATCAAAAGATGCGTGACCAGCAGGTCAAGGGAGGCAATCCTGCCCCTCTGCTGTGTGCTGCTGAGGCCTCACCTGGAGTACTGCAACCAGATGTGGAGTCCTCAGTACAGGAGAGGTATGGACCCATTGGAGTGCATCCAGAAGATGGCCACAAAAATGATCCAAGGGATGGAACACCTCTCCCATGAGAACAGGCTCAAAGAGCTGGGGATGTTCAGCCTGGAGAAGAGACCTGATAGCAGCCTTTCAGTATCTAAAGGGGAGCTACAGGAAAGAAGGGGACAGACTTTTTAGCAGGCTCTGTGGTGACAGAACAAGGGGAAAACCCCAGGGGGGTTGTGGAGTCTCCTTCTCTGGAGATATTCAAGACCTGCCTGGATGCCTACCTGTGCGACCTGCTGTAGGGAACCTGCTTTGGCAGGGTGGTTGGACTTGATGATCTCTGGAGGTCCCTTCCAACCCCTACGATTCTGTGATTCTGTGATTCTGTCAAATGGCTTCAAGCATAAAGAGGGTAGATTTAGGTTGAATGTAAGGAAGAAGTCTTTTACAGTGAGGTGGTGAGGCACCGGAACAGGTTTCCCAGAGATATGGTTGATTCCCAATCCCTGGAGGCTTTCAAGGCAAGGCTGGATCAGGCCCTAGGCAACCTGATCTAGCAATGGATGGCCCTGTTCATTTCAGGGAAGTTGGACTAGATGACTTTTAAAGGTCCCTTTGAACTCCAAGCATTCTATGATTCTATGAGAATGCATTATACAATGTGGATTTCAAACCATGCTATCTTCATTTTGAAGGACTTGTCAACCTGAGTCCTGGCTGAGTGCCTGTAGAATATAGAAAGGGAAAATCTATTATTAATAACCCATTCCAAATTACCTGCTAGATGCTTTTGGGAAAACAAAGAGAATGTGACTGTGCAGGTTTCACTTTTTTTGAAGGTAATTTCTTTGTTATATGCTGTCATTTGTGGTTTTCCATCAGCAGTGTGAAGACCCTTGGCTCAAGGGGTTTGGCTTCCCTCTTCTATACCTGCTCAGTTGCTCAAAGTACTGAGCTGTGCTTCCTACCTTGTGATTACTATTCTTTTACACACTAAAGCTGGCCTCCTGGACAAAGTATTATTTATCTAAATGCTCATTAATCTGATAAGAAATGGAATGGGTATTCTTACTTGCATAACACTGTTGTGTTGACAAGCTGAAAGCATTTTACATATATTATAGAATCATAGAATCATAGAACCACCAAGGTTGGAAAAGACTACAAGATCATCCAGTCCAACCATTCACCTATCACCAACAGCTCCCACTAAACCATGTCCCTCAACACAACATCCAATCGTTCCTTGAACACCCCCAGGGTCGGTGACCTCCCTGAGCAGCCCATTCCAGTGCCTGACCATCCTTTCTGAGAAGTAATATTTCCTAATGTCCAGCCTGAATCTCCCCTGCCGCAGCTTGAAACCATTGCCTCTAGTCCTATCACTAATGACACGAGAGAAGAGGCCGACCCCCAGCTCACCGCAACCTCCCTTCAGGAAGTTATAGAGAGCAATAAGGTCTCCCCCGAGCCTCCTCTTCTCCAGGCTGAACATTCCCAGCTCCTTCAGCCTCTCCTCATATGGCCTGTGCTCCAGACCCCTCACCAGCTTTGTTGCCCTTATTTGAACACGTTCCAGGGCCTCGATGTCTTTCTTGCAGTGAGAGCCCCAAAACTGGACACAGTACTCGAGGTGCAGCCTCACCAGTGCTGAGTACAGGGGGACAATCCTTTCATATAAAAGGACTGGGAAAGAATAATTAGTCAGGGAGTTGTAACAAGCAGGCCAATAACAGAAGAGAGCTAGGGAGAAAAAGAAACTAGAAGAAAAGCAGGCACATGGGCAGAGTTTTATGTAGGTAGGTGGCACACAATAAGGGAAATCCGTACACTGAAAGAGGTCAGATGAAATAAGAAAAGATCCAGCCCTCAGGATTCACATGGCTTGCAAGTAGCGATCTGTAAATGCATGTGAAACAAGCCTAGTTAAGTTTGTTTCGGTTCCAGAAGGAATGCCAATAACGTAAAGTAGACTATCATCTGGCATGTTTTTTCTCTCTTCCTCTGTGTATCTTGAATAATTATGCAAACCCCCTAATAGAGTGCAAACAAAACAGTGGATGGTTAGGAAATTTTTGGAGAAAACACTTCTTGTAGAAGTATGGGACAGAGGTCAGTGCTGGCCATGTAAGTCAAAGAAAACTGATTGGAAAACAGAGGGGGTTTTGTTTGTTTGTTTGTTTTTGTTTTCTGTTTATATAAAAATAAATTATTTAGACACAAAAGATTATAAACAATGAATCACGAATCAGATAAAGACAGGCTAATCTCTGTTTATTTTTTCAATTTCATCAGAGTTTCAAATGGAAAGCATTAACCAAATGGAATAAAGAGATGGAAAAAAGCAAAAAGAAATAACTATTTGAGTGTGTTCTATTTTATTTATTTATTTGCATGAAACATTTTTCTGTTTCACTGAGAGGACAATTGGTGATTTGTCCTATGAAAGCGTAATCTTCATATTTTAGAAAGAAAGGGCATGCCAAAAGACTGAAAATAGATTTATTGTGTAGTGCAAGTAAATTTCTAAAAAGAGTTATCTGTTCTTTCTGATTTTAATACCATTTGAACTTACATGTAATTTCAAATACATATAAGTGGAATAAAGTCAAGATCAGTGTGTATATATCATTCAAAGGGAGTATAAAAGAAGAAATTATTTCCATATAAAAAACTGTAAAGGTGGAATTTTCTGAAGTGTCGCTGCCTGAAAATTGGATATGGATAACAGTTAACTTCACACTTATCTGAGCAAAGTGTGTGTTCAGTATTCTTTTGGGGCACAATTTTATGGTTCAGTTGGGCCACGTTCTTTGGAGAAGCCAATGGAAAAACAGATCATACACATCAATTTTTGGTCATTCCAAGATAAACTACTTTTCTGTTTGGGTCCTGATGTGACTTGTTTTTAATGAAGCAGTTTTATGTTTATACCTGCCTTCTCTCAAGTACGGTGTGTTTGAATTGTTGAGTACCATTCAAAGCACTGGTGCTTCAGAAATGAAAAGGTATTTTTTGTGCACTTCAGGGGCTCAGAAATGTGGGCATACACACTTCCATAAGAAAGGAATTGGTTGCTATCTCTTATGGAGATACTCGCTCTAAAACATACCATCACTTCCCTCTCAAAAAATGACAGCTATATGTAGGATGTTTTTTCTTCTGGGCTACTTTAAGAATTCCTTCATTTATTTGGTTTTTTTTTTTGTTGTTGTTTGTTTGTTTTTAAGGAATTCTTATAAAAAGTGATGGATAAAACCTATATACGCAGGAAAAAGCTTTCTTTGATGGCAGATGTGTCCCGTGCTGCATTATATTGTATCATGATCTCGCTGACAGTAGCATGGCTTTGGTCATCATGATGACTGCAATTCAGTTTCTAGGAGAACGTTCCTCGAAAAAACTGAGCTTTATAGTAAAACAAGATGGCAAGCATTAAAAACCTCTTTCAACAGATATTGTGCTTCTCTTCATCGGCAGAAAAGCTTTTACTGCTGTAGAGTAGATAGATATTTTGCGTTGTTTTATTGACCTCTCCTTCAAAGTGAGTCCTCTGTACTTTTTTAACTGATAATGGGAACACTGCAGTAATAAGTGGGGAACTGCAGTAATTTTATGAACACACTGTGTAAATAAGTGAGATGATAGGAAATGTAGACCAGCTGAGGCCCTACCTAGTGATAGGAAACACTCACTCGCTCTCTTGCCTTCTTTTTTTCATGGTATGGAGGTTCAATCAAGTGAGCTATTGAGCTAAAGGTCAAAATGGAACTATTTCCCATTGTTTCTCATTTTTCCAAGCCAGATATTTTATTGGCTGTAGTACTGTAAAAAGAGTTGGAAAAAAGGGGCAACATGTCCTGACTAGACTAGGGGTTTATCCCTCTTATTTTTAAATAACTCTGAACCCTTCCAGCATTTTTAGGTTTCGTTTTATTTTTTAGTTATTATTATTTATTTTTTTTTAGTACGTCAATTTACACATTTTACTTGTGTCTACATTTACTCCAGTTTTAGAGAAAGACATCCAGAACTGATTTGACTGTGAGGTAGGGTAAGGCAAATTTTGTACTGAATTACACACTTGGAATTCCACTGAAACCAATGTGTGCGTATCTGCAAACAACAGTCAAGTGAACCACTTCTTGCCTGCTTTGAACAAATACATGCATATATGCACACATTTTTATTCCTTTGAAGGCTTTTCTTTCAAGACCTCGCTTAATTTCAAGTTACAGCAAGTCTATCCTACTTCAATAAATTTATCATTATTCCACTCCAGCCTACAAAAAATATGCAGGGTCAGTAGTGCCAGCAGACTGAGTCTGCCTAGGTGCCAGAGATTAAAGGTCATGAACAAAATGTTACTCCTGATAAATGAAATTTTCAGCTGCTCCTTCCATTTTTTTTTTCTGTGAAAAGGTGAGTCCTTCAGAGCTTTGTGTGCAGACTAGTAGAATTAGAGGCCACCTGCTCTGTAAATGATAAGGAGAAGTTAATGAATTTAATACTAGCAGCTTGTTAATGCATTACCTGGTGACCTCTGCAATGAGATTTGATCATAATTTGCAATAAACTCCTGTGTGATCGCTTGAAGTCTTATTTAGTAATACCTGTGCAATCTGTGAATGAGTCCAACCTAGAGTCATATATAATACTTAGAATGGGATTCTGATAGGTATCTCTCCCTCTGATGAACCAAGGAAAGATTTTTACACTGTTCTTTCCAGCATGGTAAGCATTACTAAATATAATGTGTGACAGAAAAGTACTACTTTTTCTTTTTTTAACAATTGAAAGAGCTGGAAAAAATGATCTCTTGGTATTTACAGATTATACTCAATTGGGAGCAGTAGAACTAGTGGAAGGAGCTAAACAGGTTTTTTTGGTTGTTGTTCTTTTTTGTTGCTGTTTTTCACAGAATCACACAGAATCACAGAATGACCCGGGTTGGAAGGGCCCTCAAGGATCATGAAGTTCCAACCCCCCTGCCTGGCAGGGCCACCAAACTTCCACATTTACTAGATCAGGTTGCCCAGCGCTCCAACCTGGCCTTGAACACCTCCAGGGACGGAGCATCCACAACCTCCCTGGGCAGCCTGTTCCAGGACCTCACCACTCTCCTAGTAAAGAACTTCCCCCTAGCATCCAACCTAAATCTTCCCTCTTTCAACTTGAAACCATTTCCCCTTGTCCTGCTATTATTGGCCCGTTCAGAGAGTTTACTCCCCTCCTGGTTATAGGTTCCCTTCAGGTACTGAAAGGCTGCAATGAGGTCACCCCACAGACTTCTTTCCTCCAGGCTGAACAAGCCCAGCTCCCTCAGCCTGTCTTCATAGGGGAGGTGCTCCAGCCCCCTGATCATCTTTGTGGCCCTCCTCTGGACCCTTTCCAACAGCTCTCTGTCTTTCTTGTACTGAGGGCTCCATACCTGGACACAGTACTCCAGATGGTCGCTGCAGCCCAGGCTGCCTCCAACCTTGACGCCTTTGATGATCTCCTCCACATTGGTGAGCAGCAGGTCCAGCAACGCTTCACCTCTGGTTGGTCTGTCTAATACACGGACCAGAAAGTTATCATCAATGGATTCCTTGAACCTTCTGGATCTCTTGCAGCTCGCCGTGTGGTCTTTCCAACAGATGTCCGGATGGTTGAAGACTCCCACCAGGACGAGAGCCCGTGAGCACGACACCTCCCGCATCTGGAGCAAGAAAGCCTTGTCAACAGCCTCCCCTTGATCAGGTGGCCTGTAGTATACCCCTAACACCAGCTGACCTTTATTAGTCCCATCTCTAGTTCTAACCCACAGGCTCTCAACCTGTTCCTGACTGTTTCTCGGAGGGAGCTCCTCACAGTCTATCCACTCTGTGACATAGAAGGCAACTCCCCCCCACCCTTCCTACTTCTCCTATCCCTTCTAAAGAGTTGATAGCCATCAATGGCAGTATTCCAGTTGTGGGAGTCATCCCACCATGTTTCTGTGATAGCAACAAGGTCATAACTTTCCGAGTGCATCACAGTCTCCAACTCCTCCTGCTTATTACTCAGGCTGTGTGCATTGGTATAAAGGCATTTCAGCCAGGCTTTCTGTCTCACCGCCTTTTTTATAGGGGATCTAGGATTCCCTAGAACAGCAGCATCCCCAGCATCCTCCTGCCCTGCTCCATCCCTTTGCGCTCCGCCATCTTTGCCCATGGAGTTTGGTACGAGCCCTCGAACAACCCATTCATCCCCAGTGGCCCTTGTTTGGTCCCCTTCCCTCTTCATACCTAGTTTAAAGACCTGTCAATGAGTCCTGCCAGTTCCTCAGCTAAGATCCTCTTACACCTTGAAGACAGGCTACTTGCATCAGCAGCCATCATGCCAGGTGCATGTAAATTGCCCCGTGGTCAAAAAAAAACAAAATTCCTATGTTTGCATCAGCTTTTAAGCCATCTGCTTAAGGGTTGGGTTTTTTGGATCCTCTCAGTACCTTTTCCTGCCACTGAAGTTATAGAAGAGAAGACCATCTGCACACCAGCTCCATCAAGCATTCGCCCCAGTCCCCTGAAGTCTTTCTTGATAGACCTCAGGCTTTTCTCAGCAACTTCCTCACTGCCAGCCTGAATTATCAATAGTGGGTAATAATCAGACAGGCGAATCAGCCCAGGAAGTTTCCTTGAAATGTCCCTGACCCACACCCGAGGGAGGCAGCACACCTCCCTACGGGTAGGGTCAGGCCGACATATAGGGCCTTCCGTTCCTGTCAGGAGGAAGTCACCTATGACAACCACCCTTCTGTCCTTTCGGGTAGAGGCAGTTGTGAGGCATGGGGTCAATTGCTTTGCCTGAGGCAACCTCATGGGTGGACTTCCCTCCACACTCTCACTCACCCCCCCTCAATTTCCAGGGCCTCAAACCTATTGCATAGAGGCACCTGGGGAGCCGAGGATGTCGGGATGAGGGATGCCCCCTTTGCTGAGCCGGTACCCATTTCCACTCCTCCTCCCCTCTCAAATTGCTGCTAGGGGGAGGAGAGGACAGGGGGCTCACTGCAGCACCGTCTGCTGGCCGGTTCCCCTCTTCCACCTGTTTGCAAGGTGGCAGGGGCTGACATGCTCCATGTGGAGCCTCAGCCATGTGCCGAGATCTTGAGGCCAACAGGGACTGGCACCACCAGTCAATCTCCCTCTCACATTCCTTTATGGTCCTCAGCCTTTCTACCTCCTCCTTCAGGTCGATCACAAGGCTAAGTTGTTCAGTTGTTCGCACCTTATACAAGTGCTGCCTCCATTGTGTGGCATTGCAAAGGCCAGGCTCTGGCACTCCTCACAGTCAGTGACCTGCGTACTAGCATCTCGCGATGGGACCTCTGTCTGAGTTGCCATACATTTCATACCATTATTCACCCTCACGTGCATGCACCAGACCTCAGTCTGGCTCTCTACAGTCTTCTTGGGTACAGTCTTCCTGCTATGTGAGCGTGGGACCTCTGCCTGGGTCTCCACAGTTTTTGTGACTGTAGCCTTCTGCTGGGGTGTACCTATGGCAACCAGCAGGCTCACTAAAACTACAATAAAGCCCTAACAGGGTGTGATTGATCAGCCCTGCCCTGCTGCCCGTGTTGCTGCCCCTGCCCTCACACTGTTGCCGGGTTTGTTAACAAGAGCCCTGGCACTTATCACTCAACAGCAATAACAAGCCTCCTTGCTGAGGAGTCCCATCAAAGGGTGGCTTACAGATGCACCTCGTTAAGACAGCCTACGTGGTTCTCGCACTCTATCTCCTCCTCTCTGTCTCCGGTGGGCAGCGACACGTTGCTGCCTTCCCGAAGGCTTTTTCTAGGCAGGGGGGCGTGGATGCAGAGCCGTTGCCCTGGCAATGCTCACGCTGTGTCAGCCGCTCTCGCAAGAAGTGCCCACCCGAGAGCAGCAGCCTCTCTGTTGTCACAGGAAACCCTCGATGAGGGAAGCGATCAGAACGCCCCTGTACCTCTCTAAAAGTCGCAGCGGTTCTTCCTAAGACAAGGGATTTTATTGTTAACTTCAAGAAATTGTGTAGATAGATAATAAACTATGTACATCAGTTATCTGAACAAAGAATACGTATTCACCTGAGAAAAGGTGCAAGGTTCAAATCCTTGATTTTGACAGTCATTATGTATACAAAATTCCCCAAGATTACAGAGCAGATGTGGTAGCAGATGTGGACGTAGGATGCCTTGTTGGTGCTCCCAGCAGGTGATCACTGGCTGGTTTTGACCTGGAAGCCATGCAGCAGTTAGGACAGCACATGGCTAGTAGGACATTTCCCAGGACACGCTGGTTTGGTTACAGTGCCATTAGGAGGTTTAACCATCAGACAGGAATGGTTAACCTGTGACACTGGCTGCCTGTGACTCTTGAGGTCTTACAGAGAATTTTCAATGACAGAGTTATATCACTTCACCAGCAAAGGGCAGAGCTAACACAGGGTTCCCTGGATAATTCCAGTCTCAGGGACCTACACATAGTCTCCTGTCAACACTGTCCCATTCCCAGTGGCAGATGTGTGGCTAATTTCTATAGGAGCTTAGCTGCACAGATCACTGCTACAGTTAGGAAGATGACCACTCCCACTGACTGCATGCTTGTTTTACAGATTCAGAAATCTCTAACTCACTCCATCTTTTCTATAGGAGTGCCAGGTACAGAGGAGAGGTCCTTAAATGCCAAATGAGGAATCACTTGACAAAAAATAATACGAGCTGAGTCAAAGCCATCTACTTCATCCTGAGGCACCACTTTCATTACAGTTTATAGAACCATAGAATAATAGAATGGTTTGGATTGGAAGAGACATTTAAGATCATCTAGTTCCAATCCTCCTGCTATAGGCAGGGACATCTCCCTCTAGATCAGGTTGCTCAACCCCATCCAGCCTGGACTTTAATACTCCCAAGGAAGGGGCATTCACAACCTCACTGGACAGCCTGTTCCAGTATCTCACCTCTCTCACAGTAAAGAATTTCTCCTTCATATCTAGTCTAAATCTACTCTCAGTTTAAAACTATTCTCCTGCATCCTGCTGCTACCTGCCCTTATAAAAAGTCCCTCCCCAGCTTTCCTGTAGGTCCCCTTCAGGTACTGGAAGACCATTATAAGGTCTCCTTGGAGCCTTTTCTTCCCCGGGCTGAAGAGCCCCAGCTCTCTCACTGTCATTGTAGGGTAGGTGCTCCAGCCCTCTTATCATCCTCCCTGCCTCTATTGCCACATGTAACAACAGGAGTAGTACAGAGCTCCAGCAATGATTGCTAATGAAAATGGTCATATGCCATATGTGGTTGGCAGGGGGTGTGTTTGGAGCATCATACCACGTGGACAGCAAGCAGGGAGATAAAACTGTAGTGTGTTGCCATTAACTGCTAATGGCACTGTAGTCCTGCACCAGTAAAACTATCCCTTGAAAGTGACATCTACCCATTTCTGCTTTCCTCTCAGTGTGAGCAAAACACAAAAACCAGGAACTAGGGGAAAAAGCAGCAGCAATGTTTTCCCTTCCATCTCACTGAATGAAATAGTGACTCAGATTGTGTGTAAGGAAAGCCCAAGGATAGTGGGGAGAAGTGCATATTGGATAGCCAAGGGATAACCTCCCCCTGGATAGCATTTCTTTTAGTCTTTCCAGATAGTAATAAATGCTTCTCTTCTGGCTGCAGCACTCTCTTTTTACCTAAGTCGGTCTGTCTTTCCTCAGAAGCAGTCGTATTAATAGATGCTGGAACTAGGAGTGTGATATTCATAAATTTAATGGAACATATAATTTCACCTCCTGGCCATAGGCCAAGGTAGGACAACTTCCAGTGGCAGGGGACATGTAAAATGTCACTGATGGACTTTGTGATGAAGAAAATGAATGGGAACAAACATTCTCAGGGTAGGACTTTCCTGTGTCCCCTTTATGAACTGTGTACCAGGCAAGGTTTCCTGGTGGGAGGTCTTTTAGACCACACAACAGACATTTTAAAACCTGCCATCTTAGTACTTAACTCCAGCTGGAAAACATGAGCATAGGATTTTTGTTTCAAAATATTCATTGAGACAACTGAGGAGGGAATAAAGTAAAACTAATTGTTAACTTGCAGAGAAGTTGTTTTTTAGTAATGTAATATTCATGTCAATCAGTGTATTTTCAGCTTTGCTCAGTCTCATTAGATAACATGATGTCAACAAATAGAATATCATTTCTGTACCAAGGGCTTTTCCTGTGATTATCCATATCCTGTTACTAATGCCTAAGGAACGGGTTCACAGTTGCATTTTACTATTGTAATGTGTGTGCATGCTTGGGGCATGCATTTGAAATTCCCTGATCTGTGTTACCTCTTGCATTACTCAAGGTACAGTTAGATGAAGTAGGTAAAGACTGATAGTTAAAAATTCAAGGGTCTTCTACAGCACGTCTCCAGCTGCTTTGTCAATACAGTGTTGATTACATGAATATTAACAGACTTTCCTTTCAATACTACTCTTTTGAGTCTTAAGATTTCAAGGAGCTGAAGTACGGCTATAAACATACAGTCCACAGCTATAGCTGAAAAACATAGAAGCCACCTACATTGCATGATCTCTTAATTACACTAAAGTTAATGGGGTTCAAAAATAACTAAAACAGTTTCTACCTTACCTGTTTTCTTCCAGTTCTGCCCATTCCTATTTCTTGCTCACTGATATCCTCTATTGTACAGCAAGAAGATGAAAAAACTTAATAAAGGGAAGTGAAAAATGTGTATACGTATTCATTGTGCAGGTTTTTTAAATCTGAAAATATTCATTGTGGATAACGATTATGTTGTTTCATCTAAACCTTAACCTGAATTTCTATGTCTGTTTATCTCATTTTTGCACTTTTAATTTAACCTAGGTGCTTTAGAACTATTCCCACATTTTCTATTTTAAAAGACATTTCCAAGGAGCCCACAGTGTCAGGCATAATTAGTGCTCTTTGATTCCTGTATTACGGTTACCAGAACAGAACAGAATTTTGTGGTATCGACGGGATAACTAAATTGCTTGAAATGTACTGGATCATTTGCGTTTTCATACTGTCTGCTATAGAACAGAATGACATTAGTTCTTGTTTGCTCCTCTTGTGATATTTCCCTGCGATATTTCTGGCACATAAGATAAGGTGCATGTACATATGATATAGTGTACTTGATGTGAATGTTCAAGACATACTTTAAAGTGAAGTCTCTGCCAGAACACAGGTAAAGAATGCCTGCCTTCTTAGGAGCAGGATGTATGTCTGAATTTCAGGGTACTTTCTCCCTGGAAACAATATTGCAATACCTTGTCAGATTTCCTGTTGAAATCTGAAATCAGCTGGAATAATGCAGTGGCTTTAGAGGTTTCCTTGTTGTTCTGGGTAATTATTAATTTAAAGGGGGGCACAGGAATTGTGCAGATGAAATACCAGAAGAGTTTTCAGTCCCAGTATTGTAATAACTTCTTTCTCCCTTCTCTTTTCCACATCCTTTGATTTTCTCTCTATTTTCTCTACGAGATTGTTCTCTTGTCTATGCCCTGAAATATGACCAGTTATCTTGGGGTTTCAATACAGTCCCAAGGTAAATAAATCCCTGATACTATTCCACCAAGGCTTGCTTTACAGCCATTCATTGTTTCTCTTTTTCTTTCCTTATTTGGCCAAGGAAAGGTTTGGTATCATATCTGCTTCTTCATTTTTATCTCATAGTATGAACTGTCACCAGCAAATGCCTGACAGCCTTTAAAGCACTGTGTCAGATTTTCTTGTAGTTCAAGGTCACGAAGAACACATTGCATACCTCTGAACTTCTGAATACAGCCCAGAAACTCTCCCATTCCACTCTGGGGGCTTTGGAAACAACATAGACTTGTGCTTTTGTACACACATAAAAAAGTACACATTACAAAAGATGTGACACTCTGAATTTCTTTGGCTAGATTCATAGAATATTTCTCACATTAGCCACAGTGCCTTCTAAGTCACCACTGCAATGAGCGATATTAAAGACACTCATTTGTAAACAAAGTTGCTCTCTTTGTACCATACTTGAACATCTATTCTGACTTGAACAAGTGCTCCGGTGATATATTCCATAGAAGCATCTGTAAACACAAAAAACTAATCCTTCAGTACAGTTTTAATGTGGCTATTATGCACTATGACTTGAAAGATTAGAAAGAAAGTAGGAATTATATGACACTGCTGCAAAGAGGAAAGGCCTGGATTTGTGAGGTAGAAAGATTTTATTTAAAATGAAGTAACTTAAATCAGATGACAGGACCTTGCTGAAGAGAAGGAACAAATGCATTTTAACCACACAAATATGTTCCTGTTGTATATATACGCCCTTCTATAAGATCTTCTCCCGAAGTCTAGTGTCTCTAGGGAAATTTTTACTGGGAGTGAATTAAGTGCCTGGATATGTTAGTCAATCTGCAGACGATGAGTACTTTATACTAGAAAGAAAAATATATATTGGCACTTTCATGTCATTCTTATGCTGTAGTTTTATGGCATTTTCATATCAGTAAGCGTGATACTACAAAACACAATTGCTGGGGGAAGAGTAACCCAGCTAATATTTAAAATGGGACTTCTGTCTGAAGAAACTCATTTAAGAGTTGCTGATGAAAGAGTTTTTTACTGGGATCTTGAGATAGTCTGACATTGAAATTTGTGATAAGGACACTCCTAGTGCAAAATTCATGTGTTATGCCTGTTAGTGAAGAATGGGACAAAAATAAATAAATTATAGAATCAAACATGGAATCGTAGATTGGCTTGGGTTGGGAGAAACCTTAAAGATCATCTAGTTCCAAATCCCCTTCTGTGAGTGGGTTTGCTACCAACGAGATCAGGGTGGTCAGGGCCCCATCTAACCTGGCCTCAATCTCCTCCAGGGATGAAGCATCCACAGCTTCTCTAGGCAACCTGTTCCTGTGCTTTACCACTCTCCGAGTAAAAAAAAAAAAAAATCCTCCTAATATCTATCTGATCTAAATCTCCTCTCTTTTAGTTGAAAACTGTTCCCCCTTGACAGTCCTATCACAACCTGCCTGTGTAAAAAGTTGGTCTCCCTCCTGTTTATATGCTCCCTTTGAGTACCGGAAGGCCTTAATGAGGTCTCCCCAGTACTTTCTCTTCTCTAAGCTAAACAAGACCAGCTCCCTCAGCCTTTCTTTATGGGAGTGGTGCTCCAGCCCTCTGATCATCTCTGTGGCCTCCTCTGGACCTACTCTAACAGCTCCACTTTTTTCTTGTGCTGGGGGCCCCAGGCCTGGACACAGTACTCCAGATGGAGCCTCACAAGGGCACAGCAGAGGGGGAACAATCACCACTCTCCCACTGCTGGCTACCCCTTTTTTGATGCAGACCAGGATACAGTTAGCCATCTGGGCTGCAAGCACACACCGCTGGCTCGTGTCCAGCTTTTCTTCCAGCAGAACATCTAAGTCCTTCTCCACAGGGCTGTTCTCAGTAAGTTCTCACAGTCTGTACACGTATCTGGAATTGCCCTTACCCAAGTGCAACACCTTGCACTTGGCCTTGATGAATATCCTTAGGTTCAAATGGGCCAACTTCTCAAACTTATTCGGGTCCCTCTGGAGGGCATCCCTTCCTTTCTCTTGTATCAACTACACCACTCAACTTGTTGGTATCAGCAAACTTGCCCAAGATATTCTCAGTCCCACTATCTAGGTCATTGTAAAGATGTTGAAGAACACTGGTACCAAGAGGGACTCACAACTCATGACTGGCCTCCACCTGGACGCAGAGCCATTGAGCACAGCCCTCTGGCTGCAACCAGGCAATCAATTCTTTAATTCCTCATCTATTCAAATGCATAGCTCTCCATTTTAGAGACAAGGGTGTAGTGTGGAATCATATTAAAGATCTAGAAGAACCCCAGTTTGGTGACTTTAGATGTTCTTCCTTTTTCTACTCATGCCATGATGCCGTCATAGAAGCCCACCCGACTGATCAAGTATGATCTACCATTGATACATGCCAGAGACCAGCCATGTTGACAGTGGATAGAATGCAACTGACCAGGTAGGGCGAGAGTGCTCTGGACAGCAACCTGGCTGGGCTCATCAGCAGAGCTTTAAACTAGATTTGATGGGGGAAGGGGATACACTTTGTGTGACAGACAAGAGCCAGGGAACACTGCCACTTTAGAATGCAGCAGGTGAAAGCCTCGGAGTTGTCCCAGAGAAATTCAGAAGGACTCTTCCAGTAAGGTGACATAGCTGCTAGCCCAGCTGAACTGCCTCTGCACCAATGCACACAGCATTAAAATATGCAGGAGGAATAGGAAGCCATGGTGAAATTAGAAAAGTATGACCAAATTGCTACCACAGAAATGTCACTGGGTGAATTATATATTTGGAATAATATAATTGAGGACTACAAGCTTTCTTAAAGAGATAGGCAGAGAAGGGGGGTGGGGAGGGTGTAGGTGAATTGCCCTTTATGTTAAGATGTTATGGCTGTCAGGTGAAGTCTCTGGTGACTGGAAAAAAGGGAAATATTAAACTCGTTTATAAGAAATGTAGAAAGGAAGACCCAGGAAATACAGGCCAGAAATTCTTTACCCATGTTTTGGCGGAACTTTTACTTTGAAGTATTTGTCTTGCACATCTATGTCAAGTACACTATATAATTAGGTACATGCATTATATCTTGTGTGCCAGAAATGTGTGAGCCTCATGTCTGTTCTTGGAAAGATCATGGAACAGATCCTCCTGGAAGATATGTTAAGGCACAAGCAAGATGAGGAGCTGTTCATTGAGCAGGGCACATTTGCACCCATGACATCCTCCTCTTTCCTCTGTCCCCAAGGGGACTTCCAGATTCTGGAGATTCTGCAACTAAAGGGCTGTGAGCTGTGTCACTTCTTAGGTGGTCTGTCTGGATGTGTGCATCAGTCCAGGATGGTTGTGCCCCTACCCCGTCTGAGTTTCTGCCTCAGTCTGACTGCTGCAGTGGATGGTGACCAGATTTGTTTCAAATGAAAGCTTCACACTGCTGCTCTCTGATGAGAGAACGGGCTGTCTGCTGCCCTCCCTACATACGCTCTCACACAAAGTGCCTCAAGAGCTGCCATGCCATGTCCTAAGTTCCACACCATGCCTTGTTTACCCATCCTGGTTGCCACACTCCCTGGGGGCTGCCTTTGTACATGTGGGAAATATCCCTCCCAGCCCTGTCCCTGCCTCTTCAGCCACTCACACAAGAACTGCGTGTTCCTGGCTGCGCCAAGCAGCTCTCTCCTTGCACAATGCAATCTCCTGTTCTGTTGCAGAACATGCCTACACTGGAGCTGATCACCTCAGAGATGGTGAAGTGATGTATCCGTTACTATATCTCTTCATACAGCAGTGTGTGGAGACAGGACAAGTGGAAACGGCCAGAAACTGGAGCATAGAAAGTTCCGCACAAATGTGCACAAGAACTTCTTTGCGGTGAGGGTGACGGAGCACTGGAATAGGCTGCCCAGGGGGGTTGTGGAGTCTCCTTCTCTGGAGATATTCAAGACCCGCCTGGATGCCTACCTGTGCGGCCTGCTGTAGGGAATCTGCTTTGGCAGTGGGGTTGGACTTGATGATCTCTGGAGGTCCCTTCCAACCCCTACAATTCTGTGATTCTGTGATTCCATTTCCATAATAAACTTAACCCCTTGTTTCCCAGCATGTCCTTTCAAGAATAGGGCAGAATGTAGGAGTGGAAATTAATTTTGTTCAGTGCAGATTATTATACTTGTGTTTAAACTGACTTGGCATATGAATGAATCATGACTTTTCCATGATGAAGCCAGTGACATAAAGACAAACTGTGTTGCTTAATTCAGTAGGAAAGGAGATGGAAAGGGAGGAAAGACAATTTTCTGTCCATTCCCAAATGGGAATCCATCTAACAAAATTATATTCCTGTGCTGCTATATATTTAATACCTTTGGAAACTGATTGCAAGTGCCTCCAACATGCATCATTGAAGAGCAATGCAGTGGATGTTTTTGACTAGCAAAATGAGAGATAAAAATAGGTATATATAAAATAGGTACATACAAAAATATGTACATAAAGATTATGAATGAATTCAGAGTTCAAACTGAATAAAAATGTCAGAGGGTTGAGATCAGTTGCACATTCCGGTTGGAGGCCTGTAACTAATGGTGCTCTCCAGTTGTCAGAACTTGATCTAGTCTTGTTCAACATCTTCATCAGTGAACTGGATGAAGGGATAGAGTGCACCCTATGCAATTTTGGTTGACACATCAGTAGGCTCTGCTGCCACATAGTGAGACCTGAACAAGCTGGAGAGTTGGGCAGAGAGGAACCTTATGAATTCTTTACAACTACCTGAAAAGAGGTTGTGGCAAGGTAGAGGTTGGCCTCTTCTCCCGTGTAACTAGTAGTAGGACTAGAGGGGTTGGCCTCAGGTTGCACCAGGGGAGATGCAGGTTGGACAATAGGAAAAACTTCTCTGAAAGAGTGGTCAGGCACTGGAATGGGCTGCCCAGGAATGTGACGGAGTCACCATCCCTGGAGGTGTTCAAGAAATGCTTAGATGCTATTCTATAGGATAAGATTTAGTGGGAAATCTTGGTTATAGGGCTGGATGATCTTAGAGGTCTTTTCCAACCTTGGTGATTCTATTTCTATGACTCAACAAGGCCAAGTGTAGAGTCCTGCACCTGGGGAGGAGTAATTGTTCACATCAGTACAGGTTAGGGGCTGACTTTCTGGAAAGGAGCTTTGGGACCTAGGTGTCCTGGTTGACAACAGATTGGCCATGAGCCAGCAGTGTGTGTTTGTGGCTAAGAAGGTGCATTAAAAGGAATGTGGGCAGCAGATCAAGAGAGGTGATCCTCCCCCTCTACTATGCCCTGATGAGGCCACATGTAGAGTACTGCGTCCAGTTTTGTGCTCCCCAGTTCAATAGAGACATGGAACTACTGGAGAGAGACCAGCAGAGGGCTACAAAGATGACTAGGGGCATGGAGCATATCCTTTATGAGGAAAGGCTGACAGACCTGGGACTGCTCAGCCTGGAGAAGACTGTGGGGGGAATCATATCAATGTTTATAAACATTTAAAGGACGGGAGTCAAGAGGATGGAACCAGGCTCTTTTCAGTGGTGTGCAGTGACAGGACAAGGGGCAATGGGCAAAGGGCAAAATTTGAATGCAAGAAATTCCGTCTGAACATGAAGAACTTCTTTACTGTGAGGGTAACAGTGTACTGAAACAAGCTGCCTGGAGAGGTTGTGGAGCCTCTTTCTCAAGAAATATTCAAGATCCACCTGGATGTTTTCCTGTGCAACCTACCGTAAGGAACCTTGTTTAGCAGGAGGATTGGACTCGATGGTCTCCAGAGGCCCATTCTAACCCCTACAGTTCCGTGATTTTGTGAAAAATGGTGCTAACAAAGAAATGAAGATCCAGAACAGAATAGTATTATCAACAACACAAGGAAAAAATTGTTTTGCATTAAATTTGATCAGTTTATGCATGAGATCATATGATAAGATTGCTCTGCTTTTCACAGAGTGAATAAACCTTACTAACACTGTCACAGTGAGAGGATTCATGTCCGAATTGACCACAGTAGACAGAAACTCCATTTTCCTTTGTCGTCAGCTGCATTTAGTGTAAAGACAAATTGAACTGTCACTTTACCATCTCTAAAATTGACTGTATTCCATCGCCTCAACTTTTCTAATTTTTATGTATCCTCTTAATTGAAATGTAGACAGTGGCATTCTGTAAGGAAGAAAAGAGTATTAAACAATGAGTTTTGTGGTGAAATCGGACTACTCAGTATCATTTTCCATATTCAAAATAGAATAGCTCTGTAACTTTTGCACAATTCAGTAATTTTGCATGAGAAAAATAAAACTGTAAATTAAATGCTCCCTGTGATGTTCCTGTCATACTTACAAATATGAATACATGTACTATAGATATATTATATGACTGATTTGGACCGTGACTGTAGGCCTACAAAGTGACAAAACAGGAAACACTTGCAAAGTAAATGGTACTTATTTCTGCTCATTCTCTTTTCCATAGAAGAACAGTCCAGCTATCAGTCTAATTAGAAGTCACGTGCATTTATAGAGATATGCACAAATATGTATGTGTTGAAATACATACAGAGATATGCAAATTGGTAAGTATTCAAATACTGCACACATGTGTATGAGTTGGGCAAGATTACTGGGGTGTAGGCGTAGGCAAGCAGAAAATAAAAGCTTACCCAAATAGAAAAGTTATATGGAGTAAATGGTACTTTGCAAACATTTCTGACATTCAGTGCACATGCCAGTTTGAGTGTCTTTTCTGCTAAAATAATTCTGTGCAATTGATTATAGTTTATATATTAAAAAAAAAAAAGAAAGAAAAAAAATGAACCTCCTTATTTCAGTAAATATATTTGCACTTTACACTCATTTTGTATAAGTGCTTGCACAAACACAATTACAGTTGCAAACCAAGCCACAGGTATGGAGTGCACATTATTGCCTCTCTTACAGATGGAGAAAACAAAACCCAGAGGGGCTATATTTGTGTCAGCTCTCAAATACCAAAGCATTCATTAACTCAGTCGTCTTTACATCTCTGTTACAATCAGGGTAGGTGATCTGTTGAAACATGTAATTTCCTTCATTTCCTTTATATTACTTCTTTTAGAAATAATCAAGAAAATAAATAAAGTACCATAACTCTCTCACTCTCTTTTCAGTTTTAAACAGACCAACCCCTGTGTCTTTTTTTTTTTTTTTTCAGTTTATGTGTTTAACATGGGTATATTGTGATTACTCAGTGCTCTTCTGACATAACCTGCGTTTTGAAAGGCCATTACCAGTAGATGCTCTGCCTATGCCACAATGGAGAAAAGAACAGAGTTTCTTTCAGATTCCAAGACTGCTTCAGCCAGGTCTTAGACACATTTCAACTATGTGAGTTATCAAGCTAAAGAGATGCTTGTGTACAACATGGCTCCAGCACAGTCCTGACAGATATAGACTGCTATTTTATTTTTGGAAAATCAGCCTAGGGCTATTGTGGCTGGCTTGCTGACAGACATCATGTATTGCTATTCAAACAGAGATATGTTAACTACAAAATCAAGTAACCCGAGGGTTTGGAATTATACTTGAATTTTTAATAAGTTGTCAAAAGCCCACTTCACAGCATTCATTTAAAATTGGACTAGGACACTCTGCTGTCACTTAGTATGCACTTATCCACTGCAAACACCAGCAAGGGGAAGGAGGCAGGGCTGCAAACTTCCTCTATGAAAAGAATTTCAGCTTTCTGTTTTATTTTAAAATTTTTTAAATTTAAAAATAAAATAAAAAATAAATTTTTTAAATTTTACCTGACTGGGAGTATCTAATCCAAATGGTCAGACTGGATTGCAATAAGAATTTCTCATCCATGCCCTTCTTCTCCGGTATTCAGTTCATCTTAGCATGATCCACCCAGTGGTTTCCGTACTAAAACCTCAACAGTATGCCTTAATTTTTGTCATTCTCATCCCTTTCATCTCCCCATGGCTATTTTCTGGACCCCAAATGACCTTGCTTTGGACAGCACTGTTTCATCCCACTACCCCCCTCTCCCAAGCAGCGTACCTCTCACAAGCCCAAATGCAGCATTATGGACCTGTAAGTTTTCTCACTCAATGGACAAGGGGATTGTGGCTTAAGCTTCTCCAGTGAAAGGGAAATCAGTGCAGTCTGCTTTTCATATGTCATTTCTCTGTAAATAGCTAAAGAATAGGTATGCCAAGAGGGACTCGCTATGAATGCACTGTTTTTGTAGAACTACTGCAATTATTACCCTTTCATGTTGCAATTTGCTTCCTTCATACACTTCCATCATGCTTTTGTAAAGGGCTTTGTCCCAAGCAGGTAATGTGTAGACTTAGACATCCAGTGAGGTACAGAAGAAGGGCTCTGTCATGCAAAGTCTAATGTGCTCATACTTGTAGCCTTTGCAAAGAAAACACACTAGACCTCTTCTATGTACTGATGCTGGGGAAAAGGGAGGGAAACAACTAGGAGCAGCTGAGGAAATAAAAGAAGTTATAGTAATGTGATATGTTTCCATGAAAATGTTTATGGGATCTGAGATATTTTCCAACCCATCCTTGTAAAAGCAAGTGAAGAGGTGGATGGTAAGTGAGATAATAATTTGTTTTAACCATCATCTGATGTCAGTGCTGATAGCTGAAAAGTGGAGGCTGTGGACTGCGAAGGATTACTGGTCATATCAAGGTAATAGCCGCAACAAGTGTCTTAGCTATGCCATTGTACTCTGATTTCCCACAAAGGATTCAAAACTAAATTGACTCATGATACTGAATGTGTACAAGACCATTAGGCCAGATGACATACATCCCAGGGTCCGAAGGAAGCTGGCTGATGTGGTTGTTCAGCTGCTTTCCATCATATTTGAAAAGTCATGCCTATCAGTGGTACTCAGTGGGCCCCACCAGAAGAGGGGTAGACAGCACTCATGAGGCACTACCTGGACTATTGCGTCCAAGACTTGGGCCTCAAATGCAGGAAAGATGTGGAGCTGTCAGAGTGGGTCCAGAGGAGGCTGTGAAGATGATCAGAGGTCTGGAGCACTCACCTACGAAGACAGGTTGAAGGATCTGGGCTTGTTCAGCCTGGAGAATAGAAGGCTGTGAGGAGACACTTTAAGTGGATTATAAAAAGGAGGGGAATCAACTTCTTATTCAGGTAGGTAGTGATAGGACAAGGGGGAATGCTTTTAAACTAAAGGAAGAGAGGTTTAGATTGGATGCCAGGAAGAAATTTTTTTTTACTGAGACAGCAGTGACGTGCTGAACAGTTTGCCCAGAAAGGTTGTGGATGTCCTGTCACTGGAGGTGCTTAAGGTCAGTTTGGATGGGGCCCTGAGCAATCTGATCTAGTACTTGATCTAGCTGCTGGTAACCCTGCCCTATGGCAGGGAAGTTGTATCGTGATGATCCTTGAGGTCATCATCCAAGCCATTCTATGATTCTATGATTCTACGCGTCTAACAGAAAAAAAAAAAAAGAAAAAAAAAAAGAAAAAAAAAAAAGCAGTATTCTTCAAAGTGTGCATTGGTGATGATTTAGAGAATAAAAATGACACGTAGCTATTGATGCTTCTGTCGCCTGTGCAAACACACCTGCAAGAACCACATCATGTTATGTTTGCCACACCTTTTGATTGTTTTCTTTGCTTTTGGTCTGTTAGTGGTGGTGCTGACGGTGGTTTGGTTTTTTTTTGTGTCTGTATTTTTCCCAGGAATAATGGCTGCTATGAAAATTGACTTCTCCATTCAGGCTAACAAGCAGTTCTATTTCAACATGCTAAGTCCAGAGATTACTATTTGATGTGACCACCCTCATGGCACAGAAATGTTTCCCAGTGCCCAGTCTGATCTTCCCCTGGCACTCTGTGCTGTTCCCATCCTGTCATTAGTGACCAGGAGCAGAGCCCAGCACCTCCGTCTGCTCCTCCAACTGAGGGAGATGCAGGGAGCAATTGCTGAATTAACGAAAAAGTCTTCAATAGGCCTAATATTGAGAAAAGGCTACACTTACCAGATGTCCTATAGCCAAAGTTGGGCAGTGCTACCCTCCAACTCTTTAGGTGTCACTAAGAGTGTCATCAAGCTTGCATGCTTCAAGTAAGAGATTTCTAATGGACAGAGTTTGCCTTAACAGTAAACCTAGCCTGAAGCATGAACCAACCAGGCCTGCCATAGACAGGAACTGAGCAGTGCTGTTCTTTGTTTTGAATAAGTTATGTCCTGCTAGAAGATCTAAATCCTGCTGTTTATTATGCATGTCCATCTGTCTGCCTATCACCTGTCTATTTATCAAAATGAGCCTTTTAAAAGTGTATGATACAGCATTATTTGTAAATATGAATATGACAAATACTAAAGTAGAATGTGTTTGTGCAAGGGAAGAACAGATGGCTGGATGTCCAAATAGGGTTTTCTAACTCTTGATTTTTAAGGCTTACAACTTTAGCAACAGTGGTGTTTTGTTTTTTGTTTGTTTGTTTGTTTGTTGGGTTTTTGTTTTGTTTTGTTTTTAATGTAGTTTCTTAATATGGTAAATAATCTCAGTAACTCCTCTTTATGGCAGTTTTCCCCTTTCGATGAGGCATCTCTCAGTATTGTTTGAATTTTCTCCTTTGCACTCCAAGAGGAGGAAGTAACTCCATTTACGGAGGAGAAGAAATAGGCAGGACAACCAGAGAAGTCCTGTGAGCAAGGAGGCATCTAAAAGCACAGAAAGAAATTACGAGTTGCAAGAGAGGGTAATAGCAGGCAGCATGGACCAGTGGGTGTGCAAATGAATCACATTTGGGACAGCAAAGACTTAAAAGCACCTTTCCCTCTGGGTTATTTCCACATTAAATATTTCTATTATCCCCCTAGAACTCTATAATTAGTAAAATGTAACCTGATTTTTTTTTTTTTTCCTCAATAGGGAAAGTACATTTTTTTTTAACCACACTTTTTAATGAGTTCGGGGTTATTTTTAAACAAACTAGAGAAAAAGAATTGGCTACATGCAGAGATGAAGACTGAAAAACTGCCCATTGAAAGGTGAATGCTGCAGAAAGTGATGAGCTAGTGAAGAAAGATATCAGAGAGGGAACGTCTAGATACCAGGAAGGGTCACTGCACTTACAGGAGAGAAGAGATGAAAGTTTGTGTTGAGGATCCTAAAAGAAATCTGTCCCCTAGAAAAACTCATTAACAGATTTTTATGATGGTAGCTTTTGTTCTCTCCCTTTTTTATTTTTATTGCTCATTTCTCTGTTTAAATCTTGACTTGCTAAAACATCAGAAAACATAAAGAGGAGTAGACTTATGTGGTACACAAACTGCTTGAGTATTTGCTAATATGCAGTCACGCTTTGTCTCCTGACAGTGGTTTCTGACTTCTCTTTGAGGCACTCAGCTATCTTGGTTTATATCAGATCTGCAATCTCAGACAAAGCAAAAGACAGTGGAATAGGACAAGGTGGGTTGGAGAATGTTATGTCAAGTACTAACAGCTGACAGGAAAACGTCCTGGTTTTAGCATGTGGCTGTGAAGAAGAAAGAACAAAGGTACTGAAATAAATTGCTGTCCACCCTTTTGAAATTTGAAATGAGGAACTGAAATTCTCCCAGACAAATAATCGGAGTGGGATTTTGACCTGACAGCTATAAATCCAGTTATGTGCTAACAGGGGATCCTCAGGGCTTCTGGTTATACTCAGCCAACAATCATGAGTGAAAACTTGGAGTGAATTCTGTCTCTTGATGCTGATCACTTCTGCAATAGGTGTAATCTCAGAAGCTCATTAAAAACACTTTAAAGGACCCCACCCACATTTTCACATTATGAATTTCAATAAATCTTTGTTGTAAATGACAGGATGTACTCGGACTCCTGGACAATAGAGAGGAAGGAGGGCTTTCTGTAATTGTACCACAACCCTTCACCCATTGAAGAAAGTAATGGTCATTGACACACACATGCAGTGAGTGACAGTCCCTTGAAGTACATTAAAAATGACTCATCTTTATAGTACTTTCGTTCAGAAGAGTCTGATAGTCGTGTTAGTGAGCAATATCTGATATGTTGGCTCTGTCTTGCAGCCCAGGTCTCTCCAAGCACAGACTGATGTTAAATATGCAGAATGACGCTGACTGAGCCAGGTCTTTTGTGGATGGAAACCAAGTCTCTTCAATAAAGAGAAAAACAGAGCATTTCCATCCCATTCCCTCTATCAGCCCAGCGAAACTACTTAAATGTATAGGCTCCTTACATTTTGCAGTGCATGCCCACAGAGAGCATCATGAAAAAGCATCAGCCATCAGTCATCTGTACTAAAAATAAAAATAAAGGTAAATAAAAATAAAAGTAAAAATAAAAATAAAAGTAAAAATAAAGGTAAAAATAAATCATGCCTGCAAACAGACCTTTCCGTCTCACCAAGTAGATGATTGGTTTTATTGATCAGAAAGTTACTCCTCTTTTTTTGGTTACTGCATTGTGTTACATCTGTTATGTTTTTTTCCACCATTCTTCACTTCACAGCATGATGAGTCAGTGTGATACAATATGCATGTAAGCCAAAAAATTAATCAATGGGACAACATAATAAATGCAAAAATAATACTAATAAAAAAAGCCGTTGATCAAACAAACCAAGTGTTTGACAGCACAAGAGTGCTTTGAATTATAACTTAATCCAAAGAATGAATCTATATCTGACCTAATTAGGAGAAATGTCTTCATAGAGAAGTGGACTGGGGATAACACAACTACTGAGCCATAATACCTACTGCTGACATCATATGCTTCTTCTTATAAAATATTGAAGCTCCTTTGCTACATTATTGTCCCTCTGGATTATTGCAGATACTAGAAAAATGGAACTAGTACTTACTTCCAAGGGATGGAAACATAGAACTTATCCAGGGGATGTGATGATCTAGCGCTAAATCTCAAGCCAATCATGCAGATAGCAGATAGCTGCATCACCACTGTACTTTTTTGGACTGGTAATGACCACCTTCTTTTAATGCACCAAGACTTACTTGACCCCAAGTGGAATTGCAGTAAGGTTGTTAGCTTAAATATTAAACTCAAGAGCTTATTAATATCATCCATTACTGTATTCTGTTGCACTTCATAGAGTATATTTTAGAGGACTGAGTTGGTAGGGGTCAAGACCCACAATGCAAACAGTAGCTATAAGCTGAAATATTTTTATGTGTTGTTAACTTCCAGCTGCTTGGATTAGAATTGGAAAAAATAAAGACCCCTTGCAATTTGCTAAGATATCCCCAGTTACACTGCACTTAATGGAATTATAAGAATAGTAGTTCATGAAGCTAGATTATACTACATATCAACGCCGATCAAAAAGATGCAAAATTATGAGGGTGAATGTAGATCCAGGAGAGGATGAGGTATCAGAAAAACACACTAAGATTTTGGTATAGTATGAAGGAAATAATTCAGTGCTGCAGTACAGTAAGCTCAAAATTCAAAAGGGTGGGATCATGTAATACACACCTTTATTTGAACTGCGTGTGAACTTTCTGCTATATTCTTTTACTTTTGCTCTCATCAATCATCATCTTTAGACTGTACTTTTCTTGTCAACCTCTTTATCCCTCACCACTCTCCTCTTCCTACAAATCATCGCTCAAAGCTGGAGGAGCAGAGCACAAGGTAGTAAGAAACAGCAGGGACCCGGATAAACTGGTTTCTTAAAGTTCCTCTTACTTTTTAACCTTCCTTCTCAGTCTGTAACTCTAAAATACCAATTGCTTTTGGAGTAACAAGAAGATCCCAACTGTTGGGAAGTTCCAGAGGGCAGGCCTGCTTCATCTGTCAATGCCCATCTTGTTCTGGACTCAAATGCCTACCTCACCCCTCTAAAATTTTTCCCCTCAAATCTTTGGTGAAACCTCTGTGTTCTCAAGAATCACTTGCATAGTTATTCCTTACAAATCCATCAGATCTCAGAAAATATTCATTCCAGAAACCCATAGGGAGATTGCTTAGCAAATTGCACGAGCTCACTGCTTTCTTGGTGAAGACCACACTGTAGTTAATTTTCAGGCAGCCTTCAGGATGCACAGTGTGTTAATCTTTGCTACCACTCACTTCAGAATTCGCTGTGGAGATCACAAGGCTGCTGTTATTGGAAAAATTTAATTTCATAATGCATGTGTTAGGAGGATGGCAGCAAGGGCTATGCCATCCTGTGAGAGATGTATTTGTAGGCTTTGGACATGCATTTGGAGAATGCATCCTAGAGTACGCTGTGAATTTTGGGTGCTCCTGAAATATCCACATTATTCCAAGTTGCCCTCAGGCAATTGACATCACAGTATCCTAAATTGCCCTTGGGAAATGGACCTCACCTGGAATACTACATAGTGAGACCTCACCTGGTGTACTGCATCCAGATGCGGAGTATTCATTACAGGAGAGATGTGGACCTGTTAGGGCACATCCAGAGGAGGACTACAAAAATAATTCAAGGGATGGATCCCTCCACGATCTGTACAGGCTGAGAAGGGAAAGGCTGCTCACACTGGAGAAAAGAAAGAAGGGGTCAGACTCATTGGCAGGATCTGTTATAGGGCGAGGGAAAATGGTTTCAGACCAAAACTAGGGAGATTTAGAGTGGATATAACAAAAAAAGTTTTTTACAGTAAGGGTAGTGAAGCACTGGAACAGGTTGCCTAGAGATGTGGTGGATACCCTGTTCCTGGAGACATTCAAGGTCAGGATGTAGGGGCTCTGAGCAACCTGATCCAGCTCTAGGTGTTCACTGCAGGTGAGATGGACTAGATGATCTTTCAGGGGCCCTTCCAACTTAAATGATTCTGGTTTAATGATTCTAAACCAGAGGTGGTATGCTATCTCTTCCTTTTTCTTGCCTTCAGTATGGAGAAAAAAAAATCTAATCCTTTTTGAGAACTCCCATCATTTTGAACTGAGACCCTTGTGTTTTTCTCACATTTCTTCTTTCTTCCCAGTGCTTTTCCCCCAGTTTTTTGTAGATCAAAATTAAATGAGTCTGAATGCTTCTGATTATTTTTTTTTTTTTACTTTTTTTAAGGACAAAAAAAAAAAAAAAAGTATTAAACTTTGAGAATTCTACTGCAAAGTGCTAAATTCATTTCCTAGATCCATAACTCATCAAATGGCTGAGTGATAGCCGTGTCATAAATGGCTTTAGCATTCTGTGAAGGAATTTGATGTCAATTTTGAAGCAGAATTCAATACCTTGAAGATTTCTTGCCTAGGGATATTTGTGCCTTCAAGGTTCATGAGCCATGCTGTTGCTTAATGGAATAAACCTATTTTGTGTACTATTTATGGATTTTATTAAAAAATCTGGATAAAATATGCATAACAAACATATTGCTGATTGTATCACAGTTTTACTAACCTAAGGTCATATCTGAAAACAAATCTTTGATCGGATAAGACTTACTGTCAAATTAATACAAGAGGCAATTAGGCCCAATTAAGAGGTTGTCTATGGGAGGAATGGTTGTGCTTTTGTTTTATTCAGGCAGAACTGTTAAGGGGACTCCAGTTAACAGAGAAGTGATACCCTCCAACACTGCAGTTATCACTACAGTTCATTGATCTCTCTGATGAAGGGCATTTGTATCCATAGGATGAAAATACTCATAGGATCTAACTGTCCATTCTCATCCTTAATCTAGTCAGATTAAATCACTCAAGCAAATAGTAGATGATTTTTGACTCAGCTAAGGAAAAAGTATAGCAATTTCAGGGCTCACAGCACCTTTCAGATTAACCCTTACATCTTCTGATCTCTTATTATGTGTCTTAATGTTTTTTTTACCCTGCCATTTCCTTATCAGTCCTATTTTATCTGGATACTCTTTTAAACAAAATTAATACAATCCAATGAAAATTAATTCCCCCATTACAGGTATCATCCCTCTTTCCTGTCTTTTCCCTGACAAATACACTGGTGTAAATTAAAGAAATAAGAAATAAAAGGTATCATTCTTGTATCACATGAGAAATCGGAAAAAAAGAGCTTAAGCTTCTGCTTCATTTCTTAGCATGTGCAAGTTATGTAGTTAATTTTCTCAAACCATATGCTAAAGGCTTAGCTAGAGTTTGCAATCCATGTGGCATTTCTTACCACACTGTAGTATGATCAGGCTGCTTTTGGCACTGCTCTTTCCAAAAGAATCATAGAATCACTCAGGTTGGAAGGGACCTCAAAGATCATCAAGTCCAACCACAGCCTAACCACAGTACCCTAACTCTAACAACCAACCCTCTGCTAAATCATATCTCCAAGCACCACATCCAAATGACTCTTAAACACACCCAGGGACAGTGACTCAGCCACCTCCCTGGGGAGCCTATTCTAATGTTTAACCACCCTGTCTGTAAAGAAGTGTTTCCTAACGTCCAACCCAAACCTACCTGGGCACAACTTGAGGCCATTTCCCCTCGTCTTGTCACCTGTCACCACTGAGAAGAGATCAGCCCTGCTCTCTCTGTAAGCACCTTTCAGGTACTGGAAGAGAGTAATAAGGTCTCCCTTCAGCTGCCTCTTCCCCAGACTAAACAGCTGCAGCTCCCTCAGCCTCTCCTCACAGGGCTGATTTTCCAAGCCCTTCACAAGCCTCGTTGCCCTTCTTTGGACCAGCTCCAGTACCTCCACATCCTTTCTGTACTGAGGTGCCCAAAACTGAACACAGTACTCTAGGTGAGGCCTCACCAATGCCGAGTACAGGGGCAGGATGACTTCCCTAGTCCTGCTCACCACACCATTCCTGATACAAGCCAGGATGCCATTGGCCTTCTTGGCTGCCAGGGCACACTGCTGGCTCATATTCATCTGACTGTCCATCAGTACACCAAGATCCCTTTCCATCAGGCAGCTTTCCAGCCACACCTCCCCAAGCCTGTAGGGTTGCCTGGGGTTGTTGTGGCCAAAATACAGGACCAGACACTTGGCCCTATTGAAACTCATGCCGTTAACCTTGGCCCATCGATCCAGTCTATCCAGGTCTTGCAGTGCCCTTCTCCCCTCTGGCAGATCAACACTCCCTGCCAGCTTGGTGTTGTCTGCAAACTTACTAAGGGTGCACTCAATCCCCTCGTCAAGATCATCAATGAAGATGTTAAACAGAAGCGGCCCCAGTACTGAGCCTTGGCGGACACCGCTTGTGACCGGCCGCCAACTGGATTCAACTCCATTGACCACAACTCTTTGGGCCCGGCCATCCAGCCAGTGCTTCACCCAGCGGAGCATACACCCATCCAGACCATGGTTGGCCAGCTTCTTCACGAGAATGTTACAGGGGACAGTGTCAAAGGCCTTACTGAAGTCCAAGTAGACCACAAAGACAGCCTGACCCTCATCCACCAAGCAGGTCACCTTGTCATAGAATGAAATCAGGTTTGTCAGACAGGATCTACCATTCGTAAACCCATGCTGACTGGGCCTGATCCCCCGGTTGACCTTTAATTGGTCCACAATGGTTCCCAAGATTATACATTCCATGACCTTCCCAGGCACCCAGGTGAGACTGATAGGTCTGTAGCTACCAGGATCATCTTTCCAGCCCTTTTTGAAGATTGGCGTCACATTTGCCAGTTTCCAATCCAGTTCCAAGAAGCAGCTGCACATGGTCCTGTGTTTTGTTGATAGCATCAGGAGAGGGTGTTGCTTCCCTTCAGTGAGTTTCTTGCACCCCCATTTGCACTGCCTTGTGATCACAGTTTTCAACCTAAGAGCACAGTGAGTTTTCTGCCTCTGAATGTCTTCCATGTTGCCAGTCCAGCCAAGATTGGCTGCAGATCACAGATCTTTCAAGGGCAAAAACATCCTACCATGGGAGGCTGGACAGTTCCTCTGAGAAAATGTTCTTTGAGAAAATGTACCCAGTACTCACAGTTAGTACCCCACCAATTCATAGAAGAACTCCTCATCTAATGAATTAACACTACTGATTTTTCTAATAACAACTACTTCCAAATCCAGACTTTTTGCTGAAAATATATACACATATGCATGGCATGCCTCAGTACAGTTTGACTATAAATGTGGGTCCAATGCTTATAAAAATAAAAAGAAAGAGTGGGTGTCAAGAGAATAGGGCTAGGTTCTTTTCAGTAGTATCCAGAAACAGGACAAGGGGCAATGGGCATGAACTGGAACACAGGAAATTCCAGACGAACATGAGGAAAAACTTTAACTTAAGGGTGAGCATTGGAACAAGTTGCCCAAAGATGTTGTAGAGTCTCCTCTGGAGATATTCAGAACCTGCCTGGATGCTTTCCTGTGCAACCTACTGTAGGGAACTGGCTTTAGCAGGGGGTGGAGTCCAGAGGTCCAACCCCTACAATTGTGTGATTCTTCAGAGGAGATATAAAATCTCACTATCTGGAAACTTTGCTTCTACTCTTTCAGGCTAGAATCTTGGTATGAAGTCTATATGCCAAAAAGTAATATCCACCCAAGTGCAGATGCTCAAACAGTTGATCCATAACTGAGTGACATTTGGAATTATGCATTAAAATCGGGGGCAAAAATTTTAACTTTATTAGGTGTTAGAGGGTCAGATACACTGATGTGAGACAACACAGAAGCAATGGCAAGAAAAACATTGTATCCCCAGGATCTGGCACTCAAACACACCAAAATAAGTTTTTTTAAAAATCTAAAAGACAATTTTAAACAAGCCAGTGGATCATTGGTTCAACAGACAGTGCAGGAGTAGACTTAAACATTCTTCAGACAAGTTAATTGATTAAGAAAAGTCATTACTTACATCTCTTGAGTTTAGTAATGGGAGACACGAGGAGTTTAAAAGCATATCAGATTTCTAAAAGACTGATTCTGGACTGCATTTCAAAGTACATCAAATACTGCTGTACCTCCATAGGATATCTGATCCCTGCCGTGCAGCAAGCCAGTAGGGCTGTTACAGCAGCACAGGGGTTCTGGCCAGGCTTTTCCTCATGCTGCTTTTACTTAGGATAATCACACCGAGCACCCATACAAGAGTCATCTATGTTTAAGGTCACATTGTTCCTCTTCCTTTGCTTAACCGCAGCCTCCCCATTGCCAAAGCCCCATCCTAAGTAGGCTGGATCTGCCCCAAAAGGGAGAGGGCACAGCCAGTACCTGCTGAGCGCAGGCTGATACTGATGCCCCAGTATCACTTGGGGAGGGTGTCACTACCTTTTAAATCCTCTGACAAATTTAGGATGGGTTTTTTTTTTTTTTTTTTTTTTTTTTTTGACAGGCATGATGCTGGTAGAAGAGCCTGTGGAAGAGGCGGCTTTGCATAAGACTAGATGTGGCAACATTTGGGCTATAAATGCATTAGAAAACCACCCACCTAGGCTGGCTTTTCAGTAAGTGCAAAGGATGACACAATAGATATTTGGCATCTCTAATCTTTGTCATATCTATCAACTCTGGATTAAGGACAAAGCTGTGTGTTTCTACTCATATTACTTTGCCTGGAACAGTTAAAGACGATATTTAAATTGTCATCATGAGATGTCAGAGCCAATGTTCTTCTGAGACAAATGAAGTTGTTCACACTTCCCCGGAAAGTATTGCTCTTGACTGCCTGCTGACTGTCAAACAACACTTTCTTTCCATTCTGAGGCTGTTGAGCAATCATAAGGTTTAAAAACTCTCAACTTTAGAAAAATGAAAGCATACACTTTGCAGAAATATTGAAGACAAGAATAAAAACTTGAACTGCTGTCTGCATTGACGCACGGGAATTGGAATTGCTTTATGTCCTGGACATCACACGGTAACCAAGCATAATTTAGTTGGTGCTAAAGTGAATTTAAACTTCCAAGTGCAAATATTAAACATACTTTATAAACATTATGTATATTATGATACTTTCTAACTAGCTTAGTTGCATTCGTACACAGCCACTTTGCTATCCGTAAGTTATGTCTTAAAGAACTGGTACAATTTGTCTTCATATTGTACAAATATTATGCAACCTCTTACAGAGCTTGCAGAAATATAGGGCTGTATTTTTCATCAAATTGCATGAGAGTTAGATGGATTTAGCTTTACATATCAAGGTCAGATTTTATCCCATATTATGTTTAAGGACAAACTAAATACCTGCTCTGATGTTACGTGCCAAAAAGTAATGTTTGTGTCCAACAGGGTTTGTGATGTAGGTATGTTTTCAGCAGGAATTAATCTCTTTTGTTTGGCTGTTATAAGAAGGAAAGAGGAATTAAGAATAATGATGATCAAATTAAAATAGAATAATTCCATGCTGCAAGATTTTCAGATTCTCCTGCTGGAAATGAAAACATCTACTCACCGAGATGGGATCTTGCCTCAAATTTGAGTGATATCATGAAAGATATCACATAGACTGGTAATGTTTTAATGGATAGAACAAATGACATACAGAATCCAAACTGCTGTGAACTATCTTGTTTATGAAAATATCTGACCTTAGTTGTTACAGGGTAGAAGAAAGCCCTGGCTCATCCTTTTTCAGTAAGGAATATGGCATTATCTTTCTTCTATAAATGTATCCTCCAATAACACACAACAGTTGCAGAACACCATCCCTTGTCTTTTGATATACCTCCTGATGTATCTTTTTTTAAAAGATTTAATAATTTAACTATGTATAGCCTTATTCCTTGTATATAGTTAATTGCTCCTCATTAAATGTGCTACAGCACTGGTCCTTCTGGAACTTGGCCATGGCTGTACAGACCATGGTGGTATTGTGCAGACCACCCTGGTAGCTCCAAATGGACTGTGATACGAAAAGCAAAGCAGTGTGTCCAGCCACTCACGGTACAGATCTCTACACTGTCCCAAGAGGTGCTCATCCAGAGCTGCTCTGTTATGCCACTGCAATGTGGCTTGTAGGTAAGACCCCTGTAGTGTTAGGTTCCAGAGTAGCTTCCAGGGATTTCAAGTTTCCATCAGTGAAGGTCCTCTGGAATTTGGTGTTATCAGAGTTTGTATATGTCATTCAGCAGTCAAGAGAGGTTTCTTCACAAAGTTACTCTGTATGATCTCTGCCACCTGCTGTGCTATTTTAAACCCTTCTAATATTTATATATTCAGTTATTATTCTTTTTAAACTGTGTTAACAAGCAATACACCTATTATCCACACAGGGCTGCACATCGACTTATGTTGCAGCACAATTTCTATTATTTCAGAAAAGACTCTTGAAAATTTACAATTACACCACTAGCTTGACAGAGGACTATAAATGGGTCTGATGCATGTCTCAGTGTGTGTATATAGTTCATTAACAAGGAAACTATAAATAGAATTAAAGAATATGAAGTACCAGCTCTTGGCTTTCTGCAAGACCAGTGGAACTTAGTGCTGTCTTGTGTATAATTCCTTACTCAACACTTATATGTAAGAATTACTAAAACTTTGTCCCACCCTCAAGATATGAAGAATTTGATCCATAAATTTATATATGATTTTCCTTTGGGCATGCAAAACTGGAACCTAAATGACATGAGGTTGCTTTGATAGCATTGTATGTCAGCAGAAAATAGATGGATTCCAAGACTGTGCTAAACCTGTGGCAGAGGGGATAGTCAATTTGATAAAGTATTAAAATGAGATTTTTTTTTTTTAAAAAGTCCATCTTGTGATTTTTGTAAACATGAAACTATATAGGATGGTTGTGTTTTTCTAAATGTCATTCTGTTGTGTGTGAATGTAGTAAACCAATTAGATAAAATTAAATTTCAAGCCTGATTGACTTTTAAATATTCAATTTGATCACTGCATTTAGTGTTTATTGCATTGTTCAGGAAACATCTAGAAATGGCTGTTGAATCAAGGAATTAAATGATACTTTCACTGTCTATAGTCTAGCTGGGGCTTCTGAGATAGCATTATGGCAATTCAGTTTTATTCGGTGCCATTAAGAGCTGAATATCCACAGAACACAGAACTGCATGTCTGGAACAGGACACATTGGCTGCTGGAGTGCTTTGGCATTTATAGCTGGATAGCACTCGAAGATAATAAGAAGGCTGAGACTGTGGCAATCATAACTATGAAATATATAACAATAGTAACCCATGAAGTTGGAATATATATCATGAAATACTGGAGGATAATTCAAATCTGCAAAGCAATCTGTTTTTCATTTCAAGTGTTGAGCCTATGTAACTCATAACTTATCCAGGTATTACTCATGTGGGAAATAACTTCAAATTTAGCACAACTCATGGAATAAAAAAGGTAGAACACGAATCATATAATGTTCATTGTCTCCCTACCCCCACTGTGGAGAAAAGGACTTCTTGCGGAAAAACACACTCACTACTTGGAGAGTGAGTGGCAAGTCTATTGCAGCTGTCAAAGGACGAGTCTGCTAGAGAAAACCTTATAACAAGAAGAAACCTATCCCTTTCCACCACTCCAAGTAAGGAGAAATGGCATGTGATTGGCCCAAGATCCCCCTACCCAAATAATCCGTACACGCTTTGACCACCCTGAGATGAAGGTGACGATTACGTTACTCCACGTGCTTCCTTATGGCCTGCATCAACTTGGACTTCTTTCCTCCAAGCCAGTCGAATCATTGCTGCTTTCCACACTGTATTTGATGCTCTGGAAAATGCGCTTTGGACTGGAGGGAAAAGAGGTTCGGAAACCTATATCTCTGCTCTGGCAGTCTGAGACAGTATTTCATAGGAATGTTATTTTTTTCATGTTTCTGTGACAATCCTGCTCTCAGTCAAAGGTCAGAGTGTCCCATTATCCTTTTCCTGTGTTATCAAAGCCATGATTAAAAAAAAAAAAAGTCCAAATGATAGCTATTGACACCATTTTTTTCCCCCCTACTAATAAAACAGGGAGGCTACCGATAAGAAAAAGGGAGAGAACCAGTAAAGCCATTTCATTCTTTCATTTTCCACTTTTCTGCTATGGCAGCTCTTACACCAGGCTCCTTTCTGTTCTCCTGAGGCAATCAGTTTTCTTATTAAAAGCAAAACATGCAAATGTTGTATGAAGACATTGTAATAGAACCTCCCCAAAATAATTTTTCTGTCTCCCTTTGGTCACCAAATCCAGAAGTAGTAACAACAGGAGGATGCTATGGAAAGGGATCTTTGTCGTGTTCCTGTGCCTACTCAGAAGGATCAGTGATCCGTCATTCCACAGATATTTTTATTTTCCTTGCTCCCACTGATAAAATCTACACAGACTCAACATTACTTTATAGCAAACCTGCCCTCTCAAAAACACCAGTCAGGGAAGATCCTGCTAGAACACAGATAAAAAAGATAAATTTGACACACTAGCCAAACCCAGCTAGACCTCTGAATCATTCCCAGAGTGCAAACTTATATGTGTCTGTGAAACAACCCACTCTTTGATGAGTGTAGCGTGCATCCAGCTTTGCTTTGGCAAGTGTACTGAGCCATGATTTCCTCTTTCGAGGATCCCACACTCAGGCAGTAATAGCTAGCTATGCAAGTACAGGGTGATGAGCAGCTGGCTGGGTAGCTGTTCTTCTGAAGGCATTTAGAGTTGTCGTATCTCTAAACAGATTGTGTTGAAATGTTGTTGTGAAAGAGGAAAAAAATCATCATAAGGCAAGTAGTGGAGCATTGCCTACAGAACACATGAAGAAGTCCTTCTTATTCAGTTCTGCAACAGCCTCAGCAGAGAGCTGTACTCCTTCAAAAAAGGCATGGACCAATTGAGCAGAACCCAAAATAAGCAATAGTCTAGAAAACATGATGAGTGAAGAAAATTAGAGCACGTTGGAGTTATTCAGCCTAAAGCGAGAAGAATACCATGAAAACAGCTTCTGAACAAGTAAAGGGCTGCTGCAAAGAGGAATAAGAAAGGCAGGAGTACAAGAAGTCAGAATCTTAAGTCACAGCAGGAAAAAACTCAGCCAATAGGTGAAAAATATTTTCTAGCAGTTGGGAACTGGGCTAAATTGCCCTGAATCAATTGCCAAGTTGCTGACATCGGAGAACTGAGAGGACACATCAGATAATTCTGATCAAGAATAAAGATACATTAATCCTTTCTTAGGGAAGTGATGTATTAGATGGCTTAGGATGCAACAAAATTCTCTGGCAAGTATTACTGACGTAGTCTGTGGTCAGCTGCAATCCCTACATTTAATGCCCCATGCAAATGACTTCTGTAGAGAACTTCTGCATGGCTTATGTGACAAAGATATGTGCCAGATGCCCATCCAAGGGGCAAGGAGTGCATGAAGCAATGCTGCCTGCACCTCTGATGCCTGCTACTGGCATTTGAAAGCTGTTTCTGGAGTGACGTGCACAGAGAGACAGCCAAGTAGTTTCACCAGTGCTACAGTAAGGGCCAGTGATGGAGCAGATGACTTCCCACTTCCTCTGTACTGTAGTAAGGACTTGAGGCTCTACTGTGCCACCTGGCTGGATGGCAAAGCAGTCATGATAGCGATCATCAGCCTCTCTCTTAACTGGAGCATGTAACAGGATGCAATGGGAAAGTGAGCACTCTGGATAGGAAGTATCCAGAATGGGAAGCTGATTTATTTTGGGAAAAACAGAGTATTCCATGATGGACGCATCCCAAGTTGTGCCAGGTAATCTACCATACACAGTCCAGCATCAGGGCTTCTCCTTCCCATGGGATACCCAAACAACAAGCAGTACCTGATGTCAGAGAAATGTGTCACCTTCAGTGAAGGCATAGGAGGTTTTCATGTTGCACAGTAAAAGAAGAAAGATGGCACATGCTTGACTGACACTGGCAACCTGATATTTGACAAGCGAGTTTTAGATAGGAGGATGGAGGGTTTTTCTCTTAAATTGATATTTATAAACATTAATAAATCTTCATGTTCCTTGTAACATCCATCATTATACAATCACAAAAGCTCAAGTTCACTGATTTGACTTCAGCCCTGGCACAAACAAGGGAGGGCCTGGTTTTGGCTAGGCACTAACTGTCACTGGCTTCAGTGCGACAGTCACAGCAGGTCTGGATGGCTCCTCCATGACATAACTCCTGCTGTCCAAGCACTGTCAGCACTCCCACGAGGCTGGCTGGTGTGCAGATGCTTGAGGCATGGCAAAAAATGTTTTTAGTACTTCATCAGCTGCAGAGTCTTCCCCCGTGCTGCACTTGCTCGCAGTTATTAGGGAAACAGGCAGGATGGAAACCCTCAAAGAAGGGCTACCTTCCAGAGTCCCATCTCCAGACAGCCATACATGTGCACTCCTACTGCCATCCATGGCTCTCACGTCCATAGTTCTCACAAGCCTACCAAGCTGAAACAAAAATTTGTTTGTGTCAACCAAATTAACCCAGGTCTCCACGTTAGTATAATTAAACACAAACACATCATAAGCTAGGGCTAGCCTCAGGCCTGTGTGAATAACTGTTGTACAATGGCAACAAAGGACAGCTTGTCCCAAATTAGCAGCTCCGCTGTGGTCCCAAATGGGCCATTTGCCACTGAAACATTATTTTTGCCTTTTCTTCTTATTGGCTTTTCTTTGTTTGTTTCCTTGAAGCCCAGCTGTAATGATTACAGGACTATTTTCCTTTCAGTTCCTTTCAATTGTGGAGTGCCTTGGGGTTCTTAATCATAGAATCATAGAATGACTTGGGTTAGAAGGTACCCCAAGGATCATCAAGTTCCAATCCCCCTGCCACAGGCAGGGCCAACAACCTCCAGATGTGGCACTAGACCAAGGTTGCAGGGCCCCATCCAACCAGGCCTTGAACACCTCCAGGGGCAGAGCATCCACAGCCTCTCTGGGCAGCCTGTTCAAGCACTTCCGTACTCTCCATAAAGAACTTCCCCCTGACATTCAATCTGAATCTTCCCTCCTTGAGCCTAAAACCATTCCCCATTGTCCCATCACCATCTACCCTTGTAAAAAGTTGATTCCCTCCCTTTTTACAATCCCCTTTTTTTGAAGTATTTCTATAGGGCGTTGTGCTGATGTCATTGTGACTAAATTAGCAAGGCTGATTTCTCAGTGGTGAGAAATCTCAACCTGTTATGTGCTTCTCAAATTATGTCCTTTTCCGATTCCTTTTTAGGGCTACAAATTTTACTGATGCCATCATCCCAAAACTCTCTAACCTGCTATCAGAAGGCAAAATGTGCGTGTGGTGTGCTGGGAAACAGCAAAGACAGTGTATTTTTTCTTTTTTTTTTTTTTAAGAGGTTGTATTCATTTTTCTTAAATCCCACCCTCATTTTACATAGTAAGATATGGTCCCCAGGCTATGAGAAGTGCGGATAATAAGCAAGCAGTGTAAATGCTTGAAAACAAATTAATATATTTAAAAAAAAAACAAAAAACATCTGCCTTCCCATTTCAATATGAAAGCTTTTCTAAGAAACAGCTTGATCTGAAGAGAAGTGTGCTTGCATGCATCAGACATTAGCTGACTTGAGTATAGGAAGCAGCAGTCCCAAATAAGATTCACTGACACTATCAGCAAAATTGTCCGTATTTCAAGAATCCCCTATTTCACTCCCAGACTCTCACCTCAGAGTGGCTGGTCACCTGGGAACAGTCTTCCACCTCTCTTGGCCTCTGTCTCCTTTCTGTCATCCTTACACCCAGGCTGAAAATTGCAAAGTACATGGGTTTGCTCAGAGCCTGCAACTATGAAAGAAATTTTGGGTGACGCTGAGAACAGTTATCATATTCCTGACATTATAAATTGCCAAATAAATAATACAATATTTCATTTTAATCACAGCTCATCTCTCTTAGGTCTAAAGAACTATTCTAAATGGAAAGGAAATTTTAAAATAAAGAATGTGCTGTGAGGAAGTCTACTTTAAATTTATAATATGAGTACTAGTAAGTACAACTCTAAATTATCAACCTTCATACAATTATTATTGAAGGGAAGACAAAAGAGTAGGGAAGGGAAGCGAAGGGAAAGGAAGGGAAGGAAAAGGAAAAGGAAAAATGAAGCATTTAAGAGAGGCTGTAATTTTACAAGGCACGAAAGTGGCATCTGCACAGCAGCTTGTGTCCAGCATTGTGCAGAACTCCTGCACTTCCAGTTTGCAATATTCCACAATCTTTCAACATGCAGTATGAACTGTTGTAATTTGACAGTATAAACCCGCCTCTCTGTTTTCGTTCTGCATGCTAACAGTGTCACATCAGTGTTATTGATATGTCATCTTGACGGTCATTTCACAATAGCAGTAAACTCACAGGACAGTGAGTCTTGCTGTGTAGAAATTCCCAGGAAATCAATGTTATACCCTGAGAACTGTACTTCTACTCCTGAATCACTACCGATATTTATTTGAAAAACAAAAACAAACAACAACAAAAAAAACAAGCAAACAAAAAGAAACCAAAGCAAAACTAACAAACAAAAAAACACCTACCAAAAAAAAAAACAAAAAAAAAAACCACCAAAGCACAAAAAAAAAAACACAAACTACAGAGAAATTGAAGCTTTTTACACTTTTTTCTTTTTTTGGAACAGAATTTGATCATAAACAGTTTGAACTCCTGTCTTGAGCTCTGTTTCAAAAATGCATTAAATGCTCTGCAACTTTTCTTTTACCCAGTGTGTCTGAAACATTAAATACATGTAAGACAGCCTCTTTCTCTAAACTGCACAAAGCGTTGCTCTCTCCTTAGACATCTCAGAGCAGATGTTTGCTTATGAGCTCCATTTGGTGTTGCCTGTAGGACTGGCTTCCCTCCTGCCTCGTAATTATCCCTGGTTCCCCCCTCCTTCCTCTTCCTGACTTCCAGCCTCTGTGCTTATTAGCAAGCAATGTGTAATCAGTCCAGTGCTGATTTCCATTTCACTCTCTCTCCTCTTTCTGCTTTCCCTCCACTTTTTCTCGGCAAAGTGTTTGAAAAATTTACTTTATTGGCAATTGGAGCATCTGCAGAAGCCTTGGAATAACAGTAACACAGAGTCTGGCTCAGCGGGGAATATATAGGGTTACACAGCTGATGTAAGAATTAAAAATTGCTTTGGCTACAAGCCAATGACACACTGAGAGGAAGCGTAGGTGTCCAAAAACCTACCCCAGAAACAGGTGGGTTGTAGGAGAGGTTTAAGTCCATTAAATGCAGGAGTGTTGCTATTGCTCATGAGGCTGGGAAACCACCGCTTTTACTTTGTGTCACAATGAATACAGCTCAGCATCTCCCCAATCCCAGGACAGCAGGCTCAGTGAAGCGTGATGGCAGGATAAGAGGGCCCACCGCAGCAAAAGGCTCTCTGGCTGGGAAATACACTGTTAGAGAAAAAGGAGAGGTTTGGAGAGGGCAGAGTGGGGAGAGCAAAGCGGAGAAGGTGAAAAGGAGAAAGCAGGCTAGTGAGTACTCCCAGCATCGTAAACCCCTCAACAGGGCATTGTCCATGGCAGGGGTCCCGTGGGTGGCAGGGGGCAGTGGCAGCTTCTCTGGGAGGTGGCCAGCTGGTAGGTGGCTTGGGGGTCCCACAGAGGCCCTGTGGCACAGCCCCCTGTGGTTAGGGATACATGGAGCATCTTCCCCCTAGATCCATGTGGCAATGGCTGCATTTATTCAGGCCCCAGCGACCAGCTGTCAGGAGCTTGTGAATGAGGAGAGATTTTTTAATGATTGCACTTTCAACCATAATGATCACTTTGTGTCGCTTTCCCTTTTCAAAGCTGCTTTTTAGCAAGGAAAAAGGCTGAAACCTTTCTTTAATGAAATGCGAAGCCCAAGATTCTCCTTGGCATGTGTGCCTCCCTCCACCCAACTGGAGAAGCTCATTATCATGGGCTTTTCAGGTCCACAAAGACAGGCCCCGCTAACACTCCACAGCACCTTTCACACGCTCATTCTTGTCTTGTTTATTAATTTATTTTTTTCATTTTTTTCAGCAAATGATCTGAGGGGGTGGGGTGGGGGGGAGGGGGGTGGCGGCAGTTCTTCAGGAGAAAGTGAAGGAGGAAGAAAAATTGCTTCAGATCAAGGATAGTGGTAAAACTTTTACATGGCTCTAAGCACACAAACATGCTCACTGGAGTAACTGGTAATACCACATGCTGGGGGCCTTGGTTTTCTTCCCAGATCAGTTATTCCATAGTGCAAATAGCTACATTCTCCCCAATTGTACAATAGGGTGAGCAGCAATTGCCTCCTTTTCATAGTGTTATACACCTTAACAAAAGCCCCATAAAAGCTAGGTCTCATTACTATCTGTGGTGGTAAGCTCAGGAATAAACTCAAGGATTTTTCTACATCAGTGTTCTTCAGCATGAAATGGGTAGGAAAAGGAAAAGAAATGGGTAAGAAAAGGAAAAGAAGTGGGTAGGAAAAGGAAAAGAAATAAACCAAGTGTGAACAAACCATCTAAAAATATTTGAAATAGATAAAAATAATTCCGAAGCAGATGTCCTGACTACAAGCCGCAATCCCAGTATTCCTAGCAGGTTTGCTAACATGAGACACCACCAGGAAACAGAGAAACCAAGAAAAGAATTGCTGTTGCCTTCAAACACCACTAGACAGGACCAGCAGAGCCGGTTCCTCCAAGATGACCAATTGCTGGTATGTAATAGACACATGCCTGACACAAGATGCAGAAAATCAGAGGCCATTTACAACCCAGGGTCAAGCTGGGGCAAAAAGGTCCATGCCCTTACTGTTTGTAGATACCCGCATTGAGACTGAGGAGCTTAACAATTAGTCCTGCAGCATCTCAGCACCTTATTCCCACTAGGTGTCAAGAACTTCAGCATTACATTAAGTACAAGGAGGAAGTGGGATGGCTGAGAATAACACGTGAAACAACTGAGCAGAAAGAAACCTAAAAGAGCAAAAAGGGCAGGAAGAGCAGCAAGCATGATGAGAGTGTGATTTCCATTTGGGAAGACTGGTTAAAGGAGTCCATTTCTGTTGTGTGAAACAGGGGAGCTAGGAAGACAGTATAGATCCATCCTCACTGTGCACTGCTGGCTGGTTTCTTCTTACACCCCTCAATCAGAGAAAAAGCAAATTCCTCTAAGCAGAAGTCCTGTCTTCTCATTTACTATAACCGCTAATACTTGTCATAATGGCCAGATTATGTCGATCTGCTGGTCTCAGACTAATTAATCACTTGCTGAGGCAGAATGATTTTGATAGAGACGTTCACATGCTTAAAATTTGCTGTTATTAAGTTGCTGAAGCACAGTTGCATACAAAATGAACAGAAACAAAGGTTGCATCTGGCTGTGATCCCACTTCCCCATTTATAGCCCTGGTACAAAATCTGTGCAGCTTAAGACTGCTTGATTTTGTGCCTACGAACTTAAGATCAACTGAGTTTAACAATTCATTTTATATGCATATAGTATCAAGAGTATCTTGTGCTCCAGTCACATTTCCTTTTCTTCTGCATTAAATCTCTAATCACAAGCAGAACCTCCTGTACCATGCTGCAATGTAGTAGAAAACAGTCATGTTGTAGCAGAGAACTGAGGTTACTGGTTTTACACTACAAACACTTTTCCACGGTTATAGCTTTATTGGTCTAAGTGACTGTTTTTCTTATTTCCTTTTTTTTCTTTTTGCTGTTTCTGTTGAGGGGGAAAAAAAAAAAGAAAGAAAGAAAGAAGAAATGTGAAACACAATATGAACCTTTCTCTAGATGATCAAAGAATGAGAAAAGTCGCGCCAAGAGACAGCATAAAGAAAATCAGCTGCTGTGCTCAGACAAAGAGAAAATCTGATCAATTAGATGGAAAGGTAGGGCCCAAGAGTCACAGCCACTTCTGTTTATTAATTTTCCACAGCAAATGTTTATATACAGAAGAATCCTTTAAATTTAAGAGCGTGAAGTAGAAGTGGCTCTTTGAAAGACATTTTTCCTGAAGCCAGTCTCCCCAGATGAGAGGCTGCAGCACACTGAAATAAATTAATCAGGTCCCCACTGATGCTGCTCAACAAGCTCTCAGGATGTGTCAGGGGAGTTAAGCAGGAGGGCGACTGGGTATGTGAGCAGTGCCAGGCTGGATTGCTCAGCACTCTTCCCACCTCAGTATGAAAATGGGAAACTCAATACCCCAACTGTAGGCTGCCTGAGCTTGCTGCTCTGTTATGCAGAAAGCACACAGGATATGGTCTGTTCTGCAGAAATTAGAGATTCAGAAGACCGATTAAGTCACTCGGTTTTGCTCCCTGAGGCCAATTCAAAGACTGTTCTCTCCTCCAGATGATCTACTGTGGGCTTTTTCTTTCAGTGCAGTTTTAAAAGTCCCAAGTGATAGTGATTTCATTATTTCCCTGGGGAGACTACTCCACATTCTAATATATTTCACTGTCAAGAAGTTTTTCTTGAAATTTCTCTGAAAATTTCACTCGTAATTTCATTCCATTTACCCAGAGTTACACGTATCATGCCATGCTGATGACTATTAGTTATAACAAAATTTAATCTCTATTTCCCAAATGCTAGTAGAATGTCACAATATCCTGTCTTTGTCATTATTTAGCCAGCCTGAGTTTTACGGTGACTTTTTTTAGTTCATGGCCCTTCCTGAATTACGTTGATCCCCTGTGGGCACCTTTCCCATACACCGTGTATCTGCTGTAGTGATGCAATATTCCAGATGACAGTTCTTATACAACCTCGATGCATACAGTATTTCCCCTGCCTCTGCAACACATTGACTGATGGGGGTGGTTTTGTTTCTCGTGTCAGCTCAGATGTGAAATGCACAACTAATTTCACTGTTGGTACTCACCAGTGACTCTCTGCCTTAGCAACGGCCCTTCCACTGCTGTATGGAATTATATTTCATGCTGTCCATCAGATGACATATTTCATAATTCAGTCTCATTTTCTTACATGTTTTCAGATTTCTAAAAGACCACAGTTTATGCTATTTTTTCTGTAATTAATTCTCCTTCATATTTGTAAATTGTGACAGCACTACACAATTTTTGTGGACAGGGGCTTTCTCTACATCCAGTGGCGTCATGCAGGCTACTGACATTTCAATACTTCATTATTTATAATTATTCTTTCCTTATTGTCTTTTATAATTTTTATATATATTACACTTTTCCATGTAAGAATATATTGATTATATTTCCTTGTCTTGCCTTGCTTTCCTTCCTCTGGCATTTGGAAGGATCCCTCTTGAGTTTCTAAACATTAATTGTTATGTTTGCCTTTCCACTCATTACTTTTGTATCTTCTTCCATCCCATACTTTTTTTTCAGAAACAGTTGTTCTACGTGTAATAAGATTATTAGGTAATTCTCTTTATATGCTAAGGTATACTGTTATTAGAACCTGTAGACCCATTGAGAATTATGTTTTCAGAGACTTCTCCTTTCTTCCTTTCTAGAAAACATTACTTTGGATTTCTTTTCCTGCAAATTTTAATGAGTTCACCTTTGCATTTATGCACAGTGTCAGTGCTGAAACTGTGAACACTACAAGAAAAAGTACGTAAATAATACTAGTAGATGTACGAACAGCCCTGATTATTTGCACAAAATAATGCATCCATACGTCGTTGTTTAAGTCCAAATGCAAAAAAAAATAAATAAATCAGTTCGTCACTCCAGTTTGTCTGCATGTCATATTCTAACAAAACCCTGCTTTGACAAAATATCTTCCCGGACAGTGGGTTCATAATCTCATTTGACAGTCATTGGAGACGGATTGTGTTAATATGAATGACTTTACCTTTTATAAATGCCACCTGTACTATCAACAGTGGTTTGAAGGTGACATTTTCTTGCAAAAGCCATTTTTATGCTCTCGAAGAGCAGCCTTGCTTTGATGATTAGATGTAGTAACTCCTTTTTTAAGCAAGGAACCTCAAACGCTTACCTTGATTCTCGTGTGTGGGTTGCAAACTCAGCCATAAAATAGCTGATGTTAAGAAATAAAAAATAAATATATAATAATAATTTTAAAAAGATGTTAAGAATGATCCAACACTTCTTTCTGAATTTAGCTATTTTACACTTTAATTATGACTATATACTTATCAATACCTTTAATGATATTTTGTCAAACAGGATAAGCATGCTCCCACTATTTCAAAGCCTTGGCAACCACACAGCCCCTGTTTTACGGCGGTCTTCATCCAGCACTAAATTTCACTATACTCTATCACTTTGACAATCTCTTCTTATCAGACAAGATTCTTGCTTCCTGAAAAAAGTTTGAAATTCATCTGTATTTTTCCTGGAAGACATGTATTTCTGTCTGCTATGTGCAGTAGATCCCCCAGTGACAGCCCCAGAAGAGATGAGGCTGAATCTGCAAGGGAACTAAGATGACCCAAATGTTTAGTATTACGTGAGAAGGCAGAAGTGTATGGGATTTCCTGATGTATATGTACAGAATTCAGATGTCTCTTGCTCCTGGCAGCAGCTGAGAGAATGAGCCAAGGATCCATATTTTAATTCAGTCACTTGAATTCAGTTTGGGTAGCTAAGTTCTTTTCTGGCTGTGGCTCTGGTTGACTAATAAGACAAGACAGAGGAAGGAAGTATTACCCTCATTTTACAAATGAGGAATTCAAGTACAGAGAGATTAAATGCTTTGCCTAAGGAAATGTACGAAACTTGAGGCAGAGTCAGGAAGGCTCACTGGAGCTGTACTTCAGATCTAGATCTCCTTAGTCTCTGATCCCTGTGTCTTAACAAAAAAGCCATTATTCTTCATTTCTCTCAGCTACGTTGGCTCACAAGTGCTGCTGAACTGAACTTTTTTTTTTTTTTTTTGAGACTACAGCTGTGATTACTTCCTACTTTCTCTGTGCATTTTCCAGTGAAGTGATTAATCCTCCTCTTTAACATAGGATTTTGTAGTACAGCAATCCCACTAGTTTACAAGCGCCATCCAGTAAAGCCCATAGTAACACAGCTCACATTTGCCACAGACTGTTTTTATTTTCCCCTTCTCCTCAATGAAGGAACATTGTTTTAGTGTGATTTTTGCAAACACACATTTTGCTAGGTATTTACTCTAGAGGGGGCAGGCAAAGGTGAAACCTGCTTCCCATGGCATGAGGTTAGCAGCACTCTGCGGTCTCCTGAGGGGATTGTTCCGGGCAGAGCTGACTCAAACCTTTGCAGAGCACACGTAACATCTAATTTTGCTCTTTTGGGGAAGCAGTGTCAGAGCCAGGCTGCTCTTGCTACGGGAAGGCAAGAGAAGCAGAGCTGGGAAGCTGACCAAGGCAGGCCACAGAGGGCTGGCATGGCTGGCCCTGCTGCTGCAGAGGGAGGGCAAGAGAGGAACAACTGCTGCTGGTATTGGCCTCGCCCTTCTGGCGGTAACTCTGGCTTCCTGAGGGTCTGGCACAGGAGACATAGGCAGCATGGCTTTGGCCACTTTGCTACTGTTAAAAAACTGCAACCCTGGGCAATGATCAGATTTGCTCTCTCCCCAGCCACCTTGGCTCCAGTCTCTGCTGGAATTCAGTGTATCCCCAATGCAAGCTTCCTCCACCCTGTAGACTGCTCCTTGGAGAAGCCACTGTCCACTGCCTTTGGTACCAAGATGCAGGCACACTACTGAGGAGTTGTGCTAGGGACCATCTGGCTGAGCCCTTGGGTTGGATTTAGAATCCCCTATGCATCCAAGGCAGAGAGCAGAGGTGAAGGCCTGATGTGCCCACAGTCACCTGGATGCTGAGGAAACATGATGTGGTGTTTGCTGCTGCTTGGTTTTTCCAGCATGTATCACACTGCTGCAGCCCAGCCAAGAAATGAGGAAGATGTAAATGACTGACGGTAGGTCATCACCTGCCAGATGAACTGCTCTCCCAGTTCAGCCCAGATGAAAGAAAATATTACTCAGAAAAACTGGTGTCTGCAGAGCAGAGGAAAAGCTAACAATCACACCAGTCACTTCCAGCCTGTCAGAAGTGGACTGCCATTGGCCTGATAGGACTTGGAGTGCCTGGCACCAAGCCTGGTGTGGGATGGACCCAATGGGGAGGTGTCTCTCAAGGCTCCTGCCAAACACTGCCACGGAATACATGATGGAAAAAGTCTGCAGGTGCACGGACCTTGGCAGCAGCCACAGCCCTATGAGGTTTATAGGGTCTGTTGTAGAAAGAGGGAATCCAGGATCCATTGGTCCCAGATGACTCCTCTGGATTTTAATTGGCAGAGTCCAGAAAATGTATTTAAGCAGAACTGGGATTGTGGATTCTTCAGCATCCAGTACAATTCACCAGGTGTATTTCCTTAAAAGGACACTGACTATTCACCCAAAGTTTGGTCAAACTTGCTCTGTTTTCATAGAACATCTCAAGTTTAGTTAAAGAGTGCTTTCTAATTAGACATGACTTTACTTTTTAAATATGATGTCCATCTACCAGACTCTTGACTGGAAAACTTCTATGAAGCCTACTCAAGCAGCCCTGAAGTTGGCATTTGCTAGTTTCTTGATTAAGTCAGAGTTACAAGACTGAATGCCAGCTGACCAGAAACAAGGTCTACAAGGTAGATTTCCTCATCCCTGAACTAACAGATGGTCAGAGAGAGGAGGATCTCTGTTCAGATCTCCCATTGGCAGCTGCAGTTAAGAGTGGCAGCAGCTGTTGAGCATTTTCTGTAACAGGCTGTATGGAAACTGTTAATCACAGCCTGAACCTCTGATTAACCCTCTGAGGCAGGTGATGGCTCAGCTGCGGGAGCACAGGTGAAGGTAATTCAACTGTGCTCCCGGAAGGGGTGGAGCTTGACTCCACCTCTCCTAGATCCCATTTAAGGGCTGACTACCACTAAGGCAGCATCTCTTTTGAGATTGCTCCTGTGTGGAGTTCCCTGTGGCGAGCATCCATCCTTGCCGTGAAGCCTCAGAGTGGGTGAGTTGTTCCCTATAACCTCTGGATATTCATTTGTTACCACCTTGTATAATAACAACCATACATTTGGCGAGCCAGCCAGGAGAGAGAATGTCTTTTCTGTGGAGAATGTATAAATGGGTCAAGGGGGAGAACATCACCCCCTTAGACAAGATGATTCCGGGGCAGATCCCAGGGTTTATGGGTTCTCCCTATTATCAAATGGCTACTATAATTGAAAAATGGGGTCCCTTGAGGGTTATGGGGAATTTTTCTCCATTCCGCATGACGGAATACTTTGAAGGGCTAAGTAACGACATCCTGATTACGAAAGAACGGCGATTAGCTGCTTCTACAGTGGCATGGCCACTATTAACTGCTTTAAATCAAGCAGAAATTAGATCAAATGTATTGGAAAGTGAGAATCAATTATTAAAGGACCGCATTGGAAAATTGGAGCAAGAGCTTAGTATACTGACGGGAAAAAGACCCCTATTACACTCCCCAGTCCCTCAGGTCCGTAATATTTTGATAAATGATGATTCTGTATCTGAAACAATGGACCAGGCTAAACAAGGGGATGAAAATACTAAAACTGACTTGGAAGAACCTGTTATGACGGACGCATTACAACTCCGTCCTATTATAACACAAAAAACAAAAAAGGTCCAAGATAGACCAGCAGGGGTGCCTCCTGATCAATGGCCCCCTGCTGAAACTCATTTTCATGTCACGGCCCGACCATACACGGCCACGGAATTAATGGACTTGGTGCAGCGGTTTCGACAAAAACCCAGAGAAAGTGTGCCAACTTGGTTGCTACGCCTATGGGATTCAGGGGCGGAGAGCGTTACGGTCAGTGGGCCTGAATTATCGAAATTGGCCACTGTAACTGTCCACCCTGCCCTTAGGCAAAGATTATATGGCGGAACCCAGTTCCCAGAAGAAAACCATTCTATTCTGGATTGGTTGATGGCTGCATGCCGTATGGTCTGGCCAAATAAGTCAGATATACCGTTAAATGCAGGATTATGGTCCTCTATGGAGGACCTTCAGAATTATATCAGGGAGCTAGGAATGAGAGAGGCCATTTATGAAGATACTTTTGATAGCCCTGATATGGTTAGATTCTCAGGAGGAATGAGGGATCTAATCTTGCAACAGGCCCCTTCTCATATGTATGGCACTTTAGTGTCTATACTGAACCCTTTAGTAGCATCGGAGGCTGCAGTTCAACAGGCGGCTCAGCTAGTAGCAGATCTAGGAGAAACAGAGCGCCTGCGAACTAAACGCAATATTCGAGTGTTAGAAGAAGCTGAAGTTATGCCGGTGGTTAAAACTAAGGGGCCGGCTCCACGAGCTTCTCAGTCGGGACCCATAAGGGTATCCCGAAAGCAAATGTTCAATGATCTTATTAGGGCTGGCGTTCAATTTGCGAAAATTGATCGGCAGCCCAACCACATCCTCCTTCAATTGTGGAAACAGTTGAAGGATGATCAAAAATTTCAAAATTACCCTAGCAAATCAAGGGTAAGAATTATAGAAAGAAAACCATCAATAACATGGAATTTAGCAGACTTTATTGTTCCTAGTAAGAGAAAGAAGCCACCTCAGGTGTCTCGAGCCACAATGCCCGAACCACCAGAGGTAAAAGACTTGAACCTGGCTCAGTATATAGCATGACGAGGGACGTCAGTCCCCCTAGGGCCTCCAGACGGGACCGGAGGCCCTATGTAGAATTAACGATATTCTGGTCCCGAAAAAATATTCAAAGAGTTATGGCCCTAGTCGATACAGGGGCAGAAACATCAATAATTTATGGGGATCCAGCCAAATTTCATGGCAATAGAGCGATGATTGGAGGTTTTGGGGGACAGACTATTCCAGTCACCCAAACCTGGTTAAAATTGGGGGTTGGGCGTCTCCCACCTCGGGAATACAAGGTATCTATTGCCCCAGTCCAGGAATATATTCTGGGCATAGATATCCTATGGGGTCTGGCTCTCCACACGACTGTGGGAGAGTTCAGGCTCCGACAAAGGTGTATTAGTGTCCGGGCGGTACAGGCAATACTAAGAGGCCATGCAAAGCATGAGTCTATTTGTCTGCCAAAACCGCGCCGGATTACTAATGTAAAGCAGTACAGACTCCCGGGTGGGCAAGAGGAAATATCGAGAACAGTGCAGGAATTGGAGAAAGTGGGTATCATAAGACCTGCACATAGCCCATATAATTCCCCCATATGGCCAGTGCGGAAGTCGGATGGAACATGGAGAATGACAGTTGATTACAGAGAACTGAACAAGGTCACGCCGCCTATTCATGCAGCCGTACCCAATATTGCCTCCCTAATGGACACACTGAGTAGAGAAATCAAAACATATCATTGTGTCTTGGATTTGGCAAATGCATTCTTCAGTATTCCGATTGCTGAAGAATCGCAAGATCAGTTTGCATTCACGTGGGAAGGCAGGCAGTGGACCTTTCAGGTCCTGCCTCAAGGGTACGTGCATTCGCCAACATACTGTCATAACCTAGTGGCACGTGACCTGGCTAAATGGGAAAAACCAGATAATGTCAATTTATATCATTATATTGACGATCTCCTGTTAACATCCGACTCATTAGAAACAGTGGGGCAAGCAGCAGATTTGTTAACCACCTATCTGCAGGGAAGAGGATGGGCTATAAATCCTCAGAAGGTGCAAGGCCCGGGCCTCTCTGTGAAATTCCTGGGGGTAGTTTGGTCTGGGAAAACCAAAGTACTACCCAGTGCTGTAATAGATAAGGTTCAGGCGTTTCCAGTCCCTACGACACCAAAGCAGCTGCAGGAATTTTTGGGTATATTGGGGTACTGGCGCTCCTTTATACCTCATTTAGCGCAGCTGCTAAGACCATTGTATAGACTCACGAAAAAGGGGCAATTATGGGATTGGGGGAAAATAGAACAAGACGCTTTCCAACAGGCAAAACTGGCAGTTAAACAAGCCCAGGCATTGGGTATATTTGATCCTACCCTCCCAGCTGAATTAGATGTTCATGTTACTCAGGATGGTTTTGGCTGGGGCCTGTGGCAACGCCAGAGTTCTATTCGGACCCCCATTGGATTCTGGTCTCAGGTTTGGCACGGAGCAGAAGAAAGATATAGTATGATCGAAAAACAGTTATTGGCTGCCTATTCAGCATTACAGGCAGTAGAACCAATAACTCAAACAGCAGAGATCTTAGTCAAAACCACTCTGCCAATCCAGGGGTGGGTGAGAGATCTGACCCACCTTCCTAAGACGGGGGTGGCCCAAGCACAAACGGTGGCACGATGGGTCGCCTATCTCAGCCAAAGAAGTAGTCTGTCTTCGTCACCGCTGAAAGAAGAACTACAGAAAATCCTAGGCCCAGTGACATATCATAGTGATGCACCAAGAGAAACATTGGTCGCTCCACCAGAGAAGAGTCCCGTTCAGGAAGGAAAATATCCTATTCCTGAAGATGCGTGGTACACGGATGGATCCAGCAAGGGCAACCCAAGCAAGTGGAGAGCAATAGCATATCATCCCTCTACTGAGACAATCTGGTTTGATGAGGGGGACGGTCAGAGCAGCCAATGGGCAGAATTGCGAGCCGTGTGGATGGTTATAACCAAGGAACCCGGTGATGGTACTCTGAACATCTGTACAGATAGTTGGGCTGTATATCGGGGGCTTACTCTTTGGATTGCACAGTGGGCTACCCAGGAATGGACTATTCACGCCCGACCAATCTGGGGTAAAGACATGTGGTTAGACATATGGAATGCAGTTAAACATAGGACTGTATGTGTCTACCATGTCTCTGGTCACCAACCCCTACAGTCACCGGGAAATGATGAAGCCGACACACTGGCCCGAATTCGATGGATTGAGAGTTCGCAGTCCGAGAACATTGCCCGTTGGTTACACCAGAAACTGCGACATGCTGGACAGAAGATAATGTGGGCAGCTGCTAAAGCATGGGGACTGCCCGTACAACTATCTGACATCACCCAAGCATGTCGAGATTGCGACGCTTGCTCGAGGATGAGACCGAGATCGTTGCCCGAAACAACAGCCCATATTGCTAGAGGATACAGTCCTCTGCAGCGATGGCAGGTTGATTACATCGGGCCCCTCCCTCGGTCTGAGGGGGCGAGGTATGCCCTGACCTGCGTCGATACAGTAAGTGGGCTACTGCAGGCCTATCCAGTACCAAAGGCAAATCAGGCATATACAATTAAGGCACTCATGAAACTGATGTCTGCCTATGGGACGCCTCAAGTGATCGAGAGCGACCAGGGGACTCATTTTACTGGTGCAACAATACAGCATTGGGCAGAAGAGAACAACATTGAATGGCGATTCCACCTGCCATATAATCCAACTGGGGCAGGCCTCATTGAACGTTATAATGGTATTCTCAAGGCTGCCCTGAAGACAGACTCTCAGTCCCTGCAGGGGTGGACAAAGAGACTCTATGAAACTCTGCGGGACTTGAATGAAAGACCTCGGGATGGCAGGCCTAGTGCCCTAAAAATGCTACAAACAATATGGGCCTCCCCGCTTAGGATCCAAGTTACGGGCACTGATAATCAGGTAAGACCCCAGATTGGTAATGAAAATAATCTTCTGCTCCCTGCCCCTGAGAATTTAGAACCAGGAATCCATAAGGTAAAGTGGCCCTGGAAGGTGCAAGTAGAACCCAAGTGGTGTGGTTTACTGGCACCTTGGGGGAGATTATTGGAGGTAGGAGGCTCAGTAGCCCCCTCGGTGATAGGTACATGGCCTACGGATATTGTGGTCAATACTCCAATCTTTATTGCTAAAGGGACGCCCATCATGTCCCTGTGGCAGATCAAGACACCCCCTTTGGTGCCAGATATAGTTATACAACCACAAATAACTGGCCAAAGGGTGTGGTATAGGCGACCGGGGCATGCTCCGGTACAAGCTGAAGTATTGACCCAGGATAGAAATACGGCCTGTATCCTACCCTGGAGGGCAGATCTTCCCCTCCTGGTACCTTTGAAACATCTGTATTACTCCCCCTGAGTCTTTGAGCTTCCAGAATCATCGGAAGGAATGGGACTGATGAAACAGATGGACGTGCACCTCATGATTGCTTGCCTCCAACAACATCAATCGAGCACTGGCCCATGGAAGACCGTGAACTTGCATCAATCATCGCTCGAATTATGTCAATATATATTGCGACGGGAAATTGTATAAGCGTCGTGTTGGATCCCTGTAATAAGGGAAAACTCACCTAATCATTGGTTCATGCTGTGAAGGGGTGGAGTGTATGGAAACTGTTAATCACAGCCTGAACCTCTGATTAACCCTCTGAGGCAGGTGATGGCTCAGCTGCGGGAGCACAGGTGAAGGTAATTCAACTGTGCTCCCGGAAGGGGTGGAGCTTGACTCCACCTCTCCTAGATCCCATTTAAGGGCTGACTACCACTAAGGCAGCATCTCTTTTGAGATTGCTCCTGTGTGGAGTTCCCTGTGGCGAGCATCCATCCTTGCCGTGAAGCCTCAGAGTGGGTGAGTTGTTCCCTATAACCTCTGGATATTCATTTGTTACCACCTTGTATAATAACAACCATACACAGGCTGAGGAAGGGCAGAGGCCATATCTCAGATGAGACTTTGAGGGTGTCTGTTGCTTCCTCATCTGATGAGATGAATGAAACTACTGAATTTAGGGAATACAGGTGAGCTGTGTATTGGTGAGTGGGAAGGTGAAGGTCTACACCCTTTGGAAAGTCCTCTAAATATGCATGATCTTATAGGGCAAATTAGAATTGTTCCCTTGTTTTGTCTAGCATTCAGCTTGATTACATGCCACAGTCATTCAAGTGTGATGAAGTATTTTGTCAGGGTGCACAACAAACTGGGACAGGATTCAATAGTTTCTTTAGAGACCAGCAAGTAGGCTCTCTTAGATGTCCTGGCCCATTCTTTCACATTCAAAGTAATGCTTTCCTTCCTGCCCTTCTGTTTCTCTTCTCAAAATGTGACTTCTATCAGCTTTTCAAGGTAGGTATGTCAGATGCATGCAATGACAAGATACATGGGAGGCAAAGATGACCCCAAATATTCTTTATTGTTTAACTAATATATAGGAACTGATGTTTCCCAAATGCCTGTAAGCAAGTTGAAAAGGATAACCTGTGCAGGTCTAATTTATGCTGTAATTCAAATAGGTCAGATAACTCTAGACAGTCTGCTTTTGTGTGAACTGAAGCACAAGTCTACAGTATTAATGCTGTGATACCATACTATTTTTCTTTCTGCTTGTTAGGAAAATGGTAACACCAGCATTTCTGCCACAGATAAATCTATGCAGGTGTTCTTTCTAACATGAATTCCATCAATATGCCATCTTCATGACATGACTTTGAAAAGGAAAAAAATGTTTTTGGATGCAATACATTTTTTAATTTAAAAAAAAAAAAAGCTCACACAACAGCCTTGTCCACAGTTCTTCTCCCAGTCAAACACTTGAGCTGGGGCTAGAAAGATACAGTAGGTGATAATGAGCCTGAACTTGATCCCGCTCTGATGAGTAGTAGGCCTGATGCTGACATAAGCTGTATGTCAGGAATACTTCTGCAGACCTTCGTTGTGGAGCAATGGGTTCCTTAGGAAGGCTGTGACTCTGGAGAGATACTGTGGCAAGGATATTTTTATCTGGAAAACTATTATTCTTAGAGAAAGGCAACAGTTGTTTTTTTTGTGTTGGTTTTTTTTTTTTTTTCAAATAAACCCAGAGACCATTAATTTTTCATTTCTTCTTTCACCATCATAATTTGGAAAATGTAAGTAAATTCTAATCTGGAGAGTCCTGGAAGATCCTACCAGTTCAGAAACCAGCAGCTGTGTTAGCACTGCAGAAATCTATACCATAGGCAGTTGCTTCTCCTCTCCTCTTTATTCCTGTCACTTCTACCATTGGAATCAGATACTGTCCAAATTGAAAACAGGTATCTGATCCAGAAGAGTGCATTTCCCATTAAATGCAATGAATCTTGATGCAGCTTGATTGGATACAAATGAACTGCAGAAAATGAAAGAAAAAGGCCAGTTTGCAATGTAGGTGCAGTTTCATAAAATGTCTAAATGAAGATCCAGGTGGCTGGGGAAAATGTTATTCAGCTGCTATTACTGGAAGCATGCAACAAGCATTAATACCTTTTAGTTTCTCCATCATTAAATGTTAAGAATCTTACAGAATCAGTTCTTTACTCAAACTGTTGTTTTAACAAAAGCTGATAACTGTTTAAAAAAGATTTATATATTTTTTTTTCTTTTTGAAGAGCATTTGTGCTCTGTGTTATGGACTTGTCGGTTACCTTTGACAGTGGTAAAAGTCATCTGCAGCTGTTCTGAAAGCAAGCCTTATGCCCAAGAGAGGTAGATGGGAGTTAAATCAGTCCCTGTGCATGTAAAAACAGGCCATGGAAAATCTATTGCTTTAATTGCCTCCTAAAAGATTGACATGGTCTAATTTGCTTATGATTAAGCGCCATCATTTATGAAGAACAGGATGATCAGCTTGTGCATTCAGCATCAATTACTAACATACATACACTTAATTCTGTTCGAAACAACAATCCTCATCCGTCAGAATATACCTATGCTTGGAAAATAAATTATTAGTTAAACCAATTCCTGGGTAAATGTCTATGTCTTCCTATGAAAACATTCCATTCTGAAGTGTAGCACTAAACCTCTGGTCATCACAGCAATTTTCTGTTTCTTAATAGCTGAAATATTTCACCTCCCTGTTAAATATCCCTTCGCTCTTTGTTAAGTTTGTTGCCTATTAAATTGCATGTCTAGCTTTGAAGCTTATGTTGCTGCACCCCTGCTGCTTTAGCTCCTTATCTCCATTGGATTTGCTGTAGCACACACAGTCACTGGATGAATTTGCACATATCTGCAGTGTGGAACCTGACTTTTACTGCTTGCATGTAAATGAAAATGGAAAAAAAAAGAAAGCCATTTCCTTTCCACGGTCAGCAATTCATCATCACTAAAGCACTCAGAGGAAAATAGTTATCAACTTCCCATTTTAGGTTCTAACTTCAAAGCAAACCTTTGATTTGAATGCCAAACTCTGAATGCTGGGGAAAAAGGGAGGGAATGGGAAGGGGTGTTAGTGGGGAAGGAAGCAGGATGGACAGGACCGTCATCTTGTGGTGGTAACAGCACCCACCATCACAGAGAGAAAAACAGCATGTTACAGTATCAGACCCGGTCTTGTTTATACTTATTTCAGAATTAAGGGAAGCACTGCAGGAGCCAATATTCAAATCCATCCTTACAGTCAACTCTTATTCTGATTATTGTGGAAATAATCTGCCTTTAGGATAGGAAATACTCATCTAATAAGTGAGCCTACATTTTCATAGGTTTTTGGAAGACTGACTCCATTGTACCCTCTTTGCTTTTTTTTTTTTTTTTTTTTTTTTTCCCCCCCTTTTTTTTCCTCTTTTACTTGAAGTTCTTAATTTCAGCATCCATTCATGGCATTACATGTTTCTGACAGATTTCGATTATAAGCAGAGATGGTTTATGTCATAAACAGCCCATTTTTCTGCTACGTATTTTTACAGCAAGGTAGAGAATTTACTTCCTTGAAGAGCTTGTTTAAAGGATATAAGTGTCCACCTGAGCTCAAATTCATCCTTTAGGAACCTGTTTTTCTGCTTGCAATAGTGCAGTTCTTGTTGAGTTCCTTCTCTTCCCCTTCCCTCTCTCATCCTTCTTTTTCTCTCTCTCTCTTCCTTTTTTTTTTGAATTTTATTTTTCCATAGCTAGCATAGAGCAGGCTCTTTACAGAACCAACAACTCAGTACTGCATTGATTATGGCTGGAAATAATCACAGGAAGCAACTTGTAACTCCCACCCCTGGTCCTTTATGCAGTGTAAGCACATTCTTTTAGCTGAATAAAAAGAGGATGTTCTGTATACAAGCTATTTCCAGGCCTTGAAAATGTTCTATATAGGTACCTTTGAGGACTTTATTTGGCCTATTTTTTGTGTCAGTCTCCTACAATTATCATATATCAAAAGCTGTGTTATTCCTTCAGTCAGGTCCATTGTACTACAGAATATGCTGCTTAATTCATTTCCTCCAATGGGGGGAAGTGGCCTGTTGATTTTTCAGATGCGCACGCTATTCTCACGCATTAGGGCATTCAGTGAAAAATTCTGTTGAAATGTCATTAGTATGCATATGCTGCAAACACCTCTGCAAAACTCTCTTAGGCTTTAAAGACAGCCTGACTCCAGTGAGCATTTTGTTACTTGTTTCGCACAGAGTGCAGCTCAGTGCCGGGTTCTTGCCTCACTTTTTATTGCCATGGTAAGCAGATTTGTCTAGCAAGGCACTGGAGAGATTTAAACTTTGAAACAGAGGCTGCTATGCCCCAGGCTGCTCGTGAGGCCCCTCGCTCCTTCCTGCACTGCACCATTGCTGAAGGAGCAGCACATCACCCCTTCTCTCCACAGAGCAATGTTTTGCTCTGCAGGGTGGGGAAGGCAATTCAGGGTCTTTGCTGTGGTTCCAGGGACCCAGCTGCATGGTCGCAGTGCCGTGTTTGCAGCCTACCACAGCCGAGTTCAGCTGAGAGGTTGCTGGCTCTGTGAGGTGGAGCCCCTGTCCATGTGCCGCCATGGCTGGGAGCCAGAGAAAGGCAAGAAGGCCCTCAGCACTGCCCTGCTGCCTGTCCCCACTTCTGATGCCCGTGTTTTAATTTCTAACAGGTAGTTCTGTGCGTGGAATGGTGATGACAAGCCACAGGCAGGATCAATAGGGTCTGGAAGTATATATGTGTCATCTGCAAACAGGAGGAAACGAAAAAAGAATTACTGTATTGCTAGAGCCATTTGGAATTAGTGGGGTCATTAAAAGCTTTTATTCAAATAAATAAATAAATAAAATTGCCTAGAACTCAATGGTGCAGGATGTCTAATCAATAGTAATTCATTTTCAAAATTGCTGTCTGTTACACGAGCAAGGAACTGCAAGAGGTAAATCATGACAAACACTGCACACACAGACAGGATCCATTATATCACAGCAGGGGTCACACTGGAATCACTTCATCTGTTTTTAAGGTTTGAAAGCCCAGGATGCAGAGGATTTTCAAACAGGCCCATCTGTGTGATATTTCTGGCCACAGATCTCTAGTTTCCCCACTGATGGTGGTAACTAAATCTCTGTGATGTACTCCATGCCACGGGATGGATTAGTTGCATTAGGAGTAATCTTCTGGTGACTCTGCAAGTGTCTGTAGCTGGCTGAATGAATTGCAGGGCTGTGTTTAAGCAACTTTGCTTCTGAACACAATTGAAGCTTGAAAAGAATTTTGAATACGTATCTGAGCTTTGGTGCTTTAGCCTCTTCCCTAGGCTGTATTTACTGCCTAACTTCATATGCAGAAGGTGTAAAGCTGGAGTGGGGATACTGTTTATCCAATTTCTCACAGTTTTCTAATGAAACAGAAATGAAAAATGAAAACTCATATCCACCCCCATGCAGGCTTGCTACTGCCTAATGCTCGTTTAAATGGAATTTTCTGACATTAAATTCTAACTCATTTAATGTTCTGGTTTTAATTCTGTCTGTGGATGATTGTGAGAAATTCAGTTTTATAGTCTGTAGACATTCCACCTGGAAAAAATTAGCTGTGGAAAATGATATTTCCATCTGCTAAAAAAGTGGAGGGAATGGAGGGGGCAGGGCAGGGAATAAATGATGGTCTATGTAGATTAAAGCCAACATTTTCAAAAACAGGAACTAAAGTTAACCTTGTGTATTCATACTGAGACAAATAAATATACAGTGTTTTCGGAAATTGTGCTAAGCTTCTGCTAGCTCTTATTTATTTTTTTTTTTATCTGACCTCATCATTTCAGGCCATAGACAGCTGCCCAGACAAGGGTGAGAGAAAAGCTCATATTCATCCTTTTTCTGTGACAATTTTGACCCATGTCACAGGGAGTAGGGTCTCTGTTTCTTTCTTCCTGCAGAGGAGTGATGGGCCTGTGGATCTATTCACAGAGAAAGGTTAAATACTCTGGTTTGCCATGATGTTGAACTTCTGTCTGATTACATTTCCTTTAACCATAGCCTCCACAGGAAAATTACAAACTCACAAATTTCTGCTTAGTGTTTTAATGGTATACAAGAAAACACATTATTGGGATCTACAGTGAGTTTTGTAATCAGCATATGTAACTGATACTTAAAGACCAGCATAACAGCAAGTCTAGTTCAACCCAGACCGCTTATCACAAAGTTATGTTCTGCTAATCCCAGTGAAGGGGCATGGTTATGCTTATAATGTAAGTATCCTGGAAATTAATGAAATAATAAATAATAAGGTACCATGGAATTAATGAAATTTCACAGGTAGACCTGGATCTATCTAAGCCTATCTCCAAGTTTTCCCATGCAAATAGCTTCAAGGAGGATAGCAAGCCAGTATCAATGAGTTAAGTCCTTGCTGGTGTGCACACAGAACATGATATAAACTGTGGTGTAACTTTGGAGTACATGGATTCATAAACCGTGGCTCTTCTGCAGTAAAATTTCTACTAAATTATCTGACTTCTCTGAGAAAGGAACTTAATGTCTAAACCTACAGCAAATAATTTTGCTTTGTGTTAATGTGGGGGGAGTACAACTTCATTCCAGAAACACTCATTACATCAGGTTAACAATGCGTAGATAGGCTAACATTAATGTCCCTTTCTGTACCTGCCTATTCAGGAAAGCTTCTCTCCTTCAGGAAGGATGCTGAAAAATACTCTCAAATTGAAACACTTTCTTATCTCTGACCCTTACAGATGCGGAAGTTATTGCACAAGAGGAAATTGTAACCCACGGAAGCTCTTCTCACACAAATTCTGGCGTGAAAGGCAATGAATGCAGCCTAATTTATGAGCCTGGGTGTTTAATAGCCTTGTGCTAGTAAGCCAAGTTAATTAGTTTTATATGGGCATCCTCTGTACTTGCACAAAGCATATATGCAGGAATTTAGTGGTTTTGCTGCTTTTTGCTCTGAGCTATATCCGTGTGGTATAATTTAACAGGTCCACATTTCTGTCAAACATCAGATTTCACAAAAAAAAATCAACTTTTTCCAATCAGCTGAGAACTAATACTCCAGTGTAAAAGTTTCTAAATTCACAGCAGAACTTTCCACAGACATACTGTAGGAAGGCCTGTGTTGAAGAAAGAATTGGTCAGCAAAATGGGAATTGCTCTTCTGAAGAGATAGGGCTTCTCTCATGCCTTCCAAACCAGGGTGTTATCGCTGAGTTTGTGTCCTTCCTTGCTTCAGAACTCGAAGGGGAAAGAAACAAGATGAACAGGTGATCACAGATGTGCACAACCATCAGGGGAAGATGTGTGCAGTCAAGGAGGATGGAAGGAATGAAGAAGCAGGAAAAAAAGGGAGAAGAGAAGGAGAAAGGGAAGGAGAGAGACCGGAATGAATACAGCAAACACTGAAGCTCGATTGGCTTTCAAGTGGGACATAAAGACATAAGAAGAGCAATATCTCCCCAGCCCAAGTTACTGAAAAAGACCATAGGACCATAGAATCACAGAATATTGCAAGCTGGAAGGGATCTACAGGGATCATAGAGTCCAACTATGTCTATGTGGGTGAAGAGTGGTGGCAATGTCTATGCCTCTCATCGTTCTATGACCATTCTCTAGGCGTTAGGCCTGCCTCAGCCTCTTGGAATTTGGTGGAGACGTTAGGTCCATGGGCTCCTCCCTGTCGTTCACTAGAGGTCAGGAATGATTTGGCCCAGTGCCATTCCCTTGATGGTGGGACAGTTTCTATGCCATGTCAGTCTCTGCGTGATGAGCTTGCCCTGGGATCGCATGTATTCCTTTGCAGCAGATACGCCTGGGCCCCTTGTCATTCTCTAGAGAATCCACCTCCGTGGGCTTCTCACTATCCTGTAGCTGACAGGCATGAGTTGGCCCTATGACCCTCTCATGATGGTGAACGTGCCTTGACCCCACAACATACTTCACCTGGTACCCACGCCTAGGCATTATGCTGCTGTCTGGTCAGTCCTTGTGCAGGGATTGCCTGCTATTGGTCACATGAGAGCTGGGCATTGCTGTCTTGTAGTTGTGGATTTTGCTGTGCTACTTCCACATTTTCTCCTTGTGAGGTGGCACCCCTGATGTTCATGGAATTGCCTCTCTCTTGTCCCACACCCACATGGGCTGTCACCTGCCTTCCTGTTTTGGCTCCTCCCCTGTCCACATTTGTGTGGCTCCATAAGGCCTAAGCTTGGCAAGTGGCGGTCCAGCTGCCAGTGCGCCCTTATTTATAGAGTCCAGGGGTAAAGGCAGGGCAGTGGTGTCCACTGCGATGTACACAGGCCACTGTGATGGTCATTATGACAGTAGCCAATGTGTGTGGTTTTATACTGCAGTACCCAAAACTGCACACGGAATTCAATGCTGCGCCAGCGTAGAGCAGAGTGGGACAATCCCTTTCTTCTGCTGGCTAGCACCGCTCTGGCTGACGCACTCCAGGATACTGTTGGCGCTTTTGACTGCCAGGGCACACTACTTGCCATCACCCTGAACTCCCATATCCCTTTCTGTTGAGCTGCTCTCCGTCCTTTCATTCCCTAGTCTGTATGTGTAAGAACAGAACTGCCTCCATCTCTATGCAAAATCTGGTACCTGCTCTTGTTAAACTTTGTGCGGTTAGAGTCTAGTTTGTCCAAATGTCTCCGCAAGTCCTCTGTGCTCAAGAGAGTCAGTATCTCCTCCAGATCTTTTGTGTAAGTCCTCTCTCTAAACTGTATGCCAGGGTGAAGAGATAACAGCAGGTAAGCTGTTATTTTACTCAATTTTTTGTGTCCTTCCTCATTTTGGAGTTGTCTAATATCTTTGTTATTATGATTTGCATTGGTTTTGGCATACTTTTTTTTTGCAATGTTATCTTGTAAGGCATGCCATAGAACAGTGTTGGCTTAAAAATTATGCATTATCAGATCATCAGAGCACTGCCCTGAGCCTTGTAGCAGATGCCAAACAAGCTGTCCCACAGATAAAATGTGTTACACAGTACTGTCATTGATCAAAACTTGCAGTGTAATCAAAGCAACAGGAGGCAATAGATTCAAATACTACACTGATTAAATCACTGTAGATGGATAGAATAAGTAAGCCAAACCAAAGCAAAACCACTGTCTATATTTCTGCTGTGGCCCTGGACATAAATATCTCTGCAACTTAACAAAATATAAGTAGCCACATTAATTTTGCAGTCCAATGCTACTTATTATTATGAAGACTTAATTTTCTGGAGTGCCATAAATGCAAATTAGCTATGTTTTGAGCAGGAATGAGCACTAACCTATGAACACGGAGAAGTCAAAAGATATTAAGTGACTACATTGTTGATTTTTAGAAGAAAACAGGATATTTTTGATGTAAAGAGAGGGAATTAATTGATTTGAGAGCTAGCAGTGCACAGAACAGCCAGTTAGGTAAAATGAAGTGGAAGGGGACCTTGACATGCTATGTAAACCTCAACCTGTAAAGCTTTCTAAGAACCACTCTTCGTTATTGTAGAAGCAGCAGGGCATTTTTTTTTTTACTATAATAATGGCTGGACATTCATTGTAGTGGAGCCATTGCGACATTGCTTCAGTATCCAGCAATAATATGGTCACTCATTTTACTGGATTCTGAAATTATTCTCAAATATTTCGGAGCACTTGTAATTGGGTCACAATGATGAAAACACTTCCCCATATGAGGGTTTGTTATGGCTGGCATAAAATCAAATATTTAGTTATCTGTCTTCCATTATATACTGAAACATATGATATTTATGATGTAATGAAATATTCAGACTCAATGCTGAGATGCTTCTTTCTTAGCCTCAGAATTCAGGGAGCTCCTGAAAATGTACTCCGCATACACAAAATGTATATTTCATATAAAAAGATGCTTTCTGAAATATTAATATCATTTCCCTGAACTCTCTACATTGTATTCTGCAGGATATGACATGTTTAAATGCACTCATTACATTGTGAGCTTTACCAGCTCTCACCAAAATGCACTGTGTCACTCAGCTTACTCACACAATCCATGGTCTGTCATTATGATTTCAGACATCCTGAGTATTCTACATCTTTGCCAGCTGCCCAGACACATGTGCCGATCTTCAACAAAAAGGTCTGAAATGCAAGTTTCACCACGTGCCTGTTTCTGAAAGATACTTGTCCTGCCATACATACACATATCTTGCCAGAAGTGGATTTTGTTCTAACAAAAATCTTTACTGTTTGTTTATTTGATGAGATTTTCCTTTTCCCTCCAGTTCACAGGAAAAAATAAGCATCATTTTGGTGTACAATGAATGCACATCAAACCAAGATAAAATGTTAAATAGCTTTTAGCCACCATAGTATGTCTACATGACAATAATATTCCTTGTATTTTATGCAAGAAAACACCTAGTTATCTTGTTTAATGAAAAGAGAAATGGCTCTTTTATATGTATAACCACCACTATTTGAAGTTCTTGCTTAGCGAGTAAAGAGGTAAACCCCGCATATCTACAAATCATTATAAAATTAAGACATTTATTATGGGATAAATAAATATAAGGAAGGAACTGTAGCATTCTATCATACAATATCTGAATATAAACATTTCATTTGAATTGCTTCTTTGGCAATTAAATAAGTCTCCATGAGTTGATGCCATAATAGGCTTTCAATGAGTGTGGGGTTTTTTCAAGAAAGTTCAATTTTATGTTTTGTTTTCTGCAGTTGCTGTCATAGAATCATAGAATCATTAAGGCTGAAAAAGACCTTTAATATCATGTAGTTGAACCGTCAACCCATTGCCACCATGTCCACTAAACCACTAAGTGCCACGTGTACACATCCCTTGAGCACCTCCAGGGACAGTGACTCCAATGCTCCTGTGGGGAGCCTGTTCCAGTGCTTGACCTCCCTTTTAGAGGATAAATTTTTCCTAGTATTCAACTCAAACCTCCCCTCGCACAACTTGAGGCTGTTACCTCCTGTTCTGTCACTAATCTATTACACTGCTAATACAGAAGGTGTTATTAAATCACTTTGAAAAAGGGTTTTACTCCCTTTTCAAAACAATTTTAACACTTTTTCAGCATTACTAAAATGTAGTCCTTTCAGTTTCTTCTCATTTCATTAGTTCAGTCATAGACAATCACCATTTTTTCTTGTGTTTTACGATTCTGTTTTGAACAGTGTTTGACAATATCTTTCACTGGAAGAGACAAAGGAAGAAGTGGAATGACAGCTGACCATTAACTCTTATCCCTCCACTGCATATAAGCATCATTAAACAGTAAAGAAAGCTAGCTATATTATGTATTTATTTGCCTCTGTATTACTTGTATATTGAACTATTTGACTGAGACATTTCATAACTGAGTACACAGTAGCTTGCAGAATACAACGCACCAACTCTGTGGTGGCTATATAAATATTTCAGTGTGTTCTGTTGCTTTTTATGTGAAGTATACACTTTTATTAGGTAATGTACATTTTTGCAATATACAGTGAATTGCTTTTGCCTTATGACTTTTCCACTCTAGCAGTGTCCAGATTTTATGATATACATATGTTCCAATATATAGTGTAAGAGATTGCTAAATATTGAGATTCTCATGGAAACAACATGTATTTTATAATGACTTCATCTATCTGTAGGATCTTAAACTATGTACCTGCAATACTTGCTGAGACAAGGTATCAAGGTCAAGCACACTACTAATTACATGCCCTGAAGTTATGCCTTACTAAAAGAGAATAAATCTTGATCAGGTGAATGCTTTTTATAAATTCCCCAAGACTCCAAACATGTTTATGTAACTACTGTCTTTGAAAAGTCAGAGCATGCTGATGACATCCATCAAAACTTAGACTTGGTTATCTGTTAAAGAAATCCTGCTCATATAGAGCCTGGCCAAGGCTACATTTTTTATCTCACTCCTTTTAATAGGCCGGTATGCAATTAAAAGATTATTCCCACTGGGAATTTGCAGACTCACTGTGTATCTACTTAGCTGTGCTATTTACAGGGCCTGCAAAATGGTAGCATGCTAGCATGTCACCATTTTAAAACAGGACTGTCCTCATATCCAGCACTCATACAGGTGGACTTAACACATGCACACAGCATTGCTGGACTGGAGCAGGGGTTTTCACAGCTCACCGTGGGGACATTTTCCTTCCTAAAGAGTATGTTTCTCAGTGCATGCAAGAAACTGATTGCATCTGCTGCAAGGAAAAGTGCTTTTCATTGATACCCAGAGCCTGAAGTAAGAGAGAGTCGGGAAAAAGGAAGCCTTTGCCTTGGTCAAGGATGTTCTGGTTAGAGATCATATGAGGCACTTAGAGCACAATGATTCTATTTATAAGTCCAGGATTCTGTTCTGATTCTAATACTGTCCACAAGCCGCTAGCAAAGGAAGTCCAAAAGATAGCACAATATATATTAATTCACAACTCTCTGCTACTTTCTTCTTTCCAGGATTTTATTAAACAAGCACTCCTGGTTGAATTTAAGTACGTGTATTTATCATCAGGGTCTCAGTTATCAAAGATGAGAAGAAGTCCATAGAACTGCTGAATGCCATAATTTTCTTCTCTGATTCAAACACAAGAACAAACTTGCTCATTTAGTGTGTCTTTATGACAGTGTATATGCACTCACTTAAAGCTCCCATTTGGACACTGTGCCAATAGGATAAGAGATCTGACCCTGTGAAGTTCTGGGAAGGAGTTCTAATTCAGGTTGCACTACCTTCCCTCCTAGCTCACTTTGGAATCTTTTCCCCCTTTAGAGAGATTCATCTCTTTCTCTCGCTTCTCAATCTCAAGTTAATGCCCTTCCCTCTGATGTGAAAAAGGTACCTTGCAGCTGTGACACCTTGTCAGCTTTATATGACTTGCCATATCTTTTGTGTGAGAAGCTATCTATCTGCCTTTATTGCAGGACATGATTTCCACTTGTATGTGGTCAGTGCTAAGGGCCAAAATCTAACCAGCTATGTTCAAAACTGTGATGGATTTTCTATTTATAGTTCAGTGAGGTACTACCAAATATAAAGATCTAAACTCAAATCTTCTACAGGAATTCACTGAATTTGCATCAACACTGTTGTGTTTCATTGGAGAATGAAGGAGTAAACAGCAGTGTTCTGCCTCTCACTGGGATAAATCACTCTTTTCAGGATTTATGCATGTGTCCTTACAAAACAGGTATCATTCTTGCCATGACCCTTATGTATTTCTGTATTATGCTCAGTTGTAAATGGCCTAGAAATTGAATGGACATTTACTATTTTATTACTTTTTTAAGATGAGCTATTTTTAAGTACATCTGACTAATATTAATATCCTCAGTGGAGGACAAAGAAGTAAGCTTCAGACCTAAGTCATTCTCTGTGGATTTGACTATGCATTTTTGCTTTGTTAAAAATCTGTGCACTTTTTCTTACTGAAATTTATATTAACATTACGCTGAGAAAGTCAATTAATTTAACAAATTATCAATTTGTGGAGTTTCTTGAACATGCAGTAAAATGCACACAAAGCAGCTCTTTGTGATCCCACAGCTGGCCTGTCCTCAGTACACAGATTCATTAATCATGTGCTCTGCATGTTATTGTCTGAGTTGCACTGTCATTTGAGACAGGGAAAACACTGGGAAAGAAATGTCACTTGTGCTTTACACACCAGTACAGATTACAGATAAGCAGAGGGTTTTAAAAGATCACATCAGTGCTGTGAAAGTTTCACTTTATTCTTAAAATTGTGGTTCACCTGATAGAAATTTCTTTCACGTTGGTTTATATATTTCTAGTCCAAAATGTGCACACCTGGTGCATCATATCCAGTTCATGCAAAAAAAACCAAACCAAACCAAAACAAAACAAAACAAAAACCCTGAAATCTCATATAATAACAATCCCAAGAACAGATAGACAAAAGTCTGCTCCTAGAATTGGGTTATGCCTCCAGGAAATCTAAAAAAATGCCACTGTAGTGCCTGTGATTCTGTTCTATACCCTTAATGCAATATTGATGCGGGCATTGGACCTGTTGTGCACTATCCCTAAATGCGGATAGAAACTTTGCCAGGCCAGAAGTAGTACTTTGTACAGATTTTTTTTTATGTATCTGTATTTGAATGGCCACTACTGTCTAGCTAGGCCCCCATTTTCTTATGTTACATAAATGTATAAACAGCTGGCTATGTGTAAAAATACAGTGTGAGTTATAGTTTCAAAGAGCCTTGGTAATTTGATAGGAAGTGTGAGGAACCTGTTGGTCTAATCCAGGGATATCAGTTTCTTCAGGCAAGGACCTTCTCTGCATTACCATGTCAGCACTTAAACAAGGGAGAGACAGTGGCTTAAAATGCTTCCCTTCAACTACATCCCTAACACTCATCAGTCACTTGACCTGAGTTCTTTGAAATGGACTGCTATCTAATATATCCTGTCATAAATTCTTCACAGACTTTTTCTCAGCTGTAATTCATATATTTCATGTTTCACATGTTCCTTGATATCTTTTGCTTAATTACCTATAACCACAAACAGGATAAATATAGGAAGGGTCATGTTTTCATCTATAAGAGGGTGAGAAGCAGGTTGAAGTTTGAAGAAAAAAGTAAAATTCAGAGATCTGGAGAGCAAAATACAGTAAAGCATGTATTTGTTCAACATAGTAATATTTATTTAAATTCAGAAATTAGAAGTTGAGTTAGAAAGCTCGGAATGAAAATGTTTCATGTCAGATAAAATTCAGTTTACAGGGTTTAACATTTGACCACTGAACAAAAAGCGTGTCTTTCATACAGTTAGAGACGTACTGTGTGTGTAGAGATGAAATCATTGTTTGTACAAAATGTTTTGTTTGAACTTGTACAGAATTTTAAAAGACTCCAGAAACTGAAATTTAGAAGAGATAGTAAGCTTGTTTACAGTCATTTATTAAAATGTATTCAGTGTTTTTTCTCCATTCTCTTTCCACACAATGAGAAATACTACTATTTGAGAAATGGTACGTGTACTTATGGTACAGTGGTATTACTTCCCTGAGAAATGGTACATAAGATATAGCGAATACAAAATGTGTACTTTTTGGAGAATACAGTCTCTCTACACATTACTTGACAGAATGCACAAATAAAGAAATACCCTCGTAAATGAAATGTTTTGTTTTTCCCTTTTATTTTAAAATGCTAGAAAGTAAGAACTGTTCTTCACACACAAAATTTCACAAACATATTTATATTCCTTAGTTGAGGAACAAAATGAAATCCTCTAAATACTATATTCAGATTCTTTTAACTGTTTCACTCATCTGACAACTTCCATTTGTTTGTATGTCTAAATTACTTTTCAGCTGTTGTAATCACTTGGAAGACAGGAAATGCATTCCCAAATATTTCAAGCCTCAAATATGCGCATTCAAGAATCAACAAGCCAGCTGGGAACAGTATACACCTTTTCAACACAGTATCATGCCACCTTGTATTCATGCAATTTTTCCTATGGATTCAGAAGCACGGGATAAACTGTTACAGAAATACAACTTAAAAACAAACAAACAAACAAAACAAAACAAAACAAAACAAAAACAAAACAAACAAACAAAAAAGGCCCAAGTCAAAATCTTTAGTGCTTTAAGTTCTTTTTCAGGTTGGATATTAGCAAAAACCCCTATCTGAAAGAGTGGTCAGGCACTGGAATGGGCTGCCATGGGATGTGGTTGAGTCACTGACCCTGGAGTTGTTCAAGAAATGTTTAGATGTTGTACTGAGGGACACGGTTTAGAGGGAAATATTGGTAATAGGTGGATGATTGGACTGGATGATCTTGGAGGTTTTTTCCAACCTTGGTGATTCTGTGAGTCAATGATTCTAAGTAAATGGGTATCTATTAAGTGTGATGGCTCTGAGCTAAATCCTACAGTGAAGAAAATATTAGGCATTGCTTTGCTATTTGCCAGTTGCTTCCAGATTGGTTTTCTCTTTCCATCACAGTCAAGTTAATCACTTTCAATAGGCCAACCCTGCAATGAAAAGTAATAGTAACTTCCTTAGACAGTTCCTTTGAGTAATATGTTTGCTTTCAAAGAACGTTTTGCAGGCAGGAGGAACTGGAGAGTAATGACAAGAAGAAAAAAAAAAGGGAGAGAGAATGTGTTAACTGTGTATTTATCCCCTCAGTGTTTTCCCATTTTTTTCCCATTTTCCCATCACCAGAAATAAAAATAATTAAAAAAAAAAAAAAATCTTTATTAAATTCGGGGAGGCAGTGGGGTCTGAACTAAAATCCAGCAATTATATCAAAAAGATGACCTAAGCTAGCATGAAATATTGTCACCCCATTCTCCTTGATAGCAGTTAGTAATTCTCAGTGTAGGGATACTGTCTAAACTGGGCTTTAACATGGAAATAATGATTCTAAGTGATAGGACACATTCAGAAATACAGTGTACAAAACAAGAGAGAAAAAAGCATATTGAGCTTAGCTCAGACTACAGGATCAGACCTGGGTCAGTTTGCTAACTGGTTTCTTTTAGACAATTTTAAACAATCGTATTCATTATCCTCCAACTGCTTGAAAAAATATTCCATGGCCACAGATTACACATGGAGAGATTTGAGAGAAGTCAGCTGGTGAACACATTTCTTCTTGGGAAAACCCCAACATACATCAAAATAAAAAATGCAGACATAATTCTAGTGTTGAAAGCCTCCTCAGTTTTCATTGCATAATTATTGTTTTTAAAAAAATCATACTTTAAAGGAGTCCTTGCCAAAAATGAAGTTTTATGGTAAAGTAATGGGTTTTAAATTAGGCACAGGGAGCCTTTAGTATAACTGAGAATTTTAATGTTCACTATCACCTGTATTTCTAATGTCTCAGACATCTGTAATATCTTTGGAAAGCTGTCATTATTATAAGGTTTTTACTACTTTATCTGCTGAATCTAGCTTTTAAGATTATAGATGTGATGTAGTATTCTGACTTAATAATACTGGAGAATGTTTGGTATATATACAGTGATTTCCACATAGATAAACACATTATCTCTAATGACACACTTGACATGCATAAATACACATACATGCATATATGTAATTGAGGGTATCATTAACTAGTGGACCTATTTGAATCAATTACACCCCTGAATTTAATTACAGTCTTCTGTAGACAGATCTGAATATGACTTAATCATCCCAACTCAAAAACAAGAAATATTTTTGTTAATACAGAAAATGTAATACAAAATGCATTGAGACATACCACAAAACTATGAAGTACTGAATAAATAAGATATGAATCAAAGGGCATCTAGAGGCTTCAGAGTCTGCTACTGGATGGTAATTTTGTTTATTTCTACACTAAATGCATCATACTTGAGGCATAAATACATGTGTTGTTCTTGAAATCAGGATGTACATATAGTTCCAAATAGCTTTTCGAATTATAGCAAGGCTGGGAATGCGAGCCTCACGGCTCAAGCACAGCTCTAATAAGAGAGATAAGAGTGAGTGATTAGTAGCCTTGTTTTCTTAGAGTCCATTTGTCTGGGCTGGACTATTTTCAGCATAGCTCTTGTGCTTCTCTGTTTAAGCTTTTGCTCTCCTCATACCTATTGTGTTACTTCAGGAGCTGCAAAACAGAGGAGCAAGCTCAGGTCTCCAGCCCCTTCTGTTCCTCTCTGCATAATGCCACACCAAGTCTTAAAATATGCGGTCAGGTTTTAGCCCTTGCAACTTGCTTGGGGTTTGTTCCATTTGAATTGCCTCTGTTTAGAGGCAATTAAAACTGTCGTAGTTTTTAATATAAATAAGATGTGACTTCTCTGTGTGTGTGTACAGGAGCCTTTTGGTCTTCCCCAGGGAGCCGATGATGGGGGAAGGTCTGGGCACATCCCCTGAGTAAGCCACAGCTGAAGAGGCTTTCAAACTGTTTATGCTTGAGAACAGTGGAAGACTCCATTAGGAATAACTATAAACCTACTCATTACAGTTTGCAGATCTCCTAGTGTGGGTGAGTGAATAAGCATCTGAAAACAACAGTGCTTTATTCCTTTTCTTACACATCTGCCATGATTTACTTATGCCTTGGCAGACTGAGCTGCATGCCTCAGTAAATCAGCAGCAGTCACCTTAGCCTCCCCCCAGAGGGTTCAGATTGAGGTATGTGCAGGTTGGGATGATTCATGGAAATTTTTAAAGCCCCCTTAAGCATCTTTTTGTGACTTGATAAATGCACTGGTGTGCCAGGTAGAAACCCTCGTATTTGGCAGAACTTTGCTGATGGATTTTACACTAAACGAGCACTCCAGATCAGCATTACATTCCCCACCATGGTCCTCCAGAGGCTTCATGCGCATGCATGCACACAGAAGGGTCATTGCCTATCCCACAAGTCAGGAGCTGCAAAAAAAGCGACAGAAGAGAAACAGGACACATATGTAGGATGTGAAGGGGGAGGCTGTTGCACAGACTATGGTAAAAACCCCAATTTAGCATTTATAGTGTACATCCAGGAAAGGCTGGAGAGCACAACCCATATACGGTTCTGGATGACAAGAAATTGAATATGCCTTGGCAGCCAGAGGGGCCAACTGTATCCTGGAGTGCATCAGCCAGAGCGGTGCTAGCCAGCAGAAGAAAGGGATTGTCCCACTCTGCTCTACGCTGGCGCAGCATTGAATTCCATGTGCAGTTTTGGGTACTGCAGTATAAAACCACACACATTGGCTACTGTCATAATGACCATCACAGTAGCCTGTGTACATCCCAGTGGACACCACTGCCCTGCCTTTACCCCTGGACTCTATAAATAAGGGCGCACTGGCAGCTGGACCGCCACTTGCCAAGCTTAGGCCTTATGGAGCCACACAAATGTGGACAGGGGAGGAGCCAAAACAGGAAGGCAGGTGACAACCCATGTGGGTGTGGGACAAGAGAGAGGCAATTCCATGAACATCAGGGGTGCCACCTCACAAGGAGAAAATGTGGAAGTAGCACAGCAAAAGCCATGATTGCATGACAGCAATGCCCAGCTCTCATGTGACCAATAGCAGGCAATCCCTGCACAAGGACTGACCAGACAGCAGCATAATGCCTAGGCGTGGGTACCAGGTGAAGTATGTTGTGGGGTCAAGGCACATTCACCATCATGAGAGGGTCATAGGGCCAAGTCATGCCTGTCAGCTACAGGATAGTGAGAAGCCCACGGAGGTGGATTCTCTAGAGAATGACAAGGGGCCCAGGCATGTCTGCTGCAAAGGAATACATGCGATCCCAGGGCAAGCTCATCACGCAGAGACTGACATGGCGCAGAAACTGTCCCACCATCAAGGGAATGGCACTGGGCCAAATCATTCCTGACCTCTAGTGAATGACAGGGAGGAGCCCACGGACGTGAGCTCTCCACCAAATTTCAAGAGGCTTAGGAAGGCCTAACACCTAGAGAACGGAGTGGATACCAGGCAAGCCAGCTGATCACAGAACGATGAGAGGCACAGACATGGCTATCATTCAGGAAATGGCAAGGAGCACAGACATGGTCAACATTCTTCACCAAGTGATATAGCACAGGTGTAGCAACAACTCAGAGAAATTTATGGAACATATGCATATTCACTGTAGAGACCAGTATTCAATGAATGACAGGGAACCAAGCCTTTTCTATCCTTTGAAGAGCAGCAAGAGGCCAAGTTGTACTTGCTATTAAAAGAACAAAATTCTATAAAGAAAACTGCTGTGTTTTTATGCAGGTTAGCCTCTTGAGTTTGGACAGATAGAGCGGTCAGAAGAGGTTGAGCTTTTCTCTTCTGTGTAAATCAACAATTTGATGATTAACCAAAGTTTGGCAGGTGAGTTAGCAAGTGACAAAACTGTGCCCTCCTATAGTGTCTGATATCAGAGAATGACAAAGACTTGCGGGTCTTTTTGTGGAGATGCAGCTATGAAAGAAAAAGAAGTAAACAATGAATTTCTCCTAAATTGTTTCACTAATGTTTCCTCAAGCAATGTATCAGTCCCCACTTCTCGCTAAAGAGCAATCAACTATGAACTTGTGGGTTTCCAAAGCACCTTCCCAATTCTTTCAGTTTATATCTTTGCAAAAGGTATTAACTCCAAGGTTTTTAAAATGATTGCATTGTTTCTCCCTCCTTTTTAGATGCGTTTTTGTTTTAAACGTAGTGAACACAGGTTCCACAATGTATAAGGATTATTAAATTTAATATTAGAGAGTGTTCAAAGAGGGTTTACAGAGATGGTAAGGACCCCTAGAGTGCAAGACATATGAGGAACAGCTGAGGTCTCTTGGTTTGTTCAGCCCAGGGGAGAGGAGACTGAGGAGAGGCTCCACGGTGGCCTATAGGTGCCTCACAGGAAGAGTGCAGGGGTAGCACTGATCTCTTCTCCATGGTGAAAGTGATAGGATCCTGAGGGGAAGGCATGGAGCTGTATCAGAGAAGGGTCGGCCTGACTTTTAGGAAAAGGTTCTTCACAAGAGGGATATCAGGCTCTGCAACAGTCTCCCTGGAGCAAGTGGTCATAGTGCCTAGCTTGTTAGAGTTTAAGAAGTATTTGGACAATGCTCTCAGATAGATAGAGCATTTAAATTTTGTGTGGCCCTGTGTGGAGTCAGGAGTCAGACTCAATGATACTTTGGGTCCCTTCCAGCTAGGGATATTCTTATGATTCTATGATTCTGGGATCAGTGTGTATCTAATGCAGTGTGTATCCAGGCACAGTTTCTTTTCAGGAAAAACAAATCAAGTTAGCAAAGAAAAAGAAGAAAAAATGAGAACTAAGGGTATTGATTTGCTAAAGATTGGCATTACTTAGAGTCAAAGCCAGGATAACAGAACCACAGGACATGTCTGTATGTAAGGAGCAGCTATTCACAGTCCTTCTTGAGATGTATAGATTTAATGGCAGCTGTATCTCATTCTAAAGCTGGCTTATGCTCTGAGATACAGTATGTACAGTAAAAATAGCACTCTCCACGCAGCAGGCTTCTATTATAGGATTAACCAATTGTGCTCACATTGTAAAAACCTGCTAGCAACTACCGAAAGCAAATCTCATCAAAGCAGCAAGGCAATGAAAGAAACTCACAAATGAAAGGCTAATGACCTAAAAATAAAATCCCAACCTGAATACATATCAGAAGATATTGCCTAAAAAAGCTACAGCAGAAAACTGCAAGTTCTTCAGTTAATCCCAGATAACAAAATTTGTGTTTCTTGTTCCCATATGTCCTCTGCTTCTGCATCTGGTAATGCCTATAAGATTGTAAAATGGTAAGAGGACAGGATGCATATAAAGCGTGTTTATTTTCAAATTCCCTTTTTAAATGATTCTTCAGGTAAAACAGAAGAGACATGGATGATTCTGACTGAAGTGGAAAGGTTAACTTAACATTATACAGCCTTCTGCCAGTTCCTGCAGCGACTGAAGCTTTATTCAACCCATTTAGAATAAATAACTGAAAGAAATTGATGTTGTTCTCTTCTAGAGTGAACAGAATTTTGCTCACTTCATGTCCATGTCACTCATTTAATTACACTTCAGTAAGTACAAAAAAATCTGAGCATTGCTTTCAGTTCATATGGCCTCTTTCTATGTCCTGTTTTAGCATGGAGTACCAGGCAGATAATCAGTTCAGTATGGAAGGATAAATTCAACAATTTCTAGCTCCTCAAAAAAAAAAAAAAAAAAGCTGACTTTTGCCTAAAATATTCTTTCTTGCCCTTTCTTATTTCTAGGATCTTGACATAAAGTCGTCAGCATACATTCTAAGATTGGGTTTCTGGAGCTTCTTATTAACCTTTCAGAAAATCTGACATTTCCTGATTTACCAGACAACTAAGTCTTATTCGATCATGGCAGAGTGTCCTCTCAAATCACTTGCACGTGTTAATAATCACTCCTTTCTTCTCCCATCAACCAGAGCAGACTGCGGCCTCTGCTTCCTTGACTGAGAGGAATTGTCCTCTCGACTGCTTGTGCACAGCACAAAAGCAGAACTTGAGAAATGATGTTAGGCAACCTTGCAGTCAAAACCTCCTGCAGATAGAATCTAACCCAGGCATAGGTGGATCGAGTAGTAGGTAATTTTTTATGAAGGTACTGACAGAAATTTAGTCTTCCAGGATGTGTATCAGCCTAAGTAAAAGCCACTGTTATTGTTGAGTTTCCATTCCTGCTGAGCCAGCACCTGTTTGCACTCTTCCCTCATTCTGGGCAAGAAAAAATTCTCGCTTAGTGTGTAATAAAATGTCACTTTATTTCCACTGTAAGCCAAACATGCTGACATCACTGGGTGTGTGCCTGGTTTATGGCTGAAGGATTTAGCCTGTTGTATTTACACAATTATTAGATCCTCCTCCCTCCTTCATTTCTTTTCCCGGACAGGTCAAAACAGCAAATCCCTCAGGTCAACTTTTCAGTTATTATTTGTGAGAATGTCACATGCTCATAGATCTCTTTAATTTCTGAAGGATATCATAAAGCAGGCCATTCTGCACTACTAAGACATTAATTTCTTTTGTAAAATTAGAAAGCACCTTTATATGTATGTATATATATATATATATATTTGATCAACTTGTTCTGTAACTATGAAAATAAAGAATTTGAATCAAACCAGATATCAGAAAAGTTCTTCAGTGAGTATCTCTATAAAGCAATGCAATGGCAAAAGGTCCTAAGAAATAAAGGATTATCTTTTGTGATCAATTTTGTGTTTCATTCCCACAATCTAAGATGGCTTTCAGAAATATAAATGCTAATTATTTTCTTCCCACACACATGAAGGACAAGACATACCATCAGGAATTCAAAGACCACAAAAACTGATATAAAGTAATATCCCTTTATACTTGCTTGGAGGCCACACATGGCTTTTTATGCAACTCATATGTTGGTTATTGGAAGGATGTATCATCTCATTCTATCCCTCACAACAATTTTAACTAAAAGAGTGTGTTCTGCCTTATATGTTGCTATATACCTAGACATATCTCCATATATCAACATAGATACACACTGCTGTATAGCTATCTCTATCAGTATTGATATCTATAGTGCTAATATACGCAGACATTTATAGGTTACTGAAAAACTAATGCCTCCTATTTATTTCATGTAAACTACCATTACAAAGTGCACAATAATGTTATTTGACAAAGCAAATTCTCAGACAAAAAAATGCTATTTTTCAGCATGGTCACCACTATCACCACTGGCCAGTTTGCATGGATGAGCTGATCAAGATGCTTTTTATTTTGTGGTGTGACAGCTGTGCATGGCCATCTGGAACATGGCTTGTCCTTCATGACACTGTCATCACTGCAGAAACACATCACTTACTTACCTCACTGTGAAAACACCCACTGTTTTGTCCCAGGAAGCATTCAGCAGCTCCAAAAGCAATTTCTCCGATTTTATTATGTTGGCCCATGATATCAAAAGTGGATGTTAGTGGTATGGCAGTAAAGGCTGAACCTTCCCACCAGTATTCCAATACATAGGTACCAATACCTATGAATAGACATTGATATAATTAGCTATTGATACCTACCAGAACACACCAAAATTAATATCTGTCAGCAGACATCTACACCTATCAGGGACACCTATTTTTACCCATCAAAACTACTGATATTTGTCACAACCAAGATACCTAGTGATACTGACACCTATCTCTAATAGGCATCAGTAGGTGTCTAATACCTATCATTTTCAGTATCAATTTTGATATCAGTATGGATTGATGCCTACTTAACAGGCAGCATTTGATATCAGTAGCAATCGATAGTCAAATCAGTACCTATTGATCTTCACATCAATTAGTAATGATATTGATAGATATCAATAGGTATCCCTATTTCCATCAATAAGTATTTTTAGGTGTCCATATCTAACAGTTTCAGTACTGATTTCAAAATCTACAGGCATCAGTATCTGTCACTATCAACACCTTAAAATGATGTTAACCTATTGAATTTTTGGGCTTGCTTAGCTTGAAGAAGAAAAAGTTTCAGGGAGGCATCATTACGGTCTTCCAGTACTTGAACAGAGCCTACAGTAACGAGGGGGACTGACTTTTTACAGTCTGATAGTGATAGGATGGGGGGAAATCTCTTTAAATTAAAAGAAGAAAGATTTAGGTTAGATGTTAGGAAAAAATTTTTTACTCAAAGGGTGGTGAGGCATTGGAATATGTTGCCCAGAGACATTGTGGATGCCTCATCTCTGAATGCATTCAAAGCCAGGTTGGATAGGATCCTGAGCAGCTGGATCTGGTGGCTGGCAACTCTGCCCATGGCAGGCAGGTTGGAAGTGGATAATATTTAAGGTCACCTCCAACCTAAGCCATTCTATGATTCTATGACTTCTTATAATCAATACTACAAAGTATACATGCCTGTAAAAATACATTTATTAATGGCAGTGGAGTTGCTCCTCATAGCATTGTAAAAACACCATGTTTGCTGAGTTAAAGCAGGCACACTGATTATCATGATACTAAGAAACTGAATGGAGGATTTCTACCTAGGGACCACAAGAGAAATGGAAATAAGAACATACTTTATTTCTGAGACACAGCTACCTAAGAGTGTAGGTGTCAAGAATTCTCTGAGAAGCAGACCTAATAACATTGCAAAACACTGATGCATTTCTATTCAGTTGACCACTCTGAGCATTAACTTGAGCCACAAGCACATGGTAATGCTAAAGGTTTATGTACAACATTTAAGAACACATGTATTATGTGGCATACAGTATGGTCCCCATTTTCAGATCCCTTTGCTATTTCAGATGAAGAACATCATTGAAATAATATGGAAACAAGTAATTTACATCAAGATGCTGAGGTGTTGTTTCTTAATGAAACAGAATCACACACACACACACACACACACAAAAAAAAAATCCATGTAAAACTTCCTAGCTGACATTTTGAACGGAAAGGAATAACTTGCTGCAGTAATACTGAAACAAACTAATATCATCTCGGGCCTGCGTAAGCAGACTGGGAAATTTCCTTAAATTTATAAAATAGAAAATATGCTTGTATTTATCCTATACTGGCTCTTGCATTCAGTCGATTCATCTGAGGTAGAGAAACACATCATGTTAAGAATTGCTTCTGAGTGCTTCTGTTTGAAATGAAGGACTGATTTGCTCTAGAATCAAGCAATGCTTTTCTACAATACCACGATGGTAAGCCATGATACAAGAAGGAGACCATGGATCACTCTCACTTTTCAAAAACAGCTTCAGAAGAATATGCTGATAACAGAATAGAGTGTTGCAATAAAGTGATTTAGTGGTTTGGTTCACACGGTGAAGAATAAATTATTGATACAGGCTACATTTCTAAGACATCTTAATGTAAGGATTTACTTGGCAAATGCCTCCTTGGAGATAACTCATGCATGAGTAGCATGTATTTTCATTATTGATTCACTAAAAGGATCATATTTTTACTGCAAATGCAGGAAAAAATGCCTCAGTAGATTAAATTCCATTTTATGTTCCTCAAAAGAAAGCAACAAATATACATGGAGAATCTTTTTCAGCTCACTCATCTACTTCATTAGAAATACTCTAGTTGGTGGTTCAGCTTTTCCAAAACCATACACTGCTATGTTGTGAGCTGCTTTTAAGAAGAGACTAACAAACATAAAAGAGTCCAGTCCAAACAACTTAAGCCTTAACTAGAAATGCTGAGAACTGTGTAGATGTGAATATATTCTCCTGTTGACTAATATGTATCATAACACAATTCTCCCCCATAAAAGTACTAGACAGAACATAATATATGGCTTTTGAGACTATCTATCTCAACACTTTTCCCCCCATTCTTACAGAATATGATCAATGTTCATGTATTTTCAGAAGACCTCCTTACACATTGGATGGACTGTAAGGTGAAGGTGGGATTTCTGAAAAGTTTGTAACAGATGCAGAGGAAGGCCAGAACTGAGAGTGTACAAACCACCCACCTTGGAGTACACATATCACAAATAGAAAGCTCAGCTACGCAGTTCATTGTATTTCAAAACATGAGTTTTTCTAGACTTTGAGATCTTTGGTATCTGAAATTTTAATGCTGGACCCACTCTAATTAAAACCGAGTACAGTAATCCAAGCTGGAGTAAGTTATGTAGTGTGCAACTAGTTTCCAAAGTGAATCATAGAATGGCTTGGGTTGGAAAAGACCTTGAAGATCATCTAGTTCCAACTCCACTACAGGGGCAGGGTTGCCACTCACTAGATCAGGCTGCCCATGGTCCCATCCAACCTGGCCTTGAATGCCTCCAGGGATGGGTGAAACACAGCTGCTCTGGGCAACATGTTCCAATGCCTTATTACTCACTGAATAAAAAAATTCCTCTTAAAATCTGACCTAAAAATCTGTTCTTTTAGCGTATTACCATTCCTCCTTATCCTATCACTATCAGACCATTGATCTCCCTCTTGTTTATAAACTCCCTTTAGGTTCTGGAAGGCTGCAATAGGGTCTCCCTGGAGTCTTCATACTTTCTTCATAAGGGAGGTGCTACAGCCCTCTGATCATCTTCATGGCCGTCCTCTTCTCCAACAGCTCTGCATCCTTCCCACGTCAGGTGGGGCCTCACAAGAGCAAGGTAGAGGAGGACAATCACCTCCTTCTCCCTGCTGGACAGGGATACAGCTAGCCTTCTTGGCTGCAAGTGCACACTTGCTGGCTTGTGTCAAGCTTTTCATACACCAGAACTCCCAAGTCTTTCTCCACTGGGCTGCTCTCAGTGAGTTCTTCTCCCTGTCTGTACTTCTATCTATCTGGGATCACTGCAACCCAAGTACAACACCTTGTTGAATCTCATTAGGTTCATGTGAGCCTACTTTTCAAGCTTGGCTGGGTCCTTTTGGATGGTATCCATTCTTTCATACCAACTGCACAACTCAGCTTGGTGTCATCTGCAAGCTTCATCAGGGTGCACTCTATCCCACTGTCTATGTCATTATGAAGATGTTGAAGAGCACTGGTCCCAAGACTAACCCATAAGTGACATCACTTGTGATTGGCCTCCACCCGTACGTAGAGCCATTGATCACAGCCCTCTCACTGTGACCATCCAACCAGTTATTTATCTACTGAGTAGTGCACCCTTCAAATCCATCTCTTTCTAAGTGAACAGACTTGAAGGAAGGAAGTACTATCATATTTAAACTATATTCAGGTTCCTAATTGGTAAATAATTTCTAAATAAGCAATTTAGAAGTCAGAGCTCCATAATCACATTTGAAACATTTATGTTCGCTATGAAGTAATTACCAACTGCTCATTACCAAATAAAGTAAAATATTATTTTAAACAAGTACTTAGCTACCTAATTGAATCTATCTAGATTTCTATTCTATTCTCATCATTCTAATAATACATCAGAATACACTGAAAGGGATAAGTAAACTTTTAAGGAACTTATCTTTCAGTGTACATGTAAGAATAGTTTTTCACCTTTGGAGGAAGCATTTGAAAGTGTTCTGTAAAAGCAGCCACGAAAAGTAGACCCATTTTCAGAAATGTTGTATTTGCTATACGCTATATAGAAGATGTACAACACACATCTAAGATGTCCAAAAACAGCCAAGAGAGTTCCTGCTGCTAAAGTATTGTGATTCTCTCCAAGAATTTCCATATATAAAGAACCACTTCTTTATCCTCTGCAAATTTCAGGAAAAATAGGCTGTTTAGTTTATGGGTCCATTCTTGGTGGGATGGCTTGGCTGCTGCAGGATGTAACACATGTGGACTGTGCATGAGTTCCCCAACCATGTATGGGCAAGCAAACGGCAGGAGCCCAGGCATTCACAGTGCATCTCTTGGCCTATATGAAAACTTCCTCTTCAGGGGTGAAAGGCAATGAGACAAGAGTGTATGTTCTACCTGAGCCAGGGTCACAGAGTTATTGTCTACATAGGGCTGGGATTCCTTAATAGCAATATTTCCTAAGCAACTCTGTCAATATTACTGAGAGTGCAGAGGCAAATTTGATTGGGTAATCCATACTTTCCCTATATGGAAATGAACACAGACTAGTAAATACATTGGCTTTTTCTAGATAAAAGTTTTAAGACCATAGTATAAAAGTTGTCAGATAAATGCTTGCAGGAGCTCAAGCTACTAGAAAAAGTACTGTTCTTCAATTTTGGATGATTTGGGGTACTTTTGTTATTAGAGAAATAAAAGAAAAATAAGTATTAATGTTTTTTATTAGCTTGGGTAGCTGGCAAATACTTTAACCTTTACAAACAAAATGCAAGTGAATGAAGGTGAGAAGTTGCTATAGGGCAAAAAGATGTTATTGGAGGAAGCAGACAACATGCTGTTTTATCAAGGGGGGGATCTCAGTGGACCCTCTAGTCATTCTGCTGTGCTGCTCCAGGCTCAGGGGGAAATCTGCCCTTTCTATTTCTTTCCTGTTTCTACACAGACATCTCCTTTGCTAATATTATATATATGCAGAGATGCTTATTTCGTTCATTTTCTTTCTCAAAAAGAAAGGGAAAGGAAAGGAAAGGAAAGGAAAGGAAAGGAAAGGAAAGGAAAGGAAAGGAAAGGAAAGGAAAGGAAAGGAAAGGAAAGGAAAGGAAAGGAAAGGAAAGGAAAGGAAAGGAAAGGAAAGGAAAGGAAAGGAAAGGAAAGGAAAGGAAAGGAAAGGAAAGAAAAGAAAAGAAAAGAAAAGAAAAGAAAAGAAAAGAAAAGAAAAGAAAAGAAAAGAAAAGAAAAGAAAAGAAAAGAAAAGAAACTACAATGGAAAATACTTTGTTGCTGACAACCAATACACTATGGAATATAAAATTAAACTACAAAGCTTCTTACACATAGATTAATTCTACTTAATTTTAGGCACATACATGAGACACACAGTCAAGGCGTAATGTCACCCTAGGTACTCTGTTGTCAAGACAAAGAGACAGGACATTTCCAGAGGGCACATACATATTAAGTGGTTTGAAATCACCCTCAGAAAGTGCCCATCTGGGTCAATTGATAGTAGAAGGCAAGTAGACCAGCCATACTCTGAACTTGTGTACCTTAATTAGGTGCCTGGAGTTATGAGAGTTTTATCATAGCAGGAAGATGAATAGGGGAATGAATAGTGAATGGAAAGTAAATAGAAAACAAATCAGTAGCATAGTCAGTTTTGTTTTCTAGACTTCACAGATCAGTTTAAAGTCACTAAGAGGAATAAACAAAATTCATTTTCTAAAAATCCTGAAAAAAAATAAAGATAACATCAATTTATGTTAAAACATTTAAAATAAGAGGGTCTGATAAATTCAGCTATTTTTTGCTTTCTTCCCTGCTTCATGTAATATTCTTAAAAGAACACATGGTTTTTCAAAGCTAGTAATTTAGTCTATTGGTCGGATAAATGAAGCTACTAGTAGTGGAAACAGAATTTTCATTTCTCTCTTTTTAAAAAAATGCAAATGTTTGTGTTTTATGATAATCATTTTTGTCACGATGAAAAGCTCACAAAAAATGATGGTTAACTGTTCAAGTTAAGCCCTCGTAGTCTTCATATTTCCATAGATTTTTATTTATGTTCCTTTTTAAGCTCTGTTATTAAAGAAAATAACTATTACCTTTCAAACGCAGCTGGAGTAGTGGCAAGGGACAGGGGCTCTCTGTAGCATTCATTTTTAATAAGTCTTTCCACTCTTAAGCTTTGACCTTATATTTATACAATAAAAGTACATTTGAGACAGAGAGTCTCCCTGAGTTATTATTAGCTTACTTAATTATTCTTCTTTCCTTAGTGCTAATATTTTAGAAGGCATTTGGAGGATTTATATGAACATAGTATGCAGCACTCTGAGCATGCATATCTCTATTGTATCTATTTCCCTTGGTTCGCTGACATCTTCTAAATGCAATTTCCAAACTCCAACAATGTAATTCATTTTGTGCTATAGAGATGTGAAGATCATACATTATCCTATGGAGCTGGTAGTGATGAAAACTAGTCAGGGTCATATTTCATATGCAAAACTTCAACCTGGTAGATACTACTTCTGTCTGTAGATACCACCCCTAACCCACTGGTGCACACTCCTATATGGGATACTTTCTAAAGGCACCCTGCATTCGCAGTGGTGGCTGCACATCACTGAAGCAGCAGCATATCTGCCCAAAGCAGCTGCCAAAGCAGATCTGTGCCAGTGAGTGCAGCCCAGACCTCAAACACCAGCTCTCCCTCTGGACAACTTCTGGTTTGGGGCTGAGTAAGTTGGCTGTGGTGCTTGCCACAGGGCCCACAGCAGCCAGCATTTCTGGGATCCAACCTGAGGGTCTCTTGTTGCAGCCTGCTTTTAACAGCCTATTCATGTGCTGCCTGGGATTTTAAAAATCATCTCTACTGAACAGGACCAAACCACTACTACCACAAATGTAGGTGCAAGTTAGATTGGTACAAATAGAGGGTGGCACTAAAATAACTGCTTTTCTGGCTACTGCTGTGGAAAGCAAATAAAGTTGCTGTATGATACTTGCACTTAGAATGAGAAACTGGTATGGGTGCAGAAAAACAGAACCAGCTTTTAGTGGTCTGCCCTTTAAAAAAGCACATGCACAGAAACTCATGTGGGAATCATCTGCAATAATGATAGCAGCAATAGCTGTCTCTTTAAAAGACCATCTAATACTTATTCCAGAAACTCATCCTAAAACTACTTTGCTGCAGCCCAATACAATGCTATTACACTCAGGCTCCTGAATCCATGGAAGTTTGTCAGAGGCATACTGACACACAGTTGAAAATGCAGCAGACATTATCTGTGGGGTTCTTAAGAAAAACGTCTTTAATATTGAAATTTGTTTCTTAGAGTGCACAAAAGCTCTCCTTGTATCTAGAGACACAAGGAAAGGCTCTCAGATAGTAGAATGACTATAGGTCACTTTCAGACCAGCAAGAAAATTTTGCTAAGGTAAACTTGTATATAACATGCTATTACATTCTTGGAATCAACTAATTCAGTCTAATAGAGAGAATAACTAAATTGGTTCACATTAAAGTTGGACTGAAAATTCTTCCAGTTTGTACAGAAATGCCAGATTTTCCTGACTGCTGTTCATAATAGATACCACACCAAGGTACCTAATGGAGCTCAGATGCAAATTGTCAAAGAAAAGTATACAGCAGTCAGAGGGAAAGAGGGAATGCAGATTAATTCTGTATTTTCTAAGAAGTTCTTATTCAAGAAAAAACAAACAAACAAACAAATCCCAAAACATAATCATTTCCACAAGTTACTTGGTGACATTAAGCATGACGTAACAGAGGTTTTTCACATTTCACTTGTAATTGGAAGTGCCAGTCTTGATAGCCTCCCTGTGCAAGCTGCTATTTGGCAAAGGGTCACATTTACAAGTTTTGTATGATAAAAATTTCACTTCTAAAACATTTTTATAGGGAAGATTGTTTTCCCAAATATTAAATATACTAGTTTTGTTTAAGTGTATTCAAATGAGCCTTCACTTTTACTGGTGTTTTCACCTCTGCGTAAAGAGCGTATTTTTCAAAAGTCCATAAAAGACATTACTGCCTCTTATGATTCTCTTCTCCTGATAAAGAACAGAAATCTCAACTTTTCTTATGTTGGTTTCCTGTCCCCTATATTATAATGGGTATGTGCATGCAGTTGGTAGCCTCTCTCCTCTGAGGCTGCTTTGTCTCTCTGTTAACTTGACTATTGTTTTTTAAAATCAACAATTAAAATATTTACGTACATTGCAGTGGTTGTCTGGAGACCTTGGTCCCGAGCACTGGGAAAGACAGGCTGGGAAGGCTGCCCATAAGAAGCTAACATGACCTCTTTCTCCAAGAAGCTAACACCTAGTTTCAGTGCCATCAGTAAAGGGGACTCTGTATATTCGCAAGCTGCTGGACCCCTAACGAGGTCAAGCTCATGTACAATATGTTGTCACTGCTGTCCAAATTCAAGGCTGGCAATCTCTTACTTTGATGAAACTTGAACCCAAGAGATGCAAGAAACTAACAGTGGAGAGACTTCAAATTTATATCCCACTCCCAACTCACTGCAGAAAAATCAGGCCAACAATGCAAAGAAGTCTGAGACTTGAAAATGAAACCTGGGCACAGATATTTATTTTTCTGTGGTGGTTTTAAGAGGCTGAAACTGTAATAGGTGTAAGCCAAGTACTAAGGCTGCTCAGTTTTAATTGCAGTGAGAATGGTCTTGGATAAAAAGACACAGGAGGACTTCAGGACCTAGCCCCTTGCGGAGTGTTTAGGGGAGACTGGTTGTCAGCAATTGGGCCAAGCCAACAACTTCTGTCTACTTAAAATAAAGCCATTATTCTCAAACCCACAGCAGCGCCTGCTCCTGATGACTGCTGCAGTCACTGATTGAAACCAGAATTAGGCAAAACCTTTTTTGGCCCCTGCTTCTAATTTAACTTCCTAGCCTTGCTATTTCTGGCTGTAAACATTTTTATTTCTTTGCTCTGAGAGACAGTTCAAAGCTTTCAACTGATTGTGTCTAAGCAAGTTTTCTAGCCAGGAGCCTGTCTTGCCTCTTGAACTTGCAAATAATTGGTTCAGCCAGGGATTTTTTTTCATTATTGAACAACACTGGAGGAAATGCTTTGTAGGCATTTCAGGGGTAATCATGGGCTAACCTGTCCCAGGATATTTAATCTGTTATATTGTATTTAATATTTATATCATGATAACATCCAGAGGCCCCACCAAGACCCCCAGTGAGACAGAAACTGTAGAAATGCAGATGTTTACATGGTCTCTTTTCAAAAAGCTAGCAATCTAAAAGCAACCTAGAAAATACATATTTAAATAAAAACCAATAAACTTGGTAAAGCCATTACTACAGTGAATAATCTTATTTGCCTGTATCAAACTTCTTTATTTGTCTTACGAGTACAGCCAGTTAGTGGTCAATCAGCTAGCACAGAAATAGGTATTTCTGTGCAAAGCTCATAGGAAATCTTGCAAGATCACTTTTTGCTATACTTTTGGATAGCTGCAGTTAGTCCCTGTTAAAATGATTAGTGCTTTAGATGAATGAGATCACCTACTGAATAAGAGCACAGCCAAGCCACACTCATAACATGATCTCATGCAGGCTTGGCTTCAAGAATGCCCCCGAGAGTTTTCTACAATTGTTCATCCAATTGTTATATGTAACCTCTGTTCAGAAAGGAAATGTGGCTGACAAAATCAACTGAAAAAGAGCTCACTAGTGCCAAGAAAAATATTAAGAAGTGTTTGTGCCTGAGTATTTTAATGTATTTTCTTTTCTCATCACTAAAAATGAATCCACTTATTTTAAACAAATGTACATAGCACTAATTGTCAAATACAGGGGCCATTCATTTATTTCAGAAGGGGCTCATGAGAAATGGCCTTAAATAAGCTGCTCATGAACATCTCCAGGACATAGCTCCAAATATAGCACATTCTCTCTCATTATGGCATCCACAGAGTGCAGCACTGCCTGAGCAGCTCCACCACCAACAGTTTTTGTCTCATCTACAAGGCAAGAAACCATAATCAGTCCTATTTTACCAACAGGCATGGAGGCACTGGGAGAAGAAAGCACTCAACTTTTAAAAAGTATTTTGGTGCTAAAGAAGGCAGATGATTCCTTGTCAGATTTTCAGAATTCTTAATATCCAGCAGGCTGCAAGGATACTCGCAGGGGAAGCTTGCAGCAGAGATTTGAACCAGGTCACCAGATTCCCAACCTAAGCCTCATAATCACAAGCTCATCTTTCTTCCCATTTCACTGCCATGGAGGTCACTGGAATCTCAGACGTTACACAACATTGACTTTCTGTCTCTTTGAAGAAGAACTTTGATCCTTGCAATTGGATGTTTTTTACCCCAGACAGCTCATTTCATTAGGCTGTCCCATTGCCAGCTCTGTGCAGAGGCTGAAGAGAAAGTTCCCTGCACAAAACAGTGAAACATGAAGATGTGGTTAGGATGGAAATGCATAAGCGGTCAGAAAAATAAAAATAAAATAAAATATAGGGAAAAGGGAAAGAGAAAGGTTACAAGCTTTGTGGCATGCATTTTGAAAGCTTTTCTGTGAGGATTAAAATAGGTGGCATATACTGTAGGTATTATGTTACTAGCAGTTAGCCCCACAAAGTGACATTACAACTGGTGAACACCTTTAACTGGGACAGCAAGCAGACATGATACTACTGCCGGGATGCAAAATACTTCATTTAGTAATGGATTTATAGAAAGTCAATCTAATTATCTTTTATTGCATGACCCACATATTACATTGACAAACTAGTAAATACACTCAGTGGTGTGTTCTACTAGCTTGTTTGCACAAAATACCATCCAGTGATACTGTACCTCTCAAGCACACAAATGAGTTTTTCATTCTGATGAACAGTTTTCTAGATAAAGATAGCCTTCCACTCTCTCTCAAACGCAAACTCTCAGGATAGTACAGTCTCTCCCAAGCTACCTCTTGGTTTTCTGACTGATTTGCTGGCTTTCTGAAGACTTCTCTTCTCTTTACGCTTGTTAATGTAAATTGAGTGATCCCACACTTTGTCAACATACAGAAGCTACCTGATACCCACCAGCAGCATCTGACTGCTCAAACCAAATAAGTATGTAGACACAGGTACAAAACACTGACAAGAAAGGCCCACCACAGCCTGATTGTCAGGCACAGTGCTGGCACAGATTGCAGAAGGTAAATGTGCATGTTTTATTCACCTCAGCAAGGATTTCTCACAGCAAAGGCAAAGAATGGGACTGGGTAATTTTATTTGCTACCAGAGGGTATGAAAGAAACTTCTTGTTTGCAATTTCAGAGCTTGAATTCATATTTAACTTCACTTGAGCAGGACTGCCATTTTCAATTCTCTTTTCCTCCCTGTAAAGCCTGGGCCTGATTCTCAACTGATGTAATCTGGCACAGTTCCAACAAAAGCAATGAAGTGCACAGGGGAAGAAGACAGTTTAGCCAGGGACCCATGAGAAATTTCTGCTTTTAAGTGCTACCACAGACTGACATCCATGCAAAGCAAACAGGATGTCAAATTTTAAATGACTAAACAAGCCACATCCTGTAAACTGCATTCTACTCAGCTGACCCAGAAGGTAAAACACGCTCGGACAGTACCTCTGCCTTGGTAGCATTGCTTTGCTTAAAGTCACAGCCCTTCTGAGGGCACTCTATCTCACCTGTCTCTCACTACCTCAACAGGAAGGAAAAGGATGGAAGAGGAAGGGCAGATGGAGCTCTGTCCTCTTAGCACGGCTTACAGCAGCTCAGAGGTTTGTGGATATTTTGTCTGGAGGCTGTACCAAAGCTGTGGCAATGAGCATAAACTTTGAGTGGCTTCTACCCTTCAATGAACCCAATCTCAGACAGATAAAAGTTAAGCTGTCCTTCTAGGGAAATAATAATAGTAATAATTTAATTGAAATAGATTTAAGAAATTTGCAAAGACCTGCCATTTCAAAGATCTTTAAAGAGGCTTTTTACTGGTCTTTTGCTAGTTATTTGCTCTTCATTCGTGGACAATCTGCTGTCAGGAGGTTTTTAAAATACATCCAACACATCTGAGCCAAACCCAGCTAATCAATTAGCAGAAATTATTTGGGAACAGATTGATTATGCCTATGCCACACTTTCAGGACTAGTTTTGTTCTTAATTTTCTGCTCACCTTAATATCTGCAGGTACAGATGTTAGAAAAAAGACTCCTGTTAATTAGTGTCCACAAAGAGTAATACTAGAACCTTCTGTCTGCAAATAAGTTGGTGAGTGTATGCATGTGTGTGGCTGTGTGTTGTGGGTTAACACCATAGACTTTTATGCTATAAACGTTGTACATTAATATATGCTTTGCATATTCATTTTATGAGGGTGGAGAAGAAGTGGCATTAATCAAAAGGTGTCTAAACCTGATCAAGATGCACCAAGCAAGATGGGCTGTTCCCCAAGTCATAAATTTATCACAACACTGCAAGCACATGCTTAATTGTTTGCTTGCTTGTAGGACTGGCAGTACATTTTAACAGCTAGTTTGTACGCTAGCTCAGGCTGAAAGCCATCCATCTGGTAATGAGAATGCTGGCAGAAATATTTAGTTGATGATCACACTCTACTATCCCCATCAATGAAGGGCCATCAATGAAGAGACTGCCTTACTGGGAATTATGGCAGAACAACCTAACACCCATTATATCTCCTCCCTGATAGATACAGGCAAAATGGAATAGGAACGATGCAGAAAAAGGTCAAGTTTTGCTGAGTAAATGTTTATATTTGGCCACAGGCAATCCAAAGGCTCAGACCAGATGTCAGTCACCAAGACCAAATGGACAGAATTACCCCTAAGGAGACTTTCACTGTGAAGTCATGTGGACCAGGAATAGCATGCCTAGTGCAAAGCCCTGCTGCTGGGTTATTCTTAACAATGGGATGAGTTTCAGTAGGTCGTCTGCTGGTTCATCATGCTGGATTACCCTGTGTTCTGTCCTATGAATTAATTTGTGGCAGACTGTGGGAAAATTTGCCTGTTCTCCCTTAGCCCTTGTGTGCAATTGCTCTCAGCTTGCCAGCACTATAAATTAAACTTCTGGTGGAAAGATACAGATCCTACTCTGGAAGATGAGCTCTTCCAGCTGTTAATGGAAGTCAAATTTGGGGATAAAGAGCAAAAGGGAAAAAAAAGAGGCAGATGCAGGGTATGAGACTTGGTGGAAGGAATTTTGGCAGTGGGGTTTGCCTTAACAAGCAGCAGGGTGCCTTGCTAAGGAGATCACGCAGGCTGCCTGCAGGCCTGGAGTCACGGAGACAGCTGATGAGAGCTTGGGTTTTGCCAGACAATAGCATTGTAGTACTCACACCGATGAAAACCCATTAGAAATGACTGGAAAAGTAACTTTCTAGAGAATTCCCCACTGGAATAATTCATCACCCATCTTATCCTATATGGGCAGATACCTGGGGAGAGATCTCTTGTGCTGTCAGTGGTGTCACTAGGTACCTGCTGCTCCTATGAAATATTCGAGTGCCATATCACATAGTACCTCATGGAAACCTTTGCTCCACAACTGCTCTGGCATTCCCCAAGACAAGACACTACTGAGCTTATCCCAAAAAGAGCAAGCAGTCTTGCCTATAAGCTTTTTCTCCAGGAACTGATACTTAATCCTTCCTGATGCTCAGGCCTAAAGTAGCAAAAATATTCACAGAGCTGACCTAATTAAACAGAAGAGGAGTTGCCTGTGCAGGTGGAGTTAGCATAACCCACAGATGGAGCCATAGATACTATCCGATAGCAATAACATGAGAGGTTTATATGTTATTCTCCACAGCTTTTAAATATGCACCACCAAAAGCCCCTTAGCCTGCATCAGGCATTGTATCATCAGGTTGGGGTAGGTGATCTCAGGGATTCCCAGTGATGGAAAAAGAGGAAACATTCAACTAACTGACATTAAATAGTCCGTTTAAATATTAGAAGAAAATGCTTCTTTACAGAGAGGAAAGTCAAACACTGGAAGAAGTCTGCTAGATAAGTTGTAGAATCTCCATCCTTGGAGACTGAAAGCCCAACTAGACACAGCCCTGAGAAACTTGCATGTGGTGGGGTTGGATTAGATGGTCTCCAGAAGTCTGTTCTTTTCTCATCCATTCTGGGAGATGCTGTCCTGTGAATCAAGGGCAACTGTACTAAAGCAGGTTGTTTGTTCACAAGACAATTGAACTACAAGTAATGCTCTGTAAGTGCACCAGGTTTTTTCTTTGTCATCTTTCCACAAGAGTACTTGAAGTGGGAGTTAAATCAAGTTGTTGCTTTATACTTGGATGTTAGTGAAATACATAATACTTTTTCTATCATTTCAAACTGACCTTGAACACTAAAATCAGCATGCTTTATGTCCACTGATGTTATTGAACCTGTCCTCAGCAAACTTGAAAAGTGGGCCTGAGTGAACCTAATGAGGTTCAACATAGCAAAGCACAAGGTTTTGTACTTTGGTCAGAGTAATCCCAGATAATATATACAGACAGAGAAGAACACCTTGAGAGCAGCCCTGCAGAGAAGGACTCGGGGTTGTGGTGGATGAAAAACTGAATATGAACCAGCAGTGTGCTCTTGCAGCTCAGAAGGCCAACGGTATTCTGGGTTCCAATAGGAGAGGGGTGGCCAGCAGGGACAGGGAAGTGATTGTCCTTTTCTACTCTGCCCTTGTGAGGCCCCATCTGGAATACTGCATCCAAGTCTGGGGTCCCCAGTACAGGAAAGATGTGGAGCCAGTAGAGAATGTCCAGAGGAGGGCCACAAAGATGAACAGAGGGCTGGAGCACCTCCCCTACAAAGACAGGATGAGGGAGCTGGGCTAGTTCGGCCTGGAGAAGGCAGCCTTCTAGTATTGAAAAGGGGATTATAAAAAGGAGGGGAATCTACTTTTTACAAGGGTAGATGGTGATAGGACAAGGGGGAATGGTTTTAAGCTCGAGGAGGGAAGGTTTAGAAGTCAGGGGGAAGTTCTTTACTATGAAAGCAGTGAGGTGCTGAAACAGGCTGTCCAGAGAGATTGTGGAGTCTCCATCCCTGGAGGTTCTCAAGACTAGGTTGGATGGGGCTCTGGGCAACCTGGTCTAGTACCAGATCTTGAGGTTAGTGGCCCTGCCTGTGACAAGGGGGTTAGAACTAGATGATCCTTGGGGTCCCTTCCAATCCAAGCCATTCTGTGATTCCATGATTCTATGATTCTAAGTCAAAAGGCAGTTTCAGACTATTCAGTTTCAGGCCAAAGGCAGGATGTCCAAGACATGTCTGTAAAATAATTTCCTTCTGATGTAAAATACATTCTCTTTTTAATTCTTCCTCATGCAAATACCATTCCTTTCTTACTTATAAAATGAGTCCAAATATAAGCCAGTGGAATGAGTGCCTAATGTGCCCCAAGGTAAGTATCAACTTCTACCCGTTATGGAAAGCTTTATGCAAGTCTGTAGAAAAATAAGTGTCTCCTTAAGTGAATGTTTTCTAGAAACAAAATAAATACTAAATCTCAGAAATGTTTCAACACTTTCTTTGGAGGGTAAAAAGCAAATAAAAATCCATGTCTGTAATACCCCTGATGAAATTCTGCGTAATTCTGTAGAGGTTTCAACCCGATGGGCAGCTAAATGGGGCTGAGATAAGAACAGGGAGACTGCTCACCCATTAGTGCTGTGGGCAAAACGGACTCAGTATAGAAAGATTCATATAATGTGTTGCCTATTACTAACAGACTAGAGCAGTGTGGACTAAACCCAAAATAAAAGCAGCTTCTCCCATTCATTCTCTCCTAGCTCATTCCCCAAGAAGAATGGGGTGTGGGGAACATGCACTGCAGTCAGTCCATGATGCTTCATCTCTCCTGCTCCTCCATTGCCACTCTCTGCCTGTGCTCCAGGTGGGGGTCCCTCCCACGGGATGCTGTCCTTCCCAAACTGATCCTGTGTGGGCTTCCCACAGGCTGCAGCTCTCCAAGCTCTTCTCCAACACAGCTCTGTAAAGATACACGCTTGTTGAGCAATAGGGACCTGTACAGAGATTAGTATAAACAATAGGGATTTTGGATGACAATACCACATGGCCCACCTTTCAGGGCAGAGCTCCACACAGATTGTGCCCTTAGCACAGTGTTGCAGGTTGTCTATTTCTCCAAAGAAACTGCTGCCAAATGCGTGCTGTGATTTGGCAAAGAGAGATGGGTGGAGAGGGACAGATAAATGAACACTCTCTGTAAAATCCCTGTTCCCCCCCAAAGTGTTATCTTAGCTGGTATTTACAGTTACGGGTGCCGAGGGACAGCAACGCAGCCTAGAAAAGCCAGCAGTGCCGAACAGCCTAACCCTAACCAACGACTGTCTGCTCCTCAGGAGCACAGGATACCTTGCTTGCTTCAGAAGCCATCCTTCACACGGAGCTCTGAGAGGAGTGTTCTCATTGTACACTGGAACTTGCAGTGGGCAAAAGCCTCCAAGCCTCCCTCAGGGGCTGCAGTATTCAAAGAGTCTGCACTTCCCTTTGTGCTGTCGGCAAAGAGAGAAGATACAAATGCAAATGAGGATGTCTTCTGTGACAAAGAAGACTAACTGCACCCAATGTCTGGTTTTCACAAGTGATTATTAGCTTTTTTTTTTTTTTCTTTTTTTTTTTGAGGGCTTCCGAATGCAGAGTGGTTATTATTCACACAAATGAATGACAATACTGCTTAGCACTTATTATTATATCATTCATTTCTAATACAATGTGTGGAATATAGGATACAGAGAAATATTATGGGAAACGTTTCACGAATACCAGAAAAGAATATGAACATTTTTCATATAGGACTATAGAATAATGGCGACCATAATGAATTTAAAAAGCCACAGGTAGTGCACAAAGAACAATAAAACGCTCTGAAAGTAATAAATTCAGGTTATTAGTACAAGAACAATGATGTAAATTGTTTCAAGTCCCATTTGGCTTGGAGCCTTTTCTGCTAGGTCAGCGGTTTGAATACGAGATAGGCAAATACTGCAGAAGATTTTGTGTAAATGCTTGTTTAACGTTTTTAATGAATTCACTTAGCTTGTGTTTATTTTCCACCAATACTGTAGTGTAGTGGTTCCCAGTCTGCTTTGCATTTCTGTATTATAGAAAGCCTGATGCCATGAAGGGGGAGGATGGATCAGTCCCAGGCCATACGCCCCTGTTGCATTGTGCATTGTGGCAAGAAAGTTCATGAAGATCATTCATTTTAAACAAATATTGGCAGATGGTCAAAGAAATCCAATTCTGTACTTGTTCACATGAGAATTTGTACCATATGCTTTGAATATAGGAATAGCACTTATTTTGTCCAGGAAAAAATCTTGTATAATAACTAAGTGAGGGAATTAGAATTTCAGCCTCAGATACTCAGAAAAAAAAATCGTATGATTCACAGATACCTGTTCTGATTGTAAATAATTTCAAATAAGTATAACACTGATATTTTCACAAACTGTTTGTAATAAGAAAAAGATACAAAATAAATTTCACAGCCAAGGCACTACATCTACCTACACATTATGTTACATTTAAATTTTTCTCTTTTAGCATGCTTTGTTCAAGGATGGTTCCTAATATACAATGCCTGATGACTATTCATTGGTGTCTATGGAAAGAGTTCAGCACAGCTTCTACAGGCACAGTCTCACAAAAAAACAACAACACTGCAAACACAATCTGCACTTCCTGGCAATATAGCAAGAAGCCACAGAGAGGCAACAAATCTTACTTAAATATTTACTCCTCCACTTCACATGGCTGTTAAATAATACACTGCTGAAATATCATCAGTGTTAAGTATAGTTTGGGAAGGAAGGGAATATTGGTAACAGTGTTCTTGCAGAATGGCAATACACCTCCTTTAAATATGTATGTTGTTCATAAAGTCTACTGCCAGGCTGTGATGTCATAAATTTCTCCTTTTTCCTGAGGCAGGGCTGTCCAATTCAGTTTTAGATTTAGTAATGTTCAAATTCATTACCAAGCTTCATCCCACCACCTGTCCCGTGGATTCTTGTCCAACTAATTTCCTTTTGGAACCTCAGCTTTTCACTGCTCAGTGTGGTTAAGTTGTTGCTGGGAGAGGGATATTTCCACGGCTGGAAAGAAAATGGTGGTGCAGTTCCTATTAAAAAAGATCTTGCTGAAGCTGAGGGCACTGTAAAATGAACAACTAATGTCTAACCTACTATCTTGGCCAAGATCCTGGTAAAAGAGCGACAGGAATATCGAGAAAGCAATAACTTAAATGATACAATTCCAACCAGGATTTTGGATGCAGAAACAGTAATAAAACTCACCCTTCCCATAATCATATACAATCTGTCTACCACAGTGGCTAAAGAATGCCTTTTGTTTGTGTTGTTGTTATAAGAACTATTTGTAGCATAAGCATGCATTTTGAAAGGCCACCTTCTGAAACACTGATTTCTCAAATATGTATAATATAGAAATCCATCTCCTACTTTACAAAATAGTAACTAAATGAACTTCTCAAGTTGAAAGAACATTTTCATAAACTAATAGCAGATCAGTCTATTTGGAGACTAGTGATTAACAAATGACAACATAAACAACTAAATTCTGTATCTAAAACATGACTAAAACATTTACCACTATTTCCAGAAAAATCCCATGACTTGTAAATTATCTCCAGCAGAAAAATTCCTGGACCTTACTTCATTTAAATATAAATCCCTGTACAAATCAGATATAGATACAAGTCTGTATGTTTCTGCCTATGCACAGCACTGTGGAATCGGTCTATGCTCTGAAATGCATATTGGCTTATGATTAAGAACATGCACACACACATTCATACTGGGATAAAAACAAAATTTTAGAACACCAGGCTGCAAAATTTGAGAAATGACAGATACAAGCTCATTTTGAAAATGTCAGATTTAAGCTTTCCTGCCAGGTGGACAGGTGAAGCACCAGACAACTAAAATGTTTTAGAAATTCCCTTTTCTGTGAGGTAAATATAAGTGTTTATATATGTATGTATTATTTCTATTTGGGAAAACAAAACAACAATTAAAAACCCACACAAGTTACGTCTTAAATGAAAAATGCTGTATTTGCTTCCCTCAAGAACCATGGAGGGAAGCACGTTAGTCACAGACTCTTCCAACCCGCTCTTCCGTCTCCTAGCCTTTATCCATTCCAAACCAGCTGGTAGAATCCATCCCTCCCACACAGTCTCTCCTGCTCTGTCTCTGTCTTAGTAATGGTTTTCCCAAGTCCTGCCTTCCCATCCCTGCTCCGGTCCATGAGATCTGGCCAGGACCACCGTCTGCATCTCAGTCCCATGGTCCTCACTCATCAAGTCATTTTTCCCTCCTTTCCCCTTCCACTACTAGTACTATTTGCCCATCCTTTTCAGACCATATCATTTTCAGTCCTGGCTCTACTCTTCTCCTTCTTAAACCTTATGGCAACTTCTGCTTTCTCCTTTTCCCACTTTGTTTCTGTGTATTTTTCCTGCCTCATCGTCCATGACTCCCTCAAATCTTCTGCATCTCCTATAATTTACTTATACCTTAGACTGTGGCTTCATTTCTTGTCTCTTGTTCCAAACCTACATCCCACAGAACCAAATCATAGATGTTCTTCCTTTTCCTCTCCACTCACTTTCCCAGCTTCTGCCCTCTGCAGTATCTGTAACATACTGCAGCATTATGGTCACAAGGAAAATTCCAGTTATCCCCAGCTACCATTGGGCTGTAGTTAATATGGTTGGAAAATTGGGAAAATGCAATTTGCAGTAAATATCCAGAAAAGGCTGATTCAATTTTATCCACTAAGTTTCCAAAGACACTGGGAGATGTAGAATGGCTTTACATGGAGGTGTGAAAAGGCAAATTAGCTCAAAATTCTGCACCATACCACAATAATTATTAAAGGAACTGATGACAATAGTCTCATGGGCAAAGCAGACAACATGACTGTCTTCGAAATGCCTGACTACATTGTTTTTAGAATAACAATTATAACAAGTGCTAATAATAACCATTTGGAGCCACTGAACATAGGATGTTTGAGCTCACAAAGTGAAACTTCGACAAAGTTACTTACAAAAAAAACCCAAAACTGTTTTGCTATGGGGAGTGTTTGGCTTACCAGCTTGGACAATGATCATTATGTGTTTGTGAGTATGGTTTTTCTGCATTCCTTTTTCACACTTTGCTCTATTTGTTTTAGCCCATGTTTCTTATTATTACATATCACAATACTATTGGCACGACAGTAGCATGATTAAAAGCTCTGCAGAGTTCAATCTTGCTGCCAAGCACGCCGTAATTCAGCCTGTGGGATGCTGTCCTGGCTCCTTCAAAATCACTAGGAATTATGCCACGACCTCCTCATGGGGCCACACTTAATGCACTGGGGCTCAGCTACAGCAGGAATCAGATAGTTTCACTGGCATTCAGGAACATGCTCTCAGCTACTGCAACCAAAGGGTCTTTTTTTTCTGTGATAATTAGGTTTGTGCTGGTGTTCTTCATGAGTCCCTCTTGGTATCCAGAGCTTCCTTCAGAGAATATGTGTTACTGTTCTACACAGTATGCTTGTAGCCAGTAAAGCTACAGATTATGTTTCCTTTGCTTTGCCAAGAATAGCTAGTTACTCACTTCTCTGCAAAGATGATAAAGCTGTAATTAAAATGACTGATTCAGAAACTGTTCAGCTTTTAGAAGATCCTGCAGATTTTTTGACAGGAAGAGTCAACAAGAATTTTGTCTAGACATGCTGTTTGATTAAGGAACTGACTATGAGATCAATTAACAGTTACAACTGAGGCTCAATTCTACCATTGCAAATACAATCATCAGCAGTCAGATCTGGCAGCTACAATGCATTCCTTTGCAACAATATAGCTGTATAAAATAATGATATTTTGGATTACCCAAGCAGCTGGACTACAATTCATAGCTGGAACTGAAGACAGTAATACACATTTAATTTAGAGCAAATCTGGCATCTCAAAGTGTACAAAGATCCTAGCTTTAAAGAGGTAACAAATATCTTGTTCCAGTACCACTTATTTTTCTCCTAAACGAAACATTTCTGGGATGCTGAAGAATAGGTCATAACAACTTTATCAAATGTGCCCAAGAGACACTGCAGCCAAAGTCTTAGAGGAAAAGCAATGAGGATAATATTTATTCACCACAGGTGAGACCTTCCTGCAGGCAATTCCTTATGTTTCCCACATCTCTATTTCTTCACAAACCAAGGCCAAAGAATGTCCTGAAGGTAATAACCTTGTAGACAGAATTGATTAGTTCTATGCTTGGCAGCTCTGGCTACCTGGATCAGTCTGCCTTTGTATTTTATTTTATTTTTATACATATGGAAACTTCAGATGCTAGAAATATTTTGGGCTAGCCTCAACTGGAACTTTAATTATTCTGAGGAATTAATTAGATCATTTATAAAGTTTTTTTAATCAATCAGCTGGGATTATGAACTTGATAAAGACCAGTTAAACACTGCTAATTTTAGAACGCCATCATCAAGAAGTCAATTCGTTTAAATGATAAAGCCAGCACCTCCTGGGAGATGTCTGCCTACATCAACAAGCACAGCAACAGGATCATTGTGGAAAAAGCAAAAGGTCCCAAATCCATTTGCAGCTGCTTGGATAAAGTATTCCTGGTATAAAGCCAATGGAGTCAGCTACTCCTAAAGTCACAGTGCTTATGGTAGGTGAGGAATGAAGCTTTGCCACAGACACAGCTGCTTTCTCTTATACTGAGACCAAAGCAGCTGCGGCTTCAGTATTGGGGAAACCACCAGAAAGCAGATTTGTCTCATCATTATTTAAGTCCCAGGAAGAATGACAAAAGCAAAGTGCATAGTAAAATGAGCAATATGCTTCAAAACATTGGCCAAGCACTGGCAAGAAACCATGCTACTGTACCACATGGAGAACTTCCCTGGATGAGGTGGGATAATAGTTCTGTATCTACAGTCCATTTGCCCGGGCAGCATATGTGCATCTGTTATGTGCACAAGAATTTTTAAACCAGCGATTGCAAAGAGGATAAAATAGGTGTCTAAAACTGATGTAAATACAAAGGAAATTTAGAAAGTGTAATGGTATGAAGTTAGCAAGGCAGTGATGTGAAAGGAACGAGAAACAGGGAAAATATTATGCAGCTCTGTAGGTCCTCTTTGCCCTTGAGTTTAAAAGAAATTATTTGGAGTTGGAGCCAGTGGCTTACAATGAAAATTAGATAAGATATAAAAATTGCTTATTTTGAGCAACGTTCATGGGCATGCAGCTTAAGACTCAGCATTTCCACTTTCTTGTAGAGCTTCTGATGTTTTCACAGTGATGCATATATGACATGTATTTTCATCTGTGCTTTTCCTATTGTATTTCAACTTCATTAGAAACTAAGTTATGCTCAAATGGAACTTAAAGCAATGGAAATGTGTCTAGACAGGATTTCACTAAATGGATTAACTCAATGGGATTTTCAGATAGTGAGGCAGCATTTTCTGAGCTCCCACAAAGAAGCAGGAAGGCTATTTTTGTTGGAGTTCACCACTCTTCTAGTTCAATAAATATACAGTACTCAGAACGTCTTTGCAAGCAGATACTGAAGTTGGTCAGAAAATGCGTTTGCTTTTTTTCCTCCTTGCTTGTGAAGGAAATTTTGACATGGAATTAAAATTTTTGCTCTTATTTACATATTATATTCTTTGAAAAAAATAAAAATAAAAAAAAAAGATTAAAAAAATCCATCTTCAGACAGTTGGATGAGCTTCTGAAAATAGCTCCAAATTATTTGATTGTCTGTTATATAGATTTTCAAAATGTCAGAACTAGGCTTGTAATGAACCTGTGAGAATCTTGTTCTGGGCCACAGGAAACTTCCCCTCTTCTTTACCAGTCTTAAAGGTTTAAAATCCTTCTAAGGAGGGCTTTTCAAGCTCTCTTTCACATTCATAATGATAGATAGATATCTATGAAATAGACTTGGAGTGATTGAAATAGTTCTGTAAGCTTAGAGATGTTGACAGTGTTATCAGGAAAAATAGGATTTGTTTAAGTGAAAAAATCTGAGAAAATGTACTTACTTAGAAAACAGCCATATAGAGAAAATAAGACAAACTGAAGAGACTGGAAGGAGAATGAACAGTCACAGGAAGACTAGTGAGCCATTTGAAGAAGCAGAGCCTATTTTTCCTCGCTTCTCTAAAGAACAGATCACAAGATAGGACTTCCACTGGATTTACCTGAAACTGGACCTTGACATAATCAGTGAGCAGGAGTACACTCTTTACAGAAAAGATGTCAAGCATGCTGTACACCACGCTATACTGGAACATGGTAGACTGTGTTTCTGTCATACCTCCATGCACACATCATGGATAGGGAAAGGCAAAGACAAAAAAGACAGTGTTAAAATGCCCCTGGAAGGAGCAGTGCTTTGGAGCCTTCTGCTGTCATCCCTGGAGTGATCTATGCGCACACCTCCTCTTTGAAAGAAGGTACTGATTGTCAGGCCGATCCTGATCTCCACTTTGACTTCAGCAAGCAGCACATGGCTGCAGGCGTTAGCACACTTTGTGTATTCACCTGGGTGATTGTTTTCTGTTCTTAAATTTCCATTCTTGCTTCAGACCAGGTCTGCACACCTCTGATGAGTAATTCCACATATTCATTTAACATCTGCCCTTGACTTTCTTTCCCCCTGCTACCTAAGTTGCCTGAGTTGTGCTAAATCTTGTTAAATCTCTTCTCTTTTTGTTATCCTTAATTATATAGTTGTCAATCTTAAAGCACACAAAAGAGAGAAATTTGAAAACATTCTAGGATTTGTATTATACTGTTGAATGAACTGTTATTTTTCCTATTGCACGGGAGAGACAGCTTTAAATGAACTTTTCACAGACAAAAAAGTGGGTGAGACTTTAACAAGAAAGAAAAAAAATGGCAGGTATATAATTATGTAGTATTTCAAGTCATTAAATAGAGCTCAGATGTATGTACATGACTAGCACCTATTTAATTCTGAGCAGATCTTTGATTATTGCTTCTACTTTTGTTATCTTCCTTCCTTACTGTCAGCCTTCCTTACAGCCTTCACCCCCTTCCCAGCCTGGTTAAAAATAATAACAATAAAATAATTCAAGACCCTTATTATGCTAACTTTATGGGAAGAACTGGAACATCATGGCTTCATTTTACCAGCCAAAGTAGCACATACACCTGGGTTGAAAGAAGTAGAACTGCTGCTTCAAGGTGTTCATCAGAGAGGCCTTTGCCAATACCACAGCATCACCAAACACATGCAAAGAGATCTTTTCTTTGGACAGTTACCCACTGCTAATCACACATCTCTGGACACTCGCGCTGGAATTCAGGACTTGGCCACATGACTGAGTTATAACTCAATTATAGCAGCTTAACAAGCTTCAGCCTGTCAACGAGACCTGACAAAACTGTCCAGCCCTTACTGTTCTGTTGCTACACATTCGTTCAAGTCATTGTGAAGCACTTATAGAGCTGATTACCAGCACTCAGCTGACAAATGGTAACTGTACCACAGTAACTTGGGATTTTCACTCCAGTTAACCAAGGGGAAAGAAGCTGTCAGGTATGCAACAGCAAAACACAGAGAGTAGCCTTCCATTGCTGCTGATGAAGAAAGTGACAACTGAAGAAAAAAATATCCCGTTTAGCCTGTTCTGCTAAACTCAGACCTGCATAGTATCTGCTGACTTGTTGGCTTTGGTACTGCCATGAAGAATGCAGCTTGCCACAGAAAGAGCATGTGAACAGAAAAGTGTACAGCAGAGCCACAAAGAAACTGAACTGAGGCCAGTCATGCTGTTGGATCAACATCACTGCTCAGTGAGCAACGCCATGATAAGAAGTGGAAATGGCTTTGAAAAGAGATGAAGTACAGAATGACAGAGAGGTAGTAAGGACCCTAGGTCATCAGTTCTGGAGAAAGCAATAAAGTAAATAGAAACACTATTTCTAATATTTGCATTGGAATTTCCAACATCTAGACCTAGTCCATCCAGAGACAAAACACTAATAAGAACATATTTCTTAAGCCCAGACAGAAAACCCTCAACACTAATATTTTTCATCCTTGTAGACACAGGTTTTCATTGTATGAATGCTGTTGATATGAGGCTTTTAATCCTTTAATATGTATATTAGGCTCCCTAAAGACACAACACTTACTGTTAACAAAACATGCAAGAGTGAAGGTGCCAGTAAAAACCGTAACATGTAGTATCAAAGTGGCTTCCTCTTTCTCTCCTTCTTTGTCACTCTTTTGTTTTTTGTTTTTGGGGTTTTTTTTAAATCTATTTATTTATTTATGTCATGGTTTTTGATGCTGGAAGATACATTGAGAGATTTTGACCAGTTTCCTTGCAACCCTTTCTTTCCCTTGGGCTCATATCTAGAGAGCTTTATAATGATGCTGCTATTTCTCGAGGTCCATAAAAAGCTGACCTTTGTTCAGCAGGAGATTTCATGTGATGATTTAGCGTTACCTTCAGCAAATCCCTACTTATATCTGGGACAGCCTTTTAAATGGCATCATAGCTTTCATAATTATAAACTTCCTTCTGGTAGCTGCTAATTTCTTTCACTCTTTGAATGCCCATTCTTAAGACTTTGATTTCCTGCTACAAGTGTTTGTTTATTGTGGGATAGGTAACCTCTTTAAAACCATTCCCATTATCAAAGAGTGGCTGTAAATAAAGCACGATTCTTGTGAGGGAGCTGTCATCTAGAAGTCTTGCACGGAGTCTTACCAGATTATAGAAGTAACATTTTGAGAAACATTTTTAGAATAAAAATACAACCCTGCAAGTGACTCAGAAGAGGCAGAACCAGAGCCCACAAGCAAACAGCACAGGTGGCAGGTTGTACTTTGAATCTATGTCCTAGAAACCACAACTTCCCAAAATTTATCCCACTTTTCCAGACATTCAGGCCTCTTTCAAGCAACCAAGAATTGACATGTCATCCCTCCTGGCCCCAGAGTCTAACCCAAATATTAGCCTTGAATAATTTTCCAGTAAAGAACTGATAACAGTCACAGCATCATTCTGGTTACCCACCACTTCCTGTTTACATGACTGTCTTAAGTCATTGCTTTCTAGAACTGTAGGTTCCCATGTTATCTCTACAAGGCTCTTTCAAGCTTAGCACAAAAAATCCAGGTGTCCCCAGGTATACCTAAACCACTGCAACTTAAACAATATTATAACTCCTTTTTCTCTCTTTCTAGGATGTTGTACTCTCCACACCTGTAGTTGCATTCGCCCACACTATCTCCCTTTCCAAATAACATCCAGACAATTTGGAACATGGTCCTGAGGCACTCTGCAAGTCCTTTGCTATGAAAGTATTATAAGCCTCACTGTTTCGTGTAGCTCACTCAAAGGCTGTGAGAAGACAAGCAAATTAGTTAACCAAATGTGTCACCTTGTACATTTGTACCACTGCATCGATATTCACAGAATCATTCACAAAGTGTACATAAACAACAAGTTTAGTTGAGGTTTGCCTAATCCCACCTGGGACTTTTTGTGAGGCACTGTGCTTTGCATTTAGATTTCATTTCAGCTGGCAGCTTTCAAGCCAGAAACCACTCTAGGCTCCTTGCTCTGCTCAGTTGCCCTAATTAATATAGACATACATATATGTGTATAGGTAGATAATATAGAACGATACAGCATGTGTATGTATATATAGTATATATACATAGTTTGTGTATATGTCATGTTTCCTTACAATGTACTGGAACAAGCACATGGTTTATTCTGTACCTCTGAAACAAATCAAGCTTTCAGGCTTTTTATGGTAAGGAAGAGGAATATTGATATGTTTAACCAAGTCTGATGCCTAGTTCACCTTGTTATTGCTAATAGCCTTTCAGCACATAATGCTGCATTCCCCAGAAAAACAAACAAACAAACAAACAAAAAACCCATAGCAAACAGACTTTGGAGAAGAACAGTGAGTAGTCCAGTCATCTATCTATACGGGGTATAAAAGCTCTGCCTAAGAAATCATAATGAATGTATGGATCCATTGTCAAAAGACAGGAAAAAAAAAAAAAAATCAGATTTTTACAGTTTTATATTCTCCTAGTGGAAATACTGAGCTGATTGAGCACAATCTTCTAAAAATAAAATTGAGCAAATCCCACTGGTATTATTACAGACAGACTCCAACTTCTGTAAAGAAACTGCTGGCTCCTTAGTTCCCCGTATTTCATCTTTCTCCCAGTGGGTGAGAAATCCCATGCTCACACTGGCGCCTCCCCTGATACAGAAAAGTGGCCAACTGTCTCAGCATATGCAAATGAAACGATGTACTCAAGCTTACAGTGCTCTCCATGGGGAGCTGCAGTTTGGCTGAGACACCAAGGGCCATGTTCTTTGATTTCTTCTGACACAGTGGGCAGAAGGCCTTGTGAATTTGCCAACAGCTCTCTCCAGTCATTTTCATTTAGAGAACAACTTAAGCTACCAAAACTGTTCGTGTACCTGAAACCTGCCTGATGTCTCATTTCACATTTGCAATGCAGACGGGGCTACAATTTTAGACACTCATCTTGCTTAAGGTAAGTTTATCCTTCAGCAGCATTTTGCTGTGGAAATAAAGTGTCTTATCAAAATTACGGAGATAGATAGAACTAAGACATAAAACTCTGACATGACCAGGCAAAGACAAACCTAAACATAACAAAGCTGAATGCAGGATGAAGCTATTCATACTTTATATAAAAAGACCTACTACTACCTGAGGAAGTTAAATTGTCTCCCTAAACCTTCTCCTACTGCTTGTTGATTTCACAAGGGAACATGGCATAAGTAAGTCTTGACTATTTTTCACTTGTCCTCGCTAATTACCACCATAGCTCTACCAAAATGGTCTAATTTGAGTGAAAAGCAGGCAAAGTAGCAAAGAAGCTTTTGGGAAGATTTAAAAAATCTTACTACCCGTATTAAAAAGTCATCTTCAATTTGCAGATTTAACACTTACAACCTTCTGAAAAATTGATCTGTTTGCTTATACAGAACGTATTAGGCAGAATATTAATATACTTACAAGATTAGGCATGCAGAAAATAGCTTTAAAATTAGATTTGTCAATAAATACTTTGAGAACAAGAAGAGTGTTTAGGTGTCCTGGTGGACATCAGTCACATTTCTATCCACAAATGAAGGGTAATTAAAGTCACTATCAAATACATTGATTCAAAATTAAGGGCTCTGTTGTAGTGGCGAACTATATTGATATTGAAAAGGAGCCTTTAAGCAATCTCTCCTGAAGTTCTGTGGCGCAGCTGAAGAAGAAACTGCTTGAAGACCCCTTGGTTCCTCTAGAGTTCTCCTTATATCCAACCTAAATCTACCCTCTTTAAATCTGAAACCATCTCCCCATGTCCTATCACCATAGAATCACTGGGGGTCTACTAACCACTCCTGGTCTTTCAAGCTGGGTCACGTGAGGGTGCGACTAGGAAATTAAAAAATGTCAAAAAAAGAATGTATGTACTTTGGGAAAATGTTGCAGGGATTGGGAGCACAGACAGTGCTCTTTTCAGTCCTCCCAGTTGGAGACTGGGAGACAGGCAGGAGCACAGACTGGTTGGTTGCATGGATGATGTCATGCCCAGGGCTTTGGGTTCCAGGGCTTTGTCATTCCCAAAACTTTGATAGACCAGGAATGTTGATGTTGGATAAGACACAATTGACCAGGAGGGGTAAGAATATACTAGGCAGCAAGGTAGCTGGACTCATCACCGGGGTTTTTACCTCATTTGGTGGAGGAAAGGGATGTACTGTTGAGTGACAGAGTCAAGGAACACTCTTACTTTAGGAAGAAGCAGAAGAAAACCTCAGAGTTGTCCCAGAGGATTTTCGGAGGGAACCTCAAGGAAGGCGATCTGACCAATAACCCACCTGAAGTGCCACTATACCAATGCACACAGCAAGGGAAATAAGCAAGAGGAGATGGAAACTGTGGTGCAATTAGAAAACTATGACCTAATTGCCATCAGAGAAATGTGATGGGACGGAATCATGTAACTGGAGTACTTAGACTGAGGCAGGCTACAAGCTTTGTAGAAGGGATAGGCAAGGTAGGAGGGGTCGGGGAGTTGCCCTCTGTGTTGAGAAGTGTATAGACTGTGAAGAAGTGCATCTGAGAGACAGCTAAGACCAGGTTGAGAGCTTGTGAGAAATTAGGGACCGGACCAATAGAGGACATCTGGTGGTCGGGGTGTATGACAAGCTGATCATTCAAGTGGTGTCTGTGGATGAGGTCTTCTTGCTTCAGGTACAAGAGGTCTTATGCTTGAAGACTCTCGTCCAGGTTGGGGATTTCAACCACCCAGGTACCAGATAGGAAAACAACGGGGAAAGCTGCAAGCAATCCGGGAGACTCCTGATGTCTACTGATAATAACTTCCTGACCCAAGTATTGAACAGACCAGCTGGAGGTGAAGTATTACTGGACCTTGTATTCACTATTGAAGAGGAAATCATTAAAGAGGTTTATATTGGAGGTAGTCTGTGATGTAGTGACAATGCCCTGGTCGAGTTTGTAATCTCATGGAACGTTGGCCTGGCAAAGAGAAGTGTCAGGGCCCTGAACTTCAGGAGAGTGAACATTGGGCTGTTTAAAGAGTTACTGGATGAGATCACCTAGGAAACTGTCCTCAGGGACAAAGGAACAAGAGATCTGTCAGCACTTTAAGGGTGCCTTTCTGAGCGCACAGGAGCTCTCTGTCTCCCACCAGAAGAAAGAAAGCAGAGGAGGCAGGAAGGAGGCTTAGCAAGGACCTGCTGGTCAAACTGAGGGAAAAGAAGGGAAAGTGTAAGCAATGAAAGCAGGGGTGGGTGGACAAGGAAGAATATAAGAATGCTAAAAAACTAGGAAATATAAGAATTCTTATAAGAATATAAGACTAGGAAATACAAGAATGCTAAAAGTCTAGGAAAGACTAGGAAGAATATAAGAATATCTAAATGTTCAGAGAGAGGATTGAGAAAGCGAAGGTGCAGGTGGAATTAAATCTGGTGAGGGATGTGAAAAACGACACAAAGGGATTGTTGAGGTACATCAGTCAGAACAGACAGGCAAAGGAGAGTGTACCCCTTCTGATAAATGAGAAGGGAAAATTGTCTTCTTCAGTCATGGGGAAGGGGCTGAGGTACTCAATGAGTTCTTTACTTTGGTCTTCACAGGCAGTCTGACTTCCTATTCCTCTTGTGTCCCTGAACCTCTCTACTCAGGGATCAGGGGAGCAAAATCTCTCTTACCGTAAGAGCAGAGCAAGTCCAAGGTCACCTGAGAACATGTACAAGTCTATGGGGCCAGATGGCATGCATCCTAGAGTTCAGAGTCCAGAAGGAACTGGCTGATGTGCTAGCCAAGCTGCTCTCCGTCATCTTTGAAAAACTGTGGCTATGAGGTGAAGTCCCCAGTGATAGGAAAGGGAAAATATTATTCCCAGTTTTAGGAAAAGGAGAAAGGAAGACCTGGGAAACTACAGGCCAGCAAGCTTCACTTCTGTGCCTGGGAGTATTATAGAGCAGATCCTCCTGGAAGAGATGTTAAGACACATGCAAGATGAGAAGGTGATCCAAGACAGACAAAACGATTTCACCAACAGCAGGTCATACCTGACCAATCTGGTGACTTTCTATGATACAGTGATGGCATCAGTGGACAAAGAAAGGGCAACAGATGTCATCTACCTGGATTTCAAAAGGCCTTTGATATGGTTCCACACCACATTCTTATCTCTAAATTGGAGAGATAGGAATTGGAAGGCTGGGCTATTTGGTGGATAAAGTTTGGTTGGAAGGTCAAAGACAGAGTTTGTGGTCAATGGCTCTATGTCCAGGTGGAGGCTAATCACAAGTGATGTGCCATAGGGCTCTGTCTTGGGCCCAGTGCACCTCAGCATCTTTATCAACAACATAGACAGTGAGATTGAGTACACTGTCAACAAGACTTCTGATGACGCCAAGCTGACTGGTGCAGTTGATACAACAGAAGGAAGGGACACCATTCAGAGGGACCTGGACAGGCTTGAAAACTGAAGCCACGTGAAGTTATAGATACCCCATCTCTGAAGGTGTTCAAGGACAGGTTGGATGAGGCCCTGGGCAACTTGATCTAGTGATTGGTAACCCTGCCTACAGCTGGGAGGTTGGAGCTCAATGATATTTAAGGTCTTCTTCAACCTAAGCCTTTCACTGATTCCTTCAGTGACAGAGAAATGGTTCTGTGTATTCTGCCAGGAAGCAATAACCAAGTCACAATTTGTTTAAAATAACTGGAACATGAAACTCAGGTAGTCTGCCCAAGAGAAGTGCTAAACTTAGGAAAACAAATGAAGTCCTCAAAGCTCCCAAAGCAAGAACAAAGTGCTTGAAAAATGAAAATAAAAATAAAAGATCATTACACACCATAGACTTTTAAGTAGGCATTATCCAAGTTGTTCCCTGGCATCAATCATAGATACCTGGTAATAACTGTGCAAGCCCATCAGAAAGCAAAGAGGACAATGCTGCCCGTAGAATTAACTTCTTTCTGCTCAAAAGTAGGGTTGTCACACTCCAGGCAAATTGCAACTTGTCCTTCAGCCCCATGTACTAGCACACACGTATCTGTGCGTGTGTTCACTGCTCACGACTAGCTAAAGTGTGAATTGATCCCCATGCGGACCAGGCTCCCGGTATCCATATTTGGAGAGAAATGTCAGTTTCATATGACTTCTCACACTGAACAAAATTCTGAGGGGTTCACATAGTCTTTTCTCAAGAAAATCTCTATCCTGAGATCACTAGAAATTTTAACTAAGAGGTGATTTGCTTTGCCATATGCAGGTATGTCGTGGTTCTATGATTTTTGGGTATTGTTATTCTACGTCATAACATCATGTTAAAGTGAGCTAAAAAGTTACTGTTCCGGTTCCAGGTACCTGTCCCAGAAGAGAAGAACTACATCCCCTAGAGGACAGCTCACAGTTCTGTTACCATTTCCGCTCGGAGGAGGAAGACAAAAGTCGTTCAGATCTCTTGAACTCCCCCTTCCTTCTTGATCTCGGCAGCATGGGTGCTCCCTAGATCGTCTCACCTCAGCATTAGAGTAAGGCCTTTGACTTTTGGACACTCCCTCTCATTTTGTATGATTTATTAGCTCCAATTCTAATTACATTGTATCATATTGTATTATAGCATGTTATCTTGCATTCCGATATCTTATTTAGTAAATTAGTTTGTTTCTAAATAAAAAAATAAAAAATAGCTGTAGCTATTTTTAGGCCCATCCCTCTACCCTTTTCCTTTTTTCCCTTTTCCCTTTCAGGGCATGGATCCATGGGTCCCTCCGCCCCACTAGTCACAGAACTGGGCCAAACCAGCCCATAAACCATAGACAAGGTAGCATAAAATCCACCATCTCTTGAAAGCCTAATTAAAATAGATTAGCTCCCATTGAGTTCCATTTTTTGTTTCCATCTAATTCACAGACCTTAACAATAGTTTTCATACGTTACATTTTAGAGGACTGACAAAACTTATCATTGTTAAGAAGGAGTTTAATTTAAAGCAGGATAAACAGTTTTGCAGACCTGAGCTAAACGAAGTGGCAATTAAAATGCATCTGCTATGATGGAATTAACTTTATTAAAGATGTTAATAATGATATTGGAAGTCATGCATGAAGTTTTATTCCTTATGCATGGACTAACAGCAAAAATAATAAAAACTCCTTGACAAAAATATGAAATGTGACATTTGTAAGCCTGACAGAACTATGATATTGCAGACATTTTAATACAATGACAAGAAGGGAGAAAGAAAGATATCCCTCTTCTATTGCCTATGTGTCATTTGAATCAATTTAGCCTAAATTTGCTTTTTCTTCTGTTAAAGGTTATTCTTTTGTGAAGCGATTTTTGTAATTGTTGTCATTCTAGATCAGTTATGTCAAATCTAGGGTAGATTAATTTTGAGAGAATCACTTTATTAGATGATTAGTTGATAAATTCATGTAATAACAAGGCACTCATTCAGAGGACTGCTCTCCTGTATGGAGAACATACAAATTAAGCAGAACTTTCTATCTTTATGTGTGCAGATATCTGCATTGATCTTCCCTCGAAAGTCTTTAAATTGAGCAACAGATATCACTCTACCAAAGCATTGTGTACTCAGTTTGTTCTCCGCAGATTTTTACCACTGTTGTGTACCAGAAACAAGGCTTTCTTTGAATTGTTCTGGGAAGCTGGCAAGGACAAATGTTTCCACAAGGTTGAAATGGTCAGCTGGTCCTCTGAGCTGATTTCCTGTTTAAGTATTTAACCCATAATGCAGCAAATAGGAACTCCAGGAGGACAGATCAAGAAGCCAAACAAAATTAAATCAGTTCTACTCCTGCCCAGCATGTGCTTGGCCAAGTATACTACGTACAGCAACTCGATGTTCAGCATGAAATTTAAAATTGTTTTCTGACAATATTCTTGCTAGATCTGAGAACAAATGGTGTCACAATCCTATCCTCAGCTCTTCTGTCAGCTCACCGGGACTTCCAGGTAGGCATTTAATCTTTCTGGGGCTTAATTTACTCAGTACCATTTTTGACTGTGTGACTGCCTGTGCCCAGAGTTATCTGTGCTAAACCCTGGAAATCTCAGTTCCTGCAAGGTTTCAGATCTCTTCTAGATTAACTCCGCCCATGGTTGGTTGCCATCTGGTAATCTGCCCGCTGCTTTAATTGCACTGCAGTCAAGCTTCCAAGATGAATACAGTGGGAAGTCTTTGCAAAATTAACATTTCTTTTCCATATGCAAAATGTGGAAAATATATCTACTCCATTTTGAAACTTCCCAGTGAGATTTGTCAGTTTTTACCTGATTTTTGAGAGATACTGTCAGCATGTAGAGTCTTTGTGGTGGCTGTTAGTATGGTATTCCTTAGTGCTGTCTATACCTACCTTGAAAGGTGAGTCAAGTGATAGCTGAAGCAGTTTGATGTTAAAAAACAAACAAAAACCGAAAGGACATTTAAGAATGCAGGTGTCTTGATTTAGAGAGTTTTACCATCCAACTGCGCTGGACACTGTATTAGTTCTTAAATGAGTTAGGAGCTCAGTTCAGTGAACAACTTGAGCTGTAAATCAGCAAGTAATCTCACCAAAGTGAACAACACCTTTCTGCACCCACAGTTATGCACTAAGCCAGGCATTTAATTCCACCCCATCAGACTACATTGCAACTTACCTTGGCTCTCAGTGCTGTGTCCAGGCTTCCTATCAGCAATCGCTGTCAATCAGACCGCCCCAATGTATGACTTCAAGATAATTTTATGAGGTTTGAGGTTTATTTAGCATAAATTCTGTTATTCTTCACACTCTGCCTTTTGGTTTTTGAGCATTGTGAGAGCATTTCAGTCATGGGTTGCTTTCGTTTGTTTGTTTGTTGTTTGTTTGTTTTATGGTGGTTTTTTTTTTTGGGGGGGGGGAGGGGCAGGGAGGGGGCTTTTTTTCTAGTTCGAAAAGGGTTCAACAAGGGTTCAAATCTTACTATTTTTATTGGTGGTATTCGTGAAGAGAAAACTAGGGTTCCCATGCTGTTGCTGAGTTCTAAAGGCTGGAGATTTTAAGAAAAAAAGTAAATGCCTAAAAGCTTGTGATGGGATTATGTGAGCTGACAATACAGAATGTGATTCCCCAGGAAGCAAGAGAGCTATCCCCGCGAAACTGGTATGAGATCAAATCCCAATCATTAATTAGGGACTCCATGTTTTCTTACTGTTTATAATGGAGCTACCACAAAACTGCCCTGTAGTCTCAGGAGGGCTGTTCCTGACATTTTGGACTGCTGTATTTTTAAATATATTTCTCTTTCCTTCCGTCTGCAACCTACTTTGCCCATTTCCTACACTTACTTCATGAAAACTGAAAAGCTATCAAAACTTCACCTTATGCTTTTCCATAACAACATATTTTCATCAAACCCATAAATTCAAGGCACATCCCTCTGGACCATGAGAAGCTCTCTTGACATGCAGATTGAGTTAATTCCCTCTTATTAGGTAGCCTTAACAATGTTAAAATGCTGCCACCTTCTGTTTGACGCTTGTGTTGCTAATAGTTTGCAGAAAACCATTCTTGTATTTCCTTCAGGCTTGTAAGTTGATTTATACTGATCCTCAGCTGCATTGGTACAATATATAACATGACAGGTTAAACGCAGTGCCTGCCAAAAAGTCTTGATAGGCTCAGCATTCGTGCAGCGGCACTTGAAAAGACCATTACTACTGCCATCCAACTAAAGTATGCTCAATATTTTTGACAGTGAATTATCTGAACAGCAGTTTATCTCAGTGTTCACTTGGTGCTATAGCAATTTAAGGATTCAAAAAACAGGAGAAGGGAAAAAAAGCAAAATCTCCTATTGTTCAAAGAGAAGAAAGTTGGAATGAGTTTTTCTGTGAATTTTAAAACAGTTCAGTATTTACTCCCAAATGCATTTCAGAGCACACTGACAGGCAGATAATTAGCATAGGTGTAGATTGCATTCCATTTTTGTCATTTGTGCTCGAGATCTTAGGATTTCAGAAACCCAGCTATGGGCTGCATTCTTGTCAGAGATGGTTCGTATATCTTCTCTGGCACTTTAAAATCATATCAGTGAGTAAAATTTGCACTGAGATTCCCATCTTCCTTTCTGGAAGGCCTATGTCCTACTCACTGAGTCACTTCAGAAGATAAAAAAATCAATAGCTTTGTGCTTGCTGTTGTGATAGGGCTCACAGAAAGCAACAGCCCTTGTCAAGGGAGTGTTGTTCTCACTAACTCACTGTTCACAGCCTTTTGCTCAGAGGAGCACTATGCATTTTTCCCTGCTCTGTTTCTATAGACCAGAAGTTGTCTCTGGGTGCAATGCCAAGACCCTCCTGACATCATTCTCATATATGAGTCTTGAGCTTTGATGACAGGAAGATCCTTCTGCTTACTTATGTGATCACGTACTTGCAGCTAAGTAAACTTTCCTGGCTGAAATGCATTTATTAAGGAGATAAGGATTTGAGTTGATTTTCAAAATCCTGTAAATTCCAGCAAATCATTTGGCTGTGGAGAAAGGAATTAAGATAACCAGTAAAATCATCAGCTTATTTTGGAATTATTCTAAGCCTATGGTGTTGATTTGCAGCTCCACAACTATTTGCTGCAATCTTGGTTACAAAATATTGTTAAAACCTCAAAAAGAAAATGTTGCCTTTCAGGTTAAACTCAACTTTTAATTTAGCTCCACATTATTTCTCTTTCCTGAAACTCCAGCTGAACCAAAAACACTCCATTGTTTCCTACTGAGCACTGAAAAATTCTTTAGCCAGGGGTTACCAGTGTTTAGTGGCTTAAAGGCAAAAATACAGAAACAAAAATGTCCCGAGCAAGTAACATGATACTCGCAATATCATGCTGTGCTCTCTCTGTTTGGTATGCCACGGCCAAAAATAATGTTAGGAGGTACCACAAACAGCATACTGCTTGAAAGACATATACTGGGGACAGTGGTCTAAACCAGAAATGGGTCTGTGGACTTGTAGCACAGAAGCTAAGCAGCTTCTAAGAGGTTTGTAAAATACAAATAAGAAAGCAAACGTCATATCAGTTGGGCTTAAATTATTCAGGCAGGATCTGCACCTCTATATTTAGGAATCTGTAAATCAAAAGAAGTTGGAGATTTGCTGGCCTGAGCTATCTGTTTTGTTTAGATAGATGCCAATCACTTTGATATTTAAGCCAAGAAAGTCCAGCCTCATTTTGTGTTGGAAAGTGCTTCTTGTGGAAGGAAAGTATTTTATGTGAACTCTACCAGAGTATCTTTACACATTTATACAAGTACACGTAGTTCTTCTAGCAACTGAATGCTTTCTTTCCTCCACCATAAATATTACTCCAATACTATGATTGTTTTCAATTTTATTTTTAATGAAATTTATCCTTTCTTCAGTTCACTTTGGTTTTATTTTCCTATATAGCAAGATATTAACATCAAAAGTGAAACACAACAAGATTTCATGTATTGGTGGTATTGCTGTGAGCCACAGTGGAAGCACATTACAGTGACCAAAATAAGAGTGTATGGTGTGAAACCCTTCAGTACAGAATGATATTCCTACATGTGAAGCACCTGAATTACTGAGGCCTACGTTAGTATTAAAGTATTCAGTGTGAACCAGGAAGGAACCAGACAGCAGGGAACTCAAGAGAAATCAAAATCTTCTGTTCAGAACATTGTGTCAACAGAGACAAAAGGCCTGATTTGAGTCCAGGAGAAGAAAGAAGAAGAGGGAGGGAGAGAGGAGGGAAGGGAAGAAGGGAGGAAGGGAGGGAGGGAGGCAGGAAGGCAGGCAGGCAGGCAGGAAGGAAGGAAGGAAGGAAGGAAGGAAGGAAGGAAGGAAGGAAGGAAGAAGTGAGGCATGTTACTTAACCTTCAGAAATATTGTTCTGCTATGAGGATTGGAAAACCTAAAGACTTCTGTCAATCTGACCCAATTCATTAGACTTTTAGTATATTGGTTTAAAAAAAAAAGTAAGCGACCACTGTTATTTGGATGTAAAACCATCTTGACAGCCATGAGTATCCAGGATAAAGTAGGTCGCACTTTCTCCTGCTGTTTGAAGGCAGTGGCAATGCCTTGAGGGTCACTGGAGCAGAGGAGACTCTGTTGTCAATATGTGCAAGCACAGGCTGGAGACCTGACTCAGTTATTTCTGCCTTACACTGTGATTACACATTCAGTATGTCTTAGAGGAAACAGCTAATACTTCACCTCAAACCAGATTAAATTTCAAAAATGTCATTTGACACAAATCTTTCTGCAAGCTCCTATTTCTGTAAATGAGTGGAAGAAGTTCACACCCATGTCATCAAGAACAAAATTTTCTAGTCAGCACTATCGTATCAGCTTCACCTTCCAAAATCCTAGCTGTCTTATTACTTCTAAGAAAGGAGCGTAATAAAGTTACTGTGACCTACAGAACCGCTCCAAAACTCAGTGTAAAAATAACATGAGACATACCCCTGTTTTTTTAGAGAAATATTGTTATTAGCTGCTGTCAGAAGGATCCCAATCTTCCTCATTCCCAAACCAATTCTAATATAGTTCCCTCTCCACATTAAGAGCAATCAGATTGTTGAAGCAATAAGTGCTGCCAGGGCTTTGTGTTCACACTAAGTCCAGGTCCCAGCCCCTGGCTACCTTAGGGACACCCCATCCCCATCATCCTATTTCTGTCACCCTGCAAGTGTGCACCCAGGGGCTCACATTTTGATGACAGCATTGAACATTTCCAAAGGCAGATCCTCCCCTCATGGTGTAAAGGTGTGACCAGGTAGTTGAGATCAATACCTTGACACTTCATTCTGATGCTGCTGCTTTATCCTGTGGTGTACTGAGTTTTCCATGTTATTTGTTGTGCTCTTTCTCTGCTCTTAAAGTAGGATTGTAGCTCATTCCATCACCTTTCATGCATGAGGTTTTTCTTGCTGACACAGCAGTCATTAGGTACAGTTTAGCTCTTCTAACTCTGTATATCACTTCATTACAAGAGACTTCTTAGAAATCGACCTTAGCACTCTGAATAAAAACTGAACCTGGCCTTTGATTTCTGGAAGGTGTTGGGCTATGGGATGTCAAAGAATCACAGCAATGAGCTGCTACATGATCTGCAGCTGGCTTTGCTGGGTGCCTTAAGCAATATTGGCTCTGTTTTCTCATTTCCCGCTTGGACCCACTTTCAGTAGTGCATTTCTCAGACGCTGGAGCATGTTGCTAGAGTGTAAACATTGTAATATTAAAATCAGCTGCTCCTCCATCTGTAACTAGCATTTAAACTTCCCATGCTCTGTACACAGGAAAAAGAAACATTACCATTAGAGGGGCATCATTGGCAGTGCACTGCTTGTAAGATCCTCTTGCCCATTCCAGCTTGAGGAGAGCACTGCCCCACTGGAAGCTCACTTCCTACACCCATGGCTTTTGAAGGTGGCAGTCCCCCAAGTTATCATTTCAAGTTTGGTCACTTTAAATGGGCACACACTGTGCTCAGAATTGATACTCAGGAAAAATATAAATCCCTGTGGCTTCAAAAGTACTTGACACTGCTTGACACTAAGTTTAGCTGTGAGTATCCGTGTGAGCCTTTCCTGTGGCTACCACTGCACACTGTGTGTGCAGAGGGACAGAGAAGTAATGGACATGGCCCAGGCAGCTCCCAGTCCTAACAGGTTGCTTTCAGACGTCAACCTAGTTATCAGCCCTGTGCTCCTCCATGCATTATCTGCAAACATGGTGTACCAGTCCTTTGTTTTCCTCACTTTAAAAAGAAAGTTAAATTTTTTCATGGTGATGAAGCATCAGGTTTCATGCTGACAAAAGTCATAGAAGTAGGTACAAAGTTAATATCTAGAGGCTCTCTCTATGCAAAATTGCATGATGAGAAACAGTAAATGCTACCCAGGACAAAATACTGCCCATTTTGACAGAAAAGAACTTGAAAAACTAAGTTATACAGAATATTTTAAATTTCATTTTTGTTTTACATGTCTGTGGTAGGAAGAGAGAGAGAAAAAAAAAAAAAAAAGTTTATTTTTCTGCTTACAAAATTCAAGTGCATTAAAACACCATGAGAAGCTCTTTGATTGTTTCCCATCTAAACTATTCTAATAATTTAATTTGCACAAATTTTACAAAATAGGATAATATCCTACTGAAATGCTCACTTAAAAAATATTCTAATTGTCAGTATTTCTCAATTTAATAAAATAGATGAGGTTCTTTTAAAGAACTATCTAAAACTTTTGCTCAAAAACTTGGAGAAAACAAACAAAACAAAACAAAAAATCTCCTTGAAGGGTGAATCCAGCTATGCTTATGCTTCCCTTCATCCACTGTAAAAAGCAAAAGGATGCAAATACAGAAACATATGTACTTGGCTGTAAGCTGTAATTCAGAGACCCCTATCTACCACACTGAGCTGCAAGTACCTGAGCTGCTTATTTGGACAGCAGGAAGGTAAATACAAAAGCAATAAGATAAAATACTGTTAGCTTTCCCCCGCTTTCACCCCATCTTTTATTGAACTGTACTTTTCATTTTCTATTAAGGTCAACTGGGCAGGCTTTTTGAATCCCCTATATGTTGAAATGTAAATAAAATAAAGCAAATGGGAGGGAGGTGGGAAGAGACAACCAGTCCTAATGAATACAAGTTTACACTCCATGGCAGACCTGACAGGAACATCCCACAGGCAGGCTGGGGCACCAAGGGGGTGGTTGTAGCTCCCCAGACATCACTTGGCTTCTAGCACAGCACCAAGCATCGACACTCTGCTTTTGCCAGGCAGCAGCCCACTCCTCCATGGCTCAGCTCGGCATCCCCAGGACACTGGCAGCGGGGATGCTCTCTTCCTCCAAGGAGCAGGGAGCAAGGAGGGGAGACACCCACTCTCACACACTTCCCCATCTTCCCAAGCAGCTGATGGGGGACTGCTGCCAGCCTTCCCATTAGAAGTTACAGAAAAGGTGAGTTTGTCTCATTTGACTATTGCCGTCAGGCAGCATTTGCAATTAGTCCACTTCTACCTTATTCAGGCTTTGGATGCCTTTCAGTGGCAAAAAAGGGAACACTTGAGCACCATTGAATTGGAGCGTGGCATCTGCTGCACACTGGGGGGAGAGGCTGGGGGTCAGCACTTGATTTTGATAAAGCGTGCCAGATTAATTGTCTTCAGTAATCCTGTTTGTCATGGTAGATGTGCAGAGGAGTCTTTGTGGCACAGGCTGACATATGGGCTGGCCGGCTGCTCGCCTATTCAGTCCTTCCCCACACATGCTCTTCACAGTTGGCCTAGTTCCCAGAGCCTTGTTCTCCAGGGAAGCGGGCCTCCTGCGCCTATTCAGCTGGCCCCCCGTGCCACAAACAGGCTCCCTAATCTGCAGGCCTGTCTAGGCTATTCAAAGCAATTGCATTATTCAGAGAGATCAAGAAAGAGGCTGAGGAGGGTGGGGGAAGTGCAAGAGGGAGAGGGAACAGTGCAATTTTGGAAAGAAATAAGCAGCCCGGTACTTCAGGCAGAGCTCTTCAGGAGGCTGATTATATTCCCTCTCCAAATCTGAATCTATCGTGAAATTATACCCTGCCTCATTTGTAAAATAGATGCTAATAAGAGGTAATTTGGACCCTGCTGATTATTAACTTCGGTGGAGACGCTCTTTTTCCCTGTGTTTTTGTTAGGAATTCTTGGATTCTCCCTCACACACTGCACCGCAGCAGAGAGTGGAACAAGAAGACAAAAGAGACTCTTCAAATCACGCAGGAGCAGGATGAGAGTGGCCCCACAGAGGATCAGCGACCATCCAGCCAGGCAATGGAGTCTGGAACTGCTGGGGAACGAGCAGCAGCCCTAATCGCCTGAGGGCCCCTAAACACACTGCCTGCCTTCACTGCCGAGGCTGTGACACAGAGCACAAAGCACAGCCATCTTACGGCCTGCTTCCCCAGGGAGGGAGAGAGAGAACAGGAGGGAGGTGGATCTAGGCTGATGGGAAAAGGAAACAGAAAGAAGTGGCAAGAATGAACTATTCCTGGGTTTCTTAAGAGCCATTTGATTATGCATTTAACTACGTGTCCATGAACATTATTTTACTAGAGCTCGTAGGATGCAAAGTCTTCAAGCATGAAATGGGAACAGCTACAAGAAAATGTTGATAGTTCAGTATGTCAGCCAATACATTGACTTCTATGGGCAATAACCTGATCTACTTCAAAGCCTTCACTGCCTTGACTAGTGCCACAGAGGAATTTTCTACATGTGTGTGTACCAAGTAATAGGGGAAAAAAAAAAAAAAAGAAAAAAGAAAAAAAAAAGGAGAGCACCCCATATTCTACGTATGTTATGTCCATGCACCCTGCACGTGGTTACTGTTCAGACAAGAAGCAGAAACAGGAAAATGAATTCTGCTGAAAGACACATCCTGCAAGCTAAAATACTGTGTCCTGCTCATAAATCCCCCTGAGCTGGAGTACACAAACAAGAGTTACTCTCTCTACCAAAAAATGTGGTGGCATGAAATTTAATGCACATGTGCTTTGCGGTCTTTGGACACATCTTACAGTCCTCTGGTTGGGTTTTGTGTTTAAACCTGTATTTGAAGGACTACACAAACACTTCCTACTGCAGGCAGTAACTTGATGATTAACACTTTGGAATACTGCTTTGCAAGAAAACCATGACATACAGGAACCTAACAGTCTGTCAGACAAGAGGCATAGCTCACAAGATTAAACTGTGCTTATAAGTTTAACAGTGAAGAACAATCTGATGAATTTCAGACAGGTTATAAAATCTTCCTTCCATATATTACCCTAACTTTAGCTCTTTAGGCCACTCCTGTAATGTCTTCAGGATAATCTTGGATTTTTCTACAGTCCCTGTCTCCTCACGATCCCCAGCAGTTCCTCTGAATGCTGCCATCTGCTATCAGCCACTTCTAGTTGAATGTCACCTTAACATCAAGGAGGTCAGGATTTATTTCACCCACCGTGATACTTAACACTCAGAAGTCACCTATGCTTACTTACGCCAATTGTCAACAAAGTACTGCTTTGCTGTTGTTTTCATATCTGCCCTGGAGATCAAATATAAGACTGTACCATAAATATAGCATCTACACACATTTTATAGGTAAAATGTTCTGGTTAGGAAATTAATGAGGGGAAAAGTTATTCTCAAGTCAAACCCCAACAAAATGCTTTCTCTCTAACAAAAACATTGTGTGTATTTGTTTGGATGCTGTCTTTGCTATTTTTGCTGCTGCTCTCACTAAGTTTCATTTCCAATTTCTTCACTTAATGAAGCAGATATTGCACAATGAAAGAAACGTAAAACAGCTAACATTTATTGGGTGTCTGATTCTAGGTTGGTGTGTGGTGTGAAAGTGAGTTGCAAAGGGGAATATCGTCTGCTCAGGCAAGATTTTTCCTACTGTTCTTGATAGGTGATTGGGTTTTCATGCTAATCAAAAAGTTGATTCCTGAAGCTGCTGTTCTTTCAAAATAGAGAAGTTTTTTAATAAAGCAAACTGGAATTTCCATTGGGCTGGCAAGCCAAGAGCAGGTATCAGTTATGATTGAAAATCATACTAAAAAAATCTTTGAGGGCTTTGGGCTGTTGCTGGGCATTAGTGAAAGAGAATTGTGACATGCTCAAGTAAGTAAACTCATCCTTAAATAGAGCATAATCCTCATAGGGGAAGGATAAATGAGTTGGCGTGTGTCTTACCGACATACAAATCTTCATCTTTTTATGTTTAGGTGAAAAAAAATGTATTTCTATAAATATGTATTTGATTGATGAAAGTATCTGCACAGATGTTGCTCTTCCTTCCTTCCTTCCTTCCTTCCTTCCTTCCTTCCTTCCTTCCTTCCTTCCTTCCTTCCTTCCTTCCTTCCTTCCTTCCTTCCTTCCTTCCTTCCTTCCTTCCTTCCTTCCTTCCTTCCTTCCTTCCTTCTTTCCTTCCTTCCTTCCTTCCTTCCTTCCTTCCTTCCTTCCTTCCTTCCTTCCTTCCTTCCTTCCTTCCTTCCTTCCTTCCTTCCTTCCTTCCTTCCTTCCTTTGTTTTTCCCGAAAAGCAAAGCCAAAAGGATTCTATATGTGGAAGCCAGTATACACAGCAGGATGATAAACTTCATAAATTTCAATATTTACTAGTCACCTCAGGCACTTTCTAATTCCCTAAGACACTGAAATCGTTTCAGCTGTCCTTGAAAAATGACCTGGTCTCACGGATGTATAAAGATAAAGGGAAACATAAAAAAAAGTTTCTTAGAATCCTCAAACAGCTGAGAAGTTACTAAAGCCTCAATATTTTAATCTTTCAGACTAAAAAAATCATTCAGGAGATCAAATTTTACATGACTGTCTATATCATTTCTCCATAGAGTTTGAGAAGAATCATAAAAGTTATTTACCAGCAAATAATTCAAATGTAATTGCAACCGTTTGGTGGACTTATTCAATGAACTTAATAGTTTACAGAATACCTTAAGAATTCCTTAAGAAAGATGAAGTCTTTTTCCTCCGGTATGTCAGTAAGTTGGCCGTGTGCAGGTTCCAGCAATGAATGGGAGCTTCCAGTATCAGCTGTGCTTGGTTCACTTACCTTTGCCCTATCCGCTTGTTTTATCTCACCATTGACTAACATTTTTGAGGAAGGAAACACCTTGCTTTAGCAATAGTTGAGAGGAATTCAATATTTGTGAAGAACTTAATGCACAGGCATATACTCTCTAAAGATTAAAATAAAGTAAAATCAGTGAGAAATTTTGAATGAATTTAGTAAAATCGTTTGTTATACCTTCAAAAATGCCTGCCATGCAATTTGATGGAAGCCAAGGGCAAAATCCTGACTTAGTGCATGGCCTAGTACAGTGAAAACAGTGGAAAATAGGATGAATGCATCAGTGCCTCCTAATGTGCAAATTAAAGTTGAATCTGCTTCATTAACAGGCATGAAGATGCTTTGCTGAATTGCCTTCCACTGGCATTAAGAAATTCTTGGAAGAATGTAAGTACAGAGGAGATCACCTCTCAAAACAAACTTGTTCTCAGTGGGCTGTAAGAGATGTGTTTAAGTTCCTGTGCTCCTTCTGTCATCTCTTGCAAAGTTAACTTCTTGTTCCTACAGGGAATAAACTAAGTTCCTGATTCCTCGTGGGTACTCAGTCAAGCCAGCTACTGCAACCATTCAAAAAAAAAAAAAAAAAAAAAAAAAAAAAAAAAAAAAAAAAGTAGTTCAATAGAACCATGTAACACATGTACACATTCATGGTTTATGGCACAGACATACATGTTGTGAATTTAAAACTGTAAGATAAAAGCAGTGACAGGTCACTGAAAAGACCTGGAAAATCAAAACAATATTGCAGCCTCATGACAACTGTAGCTGTAGCACATCATCAGTGAAGGCAGGGATTAGTCATTTGCATCTGAAAGTCCCCAGTGAAGATGCACGTAGCCCACTCTATTAAAAATAGATTATACCTTTTATATCTTCATGAAAGAATTATAAGTGTGTACATTAATTATATATATTGTACATATTTTCACAAGAAATAAGTGTGTAGTGGTCCAATTCTTAATTTGTATAAATCCGTATCCTAATGAGTAGTCAAGAGATTTGCTACTATCTTATCTTGTTATAGGAGTACTCACCACCACACTTTTACTTTGTAGACTGAGTACATTTCTGTAACTTTTTGTACCACACTCTTAAGGTCTTGTATTGAGTTGGAAAATGAAACAAGGAAAGCTGAAAGAGGACAATGAGGAGAGAAAAAGAACTTTGTGCTAAGTAGGGAATGCCCTTTTATTTGTACCACTACCGAGATCACTGAGTATCAGAGAAGCAACTTAATCACATTGTATTGTTTCAAAATTTTTGCTAATGCTTCCTTTTTAAAGACAAAGGCATTTATCAGGAGTGAGAGCAAGCCCAACAGTGTAAGAACACACGCCTTTGACAAGTAACAGAGTTGTTGTTGCTGAGCCTCCTACCTGTTCTCTGATACTGGCAGTGGGTCCTGAGTAGCAAGTTTTACATAACACAGAGGCAAAGACAAAAAAAAAAAAAAATAATAATAATGCCACGAAGTAAATGTCAGTCTAATGTTCTGACATGTCTTTCTGTTAATATCACTGTGATGGACAAAAGGACTTCTTTTGGGTTGGAATAATATGAAAGTCTAACAAATACCTATCTCGATCTCACGTTTAGAGTGCCCAGTACAACTGAAAGGAACAGCCATCTTCTCCAGTGGGCAATCTGTCCTATTCCAAGATTCCTGATTTCAACTTTAGTATCAGTGGAATTTTTCTTTTTTTTTTTTTTTTAGAGGAAAATCTTTGAGAAATGGTTATCACACACTTCTATTATGTTGTGCTGTTCTTCCCAACAAGAACTTGGCATTTTCATAGATTATACAATTTTTATCATTGATAATTTGTGGGTTGTGGTTTTTTTTTTTTTTGTTTGTTTGTTTGTTGTTTTTTTTTTTTCCATAGAATGGTTTGAGCTGGAAGAGTTCTTGGAAATTACCAGTTAGTTTCAACACCACTGCCACAGGAAGGGGCAACTCTTACCACACCAGGTTGCTCAAAGCCTCATCCAGTCTGACCTTGAATACCTCCTGGGATGAGGCATCCACAGCTTCTCTGTGCAACCCGTTCCAGTGCCTCACCACCCTCACAGTACCCTTTGCATGAGGAGGCATCTGAATACACATCGCCATAAACTCCAAAGCACAACATGTAACTGAATAGGGAGATGTGTGTGATTGCATGACAGAATCCTTTTTTTTTCTCTCTATTACTCATCCTAGTACTGGAGTAGGCAACAATCTTCACTAAGTCATAATAGTTAATTATTTATTTATTGCCAAATCATACTAATACAAGAAACACTCCAGTGCATGTAGATTCTGTCTGAGCTAAAGGGGAATCATGTATAGAAAAGAAAAATCCTAGCAGTGGTAAAAGAATCTGAAAATACGTATTTTCAGACATTTCTGCAAAGCTTCTCTTTTAGCACCTAATCCTATTCATTCTGGTTTCTCTATTTCCCTTCCCCCATCTCTCCAAAGCTTCCAAGCTTCCAACCAGTGTTATCATTTCTGTGTTTGGAAATGAGTAAGCAAAGAGCTCTGCTTCTCAGAAATCTCCCTGCAATGAGCTGGCTCCCTCCATCTCCTCGTACTGCCCTCCCACAGACACCTCTCACTCTCTGCACTGCGCACAATGTCCTAGTGACAGGTGGTTGCTGGTTTCTGTAACTCTGGGTACTGCTTCAGTCAGACCCAGTGGCCTGTAAAAAAACCCTTAAGCTTATGAAGAGAAAAAGCGCTGGCTCTGAAAGTGCTGAGACAGGCTGGTACGGGATCTCAGCACAAAAAGCATTTAGCACAAAAAGCCAAAACCAAATGAAAAGAGCTGCTGCCATGATCATCACGAGGTCCTCTGCTGCACAGATGTCTGAACTGAGCTGAAACTGATGAGTCCTTTATGGGGACCCCCCTCCCCTGTAGATATCCAAGGCCAGACTCAGCTGCCTGGCTGAATTAATATTATTCCAAGGGACACAGTATATGTGACAGACATCTGACACTCAGAGAGTTAAGCTCACATGAGACTGACTGACAGAATTCCTTTTTCTGTTGTTTTTGTTTTTGTTTTGCTGGTTACAACAGAAAGCTGATTAGGAAGTTTACAGGAATTGAAAGGATTTGGGTGCTCTGTGGTAGCAGTAGGAGCAGCATCTTAACAAGATAATTGCCTTTAGTATACTTAAACAGGAGTCCGCTAACAAAGGTGGCCCCTGCAGCTCAGTACCTACACGGATACTCCGTGCCTTACTGCCTCGCTTGTACTGATTTACCATTACAATTAAATAGAAATGGCAGATTGTTAACTGCATATTAATGTGCTTGGACTGTGATCTGCGCACAACATTTTACCCATTTACTTTGTCATATGCCTATGAATTTATTACAGTCTCTTCCCACGTATTACAAAATGCCTATAAATTATAAACTGGATGTGAGCTTGCAACACAATATATCTTAGAAAGAGCTCAGCATTCCTTTGGTCCTGTGCTCTCCAAGGCACAACTGATGTTTATTATTCAGTAAGACTGAAGCACACATTTGTTTTCATTGTCTTGCTTTTAAGCACAGGACATACATTTTGTTACATGAGTGCACCTGTACAACACCTGTTAATTTTTCTGAAAGCAGTAGACGTATATAGAAACCAAATGAGGGTGATGGAAACTGGGCTTTCAGCACCTCACAAACCTTGGCTATAAACAAGGGAAGTGCATGAAAGAGTGATGTCTCTGGTTACTGCAGGTGCTGCAGTTTGATGAAGACAACTTTTAAGAAACACTGGACAGGAAAAACATAAAGATCCCACTGTATGTATATTAAAATGGAAAGCCTACAGGGTTTTTACTTTAAACATCTGCCTTCCAACTTTGATATAAAACTTCTGCTCCTTAATAAAAGTTTAGCACTTTAGGACACATACCTCACTGGAAAGAAGCCAAACCAAACTCCTTATTCTTCAAAAGAATGAATTAGCAAATGAAAAGCAAGCTTTTCCAACCCCTCTTTTATATGACTACAATCACTTAACATAGAACTTGGAAGCTGAAGGTCAATTCACTAATCTACTGACTCCATCACTGAAGGGTGAAATTAATTCAGGAGCTGCCAGCTCCAGCACTGCATTCAGCTATAGCATCTTGAAAAAATTTATGTGATAGTCCTCTTTGTCAGCATATCTATTCTCCTTTCTTAGCCAAACAGCACATCAACAAAACAAAAGATGCGCTTTACTAGCTGATAGGTTAGCTGACTATCTTTTTTGTCTGAACTATTCCCTGCTTGATCTTCAGCAGATGATGAGGTATATAAATCAGTGTCTACATGCAGAGGTGGCATGCTGTTTACACAGCAGGCCTATATTATCACAGTAATCATATATGCGTAATAAATAAAACTGTAACGAGTAACTAAAGATATGCTCCATTCAATGAAGTTTTTTTTATTAAACAGTTATCAAGAGCCAGACACAATATGCAACACTCTTGTAAGCTGCCCCAAAGCACTCAGGCTTGACAAAGTTTAAACCTGCAAATATAAAGCATTTCTCTGCTGTACCAGAACTGGCCAGGCTCAGCACTTGAAAGCGTGTTATATAATCCCTGAAAAAGTTACTTGCCATCTACAGTGCTTCTAATAAAGCTGCATAACCTTGCAAACACACGCTGCATTTGCAGACAGGAACAAGAAAAACCTTAATGACACTTGGTCCACCCAACCAAGGCCATAGACTTTACTGTAAAGGCAGTGTGAAAACATGGAAGCAGTCGGAAAACCAGATCAGTGCACCTGGCCCAGCTCTAAAGGATAGGGTCAGTTTTCCACCACTGGCTTACTCAAAGGAATGCTGTCAAATTGGTGAGACCAGTGATGTTGGTTCAGTATGGTTCGAGCTCATATTAATACATTGTGAAAGTGAAGCTGCTGTGTCCTGTATTGGTCACTTTTTGAAACTCCCTAGTTAGTCTTCTCAGGTGGTATATTCCTCAAAGAGTTTAATGCAGAGAGGAGAGTAGAAGCCCAGGCAAGAACCTAGGAGAAATACATAGAGTCATTTCAGCAAATAGAATAATGTGTTTACTCCATACTTTCATCCTCAAATACAAAAACTGTGATGTTTTAGTCCACTTCCTCCTCTAATTTGGCCGTTGTGAAAGAACTCTAACATACCTGGCTTTTGATTCACTGCAGAGGTTCTGTCACTGTTTAGATTTCTCCTGTGCAAATAATGCTTGAAAACATTGGGCCAAATTTACCCCTAGATTAACTTCACTGACGTCAATGTAATTACACTAGGAATTAATTTGCCTCACTGACATCATTTGCTGGATCCTATATCTGCTTCCAACATGCAATTAGAATCCAATTTCCTCAATCTACTGTATTGGAGATAGGCAGCTTCAGTTTCTTCTCAGAGATACCAGGCTAAAAAGTTGCTATTTCCTGTCCCCCGGGAACTGCACCCACAAAACAGCGAACAGATTTAGGCTCAGGGGTTTTGCACGGCTTAGGCAGCAGGCACCTTCTTATTAGCACTGCAAGTTTAAACCTGGACTAGGTGATCTGCAGTCTTACGTCATCATCATTTATTCCCCTATGTAGGTTTTGTTTTATTCCACCAGACAAAATACAACAAACCAAATGATTTTCTGTGAATTTACTGCAGGGATCTACATATAGTAAACATGTAGTATGTATGTACAGGAGTGCCATTACTCAGAGAATATTGACTTTCTGTGTGCCACTACAAAGGATTACTGAATCAGACAACATTAAGCAATTATTTATTATGCTTCGTTTCAAGAGTGTATCATTTGTCTTAACACTTACTCTAGATCTGAGTACAGGTGAGCTAAATACAAGCTTTTTTAAAAGGGTATCATGTTTCTATCTAAAACTGCTGTATCAAACTCAACAATTTGTTTATACACACACACACGCACGCACACAAAAAGTACATATCACATTAAGATATCCGTAACATAGTACAAAAAAAAGGATGAAAAGAATATGTGGTTTTTTTAGTAATTATTGAGAAGGCCCATAAAGACAGACAGCATTTTCCATCTGTTGCAGCAGTTGCCAGATCTGACTGCTTTCTTGGTGGAATCTCTGCTGAAACACAGCAAAGTACTCCTGGTGTTAACTGTAGGAGGAGCTAGAATTGAGCTTTTGTTCATTACCTCATGGCAGTTCTTGCATTTGTTTGCCAAAAGTGAAAAAATTAAGTAAACTAAAACTATTTTTCATCAAAAAAGTATTCCAAGTTCATTGCCTCTGGGTCCCATGTGTAAAGGTGTAGCAACCAAACGTAAATATACTACAAATAATAATGGTATGCACATCTCTCTGAAAGTAAAGGCTTCTATTTATTTCCATGGAAACTACAATGGATACAAAGAGTACAGTAAAACTATTTGATAGAGGAAATTTTCAGCTACAAAATGCTATTTTTCAACTCAGTCACCACCATTAGCCGGTTTGCGCAGATCAGCTGATTGTGACACTCTTCATTTCATGGTGTGACAGCTGTACATAGCCATCAGAACAGGGCTTGTCTTTCATGTTACCATTGCCACTGCCGAAATGCACTACCCACCGGCTCACTGTACTCACATCCACTGTTTGGACTCCATAAATGTAGTATTTATCAAGTGCTGATGAGTGAAAATGGGTGCAATTAATTTTTTTTGTTTGTTTGTTTGTTTTGTGTGTGTGTGTGTGTGTAGAGGAATACAGCGACACACCTTTCCTTCATATGCACTTCCATGTCAGATGCCACTTTGTCAGACTGTCCCTCTGCTGCCATCTGTCACACAGCAACAACATGTAATTGAATATTTGTGAGAAGGTTCAACTTCTACTGCTGTACTATTGACATCTGCCACTGGGCCAACATCATAAAGTAGGAGATACTATTTTCAGAACAACCCTTGTAATGGAATCATAGAATCATAGAATGGCGTGGGTTCAACAGGACCATAATAATCATCTAGTTTCAACCCCCCCGCCATGTGCAGCATTGCCAACCACCAGACCAGGCTGCCCAGAGCTACATCCAGCCTGGTCTTGAATGCTTCCAGGGATGGGGCATCCACAACCTCCTTGGGCAACCTGTTCCAGTGCGTCACCACCCTCTGTGTGAAAAACTTCCTCCTAATATCTAACCTAAATCTCCCCTGTCTCAGTTTAAAACCATTCCCCCTTCTCTTACTACTATGCACCCTCGTAAACAGTCATACCCCCTCCTGTTTATATGCTCCCTTCAAGTACTGGAAGGCCACAATGAGGTTTCCCCTGAGCCTTCTCTTCTCTGAGCTAAACAAGCCAAGTTCCCTCAACCTTTCCTCATAGGAGAGGTGCTCCAGCCCTCTGATAATCTTAGTGGTACTCTTCTGGATTCATTTCAAGAGCTTCACATCCTTCCTGTATTGGGGGCCCCAGGCCTGGATGCAGTACTGCAAATGGGGCCTCACAAGAGCTGAGCGGAGGGGGGGGACAATCACCTCCCTCTCCCTGCTGGCCTCTTTTAACGAAGCCCAGAACATGTAATAACATGTAATAATAATAATAAATTATAATAATGTTTAATTGTAATAATATAATAACAAATAAAATAATAACAAAGGTGTATGATTCGCGTATTAGGAGGGAAGAACTGCATGTAGCAGGGGCAAAATTCAGAAGAAAAAGGAAATTGTAGCAATTTATGCAGAGCCAGAAAAATCTATTAGACATAGCTTGCACCTGACTGAGCTCTCTTCGGCAAAACACAGGGAAAGATTATTGTCACTTCTGGGAGGCTACACATGTTAAATTCAAGTCAGTGGCATGCTATTTATTGCAGCAAATTTCCCATGAGTGCAGAATGGCCATACGAGGCCTGGATCCACAGGGAAGGGGTAGACTCCAAGACAGCAGCTGCATTCAAGCAACCACAAGAGTTCCCACCTCATGCACCAAAAAATCCAGTGGCTCTGCGAAGGCACAGCTTTGCTAGCTAACTGAAATCCCCCTGTAGTATAAATTATATAAATGCTCATGGGTACATTAGGGAGAAATTTTTACTCCTGCAAAAAAATCCTCAGCATATCTAGGCTTATTCAGCTTCAGCTATCCTGTGGCCTTACTTTTCAGCTTAGTTTCCAATTTCTTTATACGTAGGATAAGGCAGAGAGATTTCCTGATCTAAAAAACTAAAGAGAAAGCATATTCCCCAAAATCTCTCTTGCCTAGATCTCTGCCGAAGTTCAATGTGCCTATAGATAAGAGAAAATGAAAATAAAGCACGAGAGCAATCTAAATGGGTATAATTTTCTTTATATGTCATGTGCGTATTTTCCAGGCATCAAAACAGAGTTCATATATGTCCTTCTCTTTTTTTTCCAGGTCTTTATTCCAGCTGTAAACCAGCTTCACATGGGGAAGCATGGCTGGCCCCAGGCCTAACCAGATCGTGAAAAAAATTGTACAAAGCTTGGACCTGAGCAGCCTCATGAAGGATAGTTTACCTAATCATCACAGGGGCCAGAACTGAAGCAAAATCCTTTGGCTTACTCCAGGTCTCTGGCTAAAATGTATCCATTAATTTGTGTGCTGGAGAGAGCTCTCGATAACATAAAATATCAGCACAGGGATTTTTCAGCGCTTGCTCTCTAGCACAAAGCTACAAATGACACTAGGAAAGCAGTACAGGATCAGATCCACTTCCTCTGTCAAAAAGGCTCTTAAGTCATGAAAACTCCCTGGGAGTTGAGATTGCCACCCCACCATGGTGAAAAAAAACAACACCAACCTCTGTAAGCAGAAAGTCATGATGTTCTCCCCTGCCTCCTCCTCTCCACAATGCCTTTTTGAGCAGCCTGTAAAATAAAGGAGACTTCTTGAGTCCTCCAGCTCCTGAAGAGTTTTCACATACACCGTCTGCCTGAATTCCTTTTTGTGTCTTAAGGGAAGAACACACAAATATATCTCCTGTTCTAATTCTGGTGCTCATTTCTCTGAGTGAAAGCCCTGTAGAGTCCTGCAGAAAACATTGCTGAAACATACTGGGAAGGTAATAAATTGGGGAACTAGTTTACTAACCCCAAGCAGCAGGAGTAAATTGCTTGACTGAAAGACAGAAAGCTCCAGGAAGTGACCAGGGCAATCACAAAGGCGTTAGTAGATGAATTGATTTTTATACTATATAGAAGGCACATTTATATTTTTTAACAGCACCAGATTTTAGGGCAGCTTTTGAACCATTTTACCGTTACTACACATTATATGAAGAGCAATAGGTTGCATGAATGATAACTAAGTTAAGAGCTGAACAGATAACATACCAACAGAAAGCCTTCCTGAACTGAGATACCTTGCAGTAACCTACAGGATTTTGTACTAAAATTGGTCACTGATGTCTCACCACTTAATATTTAGCAATTGTTGCTTAATATTAACCACTTGTAAAACTCTCTAATATATTGCTGAAATGTGTGTAAATTAAGCTAGTTTTTGTACAAGCACATTAGAATTTGGCAAATCCTGCCAGTAATTACTCTGCCTCCCAATGAGATGCATGGATATGTTCCACTTTAACTATAGTTGACATTTGTTGAGTGCTTTGGAGATTCTGGTGATGGGGGCAAGAAGCATAAGTTTGGGGTCATTGCTTAAGGGCAGCTCCAGTGCATGCTATTTCTTTGATCACATATTTATGCTTTGAGAGAACATAAAGGAGCCTATTCTCCACTTGATACACATATCTAAGTGTCACTGATGCTGGAAGACTCAGATTACTCATTACAGGTTTGCACTGTAGTCCTTTTCATATTTCATATTAATTGGCTGGAGCATCACATTAGGCTGCTTTGATGCGAACACTTAAAACAAGTAGTCTGTATTCCTGCCCAGCTCCTGACTCCTTCCATGTAAGCCCTGTCTTCTGCCAACATTTTGCCTGAGAATGAACTGATTTTCCCCTGTTCTCTACACTGAGAAAGCATCTATCACTCGCACTTCACGTTCAAAAGCTACCCAGGCTCTTAGCATCATGAAACGTAATGAGAGTAGGGCAGTCAAAGACAGAGATTGTGTTAATATTTTAACCAATAATCTAGGTTTTTACGAAGATGAATGCTCTGAGGCAGGTTTCTGTAGTTCTATACCAGGAGAAAATACTGCTGAGGCTACAAACAGAAACATTGCACACAAACCTTTGAATTTGTTTTATAGACTTTTTATCTGTTAATTAAGCCAGAAATAATGCAAATAGAAAGGTAAGATTTTTTCCTAAAATGATGGGTTACCAAAGGATGCTTATACAGTCATTGTCTGCGGGACTCTCAGACTGGTGCAGATTTTTACCCTCTGCCACACTCAGGCAGAGTTGTTCCCAATGACTTCTCTGCTTTGTATAATTTTGGCATAGAGCAGTTTACATTTGAAGGCTTTTAAGTTTGGTTATATATGCTCACATATCATAAATACAAATGTAACATAGATGCTAATATAGGATGTGATGTTCACCTATTTGGCCTCGGGGTTCATTTCAGCCCTTTTCACTCCCTCTTGCCCTCTCAGAGCCATTTCCTGGCTCTGTTCAATTAAGGGACAAACACACCCTGCGCGTGTCCTAGGGGCTGTAATGAAGTCAGCTGCCCAGGCCCCATCACGCAGCTGCCCGCTGTGGCATCTGACAGCCCCTTGTCAGCTGCCTTACACAGTCACACTCGGACAAAGGCCTCTTTGACAGACTGCCTTTCTCCGATCAATCTACACCTTCTCCTCTTGGACTTCAACATCTGCTTCAGTGTAATTCGATTTTGTATTCAGGACAGCCTGACCCTACTGATAAATTTAATCTATCTATCTGAACCTGATATCCTCATGCCACCATGGGGTAAAAGGCTGGCTGTTTAATTTTGGCTTTTGCCAGAAGTGACGTGGTATCAGTTGTAACTATACTGACTCTTTTTTGTTGTTTGGGTCATTGCTTGCATAATTTAGGCTCCAGATCACAATTAGGCTGTGGAGTGGGGAGAGGAAAGAAGAAAGCCTTTTCAGACGTATGTATATAACAGTAAATCAGAACATTTCCTTCAAGAACCTTAGTATTATTTTCTATAATCATTATATTTCCCAGTAATCATGATTTATTGCTCTTCCTTCTAGGTATAGTTTCCACACAAGAGAAATCCAGCCCTAAAAAAATAAACAAACAAACAAATAAATAAAAAATACCATCATTAATTGTTGTAATTTTATTTTAAAGAATTTGTTAGTGTAATGCAGTTGAGAACTGAGTGCATTCATCCAGATTATTCAGATAATTTAGGTAAAAATAGATTGGTTAGGAAATGGCAAGTAAAGTCTGCTGACTCATCAGTCTCAGTCATCACCTCACCTGGCCTGGAGGGAATGGTGAGTGCGAAACAGAGTTTGTAATAAATATATGTACAGAGTGCATTCTGACGTGCTTTTGCTGAAGAAAAAATCAAAAAGTATTTTCTTCCTTTTCCCTATTTTCAACCAGGCATGGTGTTCAGAAAAGGATGTTAGCATACTTAGGAACCTTCAGTTGGCATTTAAGATGTCTTGAGGAAATTAGGAGTGGGCAGAGCAGAGAAGAGGATGGTGGTAAGGGTTAATGCTGTTGAGGGGAAGGCTTCCAGAGCTGCAGTGCCAGGTTATACCAGTGTTTTTGGTGTGACTTGGGCCACAGCGCAACCCTTTGCCAACACAGCAAGCCTCCTCTAATTTTCCTGAAATCCTAGCATCTCTTTCTGAAAATGAGGGTAAAGATATAAGAAAACGAAGATGCCTTGTCAGAGGTTTCTCAGCCCTCTGCTCTCCACACTGCCCTACCGTATTCTTACAGACAGCCCTCAGGACAGCTCCAGCACCATTCGCTGATTCACCACCTGACTCAGGCCTCAGAGCATCTGCAGACTCCTTTCTAAAGTGAAGTGCTGTGGTTTGAAACTTCAGGCTAATCCTAACAGTTCTGTTTGGATTGATTTTCATCTTTCACTTGGATTGCTGAAATGTAAACTTTTTTCCACTTTAATGGAAGAGAATGCTAAAGTAAGTGTATCTCTGAAGAAAAACACCCTTCTCTTGTGTCTGAGATCTAATTACTCAGAGACTTAGCTGTTATGTGCTACATCAGTCAACTACTCATCTTTGCCTGGATCCCAGAAGAATGTCTACTGACCAATACTCTTGAAACACTGCAGTTTTGATCGAGTATCCAAGTAATTTCCTATTATTGAGCTCATCGAATACCCGTGTTATGGTGCAGCCAGTCTTGGGGCCAGGTGCTTAGCACAGCAGAAGTTTCACTGTTTTCAGAAGATATTTAAGTCTTCGTGCCTTGTTTGTTTGTGAGTGGGAAGAAAACTCATGATGCCAACATTAGTTACACTGGGATTGGAAACAATTGGTTTTGTCTTTCCATTCAGAGCCTGTATTTGCTGTGACTCAGAGCAACATTTTAGCAAGTCTGGAGAGAAACAAGCTGCTCTCTGGCAGCTCTGCACCTCTCAGAAATGTCCAGAATGAGGACAAAAGGAAATAGTCACCAGCTGTTAGCACGTCTGCCTACTAAGAGTGAGGCAAAGGCACACTGAATGTTGAGGTTTTGGGAAGGATAGACACTCTCCTATAGAATATGCAGTTTAAATATCTATATATTTATACGGGCTGGTATATAAATCTAAAACTGTGAGAAAAATCGTTTTATGAAAGCCTTAGATACTGTTCATTCCAGGAGTTTGCCTGTGGGTGAAAACACTGAAATAGGTAAAAGGTTTGCTTAATTTTGGGTACAAATATAATTTCTGTAAAGCAGTTGCTATTAGATAAGTGTTGACAGCTGTCAAAATTGACGGCTGATGGCTCTTTTTCTCTTCCCTATGAAAACTATAGGAGCTTTAAAAAACTGAAGTGTTATCCTCCAGCTGTCATAGTTAGTGGGATGAAGTTGATATAACGGGTCGATAGTGGTTGGACAAGGCGGAATGGTTTTAAACCAAGACAGGGGAGGTATGGGTTAGACATTAGGAGGAAGTTTTTCACTCAGAGGGTGGTGATGCACTGGAACAGGTTGACCAGGGAGGTTGTGGATGCCCCATCCCTGGAGGCATTCAAGGCCAGGCTGGACGTGGCTCTGGGCAGCCTGGTCTGGTGGCTGGCGACCCTGCACATAGCAGGGGGATTGAAAGTACATGATTATTAAGGTCCTTTTCAACCCAGGCTATTCTATGATTCTGTGATTCTATGAAGTTGCAACTTGTACAATTCTCCAGCTCTTACTTTGGTCGCATAATCAACGTATTTCTGGGAGAGGTTGTAAAGTGATAAACATACTTAGAAAACAAATGATGTATAAATTTATGTCCAGAAGTAGTTATTTGAAAAAGTCCACAAACTTCACAGAAGTTCACTGAACTTTTATCATTTAAAGGGAAAAACAAGAAAACCAATACCATCCTTTTAAAAGCATATATTTCTGTATACAATCCCATTGTTGATGTGTACATATATCTTGAGGTTATTCCTGAATAGAACAAGGCACTTTTGCTCAACATTCAATTGTAAGATGGCTTTGTTTCCTTCAGTGTTGTGTCTAGAAGGCACTGCAAAGAAGCACAGATGTGACTGTAGGAAATATTTTACTACTTTTCTAAGAGAGGGAAAAATATTTTATAACCAGCCAAACAGAATTACTTTAGTCAGAGGTTGAAGGTATGCAACTAACTTAAAAGAAAACCAGTGGTAATACCCCTTCTGAAAATCTGTTCTTACTCGGTGAGGCATACTTAAATTGCATCAATCTCACCTAATCCAGTCAACCTTCTGAATATGACCATATAATTGGAATTAAGTAGCTCCAGACAAGGATACACTCATGAGTCTTTTTAATAAAGATGAATACAAAAAGAACAGCTTATTTTATACATGCTGGTAATTGTCTGTGCATTCAAATACGATGCTGAGAAAAAGCCTAGTTTGACTAAAAGTTGGTGCTTGACATACTACTGTTTTCATATTAAAAATAAGAAAATGATCCATAGAGGGAAATCAGCCCCCACATTGTACTTTTACAGTGGGACAAATCTTCTATTCCCTGTCTGTTTCAGTGCAGTTTTCTAGAATCATCTGTCTAAAGATTTCTCTGTTTTAAGACAACCCCTATTTTCAAGTGTTTCATTTGTTAGTATGAATCTGAGCAAGAAGATGAGAGATGAGTGGCAAGAAGTTATCTCTGAAGCCAAGCTATTTCTCTATTGATATAGACATGCATTTCATGACTGCCTCATCTTTGTCATGATGACCCTCATCACTACACCCAAACATACTCAACATATGTCTCCTCTTTCTCTAATATGATATAACCTAGGCAATCAGTCTTCATTAAAGATAGAGCAGATGAACCGTACTGAGATCAAAACTGAGATTACAAAGAAACATTGTGTCTCAGACTAGAAGAGCTTGGACATCCAATTACCTAGAACTATGATATAACATTATTAAAGAATAATTAACTCATTTTCCGTTTTCATTGCTTTCACATTTGTTATTGTTTTTCCTTAAAGACATTATTTATTTTTATTTAACCCAAAAAGTACTGCTTGCATATACAATCATGTGGGATAATGTGACCACCAGGATTTTTCATAACTGATAAAAGCCACTAAAGCAGTGGGATCAAGGCCATTAAAGCAGTGTGAAACAAATCCTTAACCAGTACTCTTGCAGCACCGTGATGTGCCCACAGCTGATCTTGCTTTGGAAAAAAGGCATTGAATCACTGAGCCCCTTCATAGTAGCCCTAAATGTTGCCCTGAGGTGTCGGTTAAGAAGAACATAGCAATGGTAGAGATTTTCCTTTATAGTTACCTGAATAGAATTTATGGAAAAGTCAGCACAATTTAGGACTCCACAAGGTCATGAGAGGAAAAAAAAAAAAAAAGGTTTACTGGATGGTAAGTATAGTTTCAGCTGGGATGGAATTGCTTTCTTCAGAGTGTCTGGTACGATGCTATATTTTAGATCTAGGAGAAAAACAATACTGATATCTCAGCAATGTTTATAGATGCTGATAACAGTGCTGTACAGAGCCAAGGCCATTCACAGAGAAAGGCCCAAGGAGCTGGGGGGGGAACATAATTAGCACAGCTGACTTAAACAGGCCAAACATACCACATGGGAAGGAGTTCTGAAGGTGGTGGGAGTTCATCGCTCTCTCTTCCACTGCTTGGGGACCTAGCTGAGCATCAGTCAGGGGGTAGTGAGCAATTGTGCGTGTATCGCTTGTTATATACATTTATATATATATATATACACACACACATATATATAAAATCATAACTATTATCCTTTCATTTTCTCTATCTTAGTAAATAGTTTTATCTAAATCCATGAGTTCTAATTTGTGGTTTGTTTATTTATTTATTTTTTTATTCTCTCCCCCATTCCACTGGGAAAGTGGGGAGTGAGCAAATGAGTGTGCAGTGCTCAGCCACCTACTGGGTTAAAACACAACAGTAAGGAACACATTTCCTTAAAGAGTTAGTCAAACTAGTTAGTCACATACTCTCATGAAGAAAATCAAGGAGATAGATAGATAAGAAATTTTTCTTCTCTGTAGCTAGTTGAGTTTCCCTGTCTAATAAAACTGGAAACCAGGAACATGCATTCCCTTCTAACTGCAAGGGAAAGTATAAGTACAATGAAAATAGAAGGCAACATGTTTTTGTTTTGTTTTGCAATATATTCACTGTCTTTTAAAGTCATACTGTATATTCCCAGCAGATCAGGCTATTTTGCACCTCCATTATTACAATTTCTCTATTCTGAAGTTTCCTACTAAAACCACTTAAGGTCTGTAATAATTTAAGTGCTAGTTTTTAGCTCAAGAGCCAAAAATACAAAATAAAGCCACAAATTAAAGAAAGGGGGAAAAGAACTTCTGTGAAAATAAGAAGGAATAAAGGCACTTGGTGTGATTTGATATAGATCATTTTTTTACCTAAATTTATTACCAATCCATTTGGGAACAATTAATTTCTTATTCAAAGTCATTAGTTTTGCACTGGTCTTGTAAATAGTTGCTATAATTTGGACTCTTGTGACAGATCATAGAGGTCATGAGATACAACTGACCCACTGTAGGGTTTCGTAGTGTAGTTTTCATTCTACAAGTGTTCTGAAACATTATTTCACAGCTAGTGATTTTATCAAACATTTCTGCTATAAAATATCTTTTTTTTTTTTCCATAAATTGCAGGGGTAAAGACCTATAAAGGCTTATAGACAACACCAAATCCATTTTTCTTTTTCAACACTGCATAGCTAGTTTAAAAATGAAGCTTGCAATATTAATCCAGCTCTGCATGGGACATAACCTTCCCCAGCCTACAAAAGATAACATTGACATCCTTTTCTCTTTCTAGAATCTGCAAATCCTAAAAACAAACAAATTCCAAGGATTTATGGCCTATTGTGACTGGACCTACAACAGTCATAGTGCGTTATGATGAAACTGTTTTAGCTAATGCTTCTTTAACAACAGAATGTCATACAAGATCAATGTAGTGGTCTGTTATGCAAATCAGTGGAATGTGACACATAAAAGTAGCCAGTGTTGGCAAAGGGAATCACCACTAGAAATAATGAAAATCAATGCCTGATAAGTGTTTCATGCTCACACAAAATATCCATTTTGTATTCCTTCATTGCCTTTCAATAAGGTGTTAAGAGCTATGTGAAGTTATTGGCTTCATTTTTCTTTCCCTTTTATTTAGCCAAATTTCTCACTCATAAACTTGCATTCTAGAAGCATTTTATGAGACCAACTGCACAGTGATGCTCAACTGCTATGTTACATACAAATTGAGAAAAGGAGAGCAGGAAAGATGGTGAAAGTAGGTTGCCAGGGAGATGACTTACCTCAAACAGACTAGGAAGCAGCACATATCAAAGCCTGGGACCAGCAATGGGGTCAAGTCACTCCTCATCACCCAGGCTTTATTTATGGGTATTCACAAAAGATTTAGCAGCTGTTTCTGCACAAGTTCACAGAGAGTACAGTATGCCAAGTTCATACTTCACTCTAAGGCCCCACTTCTCTCAGTTCTCTGACTTTCAATAGCATTTTAAACAAATCTCAGTCTTGCTGCTGGATGAAAGGAAGCCATTTGGAAGAACATTACATTTGACCAACCCTGAGAAAACTAGCACAAGACATGAGATACTGGGAGTACTAGCTATAGGACCTTGCTCTGATTTGTATTTATTTGTAGGATTAAAGAAGTTCAAATTTCTCTCTGCCTTCAGATAATTCCTTTTTTAGTTTGATTGTTTTGCAGTGTAATGTTAATCATTGGAATTGATTCTGAGTATCCTTTTGTACACCTATTTTTTGTGTAAAGATTTCAGCTCCATGACTTTCTATCAGGCTCTTAGGTTCATTTCTCTTCTTTTCCACCTCTTCATTCTGAAAATTATGCCATCAATATTTTAGGATGGAAAATTCCAGGAGAACAGAACCACAGGCTTAAATAGCTTGTTAATGATAAATATATTTCCTACAGGAATTTTCACAACAGGTTCCAAAAGTCAGAGAATATGAGCAGGATATCATAAGATCAACAAAAAGAGCAGTAAGTGCAACAGTACTCTACAAGAGTATGACAAAAACTCAATATTCATAAAGTGAGAAAACAAAAGGCAAACCATTATCCCCACTTCTATGCATATTTTAAAAGTCTGGAGGCCTACGTGGTTTCAATTCTCTAATAAAAGAGGCTTTGATGGGAGGAGGTTGAGTGTCGACTTTTTTAAATGGAGTTTTGATGAAAAGAGCAAATCTTATTTACAAATGTGTTAAGTCTGGAGTAACAAGAAAGATAAGGGTAATATCATGATTGCTGGAAATCAGAAAGCAAAGTTGTCTACTGTGTGCCAGAGGGAAAGGTAAATTATGTGGGAGAATGTTTAGAAAGCCTATATAGTGCCCAAAATGTCTTTTGTCTGGTCCTGCTCATTCCAATGGAGCCTCATATTTACAAGCATTTAAATATGTTCAGATTCCATCTTGATCCCCAAAGAAAAATATTGGCTGATAAATTCTGGTAATTTGGAGCTGTTGTAACAGGTCCAGAAGAGGCTGCAAAGATGATCAGAAGACTGGAGCACCTCTCCTATAAAGAAAGGCTGAGGGAGCTGGGCTTGTTTAGCTTAGAAAAGAGAAGGCTCTGGGGAGACCTCATTAAGGTCTTCCAGTATCTAAAGAGAGCTTATAAACAGGAGAGAGATCAACATTTTACAAAAGCAGGTAATGACAGAACAAGGAGAAATGGCTTTAAACTGAAAGAAAGGAGATTTAGGTTAGATGTTAGGAAGAAATTTTATACTCAGAGGATGGTGAGGGACTGGCACAGGCTACTCACAGGAGCTGTGGATGCCCCATCCCTGGAAGAGCTATTGGCTAGGTGGGATGGGACCCTGAGCAGCCTGAGCTGGTGGGTGGCAAGACTGCCCATGGCAGGGTATTTTGGAAATATATGATCTTTAAGATCCCTTCCAATCCAAGCCATTTGATGATCTATAAAGGGAGATGAAAATTTCCTCTTTGACATTTTAAGTTTCAAGACAAAAAAAAAAAAAAAAAATGACATATTCGTAGAAGCCTTGATTTTTCATTTTAAGACAATTTAAGACATTTTAAGAGGACCTATAGAAATGTAATTAAGCAAAAGGTTACCATAAGCTGAAAGGAGTATTTTTTTATAACCCAGAAAGCATTTGAATTGACCCAAAGTTTTATTTTTCATTTCACTCACAACTCTCCAAAAATTACATTTTCATTTGACCCAAACCACAAAGTTTTCTTGAATCTTTTCTCTGCAACTATTAGTTATCGAATTCTGCATGCAAGGAGTTTGATTTATGCATGTTAACTCCATACTATATGCCAATTAGACTGATTGAGAAACTGATATATCCCCAGGATCTTTCTCAGCCATAGACTGGGTCAGAAAATTAATCTGCTTTTTCCCTATGTTGACTGATATAATAAAGGATATTTTATTACACAGTAAAACTCTTTGCTTTTTATATCTTTTAATCCAACTTTAACAAGATCACTACCACAAATTGTAATACATAGTAGGGCTTCAGAGAAATACTTGCTCTGGGAGTTGAGGACTAGAAGAATACTGAGGTATTTATTAATTTGACTTTAGGATCTCAGAGATTTATGATTTCCTGCCCACGGCACTTTGTCAACTCTGCTGTTGGTTACTTTCATAATATTTTTAGATCATAATTTCGACTCGTTGAGGAAGAAATACTAATTCCATTTTACAGAACAGAAACGGAGGCCCAAAGAGATCTCATGATCTAGGTTACAGGACACATGTGACACTGTAAAAAACAAGTGTAAAAAAACAAGTAGGGCTGAGAGAGCTTTCTGCTTCCATCACGTAGTCTTAAGCACACCAAAACTAGTTGTAGGCTGAAGCTGATTGAACTGCCCCTTGTATTTCCCTTTCTGCTTCTACATGATGTTTGTAGGTGCCACATATTTTGATACTTTCCACAGAAGCTTTGCAAAACTGTGTACTATTTTCATCTTCAAAAAGGATGGTTTATTACTCTTTTTAAAAATCATTACACTTATGCATGTCTTTCATTAAGAGGACAAATGGTACATAGCACCATGTAGATTTTGGAGGCAGCAGATACGAAGATCAGAGAAACATATTCTTCAGTGCATTTTTTGTTGTACTGTTAAATGGTGGGTAATAGAGTCTGTTTTAGTAAAGAATATGTACCAAATTCTATGTTTCTGATTGAAACAAACGTGTTTAACATTATGATTCCAAGCTTCTGTTAAATCTTACATTCTTTTAAACGCTTCTTGCCCTTCTCTTACCTTTCTCTCCACAGCTACCAAGGACATTTTTTGCTGTCCTCTTTGCCACCATCTCTGTTTCTGTTCACATCTGTGTCAATACACAAATAACTTCAAAAACAAGAGAAAGCCTCTTTAGCTTATATTTGCTTGTATTCAATCTTTTATAAAAGTCTGCTATCCACATTACTCAGCATCTGACTGTGCTTTTGTTTCAGATGGTGCCTCCCATTGTTTCAGATATCTTATTCCAAAAAGGGACTTAATTGCTTCTTCTATTTATTTGAGCAAAAAAGTAGCATCCCATCTGCATAGCAGATGCAACAGGATTGAACCCAACTTTTCAGCAGTCTTTTAAATGATCTGTTCATTAGCTGGTAGCTGACAAGGAGTAACAGCTAATTCAAACTGTGGGAAGATAAATGAAATAACTGAATTGCTTTCCCCCTCTGACCCCCAACTCCCCCACCATTACACTCTGCAAAAACACACACAAAAGGGAGAAAAGTTAGCTGGATTCATCCTTAAACCAAATATGTCTAATTAAATGCATCAGTTTCCTGGAGTGTTTCCTTTAACTTCTTAACTTGATTCTAAGCAAGACAAGATTCTTAAAGAGTAATCACATCTCTGGAAGTTTGCTTTCCCAGTATATCAATTCCAAATAATTATTCTTACAAAAGTTGTCTTTCCTTCTGAATTTGTATGTGTAGATAGCATCATTTTAAAGGCTGGCCACTAAATATCATCTTTTGAGAGTAAATCTGGGCAGGAAAAAACATCTCCCTCCTGCAGCTCACTCATAAAAACTGTTTTTTCTGTGTAAATGTGTAATCAAAATCTTTCAACATCTCTATCCAGGGAGATGTCACTAGTCACACTGGTGAACAAGGCATTTCCCTGTGAAGAACTCAAGCCTGACAGCTGCAGCCTGGAAAAGTACATCTGTTTTAGCCTTACCTGCCTGAACTGAAAGCTGCAACAAGACACTATTGTTGTGAGTTACTCTGAAGTGGCAGCTTCAAAAACAGCAAAACAACTCCACACAAAACACGACTTTCCAGATTAAAATAAACAAATAAATAATATTTTAATCAAAACAAGTGGATTGCAGAAGCATTTTCAATTTCTTGTGGAGAAGAATTTTGAAGGGAAAGCATAATCTTAACTTATGTTTGGAGGGTTGTTTTTTGTTGTTTGTTTGTTTTTTGCTTTGTTTTGCTCTGCTTTGCTCTGTTTTGTTTTTACTGCTTAAACTACAAAGTAAATTATTTGCCGTGAGGCTAACCTTACGGAATATTATCAGAAATATATTTTTCCCCCATGAAAATAAACGATTGATGTCTATAAAAACAAGCGTTTGGTGCTGACCTGTTGCTTGCAAACAAGGAATAAGAATAAAGAAAAGCCACTGCCACAAAGAAAAGCAGATGGGCACGAGTCCCATTTAGAATCCTATTTCAGGACATAATTGTAACAAATAGCATTAGTAAATGCTTTGTTAAGCAATTTCTGTTTTAATAAGATAACTAGAACAGTATATTCTAAGAGTCATGGAAAGTGTTGTTTTTGTTGTTGTTGGGCTTTTCTTTTTTTAAATTTAAATGTAATTCAGGCAAGAAAATGGTAACACATTGAGAAATCTTTATGCTTTCTCAACGATGACAAAATAGTTTGAAAGAACATGAATTGTAAATAATGCACTCTAAATAGTTATGATAAATACAATAAACCAAAATCATCCTACTCCTGTCCTGGACTCTGCAGAGTTTGTGTGTGCTTCCTAAACAGCACATGCTGCTCAGGTGACTGGAGTACCATTAGCCAAATGTAACTCTCTAATTAGAAAGTGGGGAGGGGACAAACATTTGCAGAAGAATTCTGTTCCGTGTAGGAACAATTTGCAGGCACCTCTGCTTTCTGTAAGAAGCCACATTGTTTTTATTTCCAACATTTCTGGTTACCAACCCCTTGCCGTTAGGACTTCCTGAAACCAAGAATGTCTGGTTAGAAGCTGTACAGAGAACGGAGTCTGTATTTATGATTTAAGTTTGCTTCCTAAAAATGGTGGTTAACTCCTCTAATGCTGGATCAATTCACTTTAGGGATTAAGACATTATGTATTCTCTGTTTAACAAGAAATTGCTGCTAGATATGGTTGCAAACTTTCAGAGAGATCTTCTTTAATGTGGAATAGAAAAGAAGGCATCATTTACATTAAGCTTTCTATCTTCCTATAAAAAGAACAAGAAAGAGATCGAAGTACATGCGACTGAATTTGGTGGTGCAAATTGCCCACAAGTCCCTAGCTCCTGACCCCCTTAAAATCACAAGAAAGGCAGTTTTAAATGGGCCACTCCAGAATCCACCAAGGCACAGTTACTTAAACCCTTATGCATCTGCAGTTCAAGGCTGCAAACATCCACAGTATAGCCCTGGGATCACAGCCAAGAAATAATCCCTGCTCTGCCATAACCTTGGTAAACAGTAAACACCATAAGCATTGTGATATTTGATATTCTAAAAGGAGAAAAATAAATTTGGAAGAAAAAAGAAAAAGAAAAAGGATGACTAATCGTAGTGAGAAGTCAGTTTCCTGACTAGGTTTTACGTGTAGATTTGCACAACTCAGGAACATTTCCAGGTTCTAGGTGGATACTGTTCAGTAAGAGACTATATGTGGACACAGGACATTCTTGTTGCTTGGCATATTAAGGACTTTGAAACTGTTTTCTGGGCCAATATATTTGCTGTCTCTGCAAAGTATGGTATCTAATGATACAAATATGGATTTACTTAAAACAAATTCCTTCCATTTCCATCCTGAAGGATACTAAAAGCAGCAGGAAAGGAGGACGTCAGTGCTAGCCTGAACTTGGCCTCACCAAGGCCAGACCTGTACTCACTTCAGGAAGCTCTCATAATGATGAAGAGAGGCTTTGAGAGAAGGAGCTAATCACAAACTCCGGATGCAGTGCTCTTCCTCCCTCTTCCTGTTCAAAATAATGTCTCCTTCCCCTGACAGCAGGGGCTCAAGTTTTTAAAAGAAGGAGGAATGAAAAAAAGTGAACATTTCCAAGTTCCAAAAAAATGCAGTGCTTTGAAAGGGATGAAAACAGAGAGTAGATCTTTCACCTGAATTTAAATTAAGGATCAGCTTCACAACATAAAGAAACATCTGACGGATGAACGCTTTACTTTTGCTGTCTAACATTAGATCTCACTGTACCAACAGAGCACCTCTTGTCATCAAGATCAGATTGCCCTGTGGTTGGACCTGAGCTAGAGAAAGAATTGCTACTTAGACTACATGAACATGTGGAGTCAGAGCATGTGGTGTGTTCATTCATCACCTAGATGCATAGAAAAAGGTGTTCCAAGCTGTTGCAAAATTGTCTCAGCCTTCCCTCCCCCATCAGAAACTGATCTGAAGTGCAGCGTACCTCTTATTTTACAAATCCAGAAGCAAAAGTACTGTTCACTGCACTATTTTCTTGCAGTGTTCATCAGGGCCCTGCAAGGTTCGTTAGATGTTTTGAATTTTTGTATTTTGATATCTTAGGGTATATTCTGGATACCTATTGGATGCAAAATTTTTCACTAATGCTAGATTCATCAAGAACTCAATTATCAGCCAGATCACATCTTCTGTGCATAAAGAAGAGAAAGTGGAAGTACAATTTTATTTGAGCATAGTGTAGAAACTGAGAAAAAGAAAAAGAAAAAAGAAAAAGAGAGAGAGCAAGAGCAGAAATGCCTGAACTAATTAGTCAGCAAACACACACCAGGGACATCTGAAGACACTGCATTCCCACATGACTTTATCACCTTGTAAATCTCATTTTGTAGGGTTAAAACAGAGGAAGTATGTGGCTGACTTCTATATGACAGCTCCAATGCTTCCTTGTTAAGACTACAACATTTTGAATACAATTACAGAAGAAGAGAAACAGACCCAGCAGCGCCACTAATTCTTCTCCCACTTCTGGTTACTCAGAAGTAATTTTCCTTTTCCCCCTGCCTTCATTGCCTCAAAGATGACCCTCCAGACCCCCTGCACAATTCTGTACTACATTGAGCAAGTTCTGGGGGTAAACAGGGAGCCATGACCAGGCAGAGAACTACTGAATCACTTACCAGTTTGTCTCTCTCTACCTTTTTAGTTTTGCTCTTCTTAATGTCTTTCGCAGATCAAGTAATTTTTTCCTGTGAACATTGCTGAAACAAGTCACCCAAACATTACGTCCTCATTAGAATACAATTACACCATGATAAATGACAGATGTTAATTGTTAATAATAACAGGACACATTAGCAAGCTTTTCTGAGGGTAAAAGGTTGTGATGTGAACTGTGATGTGAAAATGGATGTGAACTAAGGAAGAGTGGATGAATACTCTCTTGGTGCCATTCAGTAGCTTCAGCATTTTGTCAAAATCTTCCAGGATTTATCAAAATAATCCCAGAATGTGTTGTAGTTACAGATTCACAATAAAAAGGCAGCACTCAAATATGACTTTAAAAGTACAAAATACTAAAATATCAACATTTTAACTGAGCAAGGGACCAAACAAAAACCCCCACACTTATGGCTTTCCCAGCAAATCCGTTCTGAGGATATGTACAACCCGCAGTCTCATATTTGATTTACTAACAGGACTTTCCTAGATGTCTGTAGGTGCCAAAAATTAAATAAACTTCTGCGTGCAGATATTTTAAAATTTCAGCTTATGTTTTTACATTTCATCTCTGCAGCCCAGAATAATTATATCACCGAATAGAAGAACTTTAAAATCCAACTGAATAAACATACGCATAATGCACCATTAGAGTATACTCCATCACATAATAGCATAATGCATGAAATGGATCTGTAGAAAGGATTCATTAAGATAAAGTCCCAGCATCCCACCTGAGGCCAATAAAAATTCTGTGCAAACCTCTTCAAATTAAATTTTCTTCTTGAACATATCCTGTCTAATTATGTTTAGTATTATCCTCCTTAAGGAATTCTGATTCATCAGTGTTATTAAGGGAGGGAAAAGGAAAACCAGATGCTGTGGACCGGATACCCAGCTGGTAAGAAATCAGTATAGTATCAGAGAAGCCAAAAGAGCTTCAGTGATTTATATCAAGTAAGGTTTTGCTATGTGTGTAGGAACACACATGTGGATGGATGTACAGAAGATTTATATAAATATCTGAAGTTACACCAGGAGAAATGCAAGTCCATGTAGCTACACCAGAAAGTTTGACCCAAAAGCTATAATAAGTCGAAGTCTATAGAAGAGCCACAGCTGTGCTGAGATTCCTTGTCTTTCACTCTCTAGAACTGAAAATAAATGTAAGAAACAGAAGTGCTCTAATTAGACATTTGGCTTCAAAAATCAGGAAGATAGCCAGCTAATGTCTAAGTGGTTTTTTTTTTTTTTTCTAGGGAGTTAAACTAACAAAGATATCATAATTACAATCATACCACATGCAGACAAAGTGCACAGCATATACTAGTAAAACAACTTGAGGGATAAAATTCTGTTCCTGCTAAGTTGTTTCAATTTCAGTCTTTAATGAATACCCTTTTTTCCTTATTGTAATTCATATAGTATGTACAAATTTAGACTGATAGTTCCAAATGCATCTAAAGAAGCTGCATGCTGAACATGAAATACTTGGGCAGGACCCACGTCCTCCTGTTCCACTGAAATTCATCCACATCCACACAACTGCCTGCAAGGACTGAAAGAGCACCTTGCAGGACACTGCCGTGCTTGAGTCCCCCCTACCCATGCCATTTGTCCCCTGCCTTCAACAACCCCCACCCCTCTAGCCACCAACAAAACTCCTCAGACAGCCCCAGAGCAAGCACAGGCACCTTCCCTAGAGGGAGATAGATAGATGCCTGCACTTCAATTCCTCTGCGTGGAAACTGGTTTCCTGATAGGAATCAATCCTTGAAAGAGATCACTAAATCTCAAATCTTTCAGTGATCCAAGTGGGAACTCAATCTTATTTCTTTTTCACACACAGGAGAACATAAAGACAGGAGCAAAAAGTCATTCTATGTGAACTGCATGTCCTAGTAATTAAGCCATTTCTTACATTATACATATTTGAACCTCTGTTCCATAAGTACCAGCTCTCTAGTTTCCATTTAATGGACATGCACACTGTTTTACGAGATAACCAGAGATGGCAGTAGTACCAATTTCTCCATGTCAGGGTTTGAAAACAAGACTGGTATTGTCTTGGCATCTTACAGAGACCTTACTGAACTGAGAAGCATCCAGAACATGCCCATTACTCTGAGACCCTTTCACCAAACAGCCCTTCTTGAGGATCCATGCAGGGGTCAGTCCCAAATAGCATTTAGTTCATCAAAAGCAAGCAACTTCAAAGGTTATTCAGAAGCAGAATTTAATGTGCTTTCAACCACGGTTGACACAGTCTGTCTCCTGAGTAGGTAATTCAGGAGTTAGCCGGCAGCTGTGTAAGCTTTGAGGCTTCACCTTCAGGTGCCTAACTCTTGCCTGACTCCAACTTCTTTTTGATTTTGAGCTTCACATCTCCTATTACACCTTCACATGCCCTTTTATTTTTGTATCTTATATGTGCAATAGAAATTTCAAGCCAAAAAGTTACTTTATATTCAGATCCAAATTCTCTTTAAGACCTTTCATGAGCTCCTGACTGTTCTGAAGATAGATTTTAAACCTGCAATGTGCTTACTATCATTATTATTGAAATGTAGCTAATTTGAAAATAAAGGTGCAGAGGAAATGGAACTGGTTTTGTAAGAGGTATAACTTTACTCAGAGTTGAATTTAAACGATTTGATAAGTGCATTAAAATATCAATCATTTCCTTAGCTCAAGGGACACATATGAAGGTACTACTGAAAATTCAACAATTTGCAGCAGACATCCATATACATCTTAAAAAAACTTTATTCTTGAGGATCAACTTCTGGTTCAGAATGTCACTGTCAGGTGTGTTATACAATGTTTGAGTTCTCTATGCAAATAGTCAAGGAATATGCATCTTCAAATACAGATGTAATAAGATTTCTCTAATACATAGAAAGACAGTGCATTCATCATCACCACTGCCCCACAGCCATGGGGTTCCTGAAACAGTACGCCCCTAGCAGCTCCCATGGAACTGATGCCTCACATCTCCCTGGCAGAGAAGATTTCATTTAAGAATTTTCTTCAGAACTCCTTGTACAACAAATAGCTTTTAGCATATACAGTTTGCAAGATGCCAGTTTATCATGAATAGAGCTATTTGTAGTCTAGTCATACCATAAAATCTTGTTAAAAAAAAAAAAAACAACAAAACAACAACACAAAGAGACTGCTCACTTTTCAGTTATGGAGCTTTTGAATTAATTTGAATCCAGATTGCCTCATGAGTATTGTTTGTTCCAATATGAAACAGTTTATAGTGATAAATTGCAGCAACATCACTTGAGAGCTGCCTGGTACAGTATACTGCAGCAGTTGAGTCAGCTCTCATACGGGGTATATATACTGGAGCTAGAGCGCAGGCAGATTTTATTTGTACAGCAACTACTGTACAGTGAAAGCACAGTATTTTACTGTACATACCGGTGTTGTGTAATGTCAATGCTTGCAAGGGTGGAACCAATCAAAGCAGGAATTGAAAATCTCATAATCCTGACTGAGCTCTCCTGTTATCTTCAGCCAGGTATTCACTGTTTCTCTACAGAGACTGACATGGGGTGACTCTAGCCATACTTCCAGTGTCGAGCAATTTAAAACATAAATTCTTCATCTAGCTCTAAATTTATCGTTGCAGCAGATGTTAGAGTCAGATCTCATTAGTATGATTTCATTAATCTACAGAATAGTGACAAAACATTTCAGCACCCTCTCAGTCATAACTGTAATTAAGGCTAGGCATAGTATGCTGCATGACATATCACCCCACACTCATATGCTTTTGTGTGAATAGCAAAGGGCCTGATTCAGAGCTGGAGAGCAAGCATTTGGAATACACACTGAAATCATCTGTTTAATTCCTGACCTTGCTGTTGGTCCTTACATAGCTCAGTCGTTTTCAAGAGTTTCTGAAGATAAATGAGGAAGAACACTACTGACTTAGCTCAACCAACATACTGGTATCTATGGCCATACGACAAGTATTTAAGGACTCATCCTGTACTGTTAGACCTTGTCATAGGGCAGAAGAGTCACAGCTGGAACCTCACACTTAAGATTTTTTTGCATTTAATGAAAATGAATTTGATGAGGCACAAGGCCAAATTAATCTCTAGTGCCCTTCCATCAAATGCAACTGAGTTAAACAGGAATTAATTGAGGCCCATGCAATTACCTCTTAATTAACCCTGAAGGGTTGGGATTAACCCTATTTCTCAAGGTTAAAGATGAGCATGTTTGTCATGGGAACTTACATACCGTCAGCAAAGTTAGCGCTGACTAAAATGTCTGCGTCAAAACACTTGAGAACAAGTGAAGCAGATCACTCTTGTCCCTCCTTGACCCCACCATTCTTCAGGGTTCTGTTGGTCACTTTTATTAGCAGGGGAAAGCAGTAGAATCAGGAATGCTCCTCTTACTGCCTCATCTGTTAAAATAAGCCCCAAGCACATGCAGAGCAGGAAGGCAGGTAGCAGGAAACAGCACGTTTGCTTACACTTCCAAGCATCTTTTCAGCCACCTTCCCACACCAAAATCTTGCTATGTGCTTTTCTCAACGTTGTGGCAATGTTTTTACTCCTGCAATGTGTTTTGTGAGTATGTCTGCATTGCAGTCCACAGATGTGAACAAAAATGCTTGAATTAGAACAGATAACAGCTGTGTTTTGCTTCAGCAACAGTATTCAGCAGACTCTTGCCTACCTCTCTACTTGCTAGTAGCCATTACTTGGTGCTAAGATCAAAACTGCTGTAACTGCTGCCATGCAGCTCAGTCTTTGGTACTGAGACACTGTCTCCCAGCCCCTTATCCCCCTGCTCCACTCTCCTGCCACCTACACAGAAATAATGAAATCATTCTTTCTCCCTTTTAGTTTGCATTCATGGCACCAGAAACAGTCTTCAATCTTACTAGGCCAGTCACTACCCTGCATTACATAGCCTGGACCTATGATAGCATCTGGCTTTCTCTTGGGCCACAGATAATGAAAATCAAAAGCATTCAATTGTCCTGCTCTTGATCTGAATGAAAGCATTTGTCACAGCAAACCCTTTATATAAAGCAACATTACTGGTCAGTTTTCAGCATGACCCCTTCCACGGATTGCCACAGCATGGTGTATTTATCACTTTTATATGCTTCATATTAAACATGATTAGAGAAATGGACTACAAACAACAATTAGTGAAACAAAAGTGAGAAGGCAGACTGTGTGCAATGAAGTAGATTGGTACTACACAGCTCTGAAAACAAGCAAATAAAAAAAATGCATTCTGTCTACATGAAGAAGAAAAAGAACCTCTCATTCTGCCCTTCTGTGGGGACATTATCATCTGACTTGCATCTTCAAACTAAAAAGCATCCTCTGGGACTCAGCTGCATCTTGTAGATGCAAAACCTGCTACGTCAAAACCAAATGAGTGTTCCTGCAAGAGCTTACTCAGCTACTGGCTTCTTAACTAAACACCACTCTTTGAAACTAGCAACAGAGACTGAAATAACCTGGTTTATTTTTGCAAGAACATCCAATGTGACTATTGATGTTTCTGTAAAGTAGAACCAGAGCAACAACTCCCCCTGATGCAGAACTGCTGCTTGTATTTAAATTATAAAGATTCCAAGAAAACTGAATTTGTACTATACCACACAAAAGCAGGCCAAGAAAAATATTGATAAAGTTTTTACTCAACAGACAAGGGGAAAGAAAGCAAGAGATGGACCAGCCCTTTCAGCCTGCCCTCACTCTACCACAGCTTTTTTTAAGTTATAGCAATTGCAATATCAACCAAACGTATTTCCATATTTTCCCAGGAGGAAGACAAATAGTTACAGCCTGCCTGACTCTTATTAAATTGCAACCCTCATCACAGAGGAGCACAGTTTAGCTCAAAGGTATCCTACAGCATCCCACGACAGTTGGTGAAATTGCTCAATTTAGAGTTCTCACTAACCCAGTTTCAATTCTTGTTTCAGAGTAACAATTTGAATTGTAATTGCCAGATAAATTAACACCTATAGAAAATGAATATAACCAGACAAAACCCTTTAGTGCAGACGAACCGTTATCAGCAAATAAAGGATACTAGGAATATATTATTGTGTTGACTCTGAATCACGCCAACCTCATTTCAGACTTTGGTGGAAATAGTTTTACATTATAGAAAACCACCACAAAATTATTAAAATGCATTATACAGCTCACTATCTTTTAGAGATGTATACATACATGAAGTCTGGAATACACTAGGGAAGTTTTCTTCAACATTTCCAATCATCCATAGTAATTACTGATATGTCAGTATGGTTTGGAGTTATCACAAGTGTTTTTTAAAAAAACTTCAGTTATGAATGCCCATTACCTGGAAAAAATATAAAGTACATTTTGCATTTACCTGCAGAAGCGTCTTATCAACCATATCCATATAGAGAGCAAATAAATACCCTATTTTGCAAGCATGAATTTTACACTTTATATCCACAAACCAGTGGCACAACTTTGCTGACATGTTTAGGTGGTTAAATATTCAAAAAGATAACCAGACAGAAAAAAAAAAGAAAGAAAAAAAACAACCCCACACAATAAGACAGCTCATCCTTGCCCAGCATGGACTGCACTGACCACAAGTTAAAAGTCTTCGCAACTGTTCCTACTCCTCCTCTGCCAATAAAGCTTCAGCTCATTCTAAGCTTACTACTTCAGTCTACAGGTCTCTGCTAATACATCCAGTTCTTCCATATCCATAGAAGAAAAGAACTAAACAATCAAATACACGAGCTATTGAGATGAATCAGCCTGTCTAGTTTGGTAGCCCATCTTTCACAAATCATTCGAGAAGTGCATTCTGTCAAAGGAAAAAAATCCTCATAGAGTGAAGGAAGGGGTGCTGTACATATAAGTCAAGCCAAATAATTGCATTTGGACCAGAAGTACATGGTCTTACCATACTGAAAGGGACAGATAGAGTGGGAAAAATACACTAAACACCAAAATAAAACAGACTAGAATTCACAAAAACAGTTTTCCTAAAATATTTGCCTGCATATAAGCATATAGATAAACTAATCAATGAAGTAAATTTCTTCCATATGCATGCATCAATTCACGATTTCATAATTTGTCCTATGCCTGGTTCAGAGAACAAATGAGTACCCATCCCTTAGGATGGTGATGGGATGGAACCCTGCTTTTGGGATTTTTGGGGAAAAGTAATGAGAGAAAGGGGCAAGGAAGTATGGCATGGTTTTAGCTTATGCCATGGCTGATAGGACACAGAGAATAATACTCCAGACTGGAGTCCTTACTCTGTAATGTATCATTACCAATTCTCATCTAATAGCTGTCTTCCAAAAAGCCCAAAGGAATCCACTTCAGATTATGAAGTCTAGGTCACCTCAAAACCAGGATTTATTTGCAAGTTATACTTTCACTGTAATAAACTGTTAACTACCTAATAGCTGTCATGACACTTTCAACACATGCAATTTTTGTCTTCCACTTGAGCCAGTCCTTTAAACTGCACTGATCTCCATTAATCATTCAACAAACTTGGCATACAGAAGCATCTAGAACACAAATGCCAACAGAAAACTTAACACTGAACAAACCACACTGCATAAGCAGATATCATGCAGATATCATTGCAAAAATCAAACCAGAGACCTTAGGACCAATCCTCCATTGCCTTTCACCAATCTAGGTAGAGATGACTCTGAGAAAAGTCAATACACTCCCTGGCACAAGAATTAGGGGGAGGCAGTCTCATGCAGGAAGCTGATGCATTTTGTTTCATGGGACTGGTGCACGAGAAGAGTTTTCATTTAATTTTTTTTTACTCTGCCGTGTTGTTTGCTTATCGTGCTCCTGTAGCTGCCAGGAGGTGAAAAAACATAATGCTTTGTTAGGGGCACTCAGTAAAGGTTGCATACAATACTGGTTATAAAACAAAATTGAGGAAGAAGCATAGACTGAAAGGCAGGGAGGACTACCAGCACTGAAGCAAGAAATAAACTTAATCATGTAAAATCCATATTCATTTATTAAGCTAATCATTTTAGTCCTGTGGTAAAAACACACAGCCAGCATCACCCAAACTAAAATGTACAAATTATGCAGCTCTGAAATAATAACAAGAATAAAGCAAAAGGCATAAAATGCCATAACTGGAGGCTTCGGATTACACTTCGTTGTAACTGTTACTAAGAACAGCCTATTTGCAAAATGATTTGGGTAGCTCTTATGCTCATAGGTTAGTAAACACATGGACAATAAGAGAGCAAATTAGCTTTTAAAAACCCTGCCTTATAGTTTCAGCAAATATTTTTCTAATAGAACTAATAGAAATATTTTACATGAACCTTGCAACATATCTGCCCAGCTTGAGAAGCAGATGTGCTGGGGAGTCAGGAGAGCACCTGTCTGTTATTACTGTCCTGAAACCCTCCCACCAGCTCTGCCACAACAGAAGTGGAAGGGTCAGTCTATACTGCTGCTGCTGCCCACAATTTGAAAGCAAATGGTGGCCTCAAGGACATCCCCAAGAAGCTTGGTCTTGTCACTGCATGGGCCATCATAGAGAATACCTACCAGACAGGGATGACCACACACAATGATAAAGGCAGAAGAACTACTCCTTCACATCCTTATGGGGAACTCAGCATAAAGATAATGAACCAATCAGTTCTGGTCTGGAGAGGTACAGCATCATGCTGTCAGCAAAGCCTTCAGAAGGAAAAGTGAAATAAAGTTGAAATAAAGTTGAAAAAAGTGAAATAAAGTTGCTGGGTAAGGAGCTGGCTGGAAGGCCGGGCCCAGAGAGTGGTGGTAAACGGAGTCAAATCCAGTTGGAGACCAGTCAAGAGTGGTGTTCCCCAGGGGTCGGTGCTGGGGCCTGTCCTCTTCAACATCTTTATTGATGACTTGGATGAGGGCATTGAGTGCACCCTCAGTAAGTTCGCGGATGACACCAAATTGGCAGGGAGTGTCGATCTGCCTGAGGGTAGCGAGGCCCTGCAGAGGGATCTGGATAGACTGGTGAGCTGGGTTGAAGCCAATGGGATGAAGTTCAACAGGACCAAATGCCGGGTCCTGCACTTTGGCCACAACAACCCCAGGCAGCGCTATAGGCTTGGGGCGGAGTGGCTGGAGGACTGTGTTGAGGAAACAGACCTGGGGGTACTGATTGATGCTCGGCTGAACATGAGCCAACAGTGTGCCCGGGTGGCCAAGAAGGCCAACGGCATTCTGGCTTGCATCAAAAACAGTGTTACTAGCAGGAACAGGGAGGTAATTGTCCCCCTGTACTCGGCATTGGTGCGGCCGCACCTCGAGTACTGTGTTCAGTTTTGGGCCTCTCACTGCAAGAAAGACATTGAGGCCCTGGAACGTGTTCAGAGGAGGGCTACGAAGCTGGTGAGGGGTCTGGAGCACAGGCCTTATGAGGAGCGGTTGAGGGAGCTGGGATTGTTCAGCCTGGAGAAGAGGAGGCTCAGGGGAGACCTTATAGCTCTCTATAACTTCCTGAAGGGAGGTTGTGGTGAGCTGGGGGTCGGCCTCTTCTCTCGTGTAATCAGTGATAGAACTAGAGGGAATGGTTTCAAGCTGTGCCAGGGGAGGTTCAGGCTGGACATTAGGAAGTATTACTACTCGGAAAGGGTAGTCAGGCGTTGGAATGCACTGCCCAGGGAGGTGGTGGAATCACCGACCATGGGAGTGTTCAAGACACGTTTGGATGTTGCGTTGAGGGGTATGATTTAGCTGGGAAGTATTGGTAATGGTTGGACTGGATGATCTTCTAGGTCTTTTCCAACCTCGATAATTCTGTGATTCTGTGATTCTGTGAAAGTCTAGTGTACCTACACAACATAGCAGCTGAGAAGAAAATATCACAATTTGCTGTACTGAGCCATCAGACAATGCAATTAAATCTAGAAGTGTGTTTCTAGAGGCCTTATGTCACTTTTAGTATGATTAGAAACAGAAAGTGTTCATAGCATCAAACCACTTAAAAATCCTGTGCTGTGCAGGTATACTTCTGCACTTATGGTGGCAGCCTGCTCCAGGGTAGGCAGACCTGTTGTGGCCTGGGGATGAAATCTGGCCCTTGCTTTTACAAGAAATTAATTACTGCAATTTTCCTCATCTCTTATGTTGGCCGCTGAAAGTTAGTACTAGCCTCCCAACTCAGACAGATTCTACAGAGCCAGGTAATATTATAGCAGAACCTGATGCTCAGATAAAAGTGGCTGTGGTAATTGAATTAAAAAGAATACAGCAGCAGGTGAAGAAAAGTCCAGTGTGATAGATACTGGCCCTTTTATCCTCTGGCTTATAACGGTTGGAAACTAGGGTGGGCTGTATGGATTTAAACATACAAAAGGATGTTAAATCTGTTTGTCTATTAAGTGTAAGTGGAAAAGATTGGCTGTACATGCATTTAATGACTGCTTTGAGCTGCTGTGTGCTGGTGGTAACTGTGTAGATAACTGCAGAAGAGAAACTGTGGAGACAAAACGGGTGGGGGACGAAAACGACAGCTATTTAGGGTAACAGAGAAACAGGAAGAAGATGCACGCAGGAGTCAGAGAGCAGGGAAGAGATGGGCAGTTCAGCAGAGGGAGCAAAACAACGTGTTCACATCAGAAGTTCACAAACAGCCAAGCCCTTTACTATACATGCAGTTCATCAACATCAGATCACCTCTAATGTCTACCACTACCAACTCCAGACAATACTTGCCAAACTCTGGGCTGCTTTCTCCCCTCCCTTCTCCCATTTGATGAAGATTCTGTGTAGTCATTTAATTCCAGCCCTGTCTGTTCCCAATTACATGTAGATTAAACTCAAGGTAGCAGTTATATAACATCTTCAAAGCCATTGCATTTGATCTTGCCAGTGCTGTACTTAGTTTTGATATACTGTGACTGGCTTGTCTCTCAGCAGCAGGCTGAGGAATACTGAATGCTTTATCACACTTCAGTCATAGAATGAAAACAAAAAACATATATGAAAGCTTGAACGAGTAACTCTGACAATTAAAACCAGACATTTTTAAATCGCGTAGTTAAAACAGTGCAAGCAAAAACACATAAAAGAATTGCTATAATCAAGGGGAACTTCAAGTCCTTGTCTAACACACTTCAGAAATACAAGACAATTCAGGCTTGTAGTGCTAGGAGACTGAAGTTCAAAGACACAGCAGATCAGTGAAAGCAAAGCAATAGCAAAACCTACACTGTAACCTTTCAAGCTGGTCACTCAAGTGCTACTGTAACTCTCCACAACTCTGTGCTAACAAGCACTGATGTAGTACAAAAAGGGTGAGAAACCTACACAGGCTACTGAGCGACCAATACCTGGTTAATAGTAAACAGGTAACAAGCTGACCCTTCTTCATCTCTTACATAAGAAATAAGGGCTAAAACTTGTGTTCAAGAGCTGGACAGGACCTCTCGCATCTTACCTCCACAGACTTGAAAATCAACATGGAATTAAACAGTTCATTTGTCTTCCCCTCTTCCAGAGGAGAGTTTCACATACTGTTTAGGAATTTCTACTAAGTGCAATATGGGTTTGTTGTTTTGGTTGTTTTTTTCCCTCCTTCAGCCAGTCTCTCCTCTGCTCTAGAAGAAAGATCAACATGTGATTCAAGATAATTTCCTCCTTTCGTTATGCCAGGTGTCATGGTTTTATGGTCATCAGTATTCCACATCGTAACATCATGTAGTGCACTGGGAATTAAAGTGTTAATGTCCCAGCTCAACATACTAAAGAGAAGACACTATGTTCCCCAGAAGACTGTTCACTGTGCTGATATCATTCTTGCACAGGGGGGAAGGCATATAAGGCGCTGTTGGGTCATCTGACTTCCTTTCGCTTTCCTTCATCGCTCTTCTGCTTCGTCTCTCCTTGCCGCTGCCCAACTGCGCGTACTGCTTCAGCATTACTGTAAGGCCTGAAGCTTTTTTTTTTTCCCCAGATACTCTCTCATTATATTTAGTAAATTAGTTTGTTCCCCCTCAGATTGTTGCCACTGTTCTTTTCTTTAATTACTTTGGGGTCCCCTGTTTCCCTTTTCCGGAGGTGCAGACTTCACGAAGTCCCTCCGCCCCACTAATCACGGAACTGGACTGAACCAGCCCGTAAACCGTTGACATTCTTGGTGGAGAATGCGGGCATCAGTCCGTTTTCCAGTTTATTAGAACGAATCCCTCTCTGCTCTCAGAGAGCTTTGTTAGGTTTCAACCAGGTTTCAAGATGAATGATGAAATCTGCTGGAAATTATGACCTTATAGCCTCTTCATCTTCACTGCCCCGAAACACGGAATTCTTCTTTTGCCAGTATTATTCCCTGGCCCTCCCAGCTGATCTTGCATCTGTACCCTATGATACATGCAAGGTGCAGCTGGCATTAGTAGGTTTACCTACAAACTCTGAACACATATTAGGATAAACACAATTAACAGTGGACCATGGCAAGCAGAGGTGATCGGGAAAATATTAGCAAGATAAAGTAAACATGCTTATTGTGAAGTTTCTTAGGACAGAGAAAGCAATAAGAACATTCTGTTTCCTGTAGTCATTTCTTATAGACTTGTTTTATTACTCTTTTGTTGATTTTTTTTTTTTAAATGGTTGTTGGTAGAGAACAGCTAGAAAAGCTAATAATTCAAAATATAAAGGCTGACATCGATTAATACTTTCCTAAACGTAAAGCCTATAGAAGATTTCTGGCAGTATCTGACCACCGTCTGTGATGCTGAATGGTTTTAGTTCTTTAGATTTAGCATGAAGGACTAGAGAATATAGCACATTTAGATTACAACTTGCTTGGGATAGGTATTTAAGTTTTGTTCTGCATATGTCCATAGCGTAGCAGTAGAGGACTATGACATACAGGTTTTGTTTGCTTGTTTTGGCATTGAGTATAAGTAATGAGGTAAGAGAGAGTAGAATAACACTGGAAAGCTTGCTGAGAGGATATACTTAACCTAACACTGAAGCCTCAGGAAGAGTTTTCGCTGTAAGATTGGCAAGTGTCCTGGAACAGCCAGACTCACACCCTAAAAGCTAGTCATGCTGATAAAGGCTGAGGGAGAAAAGCATTCAGTATCCCAGCCTCTTCACTATCTCATGTAAAGAGATCTCCTGCTTCCTTCAGGATAGTGCCCACATTTGAGACCTAAAGCCCACCAAATTTTCCTTAAAACCGTTATATTTAACTTCTCCATTTAAGTACACTTTTTAGATCCACCTGACCTCTTCAAAGATTCCATCATTTACTAAGACTTTATTGGGATTTATCTATTTCTTCTCTTTTCCTTCCTAAACATCACAGAAGACATATGGCATATCTATACATAATTTATATATAACTCTTCAGAATCTCAAATGGAAAATGAGACTGAAAAGGACCAACCAGTCACATTAAACCCATTGCAACCGTGTAGCAGACACTGCCTAGCACAGAACCAACAAAGCATCCACTTCACATAGACGCTCACAGAACATAAATAACCAACTAGGAAACAGACAAGAACCACAACTCTGCTACTCATGAGCTCTTACCTTAAAAGCCACCATAAACAAAATACCCCACAGAAACCACCTACTGCCCCACTGAAGCACAGAACAAGCTTGGAACCAGCTCAAACACTGGCATCCTCCCAGCTGCAGCACTCATCCTAAGCCATACAGGCCATTAAAGGCAGCATACAAGACCTCTCCTATGAGGAAAGGTTGAGAGAACTGAGGGAAGAGAAGGCTCCGGTTAGATAATAGGAGGAAGTTTTTCACTCACAGAGTGGTGACACGCTGGAACAGGTTGCCCAAGGAGATTGTGTATGTCCCATCCCTGGAGGCATTCAAGGATGTGGCTCTGGGCAGCCTGGTCCAGTGGTTGGCAACCCTGTACATAGCAGGGGGGTTGAAACTAGATGATCATTGTGGTCCTTTTCAACCTAGGCCATTCTATGATACTATGACCTCTTCTGCCCAAAGCAACTTTGCCCTGCAGCACAGTTCACCACTTCTCCTAGGCATTAGCTGCCTGCTTTTCCATGTCTCCATTAGTTCAGTAGAACTCACTTCAGTGAGAAATTAAAATAATCTCACCTTCCTGGCCTCAAGCCTTTTCTTTTGTCTAAGTTCTCATTCAAGAAAATCAGCTGGTGAGTCCCTCAGCTCCTCTTCTTGGCCTCAACCAAGAAGCAAAACACCTCTGCCACTCCCTGTGACCTTCCACAGGACCTCCCTCTGCCTTTTGCTTCCTCTTCCTTCATTGCTTCCAGATGTTGCCCTACCCTCTTAATTTGGTTCATCTGGGAAGAGCTGAACTTTCCTCGCCTGGGTCTCCAGGGGCTGCACACATATTCCATGTTCCAAAACCCTAAATCGTTTTCTGCCAAGTTTGTGTTTTTATTATTTCATAATTTCACAATCAGCATCGGTACAGCAATCAAAAGCCTGCATTCAGATGCCTGCATAGTAGAACAAACTGTACCAACTCTGTTATAGGCCTATGCTGAAAAAGCTCATAAAGGCAATGGTGGAGATTCTCTAGAGATTCTCATTATAATAGTACAAAATTACTTTTGTTTGCCAATTCTTTCCTGCTTTTTTTTTCCCCCTTAAATATTTATATATGCTATAATAGTATTATTTTTAGTGTTGATTATCTACCTTTTCCATGCAAGACTCTCAAACCCTTCATAGGCTAGTGGGCCAACTTCATAGCTGGCATTATAGTTTCTTCCTTTTCTGGATCTCTGACAATGTACATCAGCTGACAGAATGGTTATACATTTGAGGCCTTTTAAAAAAATATTATAAACAGATAAACTCTCAGTAATTATTGCAGTAAAGCCTAAACTCCCTCTTCTCCTAAGATTTAACTTTAATAATGAGGAGAGAAGGAAAAAAAAACAACAAAACAAAAACAAACAAACAAAAAACTGGAAAGTAATAAAGATCAGCTCAAATCTCACCAGTTTTTGCACCTTATGAAATATTTTTCAAGTTTACTTGATCCAAATCCTTACCTTGCGAAAGTTCATTCTACCACATTTATAATCATGTGAAATGAGCCCCTTGCATTAGTATACCTACAGAATATCCTCAGTGTTTCCATGGCATAATTGATATCTGCCAGAAGGATGGAAAACTCTGTTAATATCATTAAAATAGAACCACTGTTTTTGCCAGAAACATTTAATTATGAATTGTTTGAGATAACCTTCTAATCTTAGAATGATCTGCAAAAGTGACTGACTGCCTTTTTAGTAAGATGCTGGAAGGAGAAGGGACTTGCTGTCTAATCCTAGGAGACCTTCTCTTTCTAAGGGAAGTGTGAGTGAGACATTCCTAACACATGAAGATGAGGTAGTCCAGATGGGCTGCTGCTGTTTTTTTCAGCAGAAGTGTATGCCTTGACATTGCCTAAAAACACCCTATTCAAGGCTGGTTTGTTCTTTCCAGTCATAGGGTATTTTGATTGTTAACATACATAGCAGAATTTAACCCTGAGCTCAGATATTCATCATTATGAGTTTTGCAGACATATTCACTAAATTCCTTTGCCTGTGTATGCATACTAAGGAAACAAACAAACAAAAAAACAAACAAACTGATATAGTACAAATTTGTTGCTGGAGAGAATTCGATGGTAATTTTTTTTATATTTTATTTAATTTTTTTTTACTTTTGTGTTACTCATATATTTCTTATTAAATATATCTAAAGATCTGGAGGACCAACAGTGAGACATGCTAGCAGGCATGTCTTGTAAGGAAAAGTTGAAGATACTTGGGCTGTCCAATCTGGAGAAGAGGAGGCCCAGAAGTGACCTCATTAATCTCTGCATTGCCCTGAGGTGGGGGAGCAGAGAGAGGTGCAGGGCTCTGCTCCTGGTCACTGATGACAGGATGGCAATGGCATAAAACTGTGCCAAAGAGTCAGACTGGGCACTGAGAAACATTTCTGTGCTATGAGGGTAGTCAGACACTGGAATAGGCTTCCTAGTGAGGTGGTTGATTGCCCCTAAGCGTGTTCAAGATGTGTTTGGACAGTGCCACTGTTAATACGCTTAATCTTTTGCTTAGCTCTGAAGTGGTCAAGCTGTTGGAGTCAATGATGTTTGTAGGTCCCTTACAATTGAACTATGCTACTCCTGTCTAATTCTATTTTGTTCTATTCCAAGTCCTAATTCTACTACCAAAATACACCACATAAAATATTATAAAATAATTTTCCAGACTCTTCTAATTCCCTTTTGCTGTGAGTCCTTTGTCTTGTTCTTGTCTTCATGTCATTCTGGTGTATACAATTAAAAATGACCCCGTCTTCAAACTGGGTCAGACTTATAAGATTGCATTTGGACTATGCATACTTATGAGACTGGTATGGTATCAAGTAAGGATCCAATCACAGCCTCCTGCTGTAAGTCTTGTTTGTACCTTCAGAATTGCCTTGTTTCATTGTTTGTAATCACTACCATGAGAAGGGTGGGATCCTGACGGTCCTCTGATTCCTGACCTAACTTATCAGTATTTGATAGGATATTCTGTGTACTCTGTACAAAAACAATAAGCTACCAGAGAAAATCTATTCAGAAATCTGCCTTCTTGTGCAAAATTGCATATCATGGAAATGCTAAGGATGGAGCAGCCACCTCATACCCAGTGTATCCACCAATACATGTCTATGCATCCTTAGGACAATAGTCAAGGTTGAAAAAGTTGTCCTTCATTAACAGATACAAGCTCTGTCATGATGTAAGAAAAATGTTGGTATAATGAGCATTGAGAAAGCAGGTACTTAAGGAAGGCTATGTTAAAATACACCAGAAGTCTATCTTTTTTTCTCCAAACTTTATTAAAAAAAATAAAATATTAAAATAGATAATTTGTTCACTCTTTGCAGAAGAAATCTTGATGCCATTCAGTCAATCAGCAAGAAAAGACACAGTATCAGTGAAACTAATGGAAATAATTCCAGTGAAAAGGAAGATTTGAGTCAGGAATTAGTGTCTCTGTCCTCATTGCAAAGAATAAAGCTCCGGAATTTACCTAGAGCAAGATTTCAAAGAACAATAATAAAAGAGCATCCTTTTCTTAAATGCATAATGGAAGGAGTGAAACATTGTCTATCTATCCATTTTGAACAATAAAATAATATCTATTCGGATCAGAATAAGAGAAAGAAAAAGTGTTTTATAAACCACAGGCAGCTCCTAGATAAGAGAATTCAAATTAGTTCTATTACACTGAGCAAGAGCTAGCACTGGTCTAATGTTACAGGAATTATTAATTGAATAATGCATGCAGTCATACTATCAATATGTGTCAATACAGTAAATTAACAGTATTCAATCAATTCCAGTAAACACCAGTGAAAATGCTCTGGGAGATGAAGAGCTCTTTGCCAGAATGCTACTTACAGCAAATCATTCACAGACAATTTTTCTGGCCCTGTACAGGTGAATTCTTTCATGCCAAACTTGGAATTAAAGAGAAAAAGACTACAACATTCTCCTTTGCGATTTAAATCAGAAATGATTTTGCAAATCACAAGAAGAATCACGTGCAATCAGAATTCAAAAAATGTTGGAAGACATTTCTACTAACAAAAGAAATATGTATACATTTGAAAATTGCATATAATGTTGCCTGTCCTCACATTCTCCTTCATCTTGGATCACCTCCCACAAAAAGCCCCCCACAACCCCCTCAAACCCCCCCCAAACCCCCGATAGACCCCCCCCAACCCACCACCAGCCCCCCCCCCCCGTTCCCCCCCGTCCCCCCCACCTCACTCCCACTGAGCGATGGCGGCCAGGCCATCATGGCCACCCCGGCCAGCAGCGCTGCAAACAAGGCGTCTAAATGTACTTTAATTGCTATATTACCTTCAAAAATATAGATGGAATTTTAAGGATATATTTCCTGTTGTGAAGGGAAAGAAATAATAATAGAAACCAAATAATTACTCCATTTGCATACTGATAAATCATTTGTAATAAAATCCCCTTCTAGACAAGGAACACTGAACACTAGAGAGACTTACAAGCTGAGTAATAGCAAATGGCATCAAGAAAAGGTGTGGTCATAGGTGAAAGACTTCCACTACATTACTTTTCAACATATCTTTACTACTTATGCCAGAGTAACAGGTCAAGGTTTTGGAATATTCAGCATATGCCATGTTTATTAAGCAGGGGAAAAGAAAAAAAAAAAAAGAAAAGAAAAGAAAAAAAAAAAAAAAAATAGACCAGGGGAAAAAAAAAAAAAAAAAAAAAAAGCAAAAATACCTAAACTTCTTGAGCTCCAGAGCATTTTCTTGTGATTACATTTTTTTCTTTTTTTTTTTTTTAAAGCTGCTGAACCAATGTTTTAATTTAGCAAAGATAAATATCATTTCCTGTGTATGACTTGGAATGTTAAATCTCAGCCCAGAGGGAATATTTACAACCTGTAAACAGACTCAGATAATGGAAATTCTGACAAATCTCACCATTATGATGCTACTTGCCTTTATCTTGGAGGTTTTTTCTCTTCCTCCCTCACCCCTTACAAATATCCACTGCTGATTAAAATCCTTGTCTCGGGTGCTTATTAGAGCATCTCAGACATCTGTAACTAATTACATGTCTTCTTCTCACTTACTTTGAATTTGCTTTACCTTAGCATGTATAAAGTCAGCTTCTTTATGTTTGGAATCCATTTTGGTACCCTTTGCAAAACTTATTGGCAATAATGAAGCACAAGACTGATTACATTATTTGAAAGTTGGTACCTCTACATTTCCTGGAGCAAGGTGCCTGCCCACATCCCCTTTGCAAGCCCTTGGGAACCTCCATAGCATCATGTATTATATAAAACATCAGTCCCCTTTATGCCGAAACTTGTCTTCACAAACACTGCTTCAATAATGCAGAGCTCTCCTGCTTGCTCTGGCTGGATTTTCTATCTTATACTGCCACCATAAAGGAGGAGGTCTCGTTTTAATATTGCCAGTATGGAATAAAAGTCTGGAGGCCCATGATGGGTTCTTTCAACTCATATTGTGAGTGCTCACCTGTGAGGCTGTTTTCAGGATGCTTTCAGACCTCATGGATTACTGCTTTTGTGAGCCCCCCTGAGCATACTGCCCAGGATGACAGTTGTGGACAAAACAGACAGTGACTCAACGGACATGCTAAATTCAGCCGCTAGTGTGGCCTCGGATACCTCCCTCTGATTGATTGAATGATTCCTTGACACATTTTTGTCAGTAACATTTCTTTTCCGTTATTAAGGGTACCTCAGTCTTTTACAATGGGCTAGTACATACAGTTGATGTCAGAAAACTTTGTTTTTTCCAGCCTCCTTGCTCACAGCCATTGTCATTCCTGGACTTAGAATTAGGCTTGCAATGCATTATTATTCAATCACCTAGACTCATATTAATATAATTTAATCTTGCTGTATTCAAGTCACCAAATGAGGGGCCCTCCCCTCCCATCCCCTTTTTATTCCTTCACAGTTGAAACAGGCTTGCAGATTTGCCTGCTCCTTTTATTTCTTTTTTCTTTTTTTTTTTTTCATTTTTATTTACCCCAGATATCTTTGATATGTGCCTTGGTCAAATGAAGCCAGAGCCTTAGCTGAGTACCAGCTAGAATATATGTATTTGTAGAACTATTCCCATCACTATTAAAATGATATGATATTAAAATAGTATTCTAGTACCTGAAGGGGGCCTACAGGAAAGCTGGGGAGGGACTTTTTATAAGGGCAGGTAGCAACAGGATGAGAGGAAATGGCTTTAAACTGAAAAAAAGGTAAATTTAGATATTAGGAAGAAATTCTTTACTGTGAGGGTGGTGAGACACTGGAATGGGTTGCTCAGAGAGGTTGTGGATGCCCCCTCCCAGGAGGCACTGAAGGTCAGGCTGGATGAGGTTTCAAGCAACCCGGTCTAATGGGAGGAGCCCCTGCCTGTAACAGGGAGTTGAAACTAGCTGAGCTTAAGTGTCCCTTCCAAACTAAACCATTCTATGATTCTATGATTCTGTGAAATAGGTGTGGTTGTCTCTAACCAGGTCTGACAGCAAAGCTAGAGAACAGTTAGCTGGTATGGCTGCAGCCTCAACATCCTCAGTCCTTGTATGTCTCTCACAATACCAATCAATACCTTGTAAACGTGCTGGAATTCATCCATTCATTTATATTCTTCTTTAAGTTTTGCTGCATTTCTACAATTGTCTAGGATAGAATATTCCCTGTATTAAAACTAGATTATCATAAAACTTTCTTTTGTCCTGTGGAATAAAATTTTCCACATTATCTTTGATCAAGATTGGGATTTGTAAAGCAAAATGTACAAATTACTGTTTGTTAAAACTTCTTTTAATTAATATCATAATTCCTGTGATAAGAAACATCACCAGCCTGTGTTTGTTCTCACACACAATGTAGTCGGCTTCAGCATGGTTATTCCTTATCTTCATAGAAAATGATCTCCAGATCTTGAACTCTTATCTTCTGATAGGCAGCAGAATATATTAATATGCTACTCTGCTAGTGTGCCATGTGCTAAATATTTCGTATTGTTCTTTGGGTCCCAGTATTCACAGTAACTGGGGCATTTATTATTTCTGCATTCAAGAAATGAAGAGGAATATAAAACCTTTAAAATTTTTCTCCTGGAAACATATTGTTATAATGGGAAATTGTGGGAGATATTAATTAATGTCAGTTGCCTTGTTGACTTGACTGTGTACAACTATACAGTCTCTTAAGAGAAGTCTTCTCCTATGTGTCTTCACAAACTGCTGAAACGTTTGAATATTTCAAAGTTCAGCTACTAGAGACTAATTTAGGGAAATCTAAATATATAGCAAGCAAATCAACTCAAATGCATGCCTCACTGCATCAATTACAGCTAGAAAAAGGATAAACCTTTTTGCAAGTGAAACAACCTGTAGTGTGACTTTCAAGATGACCAGGAAGGTTTTGTTTCCTGTTTAACAAGAAAAGACCAAAATGCCTTCAAAACAAGTCAAAATCTCCAACATAAGAAACAGCTTTTGATCTATATCTCTCCGTCAGTATGTCATTGTATGACAACATATAACAAAATCACATTTCACAGTGCATCCCCTACCTCTTTCTCCACAATACTTTTCTCCCTGTAGCTGCGGTTCTCCTAGTAATATTCAGATCAAAACCATTTTTTGAGCTCCAAATTCCTGACAAAAAAAAGTAAAATTCAGTGGAATTATTTGTGTTCATGTGTTCTGTAAATGTGAAAAAACCCAAACCCATGGAAAAAAAAACAACAAAAAAAAAAAACCAAAAAACTGCTCCAAACAGAAACCAGCTGTATTGAAGCATATATAGGAGCATGTATAATTTTCCATAGCCTTGGGCAAGAAATCTATGCATAGAAAAATTCCTAAGGTGTCAGAGTAACCAGAAATGCATTAACAAGCAGACACTTAAGGACTGATTATGAAGATTTACCAGATGGATATTAAATAAAATTTTGGATTTTTACCTTTATATTTCCCAAGTTATCTTTATTTAGCTGGAGTCGACAATTTTACTCTCCCTGCTCCCAGTACAGGAACATCTTAACACTTGATTGTGGAATTTCAGTCCCATTTTCTTCCTATTTTGATTCACAATACTTCATGCAGTATCCTGTTCAAATCCTTTTTCTCTAAGCAGTCAAAAGGTTAAAAAGAAATCTTTAAATAAGCACAAGTATTTTTCATATAAATACAATTATAGAAAGAGTGTCCTCTTAAATAATACTCACATTGTGAGCACACAGTTTCCTTTCAAAAAGTGAAAAAAAGACAACTTCACATGCCGTCTTACATGTCCAGAAAAATGATGTTACTCAGACACTGTTTTTAGGAGTCTGGGCCTATAAATGTCCAGAAATTTACTCTCCAGCCTCCACAGCTGTTTTGACATCATTTACACACACTATTATTTTTTTTTTTCCACAACAGTATTCAGTATTCTCTATACCAATCTCAAATGATAACAGCTATTGGTCACCAATACTGTGGTTGAACTGTCGATCTGGATTCAAAATCTCCAGATGTGAATTACCAATTCCCTGAGCTCTGCAATCCCTCCAAGTGTCCATTCTCATGGTAACTGTAAATACTGCTGGATTATGAGGGATCTCTGACTAATGTGCGATTTGCAAAAAGAAAAAAAAAACACACACACAAAAATCTTTCTATGATGGACTATACATAAAAACCCCCTTGAACTCACACAAGTGCTCTGAATATTATCTCAGTGACAATTTCTGTGCCACCAGTTTATTTATCTCTCAGGAATAATAAGATCTTCAATAGCTCTACTTAGTCCTTGCCCTGTATCCCCAAAACAGAGATACAGATAAAAATGGTTTTGATATGTGAACAAAGAGAAAGAGAGGGAGAAAATTTTGTTGCTCTCCCTAAACAAGTTGTCTGACAGGGAATGAAGAGAGATGTAATGTGCATATGCACTATTGTGGGAAAACCTATTTGGGTCTATTACAATAAAAAACAGATGAAGAACAGTCCATCTGTGCACAAATATGACCCCTGTGATGCTGCCAACATCAGAGTGATCTGCCAAATGATACCATCTGTACAAATGGAAATTCTTCTATGGGCAGATTGAGCTCACGTGCAGATTTAGTAAAACTCTTAAAGGAGTACTGTATCTAGAGGAACCGACCACTTCAGAGGCAGAGGAAACTTACTATCTGCTAATTCTTGTTCTGCTGCATGGCCCAATGAGACCCTGAAAGACATAGTCCTAAAGATCAGTGGAGAAAAGGAGGGTATTTGTGAACTTTTCCACCTCTTGGGATCTCTGTTTAGGACAAGTGTGCCTTGCTCTCTCTCCCAGCCAGAAAGGACAAGTTCTTCCATTCTTCCACTCTAGGAGGATTCCTCTTTGTCACCTCAGTTAAGGCAACTGGAAGTTCTTGGTTCACAGCTTCACTGTCACCAAATCACAAGGTTGGCAATCCAGGATTCCTGGTTTTGAGTGGAGAAGTTCATTTCACAGTGTTTCTCAACTATGCAGAAGGTACTTGACCACCTAACACAACACCCTACAAGTGCCTTCAGTGATCCCACTTCTCTGTGGCCAGGCATGCAAAATCATAGCATAGATGGCTGAATCCACAGGGGTTTTAACCATTTCTTTGAGGTCAACTGTCCTAGCAGGAGGACTGTGGGAACTCTGGTATCCTGGAATACAGAGGGATTGTCTGAGTTCAGCAGCACTTTTGCAGTTCTAAAGGAGATTGCCGAGAATTTTGAATGAATGCCAAGAAAAACACCAGGAGGATCACATGGCCCAGAAGAGAGGCAGTCAATCCCTGGAAATAGCTTATATTTGGTGTCAAGTAAATACTCCGACATAGATACAATCTTCTTTTAAAGGAGTTGCTTGAGAAATGAAGATATCATAGACTCTTTAGGGACCCTACAAGTCACAGGGAGCTGCCTTGGGCTAGGATCTGCCCACAGACACTATGAAGCTGGAAACTAGTCTCTTCTAAAACATAGAGTTAAAAGTAGCTGTGGAAGTCACTTTACCTGCTGCTGAGTCCCATTGCCAATTGATCTGGGTTTACAATCACTTTTTAAAACACTCATCAGTCCCCCGTTGCTTTGAAAAAGACCGGCACAAAAAAAGGAGAGAGTAATTGACTTCACAGGGAAACAGAAACTGACTATGCATAAAGCACTGCCAAGAAAGCAAAAGCAAATTAAAAAAAAAAAAAAAAGATAAACACATTTTTCCTTTTATCCTCTTTCTCCGAGGCATTTTGGGTGCTACTTGTAACAGCTAGCAATAAGAAAATCAGAAATAAATTTTGCTGATAATAGCCCTTTGCTGTTTTAACATGAATATATCTTCTGATGCCAATTTATAAACATCTGTTGTAGCACTTATTGTGTGACAGTAACTGATAGGGGATTTTTCTTTATTTAGGGGCATGTTGCAAGGCAGTAAAACCAGATACCTTGTGAGCAGTGAAACCAGACGTCTGATCTTTTTGAGAAATACGCAGTCAAAGCCTAAATAGATAAACTCCCTTGGTTCCTCCTTGAACCCTGGCCAGGCTTTGAGTGGAGTCCAAAAGGAGGATGACGCCAGATGTTTCTGTACATTCAGCTATGTAACTTATGTAAGTATATTCAACCATGTAAAGACTGGACCACCTTGCAGCAACTTTGGAGATCTAACCTATGAGTGGACACACTGCATAGGACCTCCCATTTGCTGGGAAATGCTCTCCAAATCCTTGCTGGAACTGGTGCTCACAGACAGTAGATGTGGATAATGGTAAAGTATTGGGGAAATTGGTGACGTGTCTTTCTTAATCACTATAGTTAATCTTATGTAGTAATGATTAGTTGCATTACCTTGTTCTGATTTATTCTTGCTGCACTATTCCGCTTATTATTTAATTGCTTTAAACATAAGTAAATTCACTTATTTAACTTGGTGCATGTGTTCTTTGTGCTGACCACTTCCATTGGCAAAACTCATCATAGACCTGTAAGCACTTTCATTTGTTATTATTTTCACAGAAAGTATTTGGATACTTCAGACAGAAGGATGCTAAGTTTATGCATTTTCATCTTGCTGTCTTTCAACATAGGGAAATTTCTTCATATTTCTTATGTAGAAACAAAAAGTCTGTAACCTGTATTTTCAGGTCCTATCTGAGATCAGGCCTTTTGTATCCACAAGTATTGACTGATTAATCTTCAGGTGCCAATCAGGATTTAGTCTGCAATGGTGAGAAATGAACTGATTAGCTTGAGGGATCAAAGTCCAGGAACAACTACTGTAATGTTAAGACAGGGACTTCGGGATGTCTCCTTAGGCATGATAGAGGTAGGCATCCAGCACAGCAGGAGTGTTGTGGACAAGTAGATTTCTTTAACCCCATGCTTTTCCAGCCCCCACCTGCTGTATACAGCACAAAAGAATACACCCCCCTCTCTCCAAAGATAGAGCTTCAGCTCTTTGCTTTCAAAAATTAATAGTTATTTTCTCCCTCTTTGAGAACACAGCTACCATAAGACAGGGGTTCATTCTTTTACATAAATAGATCAGCTTCCAAAACTGCAGAAGAGCTACATATTTTGCCATATTCCTTAGCATAAAGGAATTCACAGCTATGGATCTCCCAAGAATACGTTAAAGTTCCCAACAGAGAATATTCTCTATCCCCATCCGCAGAAAAAATAAGACAGTAAAACAGCCTTGTTTTGAGGACAAGTAGCTACCAGGTAGATAGATCAACCATCAAAGACTGTTTTATAGGAAATATAAGCAGCCTATGGAACACAGACTGGAGTTTCTCCCTGACAAGAAGCACCCTGATTACAAGTTTATGACCCACATAACTTGTAATTAAAAAAATAAAAATTCAGCCAGTTATTACACTTGATGAGAACTGCCACTCTCCAAAATGTTCCTGCTGAATTTAGGTTGTTTTTTGTCATTGTTTTTTGTTTGTTTTTTTGGTCAAGAAAAGCATGACACCATTCAAAAATGTGTTGTTTTTCCTTTCCTTTTTTTTTTTTTTTTTTTTTCCTGTAGGTTTTTTTGTTTTTGGTTTTTGGTTTTTGGTTTTTTTTAATGCAGCTATGTAGTTGTGAGACGACTGATTGATATATGCTGTCAATGGACCAGTTTCCAAGGCGATGGTGACAGCTCTTCCAATAAGTAACTTTAAAACTAGGCTTTGAGGTGGAAAGAAATATGTATAAATATAGGTATAACAGAATGCCTTCTGTTCAAAATGATTTTTTTTTCTTCCAAGAAATGTTTTAGATGTTGACAACCAAGCTGTATCAGAAAACTAATCAGCACATCAACACCTCAGAGTCAAAACGAAATGCAGACTCCACTTAACTTGAATGGCAGTTTCACAGTGACACTTAAATCTTCTGTGAAAATTTTTATGGAACAGAACCAAAACCTGAAACATTTGGATTTTTCACTTTGCCAGTCTTTCTGTGAGATACTAAGACATCAGTTTTGGGGTAAATCTGTGCTTGTGTGTGTGTATGTTATGCATTAGCTTAGTCCTCAGATCTGTGAAGGCTTTAGTTCAGGAAAGTGATTTGACTTGAGTTTGTTCACTGAAGACATTCAGCCTGTTGTCTACATTTTGCAGGCATACTAAGTTCTCTGGGACATGTCTGAGTTTAACTACTAAAGAAATTTTACATGTAGTTTACATGTTTTACATGTAGTTTACATGTAGGGAAGATTCAGTGCTTTCTTCCTCATGATTATGACATCCTTTGAAAAAAGGTATTCAAGAAGTATTTGTCCACATATTTTCAGCGTGGACTTCTTCCAGTTTGCTACATCACTTTGTAATAATAGAATTCAGAAAGCTGTGGTTAGTCTGCCCTTACCAGAGTAACTATTTTCCTTTTGAAGAACTGCTTTGATCCAAGAAAATATATAATAGAATATTACTATGAGAATACTAGGCACATGTAAACCACTTAGTCAAGTGTGATTTCAACCTTTTAGCTTATATACATAGCGTATCTTATTCCAATTATCTTCACTCACTCTGTATTAAATACTTAGAAAATGGAACTCAGGAGGGATGTGTTGTTCTCATTAAAGTCTGCTGCACAGAACAGTGCATATCCAAGTGAAAATAATAAAAATGAAACTTATTATTGAGAGTTAAATAGTTAGCTAATTTTAGAATTTCCTGCTGATAACATAGCTTTTGATGCATTTCTTATGCAATACATAAAACAAATAATAAAAGCAAGTGGTATTGTTTTCCTCATGCAAGATAATTTAACTAAACATTTTCTACTTTTTCCCACTGAAAAGTAATTTCAACTAAAGTTGCACAGGTTGCATTATCAGCAAGATATTACCTTTCTCTAAGCAGTTGACACAGTGGGGGATATTCCAAGGACAACTGTTCTTTTCTGTTTGAGAGAGTTTATAAACTATCAGGCAGCCATTTATTCCACCTAGGTGAAGGTCTTTCTTGAAGGATAATTGATTATGTCCATCTGATCATGATGTAGATCCAACATTATCAGGAGGATGGTCCTTTTTAGAGCCAATGTAAATGTTCAGAGGTGCACTTAAAGCCATAGCCCTTTCTCCTATTTCAGACACAGTCTGCATGTAATGATTCTTCCCAAGTACGGTATAGATTTAACTGTGAGTTCAAGACTGCACTATCTATGTCAGTCTGACAATGTTGTTTCTTCATGCCATCCTAAGAGATATTTTTTTTTCAACTTCATAAACCAAAAACCTAGCTCTAAACTTTTGCTTTAGTTTTATTTAAAGTCATTACAGGAAAAGACATTTGAAACATAGGCCTCAAAATGTAAGAACAGAGTTCATCTCAGCTGGCTTCACACCTCAAGTAGTTAAGGCTTCAAAGAATACCACTGTACACATTTTAGATCATTTTATCTTTTCTTTTACATAAAAACAAAAGAATGTGCATGTATTATGAACAATAATGAACTAGAGCGGTGAGCCTACGACATTTAAAAGATTAATCAATCTACAGGAAAGAGACGGATGACCATTGATTACTATGCACACGTGTTCAAGATGATAGATGAGTGCCATCAGACCATTGATCTTTGTGAATTAGCCTGACTTTGGTCAACTATCCATTGTCTTTGGGACTTCTACCATTAGCAGCTAGGAAAAAAAAAAAAAAAAAAAAAAAAAAGCTCTTACACTGCATTCCAAGCCATTTCTTTGAGCAAAGTCTCATTGATAAGGCTAGGCTACAGCTCATTCCAATCTTACAACCATTCTACAAATAGAAAAGAGACTGTTGAATTTTTCTCTGTCCTGCATAAAAACTTTTTTTTTTTTTGCATTTTTCTCTCAAGACCCATTTTCACTTTCCTTCTGTCATATTTTTTCTCATTAAAGTGTAAACACATATTTCAAGAACAAGTTAAAAATGTAAGGAATCATTCCACAAAGACGGAAACATTTACCAAAGCCTTCCTCTGTCCTTAATTTTGATCTTATGCTTTACTTCTACAGCTGAACCACATTAGAACAGCTTCAAACAATTACTTCTGGTATTCTCCAATGGAAGCAAGACTCAGAAAATCATATGGAAAACAGGTGTGAATTTTCTGCTGGCCTTTGAGTCAACAGCTCCTTCCAATCTTGTATCAAGTTCAAACTTACTCAGTAAACCTTCAAGTCTTGTACCTAAGTAATTGATGAAAACACTAAAGAGGACTGTCCCTAAAATGGAGCCCTGGGGACCCCCACCAGTGACTGCCTACCAGCTTGATGTAACTTCATTCACTAGAACCCATTGAGCCTAACCCATCAGCCAATTGCTCACCCATCACATTATATTTATGTCAAGCTATATGATGGGCATTTTGCTGAAATCTAAGATATATCAGCTGAATTGACTTTGTCAGCTAGGTGGGTACCTTGCCATAAAATGAAAATAAGTTTGTTAAACAGGTCTTTCCCCTCATGAACCTCTGTTTGTTCTTTGGCTGTGACCAATGACTGCAGTGTTTTTCAGTTGTTTTTTTTAACAGCTCCCAGAATAATCTATATAATTCTTCTGCTTGAGATTTTAATGCTAATAATGAAAACAGTAAAGTATGTAAGGTAGAAACATCAAAATATGAGCTTTTCATTCTGTCTTCCTCCCTTGTCCAGAAAGGGACTGCAAGGGAAAGATCACTTTAGGTCTGAGGCAGACCACACACAAACCTGTTGGTAGGCCCACGTGGAGACAGGATCTCAAGACACAAGCAAATATTAATGAGTCTATTCTACGCTTCTGTGCAACCAGTAAATAGTCTCACTTTTGGTATCTGGAAGAAGATCCCTGCTGCATACAGTAGATTAACATCTAAGACATCAAAGTGCCAACAGACAGCTCAGACATTCAAATTACTGCTGAACACTGTGCTAGTCCTAATGTTCTACAAATCAGTCTCCACTGTGAAAGACTACTTTTAATAAACAACTGTGCATCACAGCTCTCACTAAGCAGGGTCTAATATGCTTACCTGGAAGAAAGAAAGCAAAAGGTACCTGCTTTAGACAACACTGTAGCAGATCGAGATAAGGTTAGAGAAATTTATCAATTTCACCATGCTCAAGATGTGAGATAATCACAAATATCTCAAATACATCTCATGGAAAGTTATGTAACTTGTTAAGACTCATTCAACGTCCAAACAGATTTGGAAACAGATGACCAAAATTAGTTTTCATCCCATGGATAATTCAAATATTTCAATGTTTGTTTGAATTCAGAATTAAGATGGAAATTCTACTTTCAAACGATTCATGGAGGCTTCAGTTTCAAATAAATGACTCAGAAATGTCAAAATTAAGTTTGACATTGCCAACTGAGTCACAATATTTTGTCATCTGCAAACTTTTCCCACTTCACTGCATCACATAAGAATTTTTGTAAAGGAGAGGTGTATGCTCAGCACAGATCTGCGTTGTCCATCAGCGCTAGAAAACTTGAAACTCCCAAGGTCCATGCTCTCTCCACTGCAGTTGAGATTCCATTCAGACAACGGGTATAATGATACCCTGTGCCCATCTGGCTTCCAGGAAGACCCTCCAGTTCAATCAAACAAAACTTGTGTACTATCTATCTTATTTAACTAGGGAAAATTTCCATTGTATGAAAACTTAGTCATAATAAAATAAAGAAGTCTACAAGAACTGTGAGAATTTCAAGAACATCTGCTAAAGTTCCTTTCTTCTACTGTTGTTATAAGAACATGATTCTGATTCTTGGGTTGTTTAGCACCTCTTGCAATATTATAGGACAAAGTGACCATAAGTCCAACCCAAACCCTGTGATTGATCTCTTGTACAGAAACCAAACTATTTTACTTCTTTTTCTTTTCAGTGTAGCTGTTCACACTTCAGTCTACTGCCAGATGCTTATTTTCTGTAGGATTGTCATATCTTTTAACAAGTCTTTTATTCTCTTAAAAAATATTTCCACTTAATCATTTCAGTTGACCAACGTGATTTGTTCACAGTATTAAGTTCATACTGACCAAATTTGTGAAATTCTAACGAAAAGTATGTTTTTGATACAAATCTTCTTGAGAGAATGATTTAACTTCCTTTGATTGTCTTTCACATATATTGTATAAACAATAAATCGTTCACATAAATTGTATAAAGTTGTACAACAGTTTGTCTGCTTTCCACACGTAGTAGTTTCAAGAGCATTATAGAATTAAATAAGAGCCCTCTGCTGTTTTTTTTCCTTTTTTTTTTTTTGAGCAACAGCTGTGAAATTGTTGTTTCGAGTATTCAAAAAACAAACAAAAAACCTATTGAGCAATATCCACGATTAGTACAACTTCATCTGAGATTCTTAATGTCGTATCAAGATGAACCTTATTATAGTTGTCCTTCCACCATGCTTCTCCTGATCTACTCTTATGAAACATGTGAATGACGTGTTTCTTTGAAACGCACAAAAAGTATGGCAGATTAAAAAAAAAAACACAGATGAAAGGATTATTATGTCATTTGTATGCATAATTTCTTTGACATATTACTCAACAATTAATCCAGACAGCAACCTAGTTACAGGTCCTTTTCTCTTACATAAAAGAGGTATGAAGAGTTCTTAAATTTTCTTCATTAATCAGAAAAAAATTAGCTCAAGTGCCTTATACATGGACAAGGTTGTCACAGTATTTCATACGAGGTATATGCATTTATTTCATTGAGTTGTTTGCATTGGACACTTGAGTTTGAGGTTATGGATATTAAATATACAGTCAGCTCTCTGCTTTGCCTTCATCCTCACCTGAGTCATGTGCCTATTTCATTTGTGCTTCCTTTCCACTGGGAAGTAGATTTCTGGCCTCAGAAATTGTTCCGCATTTTCATATTGTTGTGTGGAATAACTGATATTCTCTGCATCTGCTTCCTCAGCCAACGTTTTCCCTGGAGTATCATTATTAAAGCTTTTGGGAGAAAAGAATTTTCAGACTTTAAGTTTGTGAATAATTTCAATCTTATACAGTTCTATTTTTCAGACTTTTGTTATTCATGAAGAATGTTACTATTATTCTGGCTTTAAGCAGCTATGCCTCCACTTTTATAAGACCTAAGTTGTGTGATGTTGTGCGCCAAAATATTTCTAGAAAGTAATTTTAAAGGAGCAGTGTCCCAGATATCGACTTGAAAGCAGCTCTTGAAGCATTATGAAAGCACTTTGGAATCTCCAGATGAAAAGACCTAGGTAAGACCTAAGGGAATTCTGTCTATTTCTGGGAGGACATTTAATTTTCTAGACTATTTGACTTGTGTGTCCTCTGAGTTCCATCAGCAAGTGTAAGCATTTCCTTTCTTTCTTCTCTAAAATAAAAAAAAAAAAAGTCTGTGTACTCCCTTTGTTATGGCTAATCGTGATATTCACTTTTCTCAGTTTTTGAAGGATATAATTCCTTGCTTTTCAGCTCCTTCTCCTTCCAGATTTATGTTTAAGGAATTTATTCATAGCACATGAAGCAGATAGGATGTAATTATGTCTAAAAACAGGGTACACTGACTGAAGAAACTTTCCTACAGGCTCATAACTCTCATTCAGTATGGTTTCCAGAGAACAAGACAACCCTTAAAGTTTCATTTGGCTTGCTGTTCACAGCCTTCCTTACATCATTTCTAAGGTCAACCCCATTTACCCTTAAATCCAGGCTCCCTGCCACTGTTTCCCTTACCTTTATTCCTCTTCCTTTCTCACACTATTTTTTTGTTTTGTTTTGTTTTTGTTTTTGTTTTTGTTTTAACCTATGCAAATACACCTGGAAATTTTTCCATCAATATTATTTCCAGCAAAAATAGTGAATTTTACTCCTTAATTAATACAGGATGATTTTACAGAATGTTTACCTTTCCAACTAAAAAAAAATTGGAAATTAAAAGGGAAAACAAAGAAAATTCTCTCAGCTTTTCCCAGGGTTCCTCAGTCAGGCTAACTCCCTTAATGTGAACATTCATAGCTTACAGAACTCATCCAGGAGTTAGTAAATGAGATGTTGTCTGAAATGCATTTTAATATTCTCCCACTCAGATTACTTCAAACAAACATCATCACAATTACAACAGCAGCACTCTTAAGTGTATCTCTACACATCTAAATAACCTAGCATGTCTGTACCTGGGAAGAACCAAGTCTACAGAAGTACCAGCTCACACCTCTGTACATGGCTCCTCCAGAAACCCTAGGAAACATTGTTTGGGGTGGCGTATTTAAGCAGGACAGCTTTCTCTTATCTTACAGTCTGAGGGCTGTCAGAACATTTTAGTTCCCTGTGCTTGGAAAAAAAAAAAAAAAAAAATAGAACATAGCAGTGAGAGCACTGAAGGACACATCCATTGGTATTCTACTGAAAAAGTTACTCAGATGTTGTCAAGTCATCCATCTGTCCCATCTTTTTTAGTGCCACTCAAAAAGTGAAGTTTGCCTTTATGTGCAATGTCTGTGATGAGGTAAGTCCTAACTTGTGTGGCTAAAGCATATGCATGTCCTGTGTAACTTTGAGAAAGGGAAAATACAAAAAAACAAGTTATCTCCTGCCCTGTACACTGCTGCAACCTGTTTTCTGTGTCACATTTTCACTGTTTCCTGCTGTAATTGAGGCTATTTTTCATTCTAAGTTGCATTTTTGTCTCAAAAATGTAGGTAGGGGACAGGAGTGCCTTTCTTCGGCTCTGAGGAGGGCAGTTTTCAAAGGATGCTCCACAAAAGCTGCTGTGCCAAACTGTGCCCTCTGATTCAGGAAATCTCACCCTTCGCAATGCTCTCTGCATGCCATACATAGGAAATGGTAGTGACCTGTCTAACCATCCTTACAGTGAAGTCCAAATTTTTGAGTGAGCTTCAAAGTATTCACAGTCCTTCAAAATCCTCTGTGTTTAGACTGAGCAAAGACACCACTTCATTTCAGTAGTGGAAAAAAGCTGAAATGGGGGCCCAGTAGAAATAATCAACACTGAAACATCTTTCAGCACATGACTGCTGAAAAGTTTGTGCAGTAAGGTCCCAGGAGTATTAACAGCCCTTAGCAGAGCAGGCATAGGCTGCTCCCCCACTCCCAGAAGCCTACAGCACTTGACTCCTCCTTTATGCACATTATGTCTCAGGAAGGCTAATGTGGCCCTGCTTTTCCCAAGGCACTGCCCATTAATGAAGCTAATGGTTAATGCCCTGCTGCAGCTTCACCCCCTTCCTCTATAGAAATGCCCCCCCAGGAGTGGGGTGCACCGTGGGGAGCTTCTCACAACATCACAGTTCCTATACCTAATTTGAAGAGAATTGAATTCATGCTCTGGTGTGGGTGAAGAGATCCTGTACTGCTCCAGATTTATTGTAGTAGCCTAACAAATGTCTCCCCAGGGAGATCTTGTACACAGAGTTTAAACCAGCATTAAGCTTGTGGCTGTGTGACTGAGGTGGAGAAACTGAAAAACTCCAGCAACGTATAACATTTACCTGAAACATACCCCTGTCATGGCCTCAGTCTTAGTAGCAATGAATCCATTTCTCGTACACCTTGAACTGCTGTAAGCTTTGTAACTCCTTTTAAAGACATGCACGCAATCTCAAAGGCATGCATTAAAATCTCTTTGTTTCAGAATTTTATTTTAGGCCTATGCTTGATGAGCCATTGATTAATTATTTCCCTGATCACCTCCTGAACAGTATTTGTTTACATCACCACAGTTCTCTATAAAACAAATAACTAAATGACTATTTCTGAATAACTATTTCCGATTCTCCAAGTCTGCTGCAACAGCTGGGTTTTTGTTTGTTTGTTTGTTTGTTTGTTTTGTTTTTTCTTCCACAGCTCATTCTGTTTCCAGAAACAAGACATGGCCATGGTCGAAAGGATAAAAACTGCAGAGAGGAGACTGAAAGGCCTGGGGTACAGAGGGGCTCTCCCCAAGGTACAGGCAGACCAGATAATTTCCACAGCTGTTCTTCATAGAGGAGAAGTGAGAAAAGTGTTAGTGACCATGGAGATCCAAAGCTCTGTCAATGAATATTCATTTTCCTAAGACTTAAGCCAAGGACCAGTCAAGCTTCCCCTCAGAGCGCTACCTTATGCCCAGGATCAGCAGCTAGCTCAGGAGAATGTTACTCACTCTATTCCATCTCTTCCGAAGTTCTCAGTAGCAGACCTGGAGCAAAATGTCCTGTCTCTTCTTTTTTAGTGAAAGCAGACACAGGGGACTCCTGTGCAGCCAAGATTCTCATACATCCAGATGCCTCTTGGTCCAGAGAATTAGGTATGAAATTTCCTTCCTGTGAGTTAGCCCTGGAAAAAAAATAAAAATACCCAGAACAAACAAAAGAGATTGAAGCACCTTTAATTATGTTTTTCTTGCCCTTCATAATCACCAGACAAAGCAGAGCTCTACATATGCATGATTAATGTGATAATCTACCACCTAATTTACAACTAAGGCACAGCAAATAATGTGGAGGCTTTGTTTGTTGAAGTAGACATTCATATACTTACCAACAAATAACACACCCAATCTGTAGTGAGAAGGCTCAATATGGCTATGGCTCTGACTCGATCTTTTAAAATATTTATACATGTCCTGTAGTCACTCGTGAACTTCTGCTATAGTTAATTGGAGGCACTTAGTCCTTATGCTGGCCTCTCATTGTGATAAATATTTAATCACAGAGGGAAGTGTGAGTTAGCAAGAGGAGACATCAGTCTCTGACTCTTGAAAACAGCAGAAAGGGCACTGTTACCTAGAAGAAGCATTTTAGTCTGTAGTCCAGAAGTCAAGAAAGGTCTATCTAATTATTTCTGCCGTGAAACAGCAGCCTCTCTCTGTGAATTTGACATTTACCTCCTCTTCCTCGCATAAAAATAAATTGAATTCAGAACTATAGCCTTTTCTGGCTATTTTGTCACAAGATTTTGTAGCAGATGCAGAGTGCTTGACTAAGTGGCCGGTGACATTTAACTTGGTTTCCAAGACTAAAGTGCAGGCAGCGATTTCATGCTTAACAAGACATAGTGCAGGTCCTGGGACTACCAAAAAAAATCTAACACTAGGCCATGCTTATACTGCCATCTAAAGCTGCCTGTTGTAGGTAAAAGCTTTTAACCCAGTACACACAAGGTTATGTTTGAAATAATTCAGAATAAGTCCTGACTGTCTCAAACAGCTAATGAGCGATGAATGACAAAAAGACGTTGACTTCTATGAGTCTGACAAATCTGCAGTAATACTCTGCCAGGTTGTTAGCAAATTAAGAGATAAATAAGTCTGACTTGGAATTCAGAGCAAATAGTATGACTCAAGAAAGAGAATTAATAGCTTAAAAAAACAAATGCAAATTGGTAAATAAATTTATAACAGTTGAGTTGGAAGGAACCTACAAAGATCATCAAGTCCAACTGCCCAAACACCTCAGGGCTAACCAAAAATGAAGACATTGTTCTAACAATCACAGGGCATCATACAGTTCACTAAGAAGCCTGTTCCAGTGTCTGACTACCCTCACAGTGCAGAAATGTTTCCCAGTGCCCAGTCTGACTCTTCTCTGGCACAGTTTTGTGCCATTGCCATCCTGTCATCAGTGACCAGGAGCAGAGCCCTGCACCTCTCTCTGCTCCCCCACCTCAGGGCAATGCAGAGATTAATGAGGTCACCTCTGGGCCTCCTCTTCTCCAGATTGGACAGCTCAAGTATCTTCAACCTTTACTCACAAGTCATGCCTGCCAGCCATTATACCGCCTTTGCTGCCTTCTCTGTATGCTTTCAATGACCTTAACACCCTTTTTGTATTGTGGAGCCCAGAACTGTGCACAGTATTTAAGGTGAAGCTGTAACATTGCTAAATGCAGAAGAAGAATCACCTCTTTTGACCAGCTATCTGAGCTGTGTTTAATACACCCCAAAATGTGGTTTGCCCCACATGTGGCTGCAAAGCACGCTGATGGCTCCTGCTGAGCTGCTGTCACCTGCACTCCCAGGCTCCTCTTTGCTGTGCTGCTCTCTAGACATTTGTCTCCTAGTCTGAGCCTGTGTACAGCATTGCACCGTCCCAGGTGCAGCACCCAACATTTTCCTTACTTGAACTTCATGGCATTGCTGACGTCCCAGTGCTCCAATATATCCAGATCCCTATACAAGGCCTCTTGTTCATCCAGGGAGTAATCATCACCTTCGGATTTATTGTCATTGGCAAACCTGCTGAGAGTGCACTCCACTCCTGCATCCAGGTCATTGGTAAAAATGTTGGATGGGACTAGCCCTAACAGTGGAGCCCCGGTATACAACACTAGAGACCTTCTGCCAGCCAGCGGTAGCTCCATTCACTGTGACCCTTTGAGCCCTACTATTCAGCCAGTTCGTCACTCAATCTAGCATGAAACTGTTCATCTCACAGATGGCCAATTTGTCCACAAGGATGCTGTGATGGACATTGTCAAAGACCGTATTAGAATCCAGAAAGATTACCCTCACTGCCTTCCCTTCATGCACCATGTATGTTACCTTATCCTAGAGGGATTATTAATACAAGACTTTCCCTTGATGAATCCATTTTGACTTTGCCTGATAACATCTTTGTTCTTTAAATGCCTTTCCATATTCCCCAGCACAATCTTCTCCATAACTTTTCCAGAGACTGAAGTTCGACTAGCATGTCTGTAGTTGCCTGAGTTATCTCTACAGCCCTTTTTTGTATCTGGGTACAACACTGACTGCCTTCCAGCCTGCAGGGACCTCCATAGACTCTCTAGACCTTTGGTAAACTGCTGAGAGAGATCCAGCTACAACATCTGCACATTCCCTCAATATGCCTGGAGAATCAGGCCCCATGGACTTACAAATTGTATGCTGTTAGAACCAGTCTCTTACAATTTTTTATGACCACAGATGGAAAATTACTCCTACTCCTGTCATGGTCTTCCAACTGTAAGGCCCGGACAGCCCAAGATCTGTCACTGCTTCTAAAAATTGAGGCAAAAAATGCCTAAATTCTTAGGTTTAGGATTAGAGACCATTTGAGTTAGGGCTAGCATTAAGGGTCAGTATTAGAGTTGGGGCTACATTTCCTGCAACAGGGAAGAGAAGTATCAGGTCAAGGAAAGAGTAGCAGACTGTGATTGTTTTGGATATCTGAACAAGTGTAGTGAGGTACAATACACATATTCTCCTTTGTGTCTGTTCTGGTGGAAATCTGTTTTGCTACCCTAACCTAATTGTTGAATGATTGACACATGAACTTTTTACATAATACATGAAAAATAGAAAATGTGTTTGGTTGAATCTTGGCTTTTTGTTTTTTCTAGAATGCAAAGTTAGGTAGGACCCTTAAAGTACACTACTATTAAATCTCTTTTGATACCAAATTATGTTACTATTCACTCCATTAGAGGCTACCACAGACTATATTTCTCTAGTTTAAATTTTCAGATTGTGGCTTCCATTAGAGTTGACGACACAAGTTTTCTTAATTATACTAGAATAAATCAAAAGTAATAATGCAGCAATCTGAGGAATTACTCTGGGTATGCAACAACTTAATTGGAAATAGAATTTGAATAATTAATGTAATATTCTTTTTCTTTTCCTTTCTTTTTTTTTTTTTTTTTTCTTTTTCCCCCTACTATTTAAGTGTATGTATGTTGAACTACATTAATTTTATGTGAGGAATATTCCAGGAATATAAACTCACTTGTAACTATAGTTTTTCCTTATTTTTATTTTTTTATTTTTAGTTTTCTTCTGATAGACACCTATATTTGTTGTCACAAATATAATTAAGGGGAGAAATAATGTGAAAGGTAAATGAGCGATAAAGGAATTTTAGGTTGATATTATGACAAAATTGATCTGAATGCTTTTGATCTACCTAATGACATCATTTTGTTTAATTTTAACTCATGAAATATGTCTGGATGCTAAAGCCAAAACTGAAGAAAAGAGAGCATATAAGGATAGAGATCTCTAAAATAAAGGCATTATGGGCAGCCTGTTCCAGTGACTGACCACTCTCTCGGAGAAGAAATAGTTCCTAACATCCAACTTGAATCTCCCTTGGTGCAACTCGAGGCAATTCCCTCTAGTCCTATAGCTAGTTACGTGGGAGAAGAGGCTGACTCCCACCTCATCACAGCCTCCCTTCAGGTAGCTGTAGAGAGCGATAAGGTCTCCCCTGAGCCTCCTAATCTCCAAACCAAACAATCCCAGCTCCCTCAGCCACCCCACATAAGACTCGTGCTCCAGACCCCTCACCAGCTTCACTGCCCTTCTCTGGACACTCTCCAGGGCCTCAATATCTTTCTGGTAATGAGGGGCCTAAAACTGAACATAGTACTAGAGGTGCAGCCTCCCCAGGGCTGAGTACAGAGGGACAATCACATCCCTGCTCCTGCTGGCAAAACTATTTCTGATACAAGTCAGGATACCACCGGCTTTCTTGGCCACCTGGTCACACTGCTTGCTCATGTTCAGCTGAGCATCAACCAATACCCCCGGGTCTGTTTCCTCTACACAGTCTTTCAGCCACTCTGCCCCAAGGCTGTAGCGTTGCCTAGGGTTGTTGTGGCCAAAGTGCAGGACTCAGCATTTCGTCTTGCTGAACTTCATCCCATTGGCCTTAGCCCAAGCAATCCAGCCTGTCCAGCCCCCTCTGTAGGGCTTTTTTTCCCCCAGGCAGATCCACACTTTCTCCCAACTTGGAGTCATCTGCAAACTTACTGAGGATGCATTCAATGCCCTCATCCAGGTTATCAATAAAGATACTGAACAGGACAGGCCACAATACCAACCCCTGGAGAACACCACTTGTGATTGGTCGCCAGCTGGAGGTGACTCCATTCACCACCACTCTCTTGACCCAACCATCCAGCCAGTTCTTTACCCAGCAAAGAGTGTATCTGTCCAAGCCACAGGCTGCCAGCTTCTCCAGAAGAATACTGTGAGAGACAGTATCAAAGGCTTTGCTGAATTCTAGGCAGACTAAGTCAACAGGCTTTCCCTTATCCACCAGTCGGGTTATCAAATCATAGAAGGAGAGAAGGAGATCAGGTTGGTCTAGTAAGACCTGCCTTTCATGAACCCATGCTGGCTAGGCATGATTTCCCAGTTGTCCCATGCATATTGTGTGATCTCCCTCAAGATAATCTGCTTAAAGTGATTCTACTCTCCACGGGTGGTGGAGAAAGAAGAAAAAATGTTAGCAGATTTTCCTATTATTGTGACACCAGAGTGAAGATGACACTTGGGAATTTGCCTCCTAATAGTCTGAAAGAAAGTATTTTTTTTTCTCTCATGATTGTGACATTCACTTTGTCCAAACTGTAGAATCCCACATTTGGAAAGTATTGATCAAGACAAAAAGAAAATGAATGTTTTTCTGTCACTAGTGACCACATATGCCTACTCGCAGTAAAAGGAAACAGTTTTTCAGATGTTTCAGAAATGCATACAGGAAAAGAATCCTACAGGTATGTGAAAATTTTAATGTTTCTCCTGGAGACAAGGAGAAAAAGCTTCATTTTTTCGCATCATTTCCCTCAGGAACAAAGCAGAGATTCAATCAGCTTAACTCAATCATTAAGGAATGACTAGATAATAATAAGGTTCCATCTCTTTGACAATGAATCCATTTTCAGACAGGCTATTAATTCAAAATGTGCTAAGTATTACTTTCTGTTATCAGTGCATTCTTTTAATACGGTATTACATTAGAGTTGCTACAAAAATAGTAATATATATGTTACTCAATATAAGAATGCATATAAAATAGAAAACAATTCAAATGACTCCTTTTTAGCATGTTCCTAGCAGGAAACCTTAACATCAAAGGCAGATTAGACAAATTATGACTATTTAAATTACAGTGAAAGGGAAAGTAGAGAAATTTCCAAGAAGTAAAAGGAGCATATCCTTGCAAACATAGACTAAAAAGGATAATTTTGTCAATGAGAATTTCAGCTACAAAAAAAAGTAGGAGGGGAGAGGAGAAAGAATACGACAGATATTAATAGGAAGTCTGCACAACCACGATGCCAAGAGTCAGAACAGAAGAAGACAAAACGAAGAAGAGGTGAGAGGTAACTGAAAGTAAGAGGCAGCAGAAAGAAATGCCATGTACTCAAGAGGGAGACTGTAAAAAAAATCTTTGACAATCAAGAAAGCAGATCTCAGCTGCAGCCAAAGAATTTACTGAAATGAACCAGAGGTTGATGTTTACCCATGAGACTAGGGACCTAGCAGGCTTACCACATGAGGCTTCACTGGAAAGGTAGCTGCCCATGGCAGACCTCAAGCGCCCGCAGTTGCTATAAAATCAAAACCAAACCCCATCCTAAATGGTGCATCAGAATCATGTAGCACAGCATAGCTAAGTTGTCTTTAGCAGTTCTTCACCAAAGACAGAAGTTATCAGATCTTAGAGAAGTTATTATCATTGCTTTAATTATCACAGAAAGTTAGGCATAAAATCAGCAAGCAACTACTCCAAATACCTGTGTTGAAACAGTTGCTTACTTGCCCTATCAACAGTCAGATACTTAAAAAATAACTTCCACAATTTTGTGCTGTGACCACTGCCCTGGGGAGACTGTTCCAGTGCCTGACCACCCTCTGGTGAAGAACCTTTTCCTAACACCCATCCTGATCCTCCCCTGACACAGCCCCATGCTGTTCCCTGGGGTCCTGTCCCTGCCACCAGAGAGCACAGCTCAGCGCTGACCTCTCCACTTGTGAGGAGCTGCAGGCCACCATGAGGCCTCCCCTCAGCCTTCTCTGCTCTGGGCTGAACAAGGCAAGGGACCTCAGCCGCTCCTCATATGCTTTGCCCTCTAAACCATTCACCATATTTGGTATTCCCCTTTGAACATTCTCTAATATTTTTGCGTCCTTCTTATATTGTGTGTTCAATTACTTTTAAACAAATACCCTAGCTGCACTTTCACAGAAAGACACACAGATCTTTGCTCTTTTCTGATATCAGACACAATAGGAGTGCACAGTTGTGTAATTTTGTAAGTTTAATCACCTACTAAACTTTAGTTTACAGTCAAATTATTGTTTTTACACAGAAAACAATAGTTCAATCCTACCCAGACCAAAAGTCTGACCCTCTCCAAAAAAAAAGAGTTAATTCAGTGTCATCTGCAAACTTACTGTATCTTTGAGTCCTGCGTACAACTCATTTGAGAAAACACAGAGAAGTGCCCCAAAATAGGTATTGGGGCTGTATTGGTGTTCTCTTCACTTTCTGAAGGTGATGAACCTTTTGGAACAAAAAGATCCTAGAGATCTTAGGGATCATAGTCAAGAAAAAAGATACAGTTTGCAGGTAGGCCAAAGAGTTTTGGTTGGTCAGTTTTATTTCTTGAATAAATTTGATTCAATATTCTCTTTGATAGAATACTTCAAGCTTTGCAGGCCTCAAACAGGGACCTTTTGAAGATAAAATTCCAGTAATACCTTGTACCTGGTACTCTAGCCTGAGCTACATTATCTTAGGGATAAATTGTTAAATAGCCTTAGTTTCTCATTATTACTTGTGACTGCTGATAATAAAACGCCCACAGCCAAGTAAATAAAAGTATCCAGATGGAGGGAAAAAAAAAAAAAAATGATAGAAGAAATGAATTTCATTTTCAGTTATCCCAAGGAGATTTTATCAATGTTAAGGAGCAGAATGTTTACGAAAAATCTCGTCAGCATCCTTTCAATTGTGCCATTTTTACAGAAGACATGCAAAAATATCAGAAATTAAGTTCCTGTAGATCTTGCATATCACATGGGCATTTGGAAGCTACACATGCTCCAGCTGCAGAGTACCTGGTAATACCTACAAGCCCAGAAGGTATCCCTTAAAAGAGAGGTTTCTATCTGCCATGGATGGAAGAGAAGCATGTTGAGTTGAAAATGTTTGTTTTGGGAAGTCTGTTTTCGCCTGTTAAGTGGAGCTTTCCTTACATCCTAATAGAAAGATGAACCTAATGTGTTCTGCCTCGAGTAGCTTTGTGTGTCCCAGGAATACTACAACTACAGCCTACAACAACAAGACTCCATCTGGCTGTTAAATTAGAGCCCAATGTGACAACTGATTGTTATGCAAAAGCAATTGATTAGATTTTTATGTCCCTCAACAAACTGACTCAATTGTAATGAGTATAATCTTTCTTTCTTTCTTTTATTTTTTTTTCCCTTTTGCTTTACTGCTTATAATTTATTTTGTTGTTTTTCAGTTCTGGCAGCAAACTCTGCGGACTATCAAACAGCCGTGCCAAGAGGAAGCTACACCATTCTGGGAGCTTGATGTATTGTGAAGGGCTTCTGGGTGGCTTGGCAGCAACTTTGCCAAACACAGTTGATTATGCTGTGTTCAGACAGAATTTTTGAGTAGTCTTGTTAACCTTCTCTCTAAAATAATTGGAAATTGAATAATAAAAAATGAAATTGAGTTACTAACTATTCATCCATTTACAGCTTGTAAGTTGTTCTACTCTTCCATTTTTAAAGCTTTCCTCTTAAAATGAGATGAACTCTTATAAGAATGAGTCTTCTCAGTTTTGAATAGACTAGCAGGAAGTTTCAGGGGAAAGAGGATTTGTGAGTTTTGCAGAACTGCTACTCTTGGGAACTGAGCTGCCCCCAGTATCAAATTCTGGAATAATTGCTCTCCCGTGAATTTCTTCATGTTTCTGTTGATGCTTGAGAGAAGAATTAGGGCCTCAGAGATGGATTTTTTCCTGGCATTATACAGACTCTTAGTGAGCTGAAGTGTAAATAAAGCTGCTTCTGTTCTGCGTGCCCTGTATTAGGTGGTAACTTCTTTATGTTTACAGAAATTGGAGACTGCTATACATGTTCTCTTAGTGTCCAGTGTGCATTTATAGGCAAAACGCATCAAGGCTATGCATTATCTGCTCAGGATATTAAAACTCATCCTAAATATGAAAAGGAGAATCACACAGAAGGAAAGGAATATAAATGCTTATGACCTGTTAGAGACATTGCATTTTTCTAAGCCTGACAAATTTGGTTCAGATTCAGAATTCCTCACAGTCTGCCTGTTTCAGAGAGGTTTAAATCTATTAACACTAAAAAGCAACAAAGTACAGTGGAGCTTTGTCCTTCTCCATGCCAAATCTTCATCCTCTTGAACATAAGCCAGGCCTATTTTAAATGAGTTTCTGAATGTAATTTCTTCATGCAGAGATATAGTAACATGTTTCTTTCCCCGGTATTAGGAAGCAAATACCTCCCTTGCTTGCAGCTGAATTATACTATTTGAGGAAAAATTAGCAAAAGCATTTTAGTCACAGTCTTATGTGTGTAAATACACACATCCCACCAGCGATAGGAATACTTCTCAGCATGCTAAACAAGTCACCCTCTGCTGCTCTTTATGAGTCAAGGGCCCTGTACACCAGCAGTTACCACAGGAGAAAGGCAGGGTGACGTAGCTGGTTCTCCTCACACTGAAATTGAGACCTACTACCCCATAGGCTGATCTTGAATTCATGTTCTCAGAAGTCTCCAATCATAGTTTCACTAACTGCTCTTCTCAAAAAGAACAGAGTCAGGAAGTTCCTCTTTTTTTCAGAGCTCTTTGACTGTCATCTTTACCTTGCTGACTTCTTTGCAATCAGCCTCACTGCCACTGCCAGCAGCACATGCAAAGCCCAGAAAGTACTGGCTCTTTTGCCTTTTCACTGAGCTCTCCTGCAATAGAGCTACAATTGCCAAGTTATGTGGTGAGTACACCTGATACAATTTTAGGCAAGCACAGAACTTTCTTTTCTAACTGGTGCTGAGGGTCACTGGCTTATCTGAACTCCTCATTCACAGACTCAGAAGTAATTCTTGCACCTGTCTAGACCACCAAAGCATCAAAGAAGGGGAGATGAAATTGAAGAAATTATATATTTAACAAGATAGTATTTTTCTTCATTTAGCACTTCAACAAATGAATGTGAAAATGAACGATTTATGAATTTCTCCAAGAGAAAGAAATTCAGATACTGTTTTTTGGGTGTTTTTTTTCACCCATATGGAAAGAGAAGGGCCGAGGATCTGATTCAGGTAAGTGAGAGTATCAAGAGCCCCGACAAACTGGAAGACTCAGTTTTGCAGGAGACTAAACCCCTCTCAAAACTTAGCCATTAACCTCTGAACAAATGCTGTGTAACTGGGACACATATCATATGGAAGCTTTATATGGATGACTTGACCATAACCTTCTTTAAAAGCCAGAAAATACTAAGAAGCTAACTGTTTAAAGAGCTTAACTCTCAGTTGTGCTAAAAAAGCATAGCATTCTTACAACAGAGTGGAGTGATTACTCTCATGCCTATCTTAGGCAGTAACACAAATCTACTCAGTATCAGTATGTTCTGGTTAGTTTAAAGCATACTTTCTTATTGTAGATGAGGCTGATTTATTAAGCCCCAAGTTCTCATCTGTCCAACCTGCATTATTAGACTTTTCCAATGGGAAGGAGTCCCTAAGATTTCGGTGTAGCAGTGCTTTGTTTGAGCTGCACACCTTTTTACAAGTAATGCCTTCATTCTGAGTCACACCATCAGCCTTAGTAACAAAAGCAGTCTTGTTGGCTTTTATCCTCATAGTCCTGCAGCACCTCTTCTCGAAGGGACTACAAACTGGATCCCTTTCTTCTGAGGTTTCCAGAGCTTTAAAGCAAATCCATCTAAACTTACTCGGGAGTGTAATAAGCAAACAAACTAACAAATAATAGCAGTAGCTGAGTAGCTGAGTAGCTGAGTTTTGTCTTTTTAAACATGTGTAGCATGAATGTGTATTTTCTTATGAATACGTATTTTTTCTCAGTAGCAATGGGTGAAAAGAAGTGAATTGTCTCTTCGTTTGTGGCAGTCTGCATATTTTGGAGCACAGACACAGCAGAGTCCTTGTTTCAGCAAAGTTAAGAGGACTTTTGTCATTGGCTTCCATCAGTCCAGGAGGGATTTCACTCACAGTGACCAATGCTAGAGTTGTATAACTACTGTACTGCAAGAATAAATAGTCTGGCAATGAAATGGATGCAGGTATCACCTACTCAGGAAACCTGACATAGGGTTATTATTTGAAAGTGCAAATGCACACTAAAATGTGTACCACATGTTGAAGTTTTCAGCAACAATATTCTTCAGCTTTATTTTTACTGTCAAAGCATCAATTCCACCAAAGGCTGTGGGGGTAACAGTTCCAGTATTACAGTCATCACAAATAGTAGCACCCTTCAATCCAGTGTGCTTTGCTGCAGTATACAGTTGAAATTAAATTTCTCCACCATATGAAAAATTGAAATACTTAAGTAATAACATTCAGCAACATCATCTGCCATCTGATAGTGCACAGAAACTGGGCAATTATGTTTCGCCTCGGGTGGCTAATAGGCCCATTTCAAATTTCAGGCATTATCAGATAATAACACTGCCTGCATCTGAGTATGTTATTATAATTATTAACCGTAAAGAAATGGGGGGAGGGGGATTGTTTTTAATTATTTAATTTTGAAGTGCAATAAGATAAGTTCATTGTTCCCCATGAGCTAACACTGAGAGACCAAGTGCTGGCATCGCTGCAAATTTAACTCAGTTCAGACTGACTTGTTTTCAGATTCATAAAACCTTATCGTTGGTATTTGGAGTAAGCGGGTCTCAGAGCAGTGAGACTTGCCTAGAAACATTACACAGAAATAAAAACGGTAATGGGACCAGACACTCGGAGTAATTTTCTACTAGAAGCCAGTTTACTTCTGTTATCGCAGTTAAAAAGTGTGGTCAGTGTTCCTGTTTTAGAACTATTACTATATTTTAATTATTTAGCATTCAAACTCTTCTTGGGATGTGGATTTTCAAATCTAGAATGAAACAAAATCTGGAAGAAATCAGAAACATCCTTTGTGTTTATAAATGCCAAAATATAGGGCTACAAAAATATACAAGATTAAAAAGTGGACAAATAGCCTATGGGAATAGAGGCCCTTAGTCAAAGTTGCACTGCCAGCAGTTTGATTCTGTGGCCTGGGTGAAAATAGATAAAGGCAATATGCAGCTGATTTGAGCAATATCACACCCTTCCATTTCTGTACCCGTGGCAGAAATGATGTAACACCTGGTTGTAACAAAGAATTAGGCTTTCTAGCTTTATAAATGATTCAGAGCATGGAAGGAATACTAAGTATATTCCTTCCTACAGAAAGGAATGGAAAATTTAACAGAAAAAAATATTAACTAAAAGTAGACAGAACAGAAAACGTATATCTATAAGTCTCCACATCTCTCCATTTACTGTTTCTGAGATACTGGTATAGCTCAAAGCTCAAGGCTCAGAGAAGGCAAGGAGAGTTCTTTTAGTAATTGCTTTTTTAAAATTGTAATTTTCTGGCGTTCTGTAGGAAAAGCTTCAAAAATAGTGCAGTGAATTTACACTTTCGACCCAAACACAAGAAGACATTGAAGAAGTACTCATGATTTAAACCTTTTTCATTATTTCATGTGAGTCTGCTCATTTAAAGTCTCAAAGGTCATTTAGCACACAAAAGCACTATCATGCATGAGAACTGACTGCTGTGTAAAAATGGATTTAACACAGTTAAACAAAATAAATATATAAATAAATAAAATAGGCAGTTAAAAACAGTATCTTTCTAATCACCTAGGGGCAAACAGTTCTCCTTTTGAATAGCTGCTGTAACTCACATCAAACCCCCACCCTCAGGCCTGCCCCCGTCTCACCATCCCCCCAGCCTCCATATGAACCATTTCACAAGCCAAATTAATGCCTCTTCCACCATCATCATGTCTGTGAATATGCTACAAATAACAGCATTTGTCTGTAAAATACAGAAGAACTGAAGAATTTAATTTTTATGAGTGTCCACTGCTCTATAAATACTGCAGCTATCTCATGAAAGATAATAAAAGACAACTAATAAAACAAGAAAAGATTTCTGCCCTTTGTAGTGCAAGATGGGGACTGTGAACGAGACTTATGTCACCAGGCAGCCAGGCACTGCTCCTCCAGATTCCTCCAAAGCAGAGTTGTTCTTCCTCCCTAAAGGCTGCTGCACTGGCTGAAATGCAGTGCTTCATGTTTTTCCACTAACTAATCTTAAGTACACATGTGGATTTAGTTGTAAGGGATAAGGCAAGTAGACTGTGAGGACTCAGCTGCAGCTGGTCTTATGGAGAACAGGACGCCCTTTGGAACCTTCCCCCATGAGCTTTCACAAAATAGCCTTGTGAGCACTCATAACGTCAGTGCCAGCACTCTGCAACTCCTCTCACCCTGTGCTCCAGGAAACTGTGAGGTTGTCTCCAACACTTTGCTCCTGAGCTGCCTGAATTTGTCAGTCCAGCCAGTCTAATCTTTGCCACCAGATGGTGTGCAAAGTGAGGAACTAGTTCCTCAGGAAACTAGTCACCCAGAAAAGGCTTTATTCAGGGTAATAAAAGTTGAGAACATCAGTAACAGACAGAGATCAACAGAAAGACATAATTGTAAACGTAATTGTAAGGGTGCAGAGACTTTAGCCACCATGAGACAAGGACAGCTTGTCTTCCCTAGGCCTGCACAGAACAGGCTTATACAAAGCAGCCCTGTCCATGACAGTCCTGACCTGAGAACCTGTCACAAATGGGGGCTGTGTGTGGTGGGCAACGGGTACCCAGCATGAGTACTCCACCTGTTTCACCAGCCCCATGCCACCAGCTTGCACAGGAGCTGCAGCCTTGTGCTGGTCTGGAGAGCAGGCTGAGCTTGTGAAATATGCATTTGGGATTAGGGGTTTATAACTTCAGTGTGTAGAATTTAACATCTTTTTCTTAACTACCAGGGGATTCTTGAAAAGATATTTTTCCAGGGCCTCACCAAGTAGTTTTTGAGTAGGATCTATGGAGTTATTTCATGCTTCAGCCTTTCAGTTCCACACAAAAGGTACACGCAAGAGCTGTAGAAATTTTCCATTACTGCAAAGCACAGCAGGTCAGCAAACACTTTTTTTTAAAGCACATTGTTGGTAAGGTACTTGGCAAATTCTGAATTGCAGATTACTTGCTAGCTTGCAAACACTCCTTATACTGATTTTTAAGATATTCAACTTGATTTGCTCTGAGATGGAAGTAAACCTACAAGTTACATCTTAAAAAAAAAAAAAGAAAAAGAAAAAGAAAGAAAGAAAGAAACAAACAAACAAAAGCAGAAATAAAACTATTTAGTGTAACCAATCTCTTCAGCCATAGAAGAAATTTCCTCTCCTTCTTGCTCCCCTCCTCCCCAGTACTCTGAAGTGGCACTGGTCCAAGATACAACAATCCAGTTTGTTCAGTGACCAAACACACCCCGTTCCTGGATGATCAACTTGAGCCGCTGCACAGCCAGAACCAATTCGTGAAGCTGACATCCGAGCACCCTCTGAAGGCTGCAGTACCTGGGGTGCCTGAAATGCCATTATCTCTCCCTGTAAGTTGTGAATCTCAAGAGGTAGAATCACTTTTTCCCTGGCCTGTTTTCAGCGGCAACACATCAGGTTTTAATTGCCTAAAAGGGTCTTAAATTTAAAATGCTTTTCCAGGTTCTTGGATAATTTAAATCCTCAACTTGTTCATTAAAAGGCCATTTGCAATGAGGCAGGCTGGTGCATCTCTCACTTAGCACACTCAGAATGGAAGTAAACAACACCCACTCTGTGTGACACTAAGCACAAATGCTTCTGAACACGCATGGTGGTGGCAGAGGGGGAGGAACAGGCATGTTGTGGCTAAAGGGCTCAACTCTTGCTTGAACAAATGTATAAGGTGAAAAATCCTGGCTTTAGCAAAGTCGGTGGCAAAATTCCCATAGTTTTCAGTGGAATGAGATTTTTCTCTCACAGTAACTCAATCAGTTCCAGAGGGTTCCTACAGAGTGCAGACTTTAAGGGGGCAATGTAAATAGATCCATAAGGGTCCAATATAGATCAACAGAAAAATATAAGCCCAATAGAGCAACAACATGCAGTAGATACATGCTTTGTCTAGACTTCTTCCTCAGTGTTTTGTGTTTTCAGGGTGTGTTATGCTTGTAATTGGGTATTAGTTTGAAATTATTAGATAAGGTAGTGGAAAACTGATTTAAAAAAGAATGCAAGAGATCAGTGAAATCAGTTTTCTGATGGATGTAAATGGCCCTCTAATAAATATGGAAAAGCTGCATTCTCAAGACATTTGGGACTGACTTGGAGAGGGAGAGGTAATTGACTAGCAGCAATACAACTCTTGTACAAGTTCTGCTTTCCATATGAGATTTATCTAAGAATATAGTATTTAAAAATTTGGAAAATATTAATACTTTCCAAGGTTTGGGATATAGCAGTTAGGAAAATAACATTAGAAAAGATCATCTTGCTTCTAACAACTATATATATGTGTGTGTGTGCATGTGTGTAGGTGTTACTCACAGACAGCACTCTCTATTCATAAATACATATATATGCAGCAGTAATGAGATCCATAATGCAGCCACCCAAATTGTTCTGACATGAACACACATATGCTGTGCACGCTAACCTCCTGAACGTTACAGACCCTGATTGCAGACATTTTGCCAGCCAGGACTGCTTGAAAAATTCCAATTTTTAATGTCAACCGATTTATTAACAATTATCCCGGGCACTTACATAGCTAATCATGGGATAACCCACTTTTTCTGAATGCTGAGAGGTTTGCCTTTACTGAAAGGCCATATATTTATGGTATCACACATTCTTGCCTCATCTTTGGCAATGTACAGTGATGAAAAGTGTTGGTGTGCAGTTCAGCCTCATCTTGTGCTATTCAAATGTTAGGTGTTGCTGATAGCTCTAATGATTTTTTCAATTATTTGACTTTTGGATCTTAGGTGAATTCAAGGTGAAATCTGGATGCAGGCTGAAGCTTACCCTATTGTTATGGTAGTGAAGCATGACTGTTTATCTACAAATGTCTAGGTTTTTAAACTTCCTTGATTTACTTCTTTCCATCGCAGTTCAAATTAAGCAGTCTGTTTAGCTTCTGTTCACGCATTTCCTGGGGAGACTGAAATAGGAAATGTCCTTTTAAATTCTCTTATTTTTTAAAGTCTATATATCTGCTTCCTTTCTCCCCTCCTTTTGAAAACTTTATCCAACTTATAAAGTATGTTCAGAAAGAGTGGTCAAATTCTTGCTTTCTTTTTCCTTGAACAAGTACAGTTTTTCTGTTTTCCTTTTCTTACTTTTAACTGTCACTATGCTATATGAGAAAATAGCAAGAAAATTATCCATCTCTGCACTGGTTGCTTGTCACTAAACTTAAAATCTAATCGAACTGTAGTTTCTTTTTTCTTGATGGCTCATCTTCATCTTTAATTAAAGAAAAAGTACATGCATGATGCCTAGCTAGCTCCACCTATCTTTATGTTCTGATCCCATTCACTGAGATATAATTATTTTTCCTTGTTCAACTGGACACTAAATCAATGCAATAAATCCAAAGGTCTCCTGGGGCTTACATGTACAGAATTTATGTTTTTGTTTCTTTTAAAAATATGTCAAAACAAATGATATTAAGATAGTAAGGTCATAGGACTTCAGAAAAGAGAGCATAGTGAGGGAGAGATCCATTGCAGGCAATTTAGGCTGCTTTCCAACACTATTCAAACATCTAAATTAGTGAAGGATCAAACTTAAAGAGTTAAATGCTAAGTGTGGGATTACTTGAAGCTGTCTGTACCTTCCTCCCAGTGAAGGCAATACGAATATACACAGAGAATTAACATCCATAATATGAACAATATATATCCTTCTCTTTCATGCTATGCTGCAGTTCCCAATCAGTTTAATTTACCTTTGCATTCTTTCTTCATCCATGAACTGGACCATAATTTTGGCCCTCTTTCTCCTCCAGATAATTACAGTCCTCTTGGAGACAATGTCTCTTCTGCTTTGGTTGTAAAATTTTCCAGTTAGATTTGTAATACAAGATGAAATTACATTTCCATACATTTCTCCTGCTAGCTCTCCCAGCTTTCATGCTTTGCAGCTTTATAAGCTGAACTCACAGCATTTCTTTTAAGCACAGTCCTTCTTATCTCTGTTCAACCCTGTCATTTTCAGCCCCTCAGGGTAGTTCACACTGGAATAGCAAAGAGAAAGGATCTAGTAAAAATGAACAGAAAATATTTTTTATACATTTGCATATTTTCTCTTTTAAAAAATATTTTCTTCAGATTGCTTAATGTCTTCTTCATATTGCAAGTGTCTTTTGTGTTGGAATCATTTATGAAATCCCTGCTGAAGAATTAGATCTTGAAAATAGCCAGCTGGAGAATAGAATAGTTGGGAAATAATATCATTACAATGCAGTAATGTGTTAATAGCACCGTTACAGCTTTGTAATTCCTACTGTTCTCATAGCCCTGGTCTGCTATATTCTGATTTTTCCTTGAACTAAAGGAATTGCTATAGCAACATACCTTCAAATATGTGTGATTAATATTTTATATGCCCATGACTGACTAGATATTTGTTCTAGACATAGCATATTGAAAAACAAGATGGAATACCTGCCAGGAATCCATACAACAGAAACAGATTTATACTGGGAGAAAAATAAATCATAAATTGAATAAGAACAAGAGAAAATCCAATTTCATAGATTCAGAATACAGACAGGTTGATAAAATATGCTGCAGTGCTTTGATCTCTCTGGTATATCAGCATTATTCTAAAGAACAGCAAATATCACAAGCCATTTTAGTGTTATATAAAATATATATATATTATTTTTTCCACATAGGAAAATTGCTGCATCACCTACCATTATTTTTCAGCTGAGGACAGATGCCTCGATCCTGCAGGAAGATTCTTTTTCAGACCTCAGAGAACATAAAGATGTCTCATTCTGGGAACCCAAGTTGCAATCACATTTTCAAATCCAACCTTAAATGTACCATCAGGTCTACAATAGAGGAGTTGTGAATATTTGTGCTACTGATTAATCTTAGCTTTGCTTGGTATCATTCTGAGTTTCTAGTAACTAACTATTGCTGCCTGTTCAGGGCAGGTAATAAGAAGCATACACTTAGAATGATAGTTGCTGGTGGCCAATTAATCTTCTTGTCAGAAGTCCACCTATTTGCATGATGGTTTTAATGGCGGAATTTCCTCATCTCTTAAGAAAAAAGTCACCAGAGTCTCTCCCAGAGTAGTTAAAATTTTCATATTTTAAAATGCAGAGGCTGAGGCAGCACTTGACAAGAAAACTGCCTTATTGGCTATAAATTGAAGTTGCCACAACTCACAAACTCATGAAGAGGCCTACATGTCACATACAGTCAGCTTAAGTCTTTAAAATAGAGTGTTGGGACTATGTGAACTCTTACCATGCAAAGCATAAATTACACCCTACAGATGACCAGTGTGGGGACAGGAACAGCAACGCTGAGCAGTGAAAACATAAAGTGCCTGTCTGTCTTTTGACTTTCTGAGGCATTTATTTACCAGCCCATACATTTCAGCTTGTTCCTGCCAAATGTGTGCTTTCCACACATACAGAATATATTTTTCACATGCTGGAGAGAGAGTGTTTGTCATTCAAGTCATGGAAAATAGGGGACAAAGTGTGCTTGGACTTCCAAATGCATGTCCTACTCATGCCATGGAAAGCACCAAACTTCTGGGAAAAGGCTGCAATCTGGTACTATTAAGCACAGAATATCAGGAACATCACTAATATCGAAGAGACTACTTTGTATTTAACAGCTTTGGAGCTGGGAATATTTTTCTGCTTTCTTGATGTTGCATGTGGTGCTTTTATACAGTCCTCTGGCCCATGCTAACCTGACAGTGTGTGCTTATGACTCTACTCAGCCTATACTAAACATAAATTCTAGACATTCACAGAGAGAAACATCTCTCATAGTCTGTCTTAAATGACATTTACTGTCACTTAGGTTTGCTACTTTCCTAAAAGATCAGTTTCTTTGAAAAGAAATGTCTTCTTGCTGATAATCTCTGAACCTGAATGTCAAGGTAAATCTGCCTTCAGAATCATATGCTCGTCCAGATTATAGAGACTCAAGCAGACTGCATTTCTGACCAATTAGATAGGAAGGTGTCTGCATGGGTGAGGATAACTGCATGTAAACAACTACTTGTCCCTTCAGCTGAACATCCACTTATTTCCAAGTGCTTAGATCTTTAGATGCTCCATCCTGAGCATTTACTCAAACTTACTGTTCACCAGTGTCCACAAACCCTCCAGCTCACTCCAGTTCTTTTGAAAAGAAAAGGATTAAAAAAAAGGGGGGGGGGGGGACGGGGACGACATAAAAACAAACCCCACCTATCACTCAAAGCAGCAAAGCTATGCTGTCTGGTAACTGTCATACTAACTAGATGTGGTATAATCCTTTGGCAGGATGGATGAAAGCCTGTCCCTAAACAAATGATAAACAGCAGTTATCAGCAATGTGAGGCAAAGAAATAAACTGAAGTATCGAGGTATCTTTAATAGAAGAGGCAAAGTAGTTCTGAGCCATCACTGAAGTCTTCATTAGAAGACACAGCACTTAATCTGAGAGTTTCTCACCACTGATTTTTACCTGACTGTTCATTTCCAATTGCATTCTGGTTTGATGAAGCAAAGGGAGAAATGGGATAACATATAGACAGTTGGAGAGTGAAGAAAACTTCACTATCCCCTCCGTGATCCACCACTTCCCGCTGTTCCACATCTCACAGAATCCATCCTTGACGCAAAATCTGAGAGGCTGTGGAAATAGTTTCATCTTGTCACTTCAAGGTTATATACTTTTAGAACCACATAAACAACAGACCTCTTTTCCATTTTTTCCCTAGAAATAAATAATAGTTGGGCAGAGGGAGGCAGAACTACAGAACATTGCTAATCTGCAAATCAGAGATTCAATCTTTGCAGAACAGAGATGCTTTTCTTTGGTTTTATTTTATCATGTAATTTTAAAATATCCCCATTTGTCTGACTGCTATCTGTATGCTGTCTACACATAATTATCAAGGGGATTATCATAGTTCTTTATCATATTTCCCCATGAAGAAGCTGCATTTTTGAATACATATGCCTTTTCCAGCATCCCCCTGTCCCTATGTGAAAGAATGTAGGTACATACAATGGTCCCTATTGAGACAATGGTTTAAGTGAGTTAAAGTGTGTTTTCCTAGGCTGTTTATATACGGAGATTCCTTTCAATCTTAATTATTTGTGTTAGTTTTAATAAGTGATTCAGAGCTTGTAAAAATTTAAACTCACCTAGTTGAACTGAATAATTCATTTGGGTTAGTTACTAGAGGTACAGATTTGGTGAGAAAAAATCTTACTCCTGAAAAATAAATTTGATTTATGAGTCCAAGTTCAAATCTGAAAAGCAGTGCATTTGCTGAACATTCTGATTTTATAGGTGTAAGCACAGAGAACCTCTTAATCACCTCACTCCAACACTCACAGCAGGAACGTGCAGCTCAGCATCAATTGCAAATTGTCCCCTAGTGATTCTGCTCCTGATAATTAAAAATATGCCTTTGACTGCAAAAATATGCTGTAAAATCTGGAGCTTGGTAAGGCTACCAAGCATCCAACTTACAGCTTCTCTGTGTTATTTTACCCAAGTGTCAAATGTGCTCTCAAGAGAGCAGAAGCTTACTGAGATGTCACTGGTGCAGAAGCAAAACATATCTGGATTAGACCATCAGGATGGGACCAGGGAGTCTCTAAAGTAACAAAAAATAGCAAATGTGAACTGATTTCAGATTGTGTTTCCAAGGTATTGTATCTGTAGGTTTATTATAGCAGAAGGGTACAGTTAAAAAAGAAATATATATTTTCATCCTTTCTCAGTATGTTCTACACTAATGGGAAAGGACTGAACATTAATAATTCACGTAGTTTTGATAAATGGCACATTCTGGACCGTATAAGATGATCGTCAAATACAACAAGTAGAGATCACTGGTGTAATGCATCCTTGCACGTCTTCACGTACTGATACAGCCTAAATTTTCTTTCCTAAATTGACGGTACAAAAACTCTAGAGAATGTGAAAAGACAGCTTATTTCTCACTCAAAGGCAGATGCACTGCACCTTTGAATGCAAAGGAAAGATGGTTTTTCACCTTCTTTAGTAAAATGATTATTCAGATCCATAAAGACATATGATGGTGGTAGACCAATGGGCATGCATCTGCCAGAGGGAAGGGCAGATATGAACATCTTACATTTTGAAAAATTGGAGAAAACATCACATATCTTGCATAGTAGCATTTGCTCTTTCTGGCTTAGAAAAAGAGAAGCAGCCCAGAGAAAAATATATGCAATCTAACCGTGTCTTCAAATATTTGAAAACTGAGATAGAGCAATTCGGGTAGATCACAACCAAAGGTGCAGACATAGGATATGACATTGTTAAATATGCTTAGATGTCTGGTAATTGTTTCTGAAGCTTTGAAAAACTTTCCTCTGTGGGAAGGCCATTTGGTGGGTCATCTGTAGTTGCTCTCTGAGAAATTCTTTGTAAATTTGGAAGTTAAGGACTTCCCTGAGCCTGACTGATGAAGAACCAAAAGATGCATCTGCCGGCAGGGCCAAATCTCAGACTTTTATCAGTTTCAGTGTAAACAGGAACTTCTGGCGGAACAGTTGGACACCATAGAAAGTTTCATAGCAGGCTTCTGAAAGCCAAAAATCAGCAAGGAAATGCTGCAGTCTTCCTGAACTCTGAGTACAGATGATAGCATGCACACATTCTGGTCGTGCTAGAAATTTTACGAACTGTCTTGGGAACAAGATGAGAAGGGAGTGCCTTAGTGTATGCAATTAAAAGTGCTTAAAACCTTATGTTTGGGTGTATGACAGCAACAGAGTAGGGGAAATGGTATGAGGAACACAAATCAAAATTCTAATTTGTTTTGTTTAAAACGTACTGAGTGTATTGAGAATACGATTTACAATGCTTCAGTTTACATTATTTATTTGCTTTGCTAAGGAACTCTGGTGCTTTAAACACTGTCTGGAAACTATTGCCACCTACTTTTCTGTGTCACACCCCAACCCCATCAGGTGTGAAGGCTTTGAGAATCCTTTGCTGAGCAAGGACTGTGAGGCGTACCTTAGCTATGAGTTAAAAGTAAGTGCTAGGAAGATTTAAGGGATTTAAGAAGCTGTACAAAACATTGTCCACAACATTAGATTAGCATAGCTTAGTTTAGCAAAAAAACCCAGATATTTAAAGAGGAAATAACTGAAACTTGCTAGCCTAAGTCTCGGTTGGCATCCTTAACATTTCATTGTGGATATGCAACATCAGTTCAGCTTCAGCATTAATGCAAAAGACCTGCGGATTTCCCCTTCCTCCTTAAATAACCTCCCATGATCATTACAGAAATCATCAGTACTTTTGGTCTTTCTGATGTCCTTTGACCTTATCGTGACTATGAGAGAGCTTAGTGCCAGCTCAAGGGAACAAACTGCTGTCTCCTCTCCATCAAAAGAAAAAGTCACCTTTAAGGCCTGCTATTTGCTTTCTGCAGGTTTTACTTCATCAAAGATCCTTTCCTCCAAACCCGTGGCTACTTAGTTTCTGTAATAACCTCTGGTTGTTCCACATACTCCAGCAGCTTTTAGAAGCACCAAATTATGTTTCCCCAAGCCTGTACAGTCTTGTGCAGACCCCAGTATTTTTGTGAGAGACTTGTAGACTTCTTTTTTCAATTGTAACCCAAATACACTTCTGTTAGGTTTTTTTGTTTTGTTTTGTTTTGTTTTGTTTTTTTCAGCTCCACTGTTTTTCCTTCACCGGTCAGTATTTCTCTGCCTTCTGTATTTCTTACCTTTTCCAGTCTTTCCTATTGAAAAGCAGTATAAATACTAAATCATATTACTTCAGTAAAATAATTCTCTCTGTTACTAGAAGAAACCTAGACTCCATATTAATTTGAAAATCGAAATGCTGAAAGAAAACCTCATTAATCACTGAGAAAATATTATACTTAGAATAGCATTAAGAACAGATCTAAGTGCTAAGAAAAATCCCTACAATTTTAAGTTGTTCAAACACACCAAATTAAGGTAAAGAACATGGGGTGTTCTAAATTTTCAAAGGAACAGATCTAACACTGGACAAACATTCATGCACACACACTTACTCAGGTTATAGGGAAGTTATGTGAATCAAAACTGTAATGGCTTGGCCTTTCTGCCATGGTTGGTGAAAATAATGGTGCAGTAACCAACTGTCTTTTGGGGGTTTACATCACTGTATTTATCAGTCTTGACATTTCAACCCCACTCCCCAGTGCAGAAGAATGGTTATTAAGAGCACAGCGCAGATAGTCTGTATTCCCAACAGTGCATTTTAATCAGAAAGATAAACAGTAACTGCAGACTGACAGAAAGGGGCTCTGTGTAAAGGAAATACCACAAAGTTGCATGGGAGAGTTTTGTTCTTGCCTGCTGCTGGGCACACTCTGTTGCAAAAGCAAAGAGAACCATCACTTGCCACCAGATGGGACTGCCCTCTGAAGTCATGCACAGAAGTACACAGGACACACACCTCTTTCTCACTTATTCATCACCTGATATCACTCTGGATTAAAAAAAAAAAAAAAAAAACAACAAAAAAAAAGATTGTTGCTTTTCAACTATGAGGAACCAATGTCTATGGTACTCTTGGGGTTTTGTTCCCTTAATTATCTCAGTAAACAGTAGTGGAAACATATCTTCCATTCCTGTTCCTCATCTGGTGTAGTTTTTAAATCTCTTAGTTTATTTTGTAAGCCAAAAAAATGAAGGGTAGTCATCATTCCATACTAATTTATTGCTCTCAAGGAAAAGCCAGCCAGTGTGTGAAAACCTGCAGCTGCTGACTCCCACCGTGCTCTGGAAGTATGAGTGAGCTGGGATCACATCTCACTCTGTCTCTACTCCTTCTCTGTCCTGTCCTGGTGGCTGCCTCTTGCCTTCTCCCTGCCTCCTGAGCCTGCATGCCAAGTGGCCAGCTTCCCCTCTGAACAGTTCAAAGTCATGGCCTTGGTCAGGGCCAGAGAGGTGTTGAGAGCCTTCACTCTATATACAAGCTGGAGGAATGCTAGAGTAAGGGGTCTGGGAGCACAGAATCATCCTCAGTCTCTTTGGCTGAATTGCAACCTCTATCTCCCACACTCAGAGCCACAGTAACTTCCATGTAATTCATCATGGGGGAGGAAGAGACAGTCATAGGGGCAGTAGCTCAGCCAAAACCTATACAAGTGCTTCTGTTTTCAAACAGGAAAGATGGTGGCGGAATCATAGGGGTTGGTTGCAAGCACCTACAAGTGGAGCAAAAAGCCCAACTGTTGGGTTCTGAGCACCCTCTAAGCCAGTTTTACTGTGTGCTCTCCCATTGCACTAGTGCAAGGACTTCAGCTTCTCATACTACTAAAACCCTTCAGACTAAGCATCACTTCCTTGTGGAAGCCCTTCAAATAAGTTCATAGCCACATGAGCAGCAAGGTGTTGGATAATTCATGCCATGAAATTTAGGTTGGCAAACAGTAGCAAACAAAGCAGCAGTGGTTCAAGGGATTACATCTTTTTTTCCAGTATTTTGCTGTGTCTTGGACATTGGAAGCATTATGAGTTGGTTTCTCAGCTACTGCAGTTCATATTCTGGTCCATTAACTTCAACCACCCCTATCAACCTCTTTGCTCACATTGACTCTAGAGCCAAGTACTTGAACGAGGGTGGAGAAGGGGGAACTAACAAGTTACACCATGACTCCTAGCCTGAGGGATGAATCTATTTCTTCTTCGACATCTACCTCAGAATTACCCAGCTTAGCTGACTGAAAAGAAGTTGTGTCTGGCAGCAGTTTTGCCCTTTATTGTTTCAGATTTGTTTCCCGTTGAAATAAGACCCTTATTTATTGTAGTTGAAAATCTAACGTTTCTACCTCCTGCTCAACAGCAGAGGGAATCTGCCTCAGGACTGGGAATCTGCTTGTGATTCAGCCTATATTATCCCATAAGCAGATAAATGCTTCCTACTGCTGAAATTCTCAAGACGTCTCTGTGCTGCAGCTTCTGCTGTAGTCTCACAGTTCGGGATGCTGTGAGGTATATACCAATAGAGAGAACAGACTAAAAAAGCTGCATGTTACCTAACAGCAGTAGAAAACCTAACAAAATGTACCTATGAAGTAGCAGTGTCACTCTCACTGTTTAACTGGAGAATACAATGAGATTGCTTCAGCCTAAGCCTTTTCAGCGTCCAGTAAAAATGAAAAACAATGTTGTAATAAATCAGCTTGAACACCACTCCCCAGGTATTCAGTGACATTATGATGAATTTACTCCATTCACATGCAATCTACTTCTCTCTTTGCCAAAGTTTCTCCATTGTATTTTCAGGCCCAAAGTCACAGTCATCAATACCTGATTAATCTAACTGGGAATAGTTAAGGTAACCTGGGGATATTATTTAGCTGTACAGCACCAGACTTTAAAAATGAAGTACTGCCTAAAGTTGCCATAGGTCAATCATTACTCAGAGAGATCTGACTCAGAATTAAGGGGGCTTCTAACTCTTCCTGGTGTAATTTCACAGCAACCCTTAAATAAGCCCTCTGTGTAATACCACAATTACAGCATGCACAGTCTGCATTCGACTGGTGTATGATAACATTTAAATTTGAAAAAGCTGTACTTTTAAAGTCGGTCGTGGTAACTTAGCAAAATAAATAAATAAATAAATCCCCATCAGAACATTTTTTTTCCGTATACTATATAAAACATGTATAATATGAGTGTGTAGTATAAATATTTATACCACATTACTTAACCTCAATCCATCATATATGTGCAGCTTTAAATATGTAAGTTTTGTGAGAGAAGAATAGTTTCTAGGGTAATTTTTCAGTAGCCTGTCTCTGTTACAGAGTGGTTTTTTTGCCCTTTTCTTCCTTTCCACCCAACAGGGAAAGAAATCATGGTCAAGCATGGAATTAATTATTCCAAGCCCCAGGTTACTATTAAAAGTCTAATTTGTTGATAACAACACACTAATCTTTTCTAAGTTACAAACAAAACAACATCACTGATTTGAACACTAGAAGACATTATCCAATCTCTGTTGGAGGTATTCCAGGAGTTTCCATATCTTCTGTAGTTTTTGATGGTATCTGCGGCATTCTATATTGTCTCTGTAAGTATTGATTACTGCATTCCCAAATTAGATCTCTGTTATACTTTTAATATATGATAATATTGTTTCAAAATTAATTAGTTGCATTTAAATTTCTTTTTTCTTAAGGCTTCATTAAACAAATCAATAGAACTCATTTCCAGTCACTGTTAGGGGATGAGTGTAGTGCTGGTTTTGGGTGAGACATGAATTGAAATGTATGATGCCAATTGTTGTACAGTATTGAACACCATAATTGCTATGGACAGTATATGTCATATCAGTGATATTACAGAAGAGCAACCCAAACTAATGAAGAATGAATCTTGTAGGGAACCAAAGTGCAGTGGTGATGGAAGCAGAACTGGCTTCAGCATGCAACAATCCACTGCCACAAATGATCCACGTGATCATTTCTGTCCTGAAGAATGACTCTGATAGCTGGACCTGAAGGTCATGGATGAAAAGAATTAAGTGAAATTTTTAAAGGGTTGGCCCGCAGACTAAGGGAATGATACCTGTGCATAACAAATACTAAAGGACAGGAAGGGCGGTGTTTATTAATAAGGATATATTGGAAAACATGGGACCAGGACATCACATATAGAATTAAGAGTGGATATTGTCTTGGTTTTGGCCAGGATAGAGTTAATTTTCTTCCTAGTAGCTAGTATAGTACTGTGTTTTGGATTTAGGATGAAAATAATCCTGATAACACATCTATATTTAGTTGTGACTGGGCGTTGCTTGCACTAAGTCAAGGACTTTTAGCTTTTCACACTACCCTGCCAGTGAGGAGGCTAAGGAGACACAAGGAGCTGGGAAGAGACAGAACCAGGACAGTTGACCTGAACTGGCTGAAGGGAAATTCCATACCATATGTCATGTGGAACTATAAAACTGAGGGAAGTGGCTAGAGGGGAGGAGGGGGAGCTGCCATTACTCAGAAACATGTTAGCTGGTGGTAAGCAATTGCTTTGTGCATCATGTGATTTTTATCTTTTTCTTTCTTTCTTTCTTTCTTTCTTTCTTTCTTTCTTTCTTCCTTTCTTTCTTCCTTTCTTTCTTCCTTCCTTTCTTCCTTCCTTTCTTTCTTTCTTTCTTTCTTCCTTTCTTTCTTCCTTCCTTTCTTCCTTTCTTTCTTTCTTTCTTTCTTTCTTTCTTTCTTTCTTTCTTTCTTTCTTCTTTCTTTCTTTCTTTCTTTCTTTCTTTCTTTCTTTCTTTCTTTCTTTCTTTCTTTCTTTCTTTCTTTCCTTCCTTCCTTTCTTTCTTTCTTTCTTTCTTTCTTTCTTTCTTTCTTTCTTTCTTTCTTTCTTTCTTTCTTTCTTTCTTTCTTTCTTTCTTTCTTTCTTTCTTTCTTTCTTTCTTCCTTCCTTCCTTCCTTTCTTCCTTCCTTCCTTCCTTTCTTTCTTTCTTTCTTTCTTCCTTTCTTTCTTTCTTTCTTTCTTTCCTTCTTTTCTTTCTTTCTTTCTTTCCTTCCTTTCTTCCTTTCTTCCTTCCCTCCTTCCCTCCTTCCTTCCTTCCCTCCTTCCCTCCTTCCTTCCTTCCCTCCTTCCCTCCTTCCTTCCTTCCTTCCTTCCTTCCTTCCTTCCTTCCTTCCTTCCTTCCTTCCTTCCTTCCTTCCTTCCTTCCTTCCTTCCTTCCTTCCTTCCTTTTTTCTTTCTTTCCTTCTTTCTTTCCTTCTTTCCTCCTTTCTCTGTTTCTTTCTCTCTCTGTTTCTTTCTCTCTTTCTCTGTTTCTCTTTCTTATTAAACTATCCTTATCTCAACCCACAAATACCTTTTTCAACTCTGTCCTCAACGCACAGAGGGGGGAGTGGGAGAGTGGCTGTGCAGTGTTCAAATGCTTGCCAGGTTACTACCTTTATACCAACTGTTTTCTTACTCGTTTTTTTTCTCAGACTGCCCACCCTTTGCTTTACATGTGTAAGCATCTTCTCTCACTAATAATTGTCATGTACCATGTCTGCAGAGTGCTACATAAATTTTTTATCCAAATATTGGCTGCTTTAGTTTGTTGAAAAATATTATGGACCAACAAAAAGAGGTCACCAAAGAGATATTAAAATAAAAGTAGTTACTTAATATATTAAATGTCATCTAATGCTGTAAATACTCTCAGCAAGAGACTTCCACATACTCAATCTTTTATGTGAACAACTGGAAAATACAGCTGGACCTCACAAAATGCCTTCAAAGATTTTGTTCATTTTCACTCAAAAATATTCAATTGATACTTATCTCAGAATGTTTATTCTTCAGTCTCTTTATAAAATCCACATTTTGATGAACAAAAGGGAAATCAAAATAACACAGGCACTCATTAATATGCCTACAAAAATAAAAGTTTAGCTGAGCTGAATAAGGAATGGATGCAAACATACTCACAGAATAAACAACTTAATGTTTCTACTTAGAAAGGGTCTTGCAGAACCAAAGTTTTGCTCAAAACAGTAATAACTGATTAATCATAATGACTCATTCAAAATTTGCAGTGTCTCTGACTTCCCATATCATGCAAGTCATGGAACAAAATAAATAGACTCCATCTTGGTAACCAGCCAGCCAGCTCCACTAAAGGTCATCCAGTCAGGCAATGCTGTTTTTGGTAGTTCAGCAATGCCAAACAACAGTGATTTTTGAAGAAAGGAGCCTTAATAAATTCAAGAGGAACGGACCAAGAAAAAAAGTAACTATAACTACCTCAAGGGAAGTTGTAGTGAGATGGGAGTCAGCTTCTTTTCTCGTGTAACTAGTGATAGGACTAGAGGGAATGCCTTCAAGTTGCGCTGGGTAGATTCAGGCTGGACGTTTGGAAATGTTTCTTCTCCGAAAGAGTGGTCAGGCAGTGGAATGGGCTGCCCAGGGAGGTGGTGGAGTCACCGTCTCTAGGAGTGTTCAAGGAATGTTTAGACATTGTGTTGACAGACATGGTTTAAGTGAGAACTATTGGTGATAGGCAGACAGTCAGACTGGATGATCTTGTAGGTCTTTTCCAACCTTGGTGATTCTAGGATTCTATGAAAAAGCAGTCACCTAAATTGCAGAAGAGGAATGTGAACACAGTGCAGCTAACTGCAGTTTTATGGAGCTTGTTTCAGATGCAGTAATTAAAAAAATAATCAGATTAAGGATGGATTATAAAAATATAATAAAACTCTATGGTTTTCTACTGTTATTAATTCTACTGAATAACATTATTTTTCAAGGAAAGGCATCAAGCAGGGAATATTACAAAATACAGTGACTTCAGCATACTGTATGAGACCACAAAGTTGGTGGGTTTTTTTGTTCTTTAAGAGTGTCTGAATTCAGAATTGCTTCCTGTGGCTGGGGGATTGGGCTCTCTGCCCTACGAGCTTATCAATTTCCATACTTTGCCTACAGCTCTCCACAGCATTCTGCCCTAGATGCAGTCTGACAGACATGTCTCTCAACAGAGCAACTTTTAAGAAAAAAAGAGTATCAGTTTTATACATGCTATCTGTGAGCTGGAGCCATTCAAACTTGGAAGAGGGCATGCTCAAAGGACTGTTTGCACTCCCATCAGAAGCACCTGGTGTTTTTATCATTATATTTTATGACTTTGGAGAACAAGAGTAGTAAGAGAGAAGCACTGCAATGATGTCATGATAAAATGAAACTATTTAGGAGAGATGGGAAAGGTATTTTCTGAGGACTGAGGATTTCAACTACAAACCAGAATTAAGATTACATTGATGTGGTATTTTTCTGCCCAGGGAAGAGACCAATCAAGTAAATTAGCAAAGGGAGGGAGGAGACAGTGCATATCTGGAAAATGCACAGTAAACCACACAGCTTATTATAAATTGTGTATGTGTGTATTTGCTAAGCCAGCTATGTATAATATTTTAGATGTGCTTTAGGATTGTTACGCACCAACAATTCTTTAAACATTCTCCTGTTTCTATACTGCAACTCTGTTCCTTCAGTGTTCTGAAGTCAGTCATTTCTTTGACAAATCCATACTAAATAAATTATTCACTGCTTTGAGGCATTTGGCTTAAGGAGAGTGAAAACCATATTCTGTCAGTGAAAGTTGCAAGGATTTTCATTTTCCAGTATTATAAATAGCTTAACAGAGCTATACAGTGTGCAGGCACTTCTGTAGTCACATCTGCATGTACAGCTCTGATTAATGTGGATGATGATGTTATGTGTGCGCATGAAGAATGGAAAAATAACTGCTTTCTGTAGTCTGATTCAATCAGTTAGATTTGTTTGTTGTGGTTTAATAACCTGTTGTTGCACAATCTTGAGATGTTTTTTAACAGTTCCTGAAGTGGATCTCCTATCATTATTAGACTGGCACATTACAGTTATCAGCTGTTATTCAGAACCCAGCAAATGGGGTCTGCAGTCCTGTAGGCTTCATGGTAACTACTGTGATAGGCTGTTGAAAGGGAAAGAGAAAGAGAAACTGCAATGGGAAGAATGTGCTCTGTCAGAAGCCGAGATAAGCTTTGAAAAAGAGCAAGGAATCCCAGTCTTTACTTTTACCTTTGGCTTTTTACCCTTTCTAGTAAGCCCACCACACTGCTGCAAGGTGATTGTTTCCACTTGACTTGTTAGCTTTCTAAGACTGATTGACTCCTTGGGTTAGCTAACCACCTCCTAGTGGTTTAGTTGGTTCCATCACAAGCAACAGGGCTTCCCTCTCCACCTTCCTCTCTTCCAGGGGTGAAGAAGTATGAAGGACCTGAACAAGATAAAGAAGGGTAAGTAATTTACTACAAATTATAAAAGAATTTAAGACAATATGATGTGAAAAGGAGTTAGAGGTAACAAAAAAAAAATGGGAGAAAGAGGATTTCCAGTGATGTTGCTCACGATGCTACTGGAAGCAGAAGAGAGCTTTCTCGCCCATTGTTGTGCTATTCTACTTCTTTTACCTGGAACTGGAAATCATGTGTGGAGTAGTGAAGACTGCTGGGAACAGTAGTCTATCTCTTCTCTGCGTAACTTCCTCTCAGAGAGCCAAAACACAAATCAGAATAGCTGATGCTGCAGGGACCCAGGAAGTACAAATAGCTGAGACTGCCAGAGTCCTGCAGGGAGTGCAGCTACCCAGCACTATGATCCAGCACCTTGCTGCATGATGTCATGGTATGGAATACTGATAACACCAGGATAAGTCTGTATCACATTAATTGGCCTGTTGTACACTAGGCATCTCTCCTTCAGGAACCTTTTCTTCCTAGGAACTGGATTTCCTGAGAAATTTCACCTGGCTTTCCTTCCCTGATGAAATCAGTTCTTGTGCAACTCATCAAGAACTGATGACAAGCAAGGGATCAGGAAAAAAAAGTGAATTCAAGCCTTTTCTCATTGTTAATTATTTTTTTCTAGGTGAATTAGTTGCTGGAGGCCCTGATTCTTTTCCTGATCAAATGAACAAAGCCATGTGTCTGAATCCAGATTCAAAGTGAAACGGGGAAATCCATTCCCTGCCATACTCATACAGAGTATTGGTACCTAAGAAATTTCCTGACACCACCGACTCCTTCATGATGGGGAGAGGCACCGCTTTCTGAAACACAGACAGAGTGAGATATCTGAATATCTACATCTATGTCCAAAAAGATAGACAGACAGATGTAAATCATAGAAGCATAGAATTGTTTGAGTTGGAAGGGACAAGTGTAGGTCATCTAATCTAACTCCCCTGCAATGAACAGGGACATTCACAGCTAGATCAGGTTGCTCATGCCTGCTCCTCCCTGACCTTGAATGTCTCCAGGGACAGGGCTTCCACCACATCTCTGGGCAACCTGTTCCTGTGCCTCCTTATTGTAAAAAACTTTTTCTTTATATCCAGTCTAAATGTTCCCTCTTTTAGTATGAAACCATCTTGCCTTATCCTATCACAACAGACCCTGCTAAAGAGTCTGTCCCATTGTTTCTTACAGATACCCCTTCAGAGATCTCACCTGCACGGAGTAGAGGGGTAAGATCACCTCCCTCAACCTGCTGGCCTGGATGGCTTTGTGGACTGGGGGGGCATACTGCTGGCCCATGTCCAGCTTTCCATCCATTAGTACCTTCAAGTTCTTTTCAGCATACTGTGTTGAATCCTTTCATTCCCCAGCTTGTATTAATAGTGAAGGTTGCCATGACCCTGGTGTAAGACCCACACTTTTGGATTTGTTGATCCTTGGGAGGTTCTCCTGGGCCCACTGCTTGAGCCTGTCTACCCATCATTTGATAAAACTGTACTGCTGAATCAGCAGGAGTCTGACTGAATTTCATAACCAGCCTCTCTGATTCTTCATTTTCTTGGAGACATTTCATTTAGATTACTGTTAAAGGGAATTAAATTAGTATTAACCTTGTCTATAAATGATGCTTCAGAACGGTATTTCTCTTGGCATGCATGAAAATTAAAAGATAAATTGATATGTGCAAATCTTACCAATGTGTAACTCTATTGATTAAGTTTGTAGATTGTCAAACAGGATTAAACCAGATGAATTCAGAGAAATCAGTCTTTGGATATGCTCAGAGATGAGGCTGTGATACCTGATTCTAAATTATATCCAGGTAGAAATACAGCATGGAAGGTCACCATCCTATTAGGTAGACACATGTCTATGCAAAAATGGCATACTGACATATAGATTATCAGATTAGCTTTGCATGAACTGGATAAACACATTTAACAGCTGTATCTAGTTTCAAGCGTTAGCCAAGCAGAAAGAAATGAGATAGAAGAATGTTTAATAAAAAACAAAAATTCATTAGTAGATATTAAACCGAGGTTTGTTTCCTAGGTTCCTAATGCTTTTTTATCAAATGGGGGGAAAAGAAATGACTCGTATTTTTCTTTTTTCCTAATTTTGCAAAATTTGATGATGTTTATCATTTTATAAGGGCTGTATGTTTTCTGTCTGTCAGAGTAACTCTATTGTAGCTGGAGTTATGGACCCCACTGAATTATTATTTGATTTGACTTTTCATTAACAGTTGACTGGCTTCTAATGTTCAAAATCATTTAAATAGCCTTTGTTTTAATGAAGAAGAGGCATCATCTACCTTCAACATCTTTGCTTACTACATCCACCTCTATTCTGTAATTGTTACTAAATAGATTAATTTTATCTAACTATCCATCTATGGTAAAATCTATATCACTGCACCATTGTAGGTTACATGATTACCTAAATGTGCAGTGTGTACTTAAAAAAAAAAAATTATATATATAAAAAAAGGAAATGGCAAATAAATAAATAAATAGGTGTGTATCTTATAGCTAATTTGGAATCTGTTTCTACCAATAAGCAAAATGTAACTAACATAAGTCTCCTTTTGCAGAGTATCAGTTGTTGCTATTGAGAATGTGATGTGGTAGTTAAAGTGATACTCTAAAATGCTCGTTTTTCTGAACTGTTCGACCAACTCCGTAACTCTCCCTTAGGAGTGCTGAAAAGTATTTTAAAAATTTTGGTTCTCTTCTGATGTGATCACATGGTAAAAGGCAGATCAAGGTGAGTTTGTCACACATAACTTTGATTTCTATTAATCGCATTAGATTATATGCAGAAATCACAGATGAACACTTCATGCACTGTGTTTTAATGGCTTATTGTACACTGTTATGTTCCTGAAAGCCCCTGGGATTTCTGCAGTGGAAAAGAAAAGAAAAAATATCAAAGACAAACAAAAAATTCGAAAAGTTTGAGTTACTCATTTCATGCAGTTAAATGAGCTCTGCTTTTATTGTAAGGAAAGTCTTCGGATCAAAATCTGTTTTTTTTTCCCCCCATTTTTCCAGCACAGATCCTGTTACTACACTGTGTTTCCAAAGAATGTTCACACTGTGATTCCCTTATTTCAGAATGTCAATGTTCACTGACACATACAATAAACTGATAGAGGTAATACAAGGGTGCATCCTTTTTTTTCTTTTTCTTTTTCTTTTTTTTTTTCTCTGCTATTCTTACCATATAAAATGGGATTACATGGGATTACATATTATTTTTTCTTTCATTTTGGTTATAAACATGTCTGGAATTTTAGGTCTGAGTTTCATTAGGATTCAATAAACATTCTGTTTTACCAGAATAGGAAGAAGAGATATCAAAATATTACAGATTACAACACAAAATCCTGGAATTGTAAATTAATTTGCATCATCTCTCCCCTGTCCTCCCTTAGAACACCAAGTCACACCATATGTATTTCATACAACATTTGCTTTTATAGCATAGGAATAACTCCACTGGGTACTATGTTGCTCCCTCAGAAAACAACAACAACAAAAACAACAACAACAAAAATAAAAACAAACAAACAAAAAAAAAACACCACAGGTTCTTAAAAAATCTCTTGGACAAACCACAGGATCTCAAGGCTGACTTGAAATCAGTGTTGAAACACTTCACATTGAGGTAACACACTTAGTAAGATGGCTCTATTGGAATCTAAGCTGAGGTATGTTTGTTTTTGTTATGGAGAGGAATATTAACAAATAATAACAACACTCAGAAAGAAAATGGCTTTATCTTTTTATGGAAGTGCCAGCCAATGATTTCCCTAGTGCAGCTGTCAGGATGAAGGGTCAGTAGTGTTTGATTGAAGTATGTGAACTCTCTAATCTCCAGTTAAGTCATTTTCATAAGCTGTTTTCCAGTGAGTAGTCAAAATGCTAAAACACCATTACCCAAAACAATATTAGGGAAAAAAAAAAAAAACACACAAACATCAAAATCTAAAAAACTAACCTTCTTCATCTTCCTTGAGCAGATTTTTTTCAGTAAAGTCTATCTTATTAAGTTTTGGATTCAGTCTACCAGGAACATATTCTGTCTTTGGCTATCTACTGAAAAAATAATATAAATATAGTAGGGTAATACTATGTAGTTTAATGACTGCATTACTTTATTCATGTTTCATTTCATCTTTCTGAGTTATGCCCACTTCTTTTGTTGCTACTGGGCCTTGCATTCTCCTTTGCTTATCGGAATAATTAGATGAAACAGCAATTCAGATTTTCTGGAGCTCTTAAAGCTCATTCAACAGCTACTCAAAGAGTCTTGGAAATTGAACAAGTTCATATTTTGCCTTTTCCTTTTCCATCAAGACATATGTGAAGAATCACAGAATTGAAGAATCCTAGTATCATAGAATCATAGAATGGCCTGGGTTGAAAGCAACCACAATGATCATCTAGTTTCAATTTCCCTGCTATGAGCAGGGTTGCCAGCTACTAGACCAGGCTGACCAGAGTCACACCCAGCCTGGCCTTGAACGCCCTCAGGGATCGGGCATCCACAACTTCCTTGAGCAACCTATTCCCTCTGTGTGAAAAACCTCCCCCTAATATCTAACCTAAACCTCCCCTGTCTCAGTTTAAAACCATTTCTCCTTGTCCTATCACTATCCACCCTCTTAAGCAGCCACTCCCCCTTCTGTTTATATGCTCCCTTCAAGTATTGGAAGGCCACAATGAGGTCTCCCCAGAGCCTTCTCTTCTCCAAGCTAAACAAGCCCAGTTCCCTCAATGTTTCTTCATAGGAGAGGCGCTCCAGTGCTCTGACCTTCTTAGTGGCCCTCCTCTGGACCTGTTCCAGAGGAGAATGACCTGTTAAACTAACAGTGCTGCTAGAACCATCATTTGGCAGAAAGGAGTTTGATAGCTGACCACAGTTTCCATTTTTTATGTGTCAGCAAGAGTGGGAGAGCTTGGGCATTGCTCAGATCAGCAAAAGGAACTGATTTTCACTACACAGAGAGCCAAATTTTGCCAGTCTTCTTAAGAGCAATATTATCTGCAAGGGTGGCTGGATAAGAAATTAAAGGGGAAAGTAGCAATGAAGGTGCAAGACTGACCAGAGAGCAATGCAGGGGATCCTCTGGAGGGAGACAGAACAAAAGAAAAAGACTTCACTTCCCAGTTGGTGATATATGCTTAGTTATAAATTCCCATGTAGAGGAGATGCCATAAGGCGTCATCAGCACAGGGAGCACAGTAACTCCATTCTACTCAAATCTCAGCACTTTACTGTCTCATCACAGCCAAACCTTGCTGTATCTCTGTCACACTGTATCTAGTGATACCACTGGAAACAGCGTGACCACCCTGTGACTTATGTCACCCTTGTATACATGTAGGAACAGCCTCTCAAAATACTAAACAGGCATCTGATACTACCTTAAACTCTTTAAACAAATTTCAGTGCATCTGTGCCAAGGAACACACCACTGTACTTCTGCTATCATAATATTTCTATTCCACTCTTGCATGGTCTAACACAAACATTCTCAGCCCACATCACTATTACTGGTGGAAAGCTTCCAGTCTGGAAAGAAAAGAGTGGCTTTCTTGAAGGGTCAAAAGAAGGTCACACTATTTCTCTGTAGTACTCTGGACCAAGTCAGAATGGAAACTTCCTGAAGGCCAACTACATTCTGGTTTGTTTGTTTGTTTGTTTGTTTGTTTAATTAATTAATATTTTTGTTTTTGTTTTAGGAAAGTAGGTATCGGATCTGAGCTGAGGTTGAATTGTTGATTTATATAAAGCAGAGCTCTGGCAACTGTGCACATCTCTTCAACAACACTTCTTCTGGAAAACAGGTTCTTAGAAAAATGTCTTGAAACTTGAGATATGTAGAATAAAATAAAGAAAGATTACTGTTGAATAACTAGTTCATGGAAAACATAAGTTGGATCCAAGTTATCTGTAATGAGCTCTGTGATGAAGTATATATCTAAACTGCTCAGTGTTCAAGTTATCATTTGTATCTTCATACATCACTATTTAAATATACATTGTGACCCTGAGATGGTCAACTGCATAGGATCTGGGTCTCATCATTGACTGTGGAGTTGTAGTTATCTGACATTCCTCTGTTAAGGAGAGCAGGGTGCTTTGCTAAGGGGTATTTGCTTGCTCACTTTAGTTATGTAATGTTGGTTGGTCTGCTGTACTCAGCACATAACACAGGGCGCATAAGAACAGAGCAGGAGGGGTTTTAAGATGTAAAAACAAATCTGTACAAGCAATAAACAAGAAACTAACAGTGTTAGCTTAGCCAGAAACAAAAAAAAAATAATAATAAGGTTTTTTTTGAAAAAAAAAAAAAAAAAAAAAAAAAAAAAAGGAGACTGCAAGAGTGCAAGAGTGAGAATGAAGCTGCAGATTGCAACTTTGTGATGGCCTGATGGCATGTATGTGTGTTGTTCTGATTTTTTTTTAACTTTTCCCAGGGAAAAAAAGATGTTAGGCCAGTGAATTGCAATCAGTATTGAAGAAGCAGAAAATTGCAATGGAGTGGAACTTTTTCCATTTCCTTACTCTTCTGGGGACTGACAAATTTCACACACATTTTTGAAATGAACTACTGAGTGTAATAGGGACAACAGGATGAGAAAGTAAAAACAAAGGAAAGAGGAGAGATGCAGGATAGAAAAGGCACTATAGAGACAGCTAGGCTTGCTTTTAACATTCTCGACCTGGGCCCAAGGAACACACAGTAAATTTGGCTTAAGAAAAAGCCAAATCAGCAAAAGGAAAGTGTCAGGCCTGGCATTTATTAAACTGACTTACAACTGGCTATCGGTTGAGGACTCGACTTCTTACAGTTTTCACAAGATTGATGTATACGAAAGCACTCATCCCAAGTCATAGAACTGCAGTGCAGATACAACAGTCCCCAGAGGGAGAGTGATCAGCCTGATGAGCAAAGGTTTATACAGAACAACCTCACTCTCAATTCCTTTTCATTATAAAAATACATCATCTATCTCCTAACAAGAACAACAAGCAACTGGCCTCTGTTATAAAAATTAACATAAAATTACATGTCTATCTCTCTAGACCATACATATTTTTTCCTCTTAGTAGGAACTTGAGACTTAGAGCAAACCTAAATTTTGCTCTTCCCTTACCCCTCGTTAATATTTTCTCCATTTAAACTTCTTCATCCTTTTCCCAAGACATAACTACCATTATGCTATATGGGCTGATACAGAATGAAGCGCTCACACAAAGCATTTCTCACTGTCTTCACAAGAGATTTGGGCTGAGCAACAGAAGATAATGTAGAAATTTGTCAAGATCCTGACACTGGTGCTGGACATTTGTTCTGTAAGTGCTGGTGTTAAAAGCTAAGCCGGCAGCCTAGTATTGCATGAAATGGTAACATAAAATTTGCATATAAAGTGTACTGAACTTAGCTTGCCATGGAAAGTATGAACCTTGTATGTATCATCAGCAAGCACCCATCTTGTATGTTCTCACTGAATAAGCTTCATTGCAGTGAGCTGCTGAATGTGGCTTGATCCAGTATGACACCAGTGCCACTGGAAAGCGCTCAGCACTGCACAGAACATAGGGAAAAGACATTCAAAATGATACCCAGGAGGACAATCCCATCCATCCACAAGTGAGCACCACTGAGTCTGTCTCAGGCTCCTGAAGCACCATAGTACTAAGGATGCTTTCAGAATGGAAGGGGGAAGAATCTAAAGAGACTTGGAGTTTCAACAGCCATGTTTTGCACATTCACAGTTTAGAACAGAGAATTATCCAGAATTAACATGATTTGACACCACCATGAGGATAGCACAGACCATAAGGAGAGTTTGAGCTGAAAGTTTTATGTTGCCTTAAGTTAGCTGAGTCAAAGGTGAACAAAAACAAGCAACATTGTTCTTGACTAAAGAAATTCATTCTTAAAAAAGAACGTTGCCAGAAGGTCAAGGGAGGTGATCCTCCCCCTCTACTCTGCCCTGGTAAGGCCTCATTTGGAGTACTGTGTCCAGTTCTGGGCTCCCCGCTACAAAAACGACAGGGATCTCTTGGAAAGAGTCCAGCAGAGGGCCACAAAGATGGTGAAGGTCCTGGAGCATCTCCCCTATGAGGAACGACTGAGTGAACTGGGTCTGTTTAGCCTTGAGAAAAGAAGGCTGAGAGGGGATTTGATCCAGCTTTATAAATACCTGAGGTGTGGGGGCCATAGTGGTGAGGCCGGACTCTTTTCAGTAGTAGGGGAAATGGGATGAAGCTAGGGCATAGGAAGTTCCGCACGAATGTGTGCAAGAACTTCTTTACGGTGAGGGTGATGGAGCACTGGAACAGGCTGCCCAGGGGGGCTGTGGAGTCTCCTTCTCTGGAGATATTCAAGACCCGCCTGGACGCCTACCTGTGTGACCTGGTGTAGGGAACCTGCTTTGGCAGGGGGGGTTGGACTCGATGATCTCTAGAGGTCCCTTCCAACCCCAACGATTCTGTGATTCTGTGATTCTGTGATTCTGTGATTCTGTGATTCTGTGATTCTGTGATTCTGTGATAAGTTCTCAGTAGAAACATCAACAAATTAACATCTTCTACCACTGGACCCAAATGCCCATTTCTACTTTTGGTGTGCATAAAAAAAAAGTCTGTACGTGAAGGAGTTTGGATATGGAATTGTTGAGATTCCTTTTGGAAACTTAACTGAATATTAACCTAAAATGTTTTAATGCAAATATTTCTTCTGTGTTTTTGAACAGTTTCCATGATTTTACGTCAGTTTAGCATTTCAAGAACAGATTCCAAACAAAAGAAAGTACAGAATAGATGTTTACTCTAAATATAAAAAGACAAAAACACAGCCAGGAAAATAAATCCTCAAATACAGGACACAATTTTTCTTCAGTCTGTTCCTCTTTTTCTGAACTATTATTTAGCAAAATGGAGTTCATTATTCTTCAGCTTTGAAGAGGTAATTCTTTTTTTGTGTTTTTTTTTTCCTTGTGAAATACATAAGCTTAGTTTACACTTTTCTAGCAGGTCTCCATTGAACAAGAAGAGCAATATTCCCATCTAATGACTTACTTTCATCTTCTTCAATACAGAAAGGTGTAAAACCTGAAAGGGAAGGCTTCCCTATCTGTAGTGCTAGTAATCACCATAGAATTCACCTGGAAGCTTCATGGCTTTAGCCATGTAAGAAATAAAGCCCTTAAGTGGCTTGGGCACCACCAGGGCCAGTGCTGCAAAGAATTCATGATGCAGGGCCTGCCAAGACTGCAACCTCAATATTAGTTTAAGTGCCAGGAGATTTCTCTCTGTTATCCTTGAATTTGATCCATCCTCAAGAGCTGTGGGCTAGGAGTTTTCACAGGAGGTGAAAACTGGAGCTGGAAACCACTGCAGCCCTCTTGGAGGCAGCCGGGGACTTGCCTTGACCTGTTGGACACAGTGAGCCTCTGCTTTCCATTGCCAGCCTGTTTAGGGAGCAAAGTCAATCTCCATCTGCAGCTAACATCCAGTGGAGGAGGACAGTGAACAGCTGGGAAAGTTACATCAAAAAACAAGTAAGAACAAGGCTTTGCCGAGCCTTGCTAATGAAAGAACATTCTCTGATACAGAGATGTGTTCTGCCAATATAGTCTGTGCAAAATGACAAAATACATTTTTTTTTTCTCCGTTCCCTACCTCATTTTATTTTTATTTATTTATTTATTTATTTATTTTCGCTTACAGTAGTAGCCAGGACCCCTTACTGTGCTTCATTTCCATTACTCTTTCCAGTCTAGTTGCTTTAGTACCAATAAGATTTCTTTTATTTTTTTTTATTTATTTAGTAATGCAGTCTGGGGAATTTTTATTCCTTCATGCTTGATAGTAATTTTCTGCAATCTCCTCGGGCCTCTGCGGCTATTTACAATGATTAGCAGTTTGCAAAAGGTAATGAGTTTCTATCTTTTCCTTCTCTCTCCCTCTGTTTTGCCTCTCTGCTTCTTCTTATGGCACAGTCTTTCAGTTATTCAAAATAAACAGACAACTGTATAATTAAGAACTGTACTGCCAACAAGAAAATATAGTTGAGCCTCCTTAAATACCAGAGGAAATAGAAGGAGAGCTTGATAGGTATTGCTAAATTTTCTTTCAAGTCATGGGATAGGGATTTTTTTTTCTCCCACACTTAATTTTTGTTTAGAAACAAAAGATTTTTGTGTCTACATGAAAGAGGAGATGAGTGATGTTAGATTTGCATTTTCCCTTCACTAAAGCCTTGCATTTTACTGAAAATAAAAAAGGTTTCCATTCTACAAATAAAAGCATCTGTTTGAATAACAAAACCACTTGAGAAAGAAATCATAGAAAAATAATTACTATTTTTCCAAAGCAGGACTGAAATATACAGAGGTCAATATAAAATGGGTAGCACTCATTTAAAGGTGTCCCTTTCATTTGCCTGAAGCCTCCATTTAAACTGTGGATAAAAAGCACATTAAATGTTTTGGTTTTGTTTTTTTTACCCATTTCCAAAGAAATATCCTGACTCTTTCGAAAGTCTACAGAAACCTTTTAAACACAACAATTTTTATAAAGCATATTTATCAAGGTTTGTCGCTCATCTGTAAAATTAAGGTCATTATCACAATTTTTTACAGTAGTATGCAGAGGCAGCAGCCAGGTCTGACCTCCCTCAGGGGCTGGATAGACAGCACTGGAGACTGCAGCTCAGGAGGCTGGAGAAGGGAAAAGATCCAGGAGGCAAGGAGCAGAAAAAAGTGCAACAAAGCAGTGCAGCCCCTTGCTTCCAGGTACTGAAAGCCAGGGCACAGTTTAGAACTGCCCACACCTCAGGGATCCCAGCAATTTGCTTGCCAGACCCAGCCACAGCTCAGAGAAGGCTTGGCTCTGTGGGTGGTGCTCAGCACTTGTACAGTCACACCAGGTGTGCACCTACGTGGCATTTAAGCTGAGTACCCACCTTGTTAACATCTCCAGTATACTTTTTGGCCACATTTGCATCTATTCCTTTTTCCTCGTGTTTCTGGAAATACATGCGCAGTTTTTCATTGTTAGGAACAATTCTTCTTGGAGGGTAGAATATAAGAACAGTGAGAAGAAAAAAGAAAAAGTTTGGAGATGGATTTTTCTCCTGAATTTACTTGAAGAACTGAACCTTAGCCTAGGAGAGGAACACTGAATAGGTATTCTCAGACATTTTGTCACCTTTGGAAGTACCTAAAAGCATTTGATTTCTGTGCTTTGACCACAGAGCTCCCTAGGCAGCTGAGCACAGACTCCCAAATGCCACTTCAGAGTCCAGGATGCCTTGATGCATTTGGATTTCTCATTAATTCACTCAGACATTTCAATCCTAATGTCCGTCACAGCGAGCATACTTCTCTCACTCTCCACCTTTGTGAAATCATTTTGTAAGTACAGCATTCATACAGGGAGCTGGAAATTGTTTAGAGGCTCCTCTCAGCCTGGGGGGGACTTGATGCAATTACTCCCACATCCCAAGAGGTAGACGAGGGATCAAACTGTTTTTGCTTCTTGTTGAAGCTTCATCTTTATATAGAAGTGAGAGATCAAGACTAGGAAAGGTGCAGTCTGACTCTTTTGGTCTAGCTAATTGTGCAGATAACAGTTTGAGGGGATACTTGGTTTCTGGTCCAAGATGAAGAATTTTCTTTGGTGCTTTGAATAATAGAATCACTGAAAAAGAAAAAAAAAGAAAAAAAAGGACCAAGCAGCTGAGGAGAACGTAGCAAGAGCCAGAGGCCCACTCTGCCTGCTTCCCTTGGGTACAGACGCCCAAGAAAAATAAGATTTGTTCTGGGGGCAAGATGAAAATACATTTTTCTAAATAATCTGATATTTATAATCTGCTCCTGGGAAAGTCTCAGTGAACCAAGAGATGTGCTGAATTTCTGTGCAGGAGGGACTGGTTTGGCTTCAGAGTATACCAGGCAGTCAAAATTCAGATATATTGTACAGCACACTCCAAAAATCATCTAAAGAGGAGTAGACAGAAGCTACAGCTCCAGGAGCTGATAGCAAGAACAGAACCACCAGCCCTGATGTGCTGATATCTGTACTACAAAACTGCCAGCTTGAGCACAGCCTAGACAAGACTTCCAGACCCACACCTGGTGGTGGCTCAAGGGTTAGCACAGGTCCAAGGTCAGTCCAAGCAGGCGGCCCAGACTCAGTCAGCCTATTAGAAGAAGAACTTCATAGCTCCCTGGATGCATGACTTCAAGACCAAGGAACAACCCAATCTCTTGTTTCACAAAATCACAGAATGTTTGGGGTTGGAAGGGACCTCAGGGAGGAAACTGCTCCAACCCTGGCTCAACCAAGGACATCCAAAGCAGTTGCCCAGGTAGCTTTTGAAGATCTCTGAAGAGGAAGACTCCACAAACTCACCGGGCAACTCACTGGTTTATTTATTAGTAAAAATGTAGCCATGGAGATCATTACTTCTTCTTAATACCTAGTCAGCGTCAGCATACTTTATTATTGACTATAAATATTATTACCTGCCACTTGCCTTAATAGACAATAGACATCAATAGGGGTTTTTTTTTGCAGTAACAGAGTGCATGGTATATGACCTAAGACAAATTTACATGGGAGTTCCCACACAGGCTTCTTTTGTTTCACTGTGCACAAGCTCTCTGCAGCTTTCCCCATTGTTTATTTCTCTCTCAGTTCTGCCATGTCCTCCATATTTCACATTTGTCATGTTGAAGCATTCTGGCAGACTTCACATGCCTATCAAGGTCTGGCCTGGCTCATGTTGCTTTAACACAGATACTTGCCTGTATACACTTCAGCGTTACAAAAACAGAAACTTAACACACTGTAAATAAACTCCATTGTTTTCACCAACGTGCAAGCCTATTATCATTAGCCTTAGCTTCACAGAGGGTGAACACGCTCTAACTTATACAGCATGATTTTTCCATTCTCCTGCTGATTTCTCTCAATATTTTATTTTAAACAATTAAAGCTGAATATAGGCCAAGCTTGGATACTTCATCTGCTTGCACAGAAATTATCTCCTCATTCCCAACTGTAAACACAGTCAGCCAAATTGCAGAAGAACTGGAAAATGCAAGCGGTACTATCATTTTCTGTTAAGGGCACCTGACAGAAAGGAGCTCAGTTTTATCTTGTCACACTGCTGCTCAAGGTTCACAGCCTCCTACGCAGGAGTGTCTTCAAATCTGCCTGGGTCTGGGTAAAGAGGTACAGCCTAGCCCAGCTGGCAAAAAAAGATGGATTTTTACATTTATGTACACATATAAATCCACTAATTTGGCATATGTATATATATATAAATAAATATGCCATTCTAGGTCTCAGTAGAATGAGAAAAAGAAAATAACTTTGCTTTCCCTGCTTTGGTTTCTAAGGCTTAACCTGGCTGTCATGGCTCCAACATCATATGGGAACATCATACTCAATTGTTTCTTTTCTGAGTCCTGCTCAGAGGTATTATGTTTAGAGATACTGCCTGTTTCTTTTCTTTCTTTTTTTTTTTTTTTTTCTTTCAAAATTGGTAAACAACGCTAGCGGTGATTGGGTAATTGGGTGCATTTATTTTCCACAGTGAGGAGAAACAGTGATAAACTAAAATTTTCATAGTGCTTAGTTTTGTGTTACCACCACGACGTTAAAAATGGTTTATTTTTGCAAAGCGTTAAGTGCTCTAATGGATTTCCATATGAACACTAGGAAAAGCAGAAGAAATTATATATATAGCAATATTATACTGTAATGCAAATAACTTCCAGTTAAAAGTTTAGCACCTTGAAGATATAAATTGAAAATCAGATGGAAAAGGGTCTTTCCTGCCAAGCCGGTCTGCATTCAGACTCTGGCTCTTAATTTTTCATTAAAACAGCAAAAGGTAAAGAAAGCATTATGCAGCTTAAAGCCTGTTCCAATATCAGATTAACAATAAATACATTAGTTTTGGCTGAGCAATAGTGAAATGCATTTCTACATACCAGCAGATAATGAGCTTGCTCAAGTAGCCTTGTGTATGCGAAAGGATTTCTGAAGAAACAGTACAATATAATCGAGAATTTGTTATTGCTAATCCTAAGACTTTGAGTCTTCACACACCAGCTTTCTTTTTTTTTTTCCTTTGTATTGCCCCAGCATACCAGATGTTGCAGTAAATACAGAAAACAGAGTGCCTAGAGAGGGGTGCTAGAACCAGCTTAAACAATTGTCCTGTTGCTCTGCTAGAAGTCACGAGAAATTTTAGAAACAATGATTTTTTTTCTTTTCTTTTTTTATTAAAAGGCCCTTTTAAAGCTAAACCCTGGCCAACATATTCTAAACATTACAGATGCCAAGTGAGTCAGTCTTTTAGCATACAATCTTAGCAATCATAACAACATTTTTGTATTATTATAGGCACTATTGCCAGCGTGTTCAATTGTGCATGGAATAAATAGCCCACATTAGCGACTTGCCTTAAAATTCATGTGATGGTAGCAGCCAGCTTAATTAAGCACAACTCTCTGGGAAATCAGTAATAATAGTAATGAATGAACCTGCTGCTGACCTGCAGCAGAGAGAAGCCGTTCGCAACATTTCTGAGTTCAAAACTGCAGAACTCCTGTAGCTGCTTAGATCATAATTACTCTGCAACACTGCCATTGGGAAAGGCAAGCAATACCATCAAAACTCATCTTAGTTGGATATTTCTCCTTTTATACTTGCCATTGTGCACAATGATAGTATTTTTTCTTTATTTCTCTCTCTCTCTCTCTTTTTTTTTTTTTTTAATTGCAGAAGAAAACCTTGGCCCATTTGTATCTCCTAAGATCTTCCATTAATCTGTGACATTCTACACAGGATTTCCACCAGGTGAGGGACTGCACTGTGGTTAGGTGTTTTAATTATTCCAATAAATAAATAAATAAATAAATAAATAAATAAACAAATGATATCCCCAAACGGTTTACAAATAGTTTATACACTGTGAACAGTTAATTTGAAGCAAAGAGCTTCTATTCAGTTTCACAAAACTGAATGTCTCTATTCAGATCATATCAACCTAAAATACAGCTGGGGCAGAGGGTGAAAGCAAATACTTCTCCCAAGAGAACTGTCTCCAATTTTACAAAAATTATTTTTCAATTAAAAACCAAAACAAAGAAGCTTTTCATTGGAATATTCTGAGCCAGCTCTAGCATTGACAGATTGCGATTTCTGAGAAAAAGCCAAAGACAAACACAATGACATTGGGCCCGGAAAACTTGCTTTGCAAGGAAAATTTGAAAAAGCTGAGGACAAACATTTGACAAAGATGGAAAGACAAATAGATGTTATAACATATTTGAATTTCATAAATATCAAGCACAGATTTTCTGTAGTAAGATGCATACTGTCATAGAAGAGATTAAAGAAAAACAATCACGAGCGGGCTTCAAAAGAGATGAAGTCTGAGAGGTGGAGTAGATCTCTTTTATTGGTGATGTGTATTTTACTAACTGTAGAAGACTGATGGAAAAAACTGAATGTCAGTACCTTAGTGTTCAGGATATAGAGAAAAGAAGATAGAAAACACAGCAAATGGAAATACTAAGGAATATGATTTCTATACGCAGAAAATACAGGAAGCGCTACAAAATATCCTATATCCACATTGACAAGGAAATGTGCAGAACAACCTGAAGGTACATTTTCCAGTTCTTCATATTCATAATTGCCCTGACACCAGCATGTGAGGAAACAATACAGCGTAGAGGTCAGCATATACACAGTAGCAAAAGGCATCAGCAGCAGTCAGTTGGTCATGATTGGAGACAATTACTTTAGTTAAAACCATTGCACCCTTCAAACAAAATCCTAGGAGAAAAACATAGACAATAGTTACAACTGGTAACAAGTAAACAAGAAACAGTGTTTCATGACATTGCCATTGTAGGGTTACTGGGCTGTTAGGTACTTCACTGCTGATCCTATGTAGCAGCAAAGCTGCCCCATAGCTGTGCCATGGAACTAAAGCAGAAAAACAAACATTTCCAGGCACTTATATTAGCTTTACTTCAGATTAGGTCTCATGGTGTTATTTTTACAGGGCCAGACCATAGCATCCACACGTAATTTGGCTGTCCAGAGCTTTAAAAAAAAAAAAAAAAGAAGAAGAAGAAGAAAAAAAAGAAAAGAAAAGAAAGAAAAAGAAAAAAGAAAACAGAGGTGGGATCTGGGTTTCATTTTTGCCAGTCTTGAGGCCTTGAGAGAGCTTTGAAAGATTAAAAAGCAAAATAAAAATAACTGAACCCTCTTCACCTCTATATCCACCCCAAGGAGATGTGGAAAGTGGAGGATTCTTGGAGATTTACACTGACAATCTGCTCTGCTCTGTTTCAGGAGCCCTTATCCAAGCCCTGAGGCCACCAACACAAATAGTGCCTTGTTCTCAGCAGCAGTGGCTGAATCCTCCTGCCGTGCAGTGACATCAGTTCAGGGAAAGAAAAGAGAGGGGGAAGGGGAGAAGCCCTGCAGTTTCCATCAGTCAGACAGACAGCAAATTGAGGAAGGAGCAGAAGTTGTTTGGGACTGTCTAGCAAGTGACAACTGTTTGATTGGCAGAAGGCCACATTGAGCATGCTGTGCCTTTAAAATAGGTGTCTATCTGCAGCCGGGAATATATTCAAATCAGGTTTCATAAAAAAGCTGTTCCAGCCACTTACAAGCTACTTAAAGTAATTAAAAACAGAGCTGCCTTTGTCTCTCAGATCCTGTACAGAATAATAATACTAATACTAATAATAATAATAAAGTAGAACAAAACAACAACAACAATCATTTCCCAAGGTCAGTTCCAAGGTATTATCACAGTTTTCTGCATATAAAATTTAAGTTTACATACACAGGGCATTACAAAGTCACTTATCCACAACGCTTGATGTGTTGCGCTGTAGGAGGTGAGGATCCTTCCAAACATAGGAGCACTTAGTCTATGTAATTTGGATTGTAAAATACACACAGGGATAGATTAACCAAGCTGTCAGTAAGCAGGGCCAGGAGCGGGCAGGCAAATGATTGTGTTCCAGCCTCCTGCTCATCTTTTCCCTTGGATTCAGTTGCGTTGGCCAAAAATATTACACACTCAGAGATCTAATTTCTGAGCACTCCTGGGGTATTTCAGCTGTGTGGGGCCCAAATTCACAGCCACGAGGAGCTGGCAGTAACTGGATGCTGCAGGTCACACCATTAAACAGCTCTGTGCGCTGGGAACCACTCTATGTTGCACACTGAATGTTTGGAGGCTGCCTCAGTCTGCCCCACAGGCTGCTGCAGCTGTGGCTGGGGACCACCTTTTTATCGCATAACATAGCGCTCCAATTTTAACTGTAACATTCTTTTCTTTCATCTAAATAAATAAATAAATAAATAAATAAATAAAAATAATCAAACCGAAGTCAAACTCACCTAACACTGAGGTAAGTAGGCTATGCATTCTTTGCAACATTAGTTATGATTTCTCTTAGTCTTGATGGGAGAACAGTCTTAATCACAGTGGATCTTTTTTTTGTGATCAAGATGAAAATGTTCTTTTTTATTTATGTGTCACTCTCTTTTGTTTCTTACTCCACAGATTGCCCAGGAAGAAAGCCTTCAATTCACTCACTTCTTAACTAGTCTTCCAGTGTTGAACAAAATAAATCATTCTATTTTGTTCCAGGGGGGAATTTTATTCTATAACACCTCAAATGATTTAAAATAACACTATTTTATTCTGGTGGATTAAAATATAGTAGTTTATCCCATTAAGAACTTCTTGGGGAAGTTTGGGAATATTTTATTAAATATTTTTCACCTAGTGCATAGCATACTTTTGAAATTTTCATACTGCATTGAAGTGTTTGAAAACAGACATCATTCTTGAGTAGCTCTATTTGCTTGTAACATATTAAAATATGATCAAATAAATCTAAAAAACATAGACAGTTTTTATTTTGTAAGAACTGCTCAAGAAGTAATGCCTGCTATTTTATTATACTGGCCCACAAGGTCAGAGATGAATCTTGGTGGTATGGCAGTAGAAGCTAAACTTTCCCACCAACATTCAATTACATTTTGTCCCATTTTGCTGCCTTGCAACAGATGACAGCAGAGGGGCAGTCTGACAAAATGGTGTCTGACATGGAAGTGCCCATGAAGCAAGAATGTGTTTATCGAATTACTCCATGTGGAGTAGCACTCACTGACATTCACTGCTACTTGCTGAACACTTGTGGATATCAAACAGTGATGTGAGCACAGTGAGGCACTGGGTGGTGTGTTTTTCATCTTAAGTTTATTAAATCTATGTGGCCATGTCATGAGGGTATTACTGTGAGGTACACATAGTATGAGCTTATACCAACCTCAATTTATTCACACAATGAGAAGCACCACAAACATCGGATACTCCGTGGATACCAAGAAATGAGAAAATTCACCCTGGAAAATGATCAGCTAATGTCTTAGAAGATACGTATTCCAGAATATAGGAACAGAGTTGAAGCGTGGAAAAGAGGAGCATGAGTTCATAATAGCCCAAATTCTGAGGAAGGACCAGCAGTGTTTAGATTTCCAGATACAGGACATCACATCACATCAGATTGATCTTAATGAAGATCAATCTGTTGCAGTACGCCAAGCATGAAGCATTTCTCTAACAGAAATATATCAACTAACATACTGGGGGTGGAGGGGGGAAATCTGATGAAAGCAAGAGAAAAAAAAAGTGCAAGTAACTTTATCTACCAATCCAAACTCATTTATTCTCTTTATCGTGCTGACCCATATACTTCTCTCTGTTCTAAACTTGTCTCCTTTACAGGCTGAAATCTGGGCCTGTCTCTCTGACATCTCCTCAAGAGTATTTAGCTGTCAGCTGAGACTCAGGGTGGTTAAAATAGAGCTGTGATTCCTCCTCCCTGACTTGGTTTCTCCGTCTCCATAGAGAAAACCATTATTCTGCTTTTCACTCATGCTTGTACCATGGTTATCGTCTTCAGAGAGCAGCCCAAGCAGGCAGTTCCAGACATTTTAAGCCAGCCTAAGGACAAGCTGCCACCAGAAAGCCTCTCAGTTTTGCTGGCTGAGGTTTGAACTGGATCGGCTCTTCCAGCCCTGCTGGCAGCACAGCTTCATGATTACTAACTGAAGTGGGAAGCAGTGGGGTTTCCCTTTTGACAGCAGCCTGTTGTCATTCATACTCGAGTCTTTTCCAGGCTTTCAAAGATAAGGCCCCTGCCACACACCTGCAGAGGTGAAACTCCCTACATCTAGCTCCTGCAATGTCCTTGAAAAATGCCTACCTCTGAAAAATGTGATTTTACACAGGTGAGATCTCCCCTTTAGCAAACACCGGTCTCTGAATTTGCACCAACCACAACCATCCATCTTACACACACTTCATTACCTCACTTCCTTGGTCACATCCTACATTAACTACTTACTTTCACTTTAAAACATTCCTGATTTTAAAACCATCCTCTCAGCCACTGTTCAAACATCCACTCTTCAGGCAACTTAATTTTTTTTCATCATAATTAAAGCATAAAGCTTCAGCTGCTTTTAACTGGAGTCCAGTCCCTGGTATTTGGAGTGGTCAAGCATTGGAACATGCTGCCTAGAGAAATGGTGGAATCATCTCTATCTTTGAAGCTGTTCAAGGAATGTGTATATGTGGCACTGAGTGACACAGTTTAGTGGTATGGTAGAGATGGGTTGATGGTTGGACTAGATGATCTTAGAGGTCTTTTCCAACCGTAATGATTCTATGATTAATCTCATCATCCTCCATTTGATCATGTGGATGGAAAATACACCCAAGCCGTTTTTCATAGAATCATTTGAGTTGGAAGGGATCATTAAAAGTCACATAGTCCAGCTCCACTGGACATACTAGGGACATGCTAGATCAGGACATGACAGGAACAGCTAGATCAGATTGCTCAGAACCTGGTCCAGAATGACCTTGACTGTCTACAGGGACGGACCATCCACCACATCCCTGGGCAACCTGCTCCTGTGCTTCAATACCATTATCAAAAAACTCTTTTTCTTATATCTGGGCTGTAAGCACACACTGCTGGCTCATGTACAGCTTGCTGTCCACTAGTACTCCAAAATCCTTTTCAGCATCACTCTGCTATAGCCTTTCATCCCCCAGAATGAGCATGAGCTGCTCCTTTTCCCTGCCTTGTTCATTTGAAGCTCTATTTGTCCCTTGCAAGAAGTTCAGCACTTTGCAAAGAGCGCTCTTCTCTCCTAACTCAAACCTAACCTTACACAGACTGCAAGTGAAACAGTGTGTAAATTGCAGTCTCCAATCAATTAAAATGGTTCCTCCGCAGTGCCACAGACAACTCTTTTCTAAGAGCTTGCTGTTTAAAATTGCATGTATTCTTCTATACTCAGTCTCCTCTGTGTTGTAAAGGCATGTCACTAAGACTCATCAGTTTAACACAGGGAGAATCAACTCATGGTTAATGCTGTGGTATCACCAGTACTTATGCTTCTTAATGTGCCACAAGGTGAAAAACTTACAGTGTTAGATATAAGAACTCAAATTTGGTAACTGAAAGGCAAAGATACCTTTTTGCATACCTCTTCCCATTCATACCCTGCCTCCAAGCTTGGTAGGGGGCAAGGCCTTCATCTTCTCCTGATTTTGCATTGTAGCTGTTATGTCTTCATTCAGGATCCCCATGTGTTTTAAGAACTGCAACAGCAACACAGATGATTGGAAAGATGCCAGCGTTTTAAAAAATAGAGTGGGTTAAAAATGGGTAGTGAATAGAGCACGTTTTATTGGCTGCTTGGTCATAAGCTGTTCTGCCACAAACATAGGAAATATATTTCCACTCTGTTATGATAGGAAAACCACTCTCAAAGTGATCTCTTTTCTGCTATAGCAAATATACACGATAAAACGTCCAAGAATAAACACAAAGACAGGAAAAGATTTTGAGATAGATACAATGAAATATAAAAGAAAGGAAGTAAACCTCAAGAAGAATAATTTGCTAGGAAAAAATATGCATTAATCGTAGAATGCATCAGCCTGCAGAGTAATCTCTGGAGAGCATAGATGGAAAGAAATACCATCATTTGAGGTATTTGCATATAGACAAGGCAAATACACCAAAATATATAGTGTAGCAGGAACTATGCATACCTTAGCACAGGAACACGCTTTAATTATAAATGAATCAGTGATGCAACATTTCAGTTCAGACTAAAAATAACTTACTTCTGTTTTCTGATTCAACGTTCAGCCTAGAATTAGGCAGCACTTCCTCCTTCTAATTTCTATGATTTTCAGTTCTCTGAAGCATGTTGGCATGGCAAGAGTAATAGAAAAACCACAACTGACTCAAGTCAGCAGCTACTAGCCACTATGCTGCTCTTTCTGGTAGCATTCAACATCCTGCAAAGACTAGTTCCTGCTAGGACTGCTTACCGAAGTCTCACACAACACACAGAACCTGCACCACTTTGTGTCCTCAATTAATATACCTCATGGTGTTACAGAGGGTTAACTATGTCCTCCCCATCTTATCCCATAGTATCTAAACTACACCACAAGAACAAAAAATGCAGATTATCTAGAGAACACCTCAGCCTGCAAATGCATGACTCTCAGTGTCATAAAATCCTTAAATTCAGCCTCTGTTGCCAGAGCCTCTATTTAGCTGGTATAATCAAGAGGAAGGAACTATAGCAAAAGGGAGTCCACATCTTGGTAACAGAGCTAGGACAGCAGCCTCTTGGGAGTCACAGGTATAAATGAGAGCTTGGAGGTTACTACAGTGAGGCCAAGGGCCAACCCAATTCCCAGCTAGTCCTGGAGGGAGAGGGATATAAAGGCACTTAAAGCTAATTCTTCTTCCCCACAGCAATATACAGCTAAGAGCAACTCCAGACAGTTGGAAAAGTAAATCTTATTCCAGCTTGTATATGTTCATTCAGATTTCAGAGCTTAGTACAGACAACTTGGATCTATTTTTACATATGATTTTGTTTAAAATGAATTTATTATGAAAAAGTAATTATATCCAGCAAACTATATAAAATCAGTTAAAGCTAGGCAAGCTGAAAATTGTGCCGATTGCTTTCTTCTTGCAGTGTTTAGCTGAAATACTTATGAAGGTCAGGATTATGGAGAGCTTCACCTTACAGACAGTGAAGGACCAGTTGATACTTCTCACAAAAATCAGCAAATTCATTATACAGTCCTGGTCACCATGTCTTCAAAATTATGCTAAAACACTTCATAAAGACATTGGAGCAAAATTGGGCAAGGTTAATTTAAACAACAGGCAAATGGATGTGTTTCTTCCTGGTGTTGTAAATAAGCAGCTGTACATGTTCATCTTTTCTTTGCCCACAATCTTTCAAGCCTCAGACTTTTAGAATGGAAATGAGCTGTCAGCTTTACAGAAGGAGATATGTAGGTGTCATCATTTAGCACTTTTTTTTTTTTAAATTATTTCTATATAACATAGAAAGGAAATACTGCAGTCACAATCCTTGATATCAGATGACAATCTTCTCACACAGGTGTGTGGGGAAAGCCATGGTTAGGTTCAGAGACAGCAGGTAAAGTGCTAGGAGGGAGCAGGTGATGATGTTGCTGTGAGCTGCCTGCTGGTACTCATCATTGCCTGCCACCTGTCACTTAAAATACATTGTGATAAATAGTTTCTGTGTCTGACTATAAACTTAACACATTACTGAAATAAGCTGAGACTTTCTGTTTCACCGTTGCATTTGATGTGGCAGACCTGGAAGGCAGACCCCAGGGACAGTCCTGCTGCAGTCCCAGCCCCAGCCAACTCCAGCCAGGCCAAGGACACCACATCTTCTGGTGGCCATTCAAACAGCTGCCCTCTCCCAATTTTAATTTACTGCCATGTTCAGAGCTGACAGATCATATTCATTCATTAACTGTCCCCTGAGCTGATCCACTCGACCCTCTTTTTTTCCCCCCTCAATTTCTATCTAGTATGCAGGCTGAAAACTTGAGTCTCAGCATGTAAAATCTAGAAAGTATAGGGGTGACAGGTACCATCTGGAATGATAAGAAGATAATTAACCAGATGGTTAGTACTCACTCCACCCCTCTGCACTGGGCATGATTTCATATTGACCATTGTGAGGACCTGCAGTTAACTCATGTCTGAGCTGCTTTCAGGCCAAGTCAGCCCTAGAGGGAGTGCAGCAAATGGAGCCAAAACAGATAAATTCCTCACAAAGCCCAGTGCACCAGCACAATCAGTGTTTTGCTTTTCCCAGACTGTTCCAGGTCCCTGCCGTCCCAGCAAACAGAGCCCTCTCTCTTCAGACATGCACATACCACCAGCGATCAAACCTTATGTGAATATTGGATTAAAAGCTGGTTTAAAAGTGACAAATATTGATCTTATCTGCAGAAATATAAAATCAATGATTAATGAGCAGCATAACACACACCTCTACCTGCAGATCATGGACACGGCATTTTTGGCCTCCTATAGCTATCATGGAGTACCAAAGATTACTTTTAGCCAATGCGAGGAAATAATCTCATTCAAATAGTATAAAACTCATGTGACAAACTTTTACAAAAAGCCAACTGTTCGAAGTCTGCTGCCCTATCTTGCTTTTGCAAGTGACTTTGCCATGAATACTGAAATGATCTTGAAAACTGAACTAAAAATCATCTAATCCCAAATCCTTTCAAGGGCAAATGGGCTAGTTCATGTTAGTTTAAATTAATTATTATATATACATTGTGTGCATGAAATTGCCTCAGAAAAAGGAGAGGAAGTCAGCACTACATTATACCAGATTAATTTCTGTGCAACTCCTTCAATTTCAGTAAGAATAATTTACACTACTATTACTAGGAGCAAAATATGTCACAGTGTCTGGCAGCCAATGGAAACACCATAGCTCTGGCAGATGCAATGCCCAGATTTCAGCTTCCTTCTTATAGTCTTGAAGGGCTTTTTTTTTTTTTTTTTTTTTCCCCCCTGGTGAATGAAGCGAGTATTGAGAAAGTCCATCAATTCTCACTTCTCTCTCATTCCTCTTAGGAATTATTGCTTACTTTGAATGAAGTCCATGTAAAGTTTCTTAAAGAAAAATGGTAAGTGGTGACTTATTTTCAAGATTTTTTTTTCTTAAAATTAGATGCTGAGTATCTAATACAGTCTGGTCATGTAGAAGAAAGTTAACACTTTCACTTTACCTTTGCACTTTAAGCCTTTTCTTAAAAGTAGGTGACCTTTTCTCATTTTCTCAGTGGAAATCATTTGTGTTAACAAAAGCAGATGGATTACTCTAAACAGGAAGGTGAGTTATTGAATGCAAGATTAACATATAAACATGGTTAGATTAATGCTGCTGAAAAAGTTATGGGAAAAGAAACACACAAAAGAAATAATTGATGCAGCGTCTGATGCATGGACTCAGATGTGAACGATCCAAATGGTTTATTACAAGTTCTCACATCACTTATATACCTTCACAAGTTTTCTTTTTCTAGCTTTTCCATTCGCTCCTACAACTTTCCTATCCACCTTTACATGTCAACGGAGCATTCCACAGACACTCTTCAACCGTTCATGCAGGCGCTTATCCAATCAGAGCCGCGAGCCATTCTTTCTTCTTCTAGAGGTATCCTTGGTTCTCATGCTGTTTATCTTGCTCCACAGCTAATGCTCTGTACAGTCCTTCTTGTCTTCCCACAAATTGATAAAGACAGAATTTAATAAGCTGTTGATCAAGCCTTCCACTGGCAGTTTACTGTTTTGGACTGTAAGCTGATGTACTAGCTAAGCACTAAGAACAGATCCTTGAAGAAAGAGAAGCAGGTCAGGAAGAAGTTAAAGTCTCCAAGCAGGATGGCCAAGGACGGATCCTACACAGTCAAGAGACTTTGGCAAGCAAAAACTTTTGGAGGAAAAAAACCTCACAGCTCATCTTATTGACCAATCCAAGACACATCTCATAAGAATGTGATCTGGCTAAAGAAATCAAAAGGCTTCTCCACCCATTTCCCCTTGAGAAGAAATTATTTTAATAGCATAAAAATAATCATAATATATAATAATATATATATATATATATATTTTTTTTTAAAGCATGGCTCATGGTAATCAATTTAAAGCCAACCAGAGAAGTCAGTGTGCTGGAAGGCATGGACACGATTTATATTTTCCTCAGTTACAGCTTACTTTCTGTTACTGTTGATTCCCACACACTGAAAATGTTCAGCTTTGGGACTTCAAAATATTAGAAAATATGACTGGCAGACAGTGAGGAGAGGAAAAACAGAGTTTGGGGAAGGCAAAAAACCTAGGATTGTTGTATTCATTAGAGGTGTTTACTTGGCTGATTTACAGAAATATGCAGGGAAGAAGGTAAGAAACTCTACCAAGCCTGGATCTGACCACAGTTAATGGTATGTGACCAAGACAGACACGAACAGTTTCACGGCAAACAGATTTCCAGTGTTCATTAGAAGTTAGAAAATGCTGCTGCTTAGAAAAATACCAGCTGTATCCAAGAAGCTGTCAGCTGCTGTTATCAATATTGCCTCTCAAGTCTTGACCCATTGCCCGGAAGTCCACTGGGTGACCTTGCTCCCAATGTCTGTGGTGGTAAAGCAGTATCTATAAATAATGCATTAAAAGTGTCCTTCCATTTGCTCACATTTGTCAGGAATATCCATGCTATTCCAGGGCAATTTTTATGATGCTCTCTTAATGTGTTATGCATTTTTTTAAAATTGCTTTAATGTGAACATATCCCTTTTTAAACTATATGTTTTAATAGTATTTTGTCTCTTCATCAAACACGGTCTGAAAAACACAGTTGGTCAATGCAATGGAAAAGAATGAGTTTGGGGATATCAGATCAAACACTGGCAACTTTACTACTTTTTTAATGCTGTTTACTGTATGAAAACAACTTGCTTGCTAATGGCATTTTTCATGTAATCTGATGTTTCAAAGTGCTTTACAAAGCAGTTAGTTTCATACAGAATACAGAATACTGTTACAGGCAATTAGGCATAAACAGGGATATGACTCACCCATTAAACTCAATAACAATCCTTTTATCATTAGATCATCAAAAATAGGCATAGAAAGTGCTGTAAGTGAGCAACATCTGCTTCGGTGCAGGATCACTAGCCTCCAACACAGCTTTGTCATCCACTTAGATATCCCAGCAATGGACATACCATAGTCCTCTTTGGCACTCTTCCCTCTACTTAAAAATCTCCACTATTAAGGAATTTTTCCAACATATAACATAAATCAAGCTTCTAAAATTACTGGTCTGCTTTCTTGAAATTGATTTTCTATAACTACGAACTGTACACTTACCTAACTGTTGCCTTTCTACTTTTCATCCTCTGCAAGACTTTCTTGTCAAAATTAAACTTGGTAACTCTCCCCATTAATTCCTTTTTACTCCATCCATACAAAAAATATTACCCCAGCATGATCCAGTACCATTTTGGACAATTCCTATTGTATTGCTAATATGACGGGTAATTAAAAATCTCTCTTGACAGTTGGGTCTTGAACAACTTTGCAAGGTTAAATCCTTATCTATTTGATCCTTCCTGTGTGATGGAGATTTCCTTACTTTATTACAGATATACAGGAGACAACTACCATGAAAATATCCATATTCTCATCTTCTTTTTCCATAATATCAAGTTAAATATTTTTTCCTTACATCTTGGACTATTTGGCGTAGGCATCCTTTATTTACACTTAATTTCCCTCTCTACCAGAATGAATACTGTCTTTCTGTTTTATTTCTTAATATTTATTGTCCATACTTAGGTGTGATTGTGTACTTGGACTTTAAGGTCTTTCTTCTTTTTTTTTCCCCCCCCTCAAACTGCCTATGGTTTCCTGTGAGCTTGTAGCATCAACTTTGTCTCTGAGTCTTACCTCCATGCCTCCTTGAAATATTAGCAAGTGTTGGGCCAAAGCTGCTCCTACCTTGATCTGAGCAATGAACTCCATCCCTGTGCTTAAACCCATCACTGACAGCCAGACAGCAGGTGGCAGGGCAGAGGGTTTTCCTTCAGCAGTTCAGACTCACAAAGGACACCACATCACAATGCAAGCTGCATGTGCTTGGATACTTAATACAGACACACATATAGATTCAGATAATTTTCTGAAGCTGCTTTTTATCCCTATCCTAAAGAAGGCAAGAGAATAAAACCGCAATGCTTGGAATATACTCAGAGCAGCAACCTTCATGGGGCCAGGGAACACAGAAAGACGAAGGCAGGACAAATTAAAGAAAATGAAAATTCAAATTCTTAAAGCTTAGCAACCTTATTCTAGGGGAACTTGGCTTTCAGCATTCAAGTTAGTATTATACATGCATTCTGAGAGATAATGTTTGAAGCAGAGATGCTCCAACAGGCAGCCCCATGGAAACCAGCAGTGCAGTAGAGCTCCTTCATCTTCTGCAAATAAGAGATGTCCCAGAGAAGCCCTCAGGTTCTGCAGTGACAGAAGACTCAACTCAGACACTCTCTGAGTCTTAATCTTCCTGCTTGTAGTAGATTTTTATAGCTTCAATTCCAAATTCATAAGTAGGAACTTACTTCTTTGATGCATTCAACACACTTATGTTAGTATTTTTTTTTAGCACTATTTCAGATTTTGAGGAAGATTTTGAATAATTTTGCAAGTGCAAGACACCTTTTTTTTCTCCACAAACAAAATCTTATTGCAGTGTTACAGACAAATCCCTTCAATGCCTAGAAACAAAGAAAAATTTGGAGCACCTTAGCAGCTGGGATTGTTTCCCACCAATCTGCTAGAGCCTTTTGAAGAGTAAAAGCATCAGTGGCCAAGACATGTAAAGAGTCATTCCCATGAGACACTAACAGATGCCTTCTGGCAAAGGACAATGACAGAGTCCAGGACCATAGGAATCCTCATATTCTCACAATATATAAACAAGATGTTTTAGGATAATTTCTAGGATTCTGTGCCACATTCATATCACCCACACAAACTGTCAGGAGAGACTTCTCTGTTTTCTTCCAGCACCTATCAACAACCAACCTTTGTTCCAGCCTCCTTTACCACATGAAATTGTGAAAGTATTGACTCACTCGTACATCATGGACTATTTTGTGTAAGCATAACACAAACCACTGTCTTAACTGGTAAAAGGCCATGTGGGTTGTGTAAAGGGCAGTAGATAACTCACAAGCCTCTATTCACCTTGGGTATCCATGTCACTGCTACCTAACTAAGAGCTACTTCTGGGTGGGAAATATGGTCCCAAGCTTAAATCTGTAATTTTTCTGTTTTCTGTTAATTTTGCAAATGTTTAACATAACCTTAAAAAAAGGAAAAAAGGAGAAAAAAAAAAAAAGAGAGAGAGAGAGAGAGAACGAATCCAAATCTATTAATTGACTTTTCTAGGCTCTGATTCCTGTAAGAGAACAAAGGTCTTCACTGCATGATATAAGTGCTGATGGTAACCAGGACATCAGGTAGACACCAATTCAGGAAGTCATGATTAAACATGACCTGATTATCAGCATAGTTCTTAAACTAATTGCTGTCTTGGATAAAGCCATCTTACTTTGCATCAAGAATAACATTATTCACTTTCTGTAGCACCATGTCAGAAACAGGATTTTTTCCCAAACTTAAGTAAGTATATTTTCAGGAAACGTGTTTCAAACAAATACTCATGTAACTTGCTCACACTGAAAAATCACATACATTTGATCTCACTATCAGAACTGCTCTATCATATACAGCAAGGAAAAAAATGTATTCAAGAAACATGTTAGATGTTGTACTAAGGAACATAGTTTAGTGAGGAATTATTGGTGGTAGGTGGACAGTTGGACTAGATGATCTTGGAGGTCTTTTCCAACCTTGATTATTCCATAGTTCTATGATTCTATACGAGAAATTTTAGTCAAAGAGATATTTTAACACAGCTACAACTAATATTAGAGTAATTTCAAACCACAAGTTAACACAGATACTGAAATATTTCACAAACTACACCAAGTATTTGGAATTGATCTTTCAAAAATTAAAATCCATATTCAGTAACTTGACCTTTTCCACTCAGCTAAAATGCAATGACAGAAACATAGGCATTATTATAACCATAATACCATTGATGTTTCACTAGAAGTCATGCTTACAGTAAAGACAAATCCCATGGACTGAGAATGGTATGTATAGTGTAGTTTATTTTATAAAGTAGAACAAACAAAAATGAATACAGTTCTTTAGTTCTAGCCTCTAAGTGAGCACCCATACAAGTATCATGTACCTGGTCATCAGAGCCACAAATTATATTCATCTCATTAGCCTAACTGAGGAATTTGAGGTTAGTTATGTGCACCAGAATTTCTCACGCATACTCATATAAGAAAGCTATGCATATTATTTACATTACACTTACTTTAAGGAAAAGGACTATATGATTACCTCTCTGTCTGTACCCAGCCACTAACCCTACTGTAACTACCAGGTGAAAAGACTGGAGTAATTTGGGCTTTTGTTCTCAAAGAATTATTCTCAGCCAGATACAAACCCACTTACTTTTGTCCTAAGGGACCCTGGGAAATCTGAGCATGTTAAGCAGCTGCTAGGCACTGTGGCTGGGCAGAGTGATTGATATGGGCAGCAAGGGAGACCTGCTCTCAATTAAGCATCCTCGGCCTCACTCAGATCAGGGATCCCTCAGAGTCTGAGGGTCCCACAGAATTTTTGTTCTACGAGAGGCCTTGCTGCACTAAAAAGCCTCCGAAATTTCTCATTTTGTGGCCACCCATATCTTGAGAACAGAATTCCTCAGGCTACTGCCCCTTTCTTGTTCCCCTCATGCCTCACACAAACAGGGTGTACAACCTGGTAATAAGTTATAATCAGGAAAAAAAAAAACCCGATTCACTGGCCAATCCTATACTTCCCCTTCTAGCTTCAAATAACTTTTACAATACGAGTAACAAGTACAGTCACTGAAAGTCTTTGTTTTCACCTTTCAGGTACAGATTTTTCAAAAGCTCTACAGGTCTCATCCAGACTCAGTAGACTTCTTACAGACACATGAGCAGAGGGCTACATGCAACCTTGATGTATGATGTTTCTTTAATAGCCCCTGTCCCAGCTTTAATTTTTTTATTTATATCGCCTTTAAGAGCTAACAGTTCATTAAGACAAATTCTTTTTCTGTTTTTCCTTCCTTCTGTGCTCACTCCCCAGCCCTTACACTGCCCCACAAAAATGAGTCCCACAGCTCAAGTGCATTTTGCTATTAAACATTTTCTCCCCCTGCCTCTCTGCTGCAGAAGGTTTAAAGCACCACCATATGTGGCTGACCGCAGCAGGGATGAGGGCATAGCCAGCAGCTGGCAGGGAAAGTGACATTCTCTTACATTAATGTGATGTTTAATTCTGGGCTCATTGAAATGTACAGCATGATACTTATTAAATAGCTGAGCTACAAGGAGAGAGACTAGCTGTGGCTGCAGCTCACTGTGAAGCAGTCCAGCAAACTGTCTGGGGGTGGTGGGATGAAGGTCTCTTTTAAAAACAAACGAACAAACAAAAAGACCCTACCAAACTTTAGCATTTTCCAAATAGACATTTTTCTCATTTCACACATGTTCCTAAGCAAGTGCCATCACCAGAGAAGACAGGCTGATTCCTGAGGCGTCAGGATTTGCTGAGAAGACGCTGCTGCTCCTGTGCTGCAATGCAAACCCCTTAACAAAGGACGCTGGGGCCACCCACTGCCCCCAGGCCACTGGGCCTATTGCTGGAGAGCCCTGATAACCGAAAGGGAGGCTTCAGTAAAACCTGTCAGCCTTAGTCCTCCTTCTCCTGTTCTTATGACTCCGAGAGAGTCAGGCTCAGCTAATAGCATACTGCATCTTAACAGCAAAAAAAAAAAAACAACAAACCAAGCCAAACTAAACCAAGCCAAACCAAACCAAGAAAACAAACAAACAAACAAACAAACAAACAACAACAACAACAACAAGCCGTGCATGAACATTCTCACAGACCTTTGCATTCACAACATGCATGCATGCATACATGCGTATAGACAGCAGGCGTCACGTGGAGATGTGATGAAATGCTGAAGAAAGCAACACATCACAGCTCTCCTGTTCAAGCCATGTACAGCAGAAGGATTTTATTTTTGATTTTTTGATTTTTTTTTCCTTGCTACCCCAGCCAGAAGCAGCATGGGGGAGGGTATGCATACCAGAGGCTCCTCAGACAGCCGGGGTGTTGCTGCCATCTAGCGAGATCCTCTGCCTGGGGACTGGGGCTGGGAAAGCAGAGGCCTGTGACGTAGCCTACTGATGCCTGAGCGCTACTGCTTCAATTGAATATACAGTACACACACGTGATGCTATACATGAAGCCATTGGTCCCGGCTATAGTGGTGATTAAATGGTGAACATGACAATAACGTATACTCTGTGTATGAATCATCACACCTCAACACCAGCAAGAACAGTCTGTGGCCTGACAAAGGCAATGAGGAAATTCAGCCTGTCTCCACCAAACACTCCCATGGGAGAAGGGAAGGCTTCTGACTCACAGGTTAGCATTCTGTCCCGTATACAGCCAGTTCCTAAGGATTTAGGTCACTCTGCACTAGTAGAAGCAGAAATTGAGACAATGAAACACATTACACGTAGATCTACAAATGTTACTTGCAAAAAGCCACAAAACTCATGCATCTTATCCCAGCAACTGAAGAAAAGATTGTCTCAGGACAGAGGTAACAGTTTTTCAAGGGCTCTATGTCGTACAACAAGGCTGTCATATTGCGGAACCACTCCACCTACGCCACCTCCTCGTGACCCATGGCAATTTCTTCAAGATGCCTGCTGGACTCACGTCACACTACAGCATTAGCCAGGAAGAGTTAGCAAGAAGCCTAATCATATGGAAAGGGAGGAAGCAAGCAGCAGCACAGCGTGTGAAAAGGGTGTTAGTTTTAAAGATATTGAATTAAAGATCTGGAGAAAAGTGAGAGGCAGGGACATTTGAAGAGCTTGTTAGAGAGTTCTGCTTCACATCCCCCTCCCCGATACATCAAAGCAGTTTCTCCAGAGGGAACACTAGACACGCAGTTATCTTGGGATGTAGGCTTTTGGCATATTTCTCTAAATATGATGAAGGACCTAAAGATGATGCTGCAAAATCTTGTTTGTTAAGCATCTGAGAAGCAATGGAAAATGAAAGAGCTTAATGTGGTTACCCACTTATGAACCGTGGCTCATCACTGTGGAGGCTTAAGACGCCAACTCCTCCGTATATTCTGTGACCAGGGTCAAAGTTAAGTAAGTCATACAGCAGTCTTTAATTGAGTCCTTTCTTTATGGATTCTCCACCAACAGACTTGATTGCTCACATCGCACAAAAATTATTACGTTAGAGAAGTATGTTGGTTGGTTGACACCGGGATGAGTCTTCTAAGAAAATACTGTTTTTGTGTTTCGTTCCTTTGTCCCTAGGCTAGTCTAGACTCTGGGAATAGCAGTGTTCATACACTGGCAAATTTTTTAAAAAATATACATGAATTCACTCTGATCCTGCAGCAGCTTAAAAAGATTTAGTTTCGTGCCCTTAGCCTAGTTCACTTGAACTCAATGGCAAGATTAAATAGATGTGTGGATCTTTGCAGGACTTGGGACTGTGAAGGCATTGTTTCTATGATCTTAAACAAAAAATATCTGTGAGGGGTACATTTGGCTGACTATCTTCTATCCAAGGAAAATGTCTGTAAATAATGACATTTTCACAGACAGTTATCAACTTTTTCCTAAAGCAATATAATTAAACCACACAAGCTATTATTCAAACTTCCTTTAAATCAGCCAATAAATTAACAGTCCCTATTCTATCCAACACAGGTGAGAAATCACATCTATCCCTGAATTACAAACTATGGGTGCTAAACAACTGAGGCAAACAGAGCATCCAAAGCAAAAAGTTGAGACTGTTCTGACAGATTCCCAGAAAAGGTGTCTGGAATCAGAGATGAAATTCAAACAAGGCTGAAATGAATGAGGGTTGAATCACTCATCCTGTCACCAGACAGAAGGTGAACTAATGGAGTGCTTGTCTCAGTGAAGGATACCATCCTACTCTGCTGTACAACAGCGAGTCCAGGAAGCCAAGGAGATATGGTAGAGCACAGCTAAATGTTGCAGAGAAACCAAACTAGGTAGGTGCCCAAGGTTTAAAATCAGAATGGCAAATCAGATCTCATTTCCAGTGCTGCCAAAGAGAGGATACATGACGACACACTCTTTAATGCACAGTTTATTGCCTATAAAGGAGCCATAGATAATACACACAGCACACAGGATATGCAGGGGATTAAATTTACCACTACAAAGAAATTGCACCTGAAACCAAAGTGCAAAGAGTGCAACTCTGAGGCCTATAACAAGATGCTGTCACTGTTTGCTGTGCCACACCAACCAATAGAACTGTTGTTAAACTTTGCCATGGGAAGGAAGCATCAGAATTCATAACATCACAAGCAAGTTTTACATATTTTCTAAAAGGAAGAGTCTAAACCAGCACTGGAGAACAGAAAGATGGGACAATGACAAGAAGAAGTGAAAAGAAGGGAAAGAAACATGTTGCTAAAAAACCTTCTTAGCCTCCTGCATCTGTCCTGCCCCCTAGACACCCCTATGGAGCTATTTTAGTAAGGTTGGTTATTTATTATATTGTAAGCTCTGCCATTGATTTATTGGGCTCTGGTTGGCTCAAGGAGTGAGAAAATCTCCCTTCCTTCTCAGCTCAGAATACAAGAAAGTTTTATTGCTATCTTTGTGGTGCACTCTGGCCCTTTCTTAGGGATGATATTTCTGGCGCAAACTGACTAAAAAGTGCTGCTGTCCCCCACTTGGCTGCTGGTTTGACACTTTTTGACATTTGTAAACAATTCATGCTCTTCCTGCCAACTCCCCGTTGCTTTCTAAACCTTTTAAACCCTGAAGAATGCAAACTAATCTACCGAGAGAAGAGAAACAAGCCAGTCCTGGGAAGCAGAGCTGGAAATGTCAGAGTAGTAGAAATGATAAATATACCTGCTAGAGAAAGAGAGCTGACAGGGGAGGGAGCCATTATAAGAAGTTGCTAGCACTGTGGCCTGTTATTGTTATCTACTGTAAAGAAACATGCAGTATATTACACAGTTCTACTTGATAATATCTTCATAAAAAAAGAACGGTTTGAAGGTGAGCATGCCTAATCACGTGGAATAAAGCAGTGGTCCCTGGGGGAGGTTTAAACTACTTAGACCTGAGTACAGCTAATAAAAGTTTGCAATTCAAGAGAGTTTCCAAAAGCCTTTATTATTGTTGTTCTGTCATGCTTGAGCTTTGGAATGGAAAGGTCAAATAGCCGATCGAGTTCTAACCCAATTGGGTTATTTTGGACAGAGCACTGTGTGTATTTAGAGAACACCAGTGCCCTGAAACACCCCCTCTTCCTTCTCACTTTCCAACCCTTACAAGTACATTTCAGCAGGTCTCTGCATGCCAGAAAAAGACAAAGTCTCTCTTTTAACTAAAACACATAAGACTATGAGAGTATAGACTCAGGATTTTGAACTCCTCTTGTATGATGTTTTTTATTCCATTCACAATACAGTATTTAAAACAAGTGTTCTCTGGCATACATATGTCCATAGTTCCTTGCAGAAACAAGACTACCATTTAGTCAGGTAACCAGGAATATAAAGACAAGGCTTTGCAACAGTTCACTGCGAACAGCAAAATGCAAACATCATTTACACTTAAGAACCCAGCACTACCAGCAGGAAGCCCAGTTTGGAAAATGATCAGTAATACACAGTGGGGATAGCAGCTTTTAGCATTTATAAATCATAACTTCCCTGGTGCCCAGTAATCTTAATCCATTTTTCTGATATGCCAGAGGCAGAAGTCCCTTCATATTCAAATGTTTTCTATCCTATCCCCCTCCCTGGTACACAGCAGTCTACCAACCTCAATCGCTGTGTCTGGCTGCCATCCCATGCACCTTATGAAAACTCACCTCATCTTACAAACTTCACTTTTACTGGCCCAAGTTTCAGAAATTGTGAACCGAGTTTTTGAAAACTTTAAAGGCACACAAGGGCATGCAGCACTTCAGATAATCTGCTACTTATTTGAAAGTAATCAGAGTGATATTAAGAATGCCTCAGTACCACCTAAATTTAATTACCATTTTATTAAGTTTCAATAGGTAAGAGGCACCTGACTTGTGCCTTGAAAGTATTGCACCTGAGACAAGGCAATCCAGATATATGTACAGACTGGGAAAACAACTCCTTTGAAGGAGTCACTGCTGAGAAGAGCTTAGCGGTTCTGTTAAATGAGAAGGTGGACATGAGCCAGCAGTGTGCTCTAGCAGACCCGAAGGCCAAAAGTATCCCAGACTGCAGCAGAAGAGGGATGGCCAGCAGGGAGAGGGAAGTGATTGTCCCCCTCTAGTCAGCCCTCATGAGGCCCCAGATGGAGTACTGCATCCAAGCCTGGGGCCTTCAGCACAAGAAAGATGTGAAGCTACTGGAGCAAGATCAGAGAAGGACCACAAAGATGATCAAAGGGCTGGAGCACTTCTCCTGTGTAGAAAGGTTGAGGGAGCTGAACCTCTTCAGTTTGAAGAAGGGAAGGCTCTGGGGAAGACCTCATTGTGATCTTTCAGAGTTTAAAGGGAGCCAACAAACAGGAGGGAGAACAACATTTACATGGCCTGTTAGTGATAGGACAAGAGGGAATAGTTTTGAATGACAAAAGGGGAAAATTTAGGCTGAATGCTAGGAGGAAATTTTCTACTTGGAGGATGGTGAAGCGCTGGAACAGATTGCCCAGAGAGGTTGGGCTTTCAAGGCCAGGTTGGATGGGACCTTGGGCAGCCTGATCTGGTGGGTGGCAACCCTACCAACAGCAGTGCAATTACAACTAAATGATCTTTAAGGTCTCTTCCAACCCAAGGCATTCTACAATTCTATGAAGTTGAGGGAAACAAGCAGGAACTAGTCTGGTCCATTGTGGCAATAAGGCAACATATACCAAGACTAGACAGTCTGGTACAATTGTTTGCGTTTTTTGTTATTGGATTGTGTTTTTCTCTTCTTTCTTGATCTTCTATCTTGACTCAGCTGTCAACCAGTTTCTTTGTTCCTACTAAAAGGCAAGATTGAGAAGAAATATAGAGATACCAACAATGACAATCTGTAAGGTAAATGCCTCAGATGACATCCTGGCTTGGCTTTAAAATTGAGTTTGTGTGTGTTTTCTTTGACATTCGACAGCATACATTCCATTACAGCACAGAAACTCTGAGAAAAACCTCTAGAAGAAACTGAGAAAAACACTAAGGAACAAGAATTCTAGCTTTATGTTTTATATGTCCATCAAAATCTTAACATTCTTTTATGCTTCTCTCTATAACTTTGATTTCTGATGCAAAATCTAGAAATTTCCATTGCAAACTCCTGTAAAATTTGAAATAAAGTTTGAAGACCTAACTTCAGTGATCATCCAATTGATATACCTCAGCAACATCTAGCTGCTCAGTGTAGTGCAATGCTGTACGCGCAACAGCCATCTGGCTGGGAAGGAGTTTGACACTGCAGTCGAAGCAGTAATGAAGTGTGCTAGCAGTGCTACTTATTGTTGCAAATATTAGTTGTTCACATAATTAGCGGGTACAGCTCAAGAAGAAACTCACTGGATTCATTAGAAACCTGCAGTGTATTGTACAGAATAGAATACTGTGTTCCCTGTATAGTGAATTTAATAAAATTACATAGTTATATTAAGCAGAGTAAACTAAAGCGGAGGACAGAGGAGGAAACCACTCAGAGAACAATTAAAGAACAAAGAACGTACTCAGAATCTCAGAATCACAGAATCACTAAGGCTGGAAAAGACCTCTAAGATCATCCAGTCCAACTGTCCACCTAACACTGATATACTCCACAAAAACATGTCCCTCAGTACAACATCTAAATGTTCCTTGAATACCTCCAGGGACAGTGACTCTACCACCTCCCTGGGCAGCCCATTCCAGTGCCTGACCACTCTCTCAGAGGAGAATTATTTCCTAATATCCAACCTGAATCTCCCCTGGCACAACTTGAGGCCATTCCCTCTAGTCTATTGTTCACTCTAAGGATTTGGCCCCATTTACAGGATTTGCAAAACTTCCTCCCCTTCAAGTTACACTTGTCTTACTTATGCATTCAAATAGTGGTCCTTGGATGGTCTTTAATTATAAAGTCACCTTTCAGCGTACTAGTGTATTTCACCCATACATCCAGTCACACACGATATGCTGAAAAAGTATCTTTAACCTCCAAGAGCCAAAAGCAGCATGCAGAGCTTCATTGCATAACAGCAAGCACTACACAGCACCACACAGACCATAGATGGAGTCACAACATACAGCTTTGTGACCAGGTCTGTCACTGGCATGCAATGTCAGCTTCGGGGAAGCCCATACCTTCTTACTCTTACTTTATGGGTTAGGAACTTCAGTTCTTCAGAGGAAAATTGTCTCCTACAACATCTAGCACAGTGCAGCTCTGATACCATGTGAGCGCAAGAGAGAACAGTGGTAGATGCCACCACTCTATAAGTCAGTCTCCAAATCTCTTGACATTAGAATGGCTTATCCTCTCTCAGGTAGACAGTATGCCCTTAATCTGGTTCATATTGCTATGAAACACACATTTCTCTTGGGAAAAAGAAAATATAGCTTCAGTAAATCTAGAAACGTCAAACTGTAATTCAAAGGAAGGATGAAATTTACAGAATGTCTTAAAACAACTTTCTTTACCACAGCTTCCTAGACATGTTCCATAGATAACATTTAAGAAGGGCATCCTGTCCATGAGGATTCATTAGACTTTTAGAGATCCTTCCCAGACTCAATCTTCTGTTTATTCTCTCCAGGTAGAGGAATCAGAAATGTAAAACATTTGAAAAACATGAAAAATATGGCAGTAAAAGCCTTTCTGAAGAGTAGGTTTGAAAATATCAGCCCTTCTGTGCCAGTGTAATTGCCACAATTACTTCTGGGCTATATAATATGTAACTTGTTATTATATAACAGTGAATTTCCCTCACTATTCTTTTCCCCTAAAGGCCACATAGTATGTTGTTTGGAGACAAAACTACTGCTTCAATTTTGTCGCAGTTCTGGCCCATAGGCCTAGTTCCGTTTCTGACAGGGCAGGGGGACCCAGAGACTCAGGGACCCATGCTCTGGGTAAGGGGGAAGGAAGAAGATAGGGAGATTGACCCAGAGGAGGAAAACAGTGGCAACAAGCTAGGGAAGAATACTAATTTACTAAATAAGATAGCAGAATGTGAGATAACACAATATAATACAATATAATTGGAATTGAAGCTAATAAATCAAATAAATGAGTGTCCAAAAATCAAAGGCCTTACTCTGATGCTGTGACATGACCAGGGAGCACACACAGCAGAGATGAACAGAAAGAGCCTCATGACACCCAGTCGGTTTCATCTTTCCCTCTGAATGGGAAATGGAAACAGAATAAGGAAGTCTTCTGGAAACTGCAGCTGGTTCTCCTGTTTTGAGATAGGTATCTGGAACTACTGACAATCCACAGAACTGAAGCATTAACCCAGTGCACTAGGTGATGTTATGATATGGAATAGCAATAACCAAAAATCATAAAACCATGACAAAATTTCATATTATTGCCATAGTGATCTCCTCCTGAACTCATTTTGGCTATGATCTTAGGAGCCTGAAATTCTTATCCTTCTGCCCACATGTGCTGTTTGTATATTTTGAGACAGATACCAGAGTTCTTTATACTTTTTTTTTCGTACTACATATTGCACAACTGAGTTTCTAAGCTCATCTGCCCTCTTTTGTTTAGATTAATCCACTGAAGTCACATCCACCACATCCCCTTTCCTGACTCTAGATAGTGGCAGATTAGGTGGCCTAGAAAATCCATTTCAGACAAACGTCACTGTGACATGAGAGATTTAGACTCAAAGAGGTAGTTCCTTGCTTATCCATGAGACTGATGCTTCATGCGGGTTAGTACCTTGAAAATTCCAGAGAATTCCTTCAATTTATCCTTCTATTTCTGAGCTTTACAAATTCTTACTCTCTTATTAATTGTTACTAATTAGCCTTGAAGTAAATGTTCCTTTAATTTCACCTTTATTTCCATTGTAATCTCCCTTGTAAAACAGCAGCCTCTAATTTTTTCATGCTTGGAATACACATACTGGAAAATGGGTTTATCTACAGAGTCACACTGACTATCACAATTTATAACACTGTGCTTAATTCTTTGGAACCAAACTGAGTACTTACTGCCTTGAGCTGTTTGCTGGGAAATTAGATTTGTGCTAAACAGCTTAATGCTCTGGGGAGTGCAAAATAAACTAGATGTGGCAATTCTATGATTTTCAGAGTGTCAAACTGCATGTGTTTTTATGACTACCACCAAGCTCAGATGTCATTATCTAAGATTTTTTTTTTCTACATATCATTGTCCCATAATGCATTTAAATAACTAAGTGAGGAGTAGAGCCTTAGAAAAATATCTCTAATTTAAAACACTGTACATTTAAAATATGAAAGAAAAGAAAGATTATTTGGAAGCAGATGGATTTAAATCTTGCCTATTAGATATAACTACATGAGTAAATGCGATGTGCTTTCAGATGGGCAAGGTAGAAGTAAACACTAATAAGTGAAAAGTGGAAAAACTCTTTACTTCACTCCTTTCCGGAACTATAGTGGAAGGATAGATATGTCAAATTGTTCATTTCTGGAATGCATGCTACTACCAAGGTTCTAAGAGAAAGAGAAAGGGAGAAAAAACAACGCTAAAATTATGTTCAACCATTTAAATGAGCATTCCAGCTGATGCCGCAACTAATTTTAGAAAATCAGTTATGTGGTTAAAAGGCTGCTACTGTCACACAGTACAACCAAGGCAGATCTCCACAAGTCAGATCTGCATTGCTATGTTTTGTGTTGAATTCAGGGCTGATTCTCTCCTTTACCATTCTCATGACACGTATCTTCTTTTCTATAACAGTGTAGTGGAAAGATGTAATATGTGATGGAAGAATCTCAGTTTGTGAACTAACTTGGCCTGGATGCCAAGTTATTTTAGTTCCATTGTGAACATATAGGAACCTGCTGAAAGTAGTAGATTTTGAATATTTCTCTGTTGATTTAGTCTGTAGTGATGAACAAACAGGCAAGCTTGACTCATCTGTCCCATTGCTGTTGCCAAATATTGGCCTTCATTGGGCTCAAAAAGAGAAAAAAAGAAAAAAAAAGAAAAAATGAACACGAGGGAAAAAGTGTATCTAACAACTGTGCTAAAACTTAACTTCTTTTTTAGCTTCCTTTTCTTCATGGAATAATTCAAAATGCTACGTGTTTAGGTCTTTTTTTTAAAAGATTTACCAATCGTAAAAGTCAAAATCTCTGCAAAGTCTTCACAAAGTCCTCACTGGAATTTCTAAACTTTAAGGTCCTTGACAGTGAACAAGTTTTCAAATAATTTGAGCTTTTAGTAAGATTAATTGCAACTGGGATTCATTTCATAAAACAGAATTAGACTTGAGCCTGCTCTGAGAGGGGGCTAGGAAGAAATGGAACAGAAAGACAAAAATGAAAATAAGATGGGATGTCTAATAGGTCGTATTTAATAGATCTGAAGATCCGTATAAATCAGTATATCTGAGTAATACTGAGGAAAATACATGTCCTAGTAGGGCTTCAAAAAAGTATAAATACAGCATGAGAATTTCATTCAACCTCTATAAACCTGGGTTTCTAAGTCAGGTTTCCTCTGCATAGATCTGAAGAGCCAGATGCTGTCTTCAAACAGGGTGACTAATTATGGAGACTAATATACTAATGCTTTAATAAGGTCTATTGATAAGTAATTACCTCCATTAGTATTTCTATATTTGCAATACTGTAAATTGTTGTTAAATGATGCTCTTTCCTGTCAGATGCATAGCTACTCTGCTAGTGGTTTTCTTAAAGCCACGTTTAAAGTTTGAGCAATGGACACAGAGTATACTGAAAAGCAGACATATTTAATAAGACAAAGAATAGTACCTGTACTGCATATGCAGATTGAAATCATCAACCCATCCAAGTTGTTGAGCAACCAGGAGTTAAAACAGATTAAACAGAATTCATTCTGCAGTGTACAATGGAATTAATTTATCCCCTGAGACCAGTAAATCTCTGAAGATTTTCACTATATCTTCTCTTTGCAGCTGATAAGACCTGGAAGATGAACACTTGTCCAGCTGATAATAAAAACAGTTTAGTTGTCTCTCTGCAATTTTTTATATCATTTTAATCATATGGCTATTACTGTGTTTATTATTTCACAATATCTTTCAATAAATTAACATTATAGTGACAATATTTGGATAAAATTAAATAACTATATTATTAAAACATTATTCGGAAGTGACACAATCCCTTTAAAAAAAAAAACAAAAAACACAACAACATCAAACAAGTACTTTATTGTTATAGCTTGAATTTCAGTGTTTGGGACTTCAAATGGGAAGAACAGACATCTGTATATCTGCAACTGCCACCACCCATATGAATCATTCCTGTTTGAAATCTTACACCTTTTCTGTGGTTTCAGTACTTGTGTGAATGTCTCTCTGAGAACAGTAAGGCTGCTTATTGGGCAGAATACAATCCAGTTAAAAAGGCTGGGGAAGACCAATATCCACTAGGAGAGGAAAAAAAAAAAACCAACCACATTCACACAATAATACCTCTACTTCACACCTCACCCTGTCTTTGTAAGTCTTCATTTAGGCTATGTTACTGACGTTTTCAAGTCTGCAGATTTGAATGATAGCAAAAATTCATAATTTCCAATAACAGAAATCATTATTTGTTTTGAATATTTAATGTTTTTATCTCTACATTTGTTTAACTCCAATTAATTTTTAAAATAGCAGTTTATGTATTTTATAGTTTTCTGTGTAACTTTAGCACAGGCATGGTCTTATAAGTATCTTCTGATTAAATTTTACTGCTTCTGTTGTACCACAGTCAAGAAATCTATGTAGTTACTTCTTGAGGGAGTATGCAATTACATTTTGAAGTAATTTTACACTTGTTTTAAACATTTTCCATGCAACCAGTATGGTAGCACAACAGTGTTATTGCAAAATGAGGGAGAAGTGAATCAGAGATAAAAGGGAAACAGATCCTCTCATGTATATCCCCAGTTTGAAGCAGATAGTCCTCTTCTCTAGAGAAAATATCTGTCCACGGCAACAGTCATTTTCTCTCACTGTATGACTCTCTAGACAGTTTTTATTATTCATCACATTCTTTGGTCTTTTGTTTCTGTTAGCATTTGTAAACAGCAGTTCATTGGCAGGAATCAATTGCATGTTTTGATAAACCCATTATTTTATCTTGGATATGTCAGTATGAGCAAAGGTTTCAATTGCTCAAGGTGAAAAGGACCAGGAGGGCCATCTTTGAATTTTGCTTTCTCTGACACCTAGAGAGGTGCCCCTAGATGTGGTGGATGCTCCATCCCTGGAGGCATCCAAATCAGGCTGGACCAGGATCTGAGCACCCTGATCTAGCTGTTCATTGCAGGGGAAATGGGCTAAATGACCTTTAAAGATCCCTTCCGACTCAAACAATTCTATGACTCTATAAGTACAATGGTATGCAGCAGTTGCCTCTAAAGACTAGAAATGGAAAGAACAAAATCAACAACTTGTCTCAAAATTCTCTCTCAGGAATTTCTAGGATTGGTACAATATAACAAAATTCTCAGGGATTGAGACTTGTACAGAAACACTTCTCAGCTTCTCAGAAGTAAATCTCCATTCCGTGTGCTTTCGTCTTTATACTGTGGGAACCATCTGGATCCCTGTGTTTTAATGCCATCTGTGTATGATTCTTGAAATAAGAACAGAAGTCTCACAGCCTAAATGCTGTGTGCTTCTGGAGTCCCCTCAAAAGAAAGAAGTAATGTTTAAACTAGAAAAATAGCTGAGACTTAAGTTCACTACCCATGGTCCAGTCCTAAAAACAGCGGCAACACAAGAAACAAGCATAAGAACCTGAAAAATGAGTAAATGCCAAATAGATAGTGAGGATATTTCTTGATGGTAGCTACAAAAACATCCAGCAAGATTTGATATAAGTGTCATTGAATTTTATTTGGAGTGGTACATAAAAGCAACATCTTTGTTAAAGAGTAGTACCTCTCATAAGAATAGAAGTAGAGGACAAAACATCTGATGTTGAAGACTTGTCATCCATGCTAAATGAACTTTGGGGGAGAATATATCAAGTCAGCACCAGTCTGGCCTTGTGCTCTGAAGAAACATAAACAAAACAAGGATTTCATGAACTGCCATGTGGTCAGTTCTGAAACAAACCTGTATAAGCACTTGTTTTAAATGGTTACAAAACAAAATAAAAACAACAGCATCAAAAAAGGAAGGAAGGGCCATTATTTCAAGAAATATTTTTAACAAAGATTATCATTTTACACAACAATTGATTTTGAATATCCTATACATCATAGTCTCAAGCAAACAAATGCAAACTTGGGTCTGTATACTGTATATTTTTTTTATTTCTCAACTGTTTTTTTTCCAAAGAAGAAAGAGAGTGATTTCACACTTAGAAGTAATCTGACTGCTTTAACAGCTAGGACTATATTTAAAAATGTATTTAAAAGTGCCTGGTAGAAATTGCTTAACTCCTGAACAGCAGCCCAGATCTGGAGGCATTTTTCAGGATTCTCGGAGTCATAAACACGCATTTAGGTTGTTAGTTACTTGGACCGTAAGTGCTGCAAGCATTCTGTTCCGGAGGAAGGAATACCCAGATCAAGCTTGGATCAAGTGTTTTTTCCTCTCCCCTTTATTTGTCATTCACTGTGTCAGGTTTCTTATGAAAGGAGAATACATATAATTGCATTTAATTTAGGAGACGTGTTTGAGTATTAATAATTTCATATATGTCAAAACATACTTTTGAGGCTGGCCAAAATCATACATACATTTCTGTACTTCTAAAGGGTAACAGCAAACTAGGAAACACAGTGTTACCGCAATCAGGATATTTAAGAAAAAATTGTATGTACGAAACACAGTGCTACCGCAATGTGTTTCGTACATACAATTTTTTCTTAAAGATCCTGATTTAAATTCAGGCTTATCAATAAAAAACACTGCCAACATAGCTTTGAAATTTTAATTTTCTTTTGAAATAAAGGTCTGTTCTAGATAGAGTTGTTGCTTGTCTATGAACACTCACTGCTTTTATTATACAGCATTTTTTCTTACAGCTGCTAAATCCTATTTTCACAAGGAAAAAAAAAAAAAAAGGCACCTCTAATCATCAAAGCAGCACAATTTAGGCCTTTATTATGTCAGTCATGAATTGTCTTTCTTGTGAGCTCACAGTGTCATAATATTCTTTTTGATTAATGAGGATCTTACAATTACAGGGTAGGAACTGTCATGCTGTACTGTAGAGATTGTCTAAAGGCAAAAATTACAGTTAATGCTAATGCATTACCAAAGATTTAGGGGCGGAATTATGACTGTCACCAAATCAAAAGGGTATGCATCTGGAAGACTGACAGCTTTTATCATTTCTGGAATGCGGTTCTCAGCAGCCAATGAACTTTCACACAGAACACCTTGATTTTTCACTCCCACTTCTGTACTAAGATTAAGGGTTCTAGACACTGGAGAAAACATAAGCATATGATAAGCAACATAAGTAAACTGAGGGCATGAGCAAATATTACAAAATCTTTTTTCTACCACCTAAGGGGCCTCAAACATCAAATTGGAGGAGAAGGAACAAAAACATTTTGGCCTTCTACAAACTTTCGAAGTTCCTTATTAAAAATAATGAACAATGATAAGCAGAAGGTCAGGAAACCACACAATTCAGTAGCATTTTACAACTTCAAATTCTATGACATTTCTAATATTACCAACAACCCACAATATTTTAAGCACATTTAATGATCTAGCAGATTTCTGAATCAAATATCAAGCTTTCAGAATGAAAAACATTCAGCTTTACAACAAGCATGACTGCTAAGCATCTTATTGCCAGCCTGTATTCTAAATTTCACTAACCAGCAGGTTAAGAGTTCCTGAGCAGAAAGTTGTATTCAGGGCAACGTTCAGCAGCTGCTGACGGATCAAGCCTCAATGATTTTCTTTGTCCTCTTGCTAAATCCATTTTGATGAAGGATTCATGCATCAAAACCAATAAGCAAGGAGTATTCACCTCGGGGTGGACCAGTGGCAAATGCCAATTATCGCAATTCCACTGAATCAAAGTACAGCCCTCCAGTCTCTCACCAGCCCAGCAAATTCCATTTATCTTTTTTTTGTTTGTTTCAAATGTCTTTTCAGTAGAAGATGCAGAGGAGGCATCTACGTTCTGTCACTTCTGTATCAAGACTGCCTTTGAAAACTTTCACTGACACAGAAGTATTGACACTGGGAAAAAGCGCTAGGTGCCACAATCTTAGGAAATAGTTTTTCTTATAGTGTTAGCTAAAGTGATAATATAGACTTCTGCTTGCTCTGCCAATGTTAATCCAGTTGTCATTTGCAACAGTCTAAGCAATAGAAAGCAAAATAATATCTAAACATATTCTTAAAAGCCAATTCTCTCCTAAGATCTGCTGCCTGTTTGCACCAGTGTCAGTGGATGCTTCTTGCTGTGTGCAGTAGAGCCAGCCTGCAGTAGGCAATAAATTGCTTCTGCTTGGTGAGAAACGATCCATGTCCATCCTGTTCTTGGCCTCTACATCCACAATCATCATTCCATAACACAGATGTTCATCCTTATGGACTGACATTGCATTCCCTCAAATTGCTCAAAGGACTGCATACAACAGTATCAACTTTTTGTATTTCAGCACCATGTTGTAGAAGACAATCATCCAGAACAGCCTCATGCAGAAGTTTATGCAGTTTCATCTTCAAAGACTTTCAGCCATTTCGTTGTTCTTCTGAAGACTATTCCACAACCTTCTATAGTCCGATTGCTATTCCAGATGGCTAGAAAATGCCTCCTATTTATCAGCCTAAATTTATTCATGGGACCTATTTGTTCTCCTGCCAGTATTGTTCTGTAGCAACAAATTTTAGTCACTACTGAGTTGGGTTTGTATCAGCAAGCCATAACCTAAAGACAAAAGGATCATTGTCTTGCGTTTGTTTATGGACTATTTCCCCTATATTATTTTAATGAAAAAGATGCAGTGAAGGACTGTGGAATATAAATGAATGTCATTGGCAGAGAAAATGATAGCTTACAAAGTTGCGTGATAATTAACTGGCTTCCTAAATTATAGTTCATGCCTTAAATGATTAATATCTAATTATCTATACGTATATATCTCTATAAGTTAATTATCTGTAGCTTGTTAAATATGTAAGTGTTCTACAAAAGTTTCAGTCATTAATGGAGTAATTAAAATTTATCAATAAAGTACTTTGACTTAATTATACATAAAATATATTTACTGCATAAATTAACCCAGTGAACTGATTTGGCATGTTAGAAGAAGACTTATAATGCTGTGGGTGAAATTTTAAGCACATGAGCCTTCTTCTGAACTTCTGCCCTTACTGGGAGTCACAGGCTCCTGTCCCTACTCCACAGTCAGCACTCACCTTTTCCGATTCACCACCACAACCAGACATCCTTCACTTCTCTGTCTACCTTCCCTTTCCAGGCATTCCCCATTCACCTTCTTGACCTTCCTGTATTGCTGGTGTATGCATGGAAAACAGCTGTTTGCAGACCAACTGTAAATGCTGTTACTCTCCCAAGAGCATGTCCTCCTGCAACCAAAATCACAAGGCCTTTCCTTATCCTTAGAACAGCGGTTTGCACAGGTAGACGGCAGAAAAGGGCCATTCAGGCAGCTTATACTCTCTTTTCTGGCACAAGTAAGGGAGGCAAGTTGCTACTTGAAACACCAGTACCCCTCCAAGGAGGTAAAACTGTTTGTTTCTGTTTGATTTTGTTGCATGTTGCCTTTAAAACCATTGCAGGGGGCCAAACAGTCATTTAGGATTGGATGAACCCCCACAGAGGGCTGGATTTGGTCAGGAGACAAACCTGCTGCACTCATCCCAAATGACTTTGTCAGACAAAAATTTCTTCAGTCCTCAAGACAGAAAAAAGTCAGTACCAAACCAATTAAACAGTGTGTACTTCTGATTCTCCCAAGGACACTCACACATTTGAAGCATAAGAAATAATGACTAGTGTACTCCACTACATGGCTGGATTATCAACCAGGCCTAGCATGGTAGGAAGGTCTCTCCTGAGGACCTAATGGGCGCCTCCTCTAACCAAACTAAATAAAAGGAGTGCCTTTCCAGCTCAAATGTCATTTTGGCTCCGCAAGGCTACTGCACCAGGTCTTAGTTCTCACTACACATTGATGCATTACTTGACATGTCACAAACATATGGCCAATCTTTAGTGACCAGGAGGATCTCAACAATGTTTTGTATTTTTTCCTTATGAAATAGATTTCCTCACAACATACTTGTAAATCTTTTGCTTCTTTGCCGGAACTGTTTGTCCAAAGCTCTCTATAAAAGGCATGCCGGAATAATCTGCTGCTAATAACTTACATGGGTGTTTACATACAAATGCTGCTCCTTCAAACATAGTACCTATTTCTCCAGACATGAGAAGGAGAAAGGAGAGGTTTGCTTGAAGCTTGAATCCATTACAACTTAGTGCCTGAAACCATTACTGGAAAGAGATATAAACTCCATTGGTAGTAACCTTCATATTTTCATTTTACAGGTTGAGCAAGATTTTTGTTTTCTAACAAGCTTCAGGGGAAAAAACAACAACAACGAATTCTGCCACACTGTTACCCTGGGATCTTCTCCAATAACCGTTGGGGAAAATAGGAAAGACTTTTGCTTTGCCTTAAGCCAAAGCCCCAAAAGAAGGCAGAGATGGCATGAAATAAAAAGGAAGAAAAAAAATAAAAAAGATAAGGTAATAAAAAGGAATAAAAATAAAAGTATGAAGAACGTTTACCTTAATTTTGAATTGCATTAGGATTGAGCTGGGTTTTTTGTTTTTGGTTTTTTTTTCCCCATTCAAATATTCACACTTGAAAAAAGATAATATTCTAAAAGATATCCTTGTAAATACATTCCATACCTATAATTTTGTCACAGATGAGTGGTAAATAATAGCAAGGTTTAGTCATTTTACACTCTATTTTGTAATACTTTTACCAAGAATATATCATTTAGTTCTGACTTCTTTAAAAGTAATGCTTGATTTGCCCTTGCCCAGCCACTTACAAAAAGACCTCACTGTGTTTTAAATTTGTTCTTGCTGGAGCTGGCAAAGAGAAAACAGAGAGTGCTGTATGTCTAAGAGAAGAACAGCGGATCCAGAGTTTTCACATTGCCACTAGGATTAAAGAGAATTGGTCTCTGTTGTACAGAATTTAGGAAAATTGATCCATTTGCTTTTTTCTTCCCAGTAAATAAAAAGATTTTGTGTGTGGTTTACTTTGCTCTTTAAAAAAATAATCTGCTCTGCTCCCAGTGGGCAGTCTGGGTTATAAATGCAGCATTTCAATTGGCAGATTAGCCAGCTTTCATGGGAATTAGCAGAGTATCCCATGGAAAACAAACAAAAATGATTTGAGGAAAGATGTGGGCCACAGAGAACTTCTTGTTCATGCAGTGCAGGGTGCAAGTTTATTAATGTGACTCCTTAGAGCTCTTCTCTTATCCACAGGTCAGAGAAGGAAACCATTTCCTTCTTACAAGTGGAAAGAAAGAAAAACAAATATACAGAAGACTGATAAAAGTACTAAGAATAAGCACTGACAAGTCTTTGAAGAATTACTTATTCATCAATAATATTTGTTTAGCTATAACAGATGTTCAGAAATCAGCTTTTCACTGTTTCAGTACAAGATCTATTTTAAAGTAACATTATTAAAGAAAACCCACAGTGTGGCTATAGATTAGATTTCAGGATTTAGAAACTTGTTACTTAAGGAGCTCATTTTACTCCAGGTAAACTTCTGAGAAGAGCCTACTAGCTGGTGCAAGGACCTCAAGACTGGGCTGTGTGAATTTAAGTACTTTGTTGCCCAAATACAAGTAGCTTTGCAAGTTTAACAATTATGATCCTGAATGCTAAGAGAGGTCAGATATTTAAGAACACATGCTTGGTCAGCAGCACCAGAGTCTTCATGGAATACTCTGGGCAAATCTCAAAAGGCAGAGTGTGGACAAGGCTGCCAAAGGTGGGTAAAAGCGAGTAAAGCTAGCAGAGACTATTGGGGCAGCAATCCAGTGCTAGGCTTCACCAGAGATAGGTGGACTGAGCTCCACTTGATAACCTTCAGGTGTTTTGGCAGAAAAGATAAAATGTGGCAGTTGCTCCATTTCCAGGTTTCTGGGTTTGGAGATGGAAAAAAACTTCAAGACTGGGAGAAATGATGTTCTGTGTCTGAGGAGCTTGGTCAGTTCTCCAGCCACCTCCATGATTACATAGCTATGGATGCTGAGGCTGAGCTAAACCTTTCACAGGATACCTCCACGTCCACACCAAGTGAAACCAACTGGCCATTCATCTAGAGAGAAAACATATGCACCAGGGAGTGCAATTTCATGTCCTATGTGTCAGGGCATTCTGCTGTACTGTATGCTCCTCAGCAAAGCTATCATGGCCTGAAAAAGGTGGATGTGTGCTCCAAGCTCAGCAGCAGCCAAGATGTTGTGCATTTTCTCTGCAGTACAAGGTGCCTCTCAACTATGGACTGTTACTGTGATCAGCAGGCACTAAGAGCCCAGGGGAAATCTTCCCCATGTGTGCAAGGCACTCTCCACCTCTCTTTCTTTTAATTGAATGGATCATTTTTGCCAAAGCAGAGAGAGAAACACTCTTCACAGACTCTGCCAGCTGAGCCCTGAACATAGAAGGGGCTAAATACATGACCCTTGTCACTCATGGATAAAAAAATCCCTAACCTATAAACAGAAGCTGTTTGCTTCCCTAGCTGCAAGCACCATCTACTGAGTTAGTCCTCACAGGTGCAACAGCTCACCTCTAAGCTCCTCATGGTTTTACCCACAAAGTGCTCACAGCTATTGTCTTGTTTTAATCACACTGTGATATAGAGGTGAACCATAAGGCTCAGTTTGGCTCTCAGTACTTCTGGCCCATGGAAGAATTGCCCAGATTAATCCAACTGCCCCAACTAACAAACATACACAACTGAATGCTACAATCCTATTTACAGAAAACATTAAAAATATAGGGAATTAAGAACTTGATTTGAATCCACAGAAACAAAAGGGGAACCTTCCTTTTCCCGCACATCCTGAGAGAGAAGGGAAAGTATTTACTAGAGCCATTGGTGTTTGGAATATACCATTTCTCTTGGACAAAAACTTCTACTATTGCACAAGCTGTTTAGAAATCAGGGAGATGGATGTGAAGGTAAGGTAAGCCATCAGATGCCTGGCACTGGTGAGGATCCCATGAAAAAGGACAAGGAGATGGTGACAGGAGCTACTAAAAATAAATATATAAAGACAGGCAAGATGGGAAAAAGAGTAAGCTGCTAGAGCAGACAAAACCATGAGCACATTAATTAGAAGAAAACACTTCTCAAAAGTATCACAGCAATGTAATTACTGAGAACCAGCAGTTCCACTGCAAACTTTGAGGATTAGTAAGAGGCAGTTTCAGAGCACGCATTAAGATTGCAAAAATGCCTTCAGTAGACATGCTGTACCATGCAAAGACAAGGAGAGAAAAGGCTGCAACTAATCTTGTTTTCTAAGTCCTGTGGCTGCTACCATTCAACCAAAGTTGTGAGTACTAGTGACTTTGCCTTCCACATACCTAGCTATGGCAGTGGCTAAGCTGGGCTGTCTCACAGAAGGCATTGCTTCTCAAATGTAGATCTGAGTTCCTGAGTAGTTCCCATCTCAGGGATCACCTGTCTCTGGGGACAGAAAGACTTTAAAATAACTAACAGGACTACCAAATAGAAGAACAGATGCTGTAAAGACTGTTCTTTAATGTTCCGATTACATGTTTGTGGGCACAATATATATAGATAAATTTTATTAGATAGAACTTAGCATAAAACCATAAATAATAAATGAATATTATCTTCTGGTCAAAACTACTTGATGCCAAATGGAATCACACTAGTGTTCCATGACCCATCAAGACAAAGATGTCTCCTATTACCAATTTCTGGTGCCAGTTGCTCCAGGATTTCATGTACAGGGGAAGATAAGCATACCCAACATTTGAAGAACAATCTGACTTTCAGATTAAAGCCTTTCAGCACTAATGTCAAAGTTTCTGAGGTTCAGAAATTATACACTGAAACCAAACCGGTGCCTGGAATTTAATTTTATTGGAAAGCTTTTCATCGTGAAGACTGATAATCCCTATGAGGAGAATTGGTGAAAATAGCTCCACGAAACAAATGGATTTACAGGTGTAGTATGTTTCTCGTGTCAATAACTGTGCAAAGAAAGCTTTCACTGACTTGTTAGGAAGAAGGTGAGACTATAAACAAGAAAGTTTTCCTCCAGTGGAAAAAAAAAAAAAAAAAAAAAAAAAAAAAGGAATGGTTTTTAATAAGTGGGTCTTCCTGCTTTAGAAACAATCTCACTGATTTTTTTCTTTTTTAAACAAATGAAGCTTGGGTTTGCAACCCAGCGAATTCCTTAATCAACCAACTAACCACACTATCCATTATGCATAGAACAGTGCGTATTTGATCAATAGCAGTGTTTTTGTTCATGCTATATTAACTAAATAAGTAGGAAAAAAAAACCCTTCCACATTTTGTGGATATTTTCAGTTGCTGAGTCAGAAAACAAAATAAGGCCTCACATCTGCATTTATTTTTGTTCAGTAAAGCTTGCATCTCCCTTCAGGGCTGAGAGCAAGCAAACTGCTGCTAACCATGATAATTACACAGCACTCAGCATGATGAGTAGAATAACATTGTAACTGTCCAAGGGTTTGAACAATTTGGACTAATTTTGTATAGTGTATAATCTACAGTAAAGATTCAGAATGTGTTTTCTTTTCTCCAAGAACACTTTTGTCCTTTATCTCTGGATCATTGTGCATGGGGGCTAGCTTCTACAATCAAATTCAATCCAGATGAAGAACATCTGCAAAAATAGAATAGTTTATTTTATTGGCATTTGCATTAACATCATTTTATCTGGGTCTGATTCTGTTTGTGATGGTCAAGGTAATATAAAATAACCAGGACCCCATGGAGTCATTCAGACAAAATAAAAATATGCACACTCTTGAAACATAACCACAATCACAACATATTAGTGACAGTGAATGAACCAGAGTGAAAGGACTCAAGAAAATATTAATGAGCTCTGTGCTTACGAATGGCTTGTTTTTCTTCAGGAGGCTGGGGTAAGACTGTTGTATGCAGTTACATATTAAAACCCTCCTTCTGCAAAGACCTAAGTGCTAATTTTACACATTGAAGAGTCACTGAGAAGCAACTGGGACTAATAACAATTGAGAAAAGTTGTAGATGAGAGCCCATGTAATTTCTGTGTAACAGTTATGGTGGTGCATAGCAATGGGAACTATAAATATTAGAACAATCTTCATTAGCGCTGAGTATAAAGCAGCAGCATGATCTAAAACTATTTTTACTTTTCTTAGAAATAAACAATTCACTGCTGGGAATGAACAGTATCATTCTTTATGAGTCTTAGACAAAAACCTTACAATAATAATCAGAACTCTTAACAGTGCTCTGGTTTCTATGGCTCTTAAAGACCTATTTTTCATGAAACTGTTTAAGCAGAGGGAGGAAAGAAAGTGAGACAGAACGGGAAAGAACACCTACAAAAACGTTTCCATTTACCAAAATCAAGATCCAGCAAATTAAAATCCATACATTTTTAATATTAATACATATTTTAAAAATACTGCAGATATTATTGATAATAATAATAATAATAATAATAATAATAAGGCTTGTTTTTTTGCGACTAAAAAGTTTTATTACTCAAAAACTATCTTGAGCAGTTATATTCCTGGCTTGAAACATGGCAATTTCCCTCTCAGAAATTCATCTCCATTCCCACATTGGAGCAAACACGGACCCCCTATTTGAGGGTCCAAAAATGGGATATATTTTTGGCAATGTTTCATTGCTGCCATCTGTAAAACAGCAATAAGAAATACCAGGACTGTAATGGGAATTATGCAGCCAGTAATTACAAAGCTCTTTGAAGAAAGGATTAAAGTAACCATAAGTACTACCAATGTTGTTACAAAGCCATAGTCTTTACTAGTGAATTAGGATTGTCTCTAAAAAACATTCTCACCAAAAAGAACTTTCTGACTGCATAGATGATTGCTACTAAAGAACGTAAAGAGATGTCACCTCTCATCACACCAGTTGGCAGATCATATAATTCCACCTGTCTACTGTATACAGACTTCAAAACTTGATCTCATTCCTGCATATCAGAAAAATATATGGTCAACATTATGTAATAGGTGGGAGAAAAAATTCTACATTTCAACATTTCTGTGTCCAAAAATGTATCTTAACTGTGTTCCATAACATTTAGTACATTTTTTCAATTAAAAACAAAAAAAAAAAAAAAAAAAAAACGAACAAACAAAAAAAAAGTCAAAAATCAGACAAATCTAAGTCACTTATGCATGCTCTAATACACTTACAGCAGATGGTGACAAAATATAAAGTAAATAATAAATAGATGATGGAAGAAAATAAGAGCTATTAGTTACATCAAGTTTTCTCCACATTATTGTAGTTCTGAGGAAATGGTTCACTTCTTTCACTAGTTTCACCACTGCTCACAGTTTTAAAAGGAGGTGATGAAAGACTATAAGCAGAAGACAACCATTTGGTTTGTTTTCCAAGCTACCTCGGATGCTGTGGCATTGATTTTAGCATTACATTTTGGAACAAAAACCCAAAGCACAGATGTAAAACTAAACATTCCCAAGCTGGCTGCTACACTCAGCAACCTTGTATATCCAATGCACATTAGGCGTAAGACTTCCCAAATTACATCACACCCTCAGTATTTACTCAGCAGGAGATTAAAACCCCCCCTCCCTGAGAAAGGAGAGCAAGATTAAATGAAATACTGCAAAAACGTCAGGAGACCAACTTCAGATACATACATGTGCTTCACACTTTTTATTATCATAAGGACTGCAATTTAAATTGTCACATAGGCCACATTCTCCTCTGGTATTGCTAAGCCAGTAGCTTGGTGCTGGTATCACTCACATAGCATTTTTTTAAAGAAGCTCAGTCTTGAGCAGTTTAGTGCATGCATATTTTCTATGAAAATGGGAGAAGAAAGACCAGGGTGGTTTTTTTTCTGTGCAATTAAAATATTAGGTCTGTGGGATATTTTTCTTCTTTGGAAGACTTTTGGAATACAAGTAGCAAAATAGTTCCCAAAGGGCAGAAGGAAATGGCACATGGAGAGATTTTTCCTGTCAACTTTTTTCCAGGATATGATTTTTATGGTAGAGTTAGATAGCCCTTTAATGTTGATATTAAGTAATGGGAAGTTTAACACTTAGCTAGGTCACTGTTCCTTTGAAAGGGTCTATTGGGTCAGATCATCAGCTGCTGTACAAGAACATCTTTACAGTGAGGGTTACGGAGCACTGGAACAGGCTGCCCAGGGGGGTTGTGGAGTCTCCTTCTCTGGAGATATTCAAGACCCGCCTGGACGCCTACCTGTGCGACCTGCTGTAGGGAACCTGCTTTGGCAGGGGGGTTGGACTCGATGATCTCTGGAGGTCCCTTCCAACCCCTACGATTCTGTGATTCTGTGATTCTGTGATAACTCCACACACACTTATTCCAACAGAGGTTCACTTAATTACAGTAGCTAAAAGCCCAGATATAAATCTTGTAGAAACAAAACATCCACTTATAACAACCCTCCTCTTAATTCCTTTCCAATCTTGCATTTATGGGTGTTTCAAATATACACTTTGTCTTCATTATTCAAGAAACCCCACAATTTTTGATGCAGTTTACTTGTTTTCTTTGACTTGACCTCATTTCTTCTATGATGGAAAATGCCCACCTTAGCAGGAAAAAAACAACAAAAAAACAAACACCTGTTTTCAGAGCTTCAGTATTTCACAGAATCACAGAATCACAGAATTGTAGGGGTTGGAAGGGACCTCCAGAGATCATCGAGTCCAACCCCCCTGCTAAAGCAGGTTCCCTACACCAGGTTGCACAGGTAGGCATCCAGGCGGGTCTTGAATATCTCCAGAGAAGGAGACTCCACAACCCCCCTGGGCAGCCTATTCCAGTGCTCCGTCACCCTCACCATAAAGAAGTTCTTGTGCACATTCGTGCAGAACTTCCTATGCCCTAGCTTCATCCCATTTCCCCTTGTCCTGTCCCCACACACTACTGAAAAGAGTCCGGCCTCACCACTATGACCACCACACCTCAGGTATTTATAAAGCTGGATCAAATCCCCTCTCAGCCTTCTTTTCTCAAGGCTAAACAGACCCAGTTCACTTAGTAGTTCCTCATAGGGGAGATGCTCCAGGCCCTTCACCATCTTTGTGGCCCTCTGCTGGACTCTTTCCAAGAGATCCCTGTCTTTTTTATACTGGGGAGCCCAGAACTGGACACAATTTCTATTATCAACCAACCAAAGACCAAAGTTACAGACTGTTAGACAGGACATTTCCTGTGGGTTCAGTTGCTGTTGTCCTTAATCTTGCACTGGAAAGTGGTATTCTTTGTGTGCACTGGAAATGTAAATTAATACCACTGGTATTACTGAAGCATTCAAGATTTATGTATAGAGTTGAAAAAGACTTAGATAACCAGTTCTTTTCTGAAATTGTTCAACATTAATTTATGAAAGCAGACACTTTAACTCCCTATAATCGTCTTGTCTTACTGATATTTTTCAAGCAGGTAATTTAGTTTTATGCTGTTACTCACATGCTTAAGAATTCCAGCAACTCAGTAACTATCTTTTCCATCAGTGATGAATTGTACTAAGAAAAAAACAAGCTGAGTGATGTAGCTGGCACAATAGAAGGAAGAGATGCCATCCAGAGAGACGTGAACAAGCTTCAGAAGCGGGACCACGGAAACCTAGTGAGATTCAACAAGACTAAGTGTAAGGTGTTTGACTTGGGTGAGAGAAATCCTATATATGTGTACAGCCTGGGAGGACAACTCACTGAGAGCAGCCCTGATGAGAAGGAGTTGGGGATTCTGATTGACATGAGCCAGCAGTGTACCCTTGCAGCCTGGAAGGCCAACTGCATCCTGGGCTTCATCAGAAGAAGGGTGGCCAGTAGGGAGAGGGAAACGATTGTTCCCCTTTACTCTGCCCTCATGAGGACCCATCTAAAGTACTTTGTCCGGGTCTTGGGCCCCTGGTACAGGAAACATGTGGAGCCATTGGAGTGGGTCAAGAGGTAGGACATGAACATGGCCAAAGGGCTGGAGAACCTCTCCTACAAAGACATACGGAGGGAGATGGGCTTGTTCAGACTGGAGAAGAGAAGGCTCCAAGGAGACCTCTTTGCAGCCTTCCTGTCCTTGAAGGGAGCTTAAAAGCAGGAGAAGAATCAACTTTTTACTCTATCTGATAGTAATAGGACAAGAAGAAATGGCTTTAAACTAAATCAGGGGAGATTTAGGTGAAGAAATTCTTCACTCAGAGGGTGGTGAAGCACTGGCAGAGGTTGCCCAGATGCCTCATCTCTGAAAGAGTTCAAGTCCAGGCTTGAAGTGATCCTGGGCAGCTTGATCTAAGGGATTGCAACCCTACCCATAGCAGTGGGATTGGAAGTGGATGATCTTAAAGATCCCTTCCAACTTAAGCCATTCTATGATTCTGTGATACTGAGTGTTTGGGAAGGAGAATGATGAATAGAAATCTACTCTCTTCTAACTTCCAATTTCACATTTCCCTGTGAAGAAACAATAGCTCACATGATTTGATCCTACAGGCAGCTGAAAGTAAAATCTGTTCTGTCATGCTTCATTGTGAATGACAATGCTTATAATATCTTAGTAAGTTGTAATTTTTTCAAGTCAATAGAAAGTTGATATTCATAACCTAAGCAATAATTATCCTTTCTAAATGCCCTTGTTTCTGGCAGCCACTCTCGTTCAGACTGCTTCAATTCACTATATACAGGCTGTAGAAAAAAACGCAGCTATTTGCTCCAGTGGGGAGAAGAGAAAAGATATTTTTGTTGTATGGAAAAAAATGTAAAAAGCAAGGTCTGGGAGTGTGGCTAATGCTACTAGCCTAATTCTTGAGGTTTTTCTTTCTTTGAATTTATTCTGATTGTTTTGAAAAACAAAAATATGTTAGCATCAAAGAGGGGGACATTCTAACTCCTCCATTCACCATTTCATTCCTTTGTTACTGTTTTTGCTGTTAAAAAAGGATGGTCAATGTAATTTCTTGTTATGTGTGTGGATTCTTTACTGAAAATAGTTTACCTATTTTCAGAAAGACAATTGTTTTTTATTAATAAGCCCTGACTATAAAGTATAGCATCACATTGTTCTGTATAAGAACCCATCTACGCGGAGCACAAGGGGAAGGGAGAAACGAGAAGGCAGAGGGGAGATATATTTCCTTGTAGCTGTCATAGAACAACTGACCTAAAGCCTGAGGAAACTTAGCTGATATTTTTAGCATTACACATGAATGTAGTGTTGTCTTGTCCTCTTATTTTGTTTTACATGGCTCCAAGGGAAAGCATACTCTGCTTATTACCCAGATGCTGAGATGTACCCACAGCTACACAGTATTAGAAAGCAGGCTTAACTCTTTCCCTTCCATTTTTATTTGTTGCCTTGAGTTATTTGGAAGTGAACTTCTACATCCACTCAGAAAAACTGCAAAGTAAAAGCCCTTTCAATCTAAAAAACAGAATTAGGCAAATAGATAACTGCTCTAAGAAATTGCCTTCTGCTGATCTATAACAAAAGATCCCACAGTCAGGTATATCTCCGATACCCAGACTCTCCCAGCAGGCAGCTTCCAATAATGCTTTCCTAACAGGTTTGGCAAACTTTCTAATCCTACGTTGTTTGTTTGTCCTTTGTGAGAATGGGATGAGGTCTAAAAAAAACAATAATTCGTACTTCTCCTGTTGAATTTCTGATAATCCTTTTCTTTTCTTCCAAGGGTATCTCAAATGTCAGGTCAGTGGAAAACTTAGTAGAAATATGAGAAAGTCAACAACATGAATATCATAGTTCCCTGATTGTGAATATCATAGTTCTTCAATAGGCTGCATTGGTATCTTCTCACAAAATGGCAGATGCCTCTTCTAAGAGTGCTTGCATCCCAGATCAGAGTTAAGCACTTAAAATGTTGGACTAATTAGTGAAACAGTACTTTAGGGAAGGAATAAGATCAGAACTGAACCAAAATTTCAATGTATAACTTTCCATTTCCTCTTCTAATGAACATCAAAACATGATCTGTAAAATATAATCCACAATTGGGATATACATTCTCAACATATTTAGCTGAAGCACAAGAACGGTGTTTCAAAAAAGCTGTGCTGCTGAGATTTTCTTCATACCCAACCTATGAGGATAAGGGGAGTGGAGATGTCTGAAATGCTCTGTTAAAAACTCAGAAAGCAATTTTCTTCCTCTGAAATGGTGCTAGCCTCATAACCAAACCCTGGATCAGCCTCTGAATTTTAATTACATCTCCTGCACAAAGTAATTTTCCCTGATGACAACAAAGATTCCAGTATCTGCCACCAAATCCTTACTTCCTTTATTGTCTCTTTCTTAGCTGATCCACACTCCAGCAAGCAAAAATGTCGAGGGTCAATAGGCAAGGTCTTGCTAAGTTGTGAGAAAGGACAAAGCATAGGAGATTTGACAAGCAACAAGGTTCATTCTCCACAACCCTTCCTGTTTCATCTGATTCAGATTTGCAACCAACACTCCTACTGCTGTTGATTAACTCATCTTTTTTCTGTACGTAGTCACTTGTCATTCATTATCATAACTATATGGTTCAGCCTCCTGAGGGAAGATAACTTGACAGCATGGTGCTATGCATCACGGCTCTTCCACGTGGAATACTCAGGAAGATTCATCTGAATTATTCTTTTAAGTGGATTAGTTGAACCACATTAAAAGCCCAGAACAAATGTGACCTGAATTTTGTTTAGCTTAATTTTCTCCACAAATGAATTAAGCAAAATTAAATTAGGCTCCTTTTACCTCAAGTATGTTACTTTGGAGAGCTCTAATATGGTTTATCCAATGTAATTTAAGTCTATATGTATCTTATCCTGCACAGACAGATCTTTACAATCCAAGAATTAATGTTCAAGACAATTCTGGTACACATGAGAATTTGGGAACGTAGTGGATTGCTTGATGAAACATACCAAAACAGTCAAAGTAACATTCCCTATTTTACTTCCACATCTTCTCCCTGGCTATTCTGTGCAGTTGTACCAGGGACTGAGTTTCCAAATTCTAAATGCCTGTCTTCAACTTCACCTTCACGCTCTTCTCCTGGAAAAAAAAATATATATATATATATAAATCAAAACAAACAAGCTTCCAATCTGAGAGGAGAAAACTGCACAATTTAGAGGAATGGAATGCAGCTAGAAAGTACCCGGAGGTAACGAAACACTCTGTCATTTCAATGAAAAGTAAAGAGAGAGGGATCTTCTCTGTGTTATTTTAGTTAGAATGCAGACCCTGAAAAATCAATTGATGGCCAGAGGGTACAACGTGAAAGTGAAGGAAGACAGGAGATAGAGGAGAAACGTAAGTTATCTTTATATATATATTTCAAATGAACAAATACAATCCTCTTTGAAAAACATGAGGTTGCTTAGGAAGATCTCCAACAAACAGCAGGCAGAGAGCCAGCTTTGGCTTGACACAATTACTGAAATGGAAAAAAAATCACTCAGCTGAGATCAGAATCCCAAATGCACTGAGAGCAATGATGTCAACCCCCAAGTTTATTACAGACAAAAAAATTCCCCAGTGGCAAGAAGGACTTGGATGCAATCTCTTCCAACAACAAAGTCATCAGAAGCTAGAAGCATACTTTCTTGTGACCCCATTGGTTTCAGAAGAAAAGATGCTGGGCTGCAGAGGGAGCTGTACTTCCACCCTTTTGGTGCAGCAGCTAAGGAAGGATGGCCAAATTACAGTGATATCTCAGAGCTACACTTTCATCTGTAGCGGAAGCATTGCACAAACTCTAATCTGTAGGTTTTCTAACAGCTCTCATCTCGCTGTGTTGTAACAGTGCTGCCTGACAGCACAGTTTTGTCTCATGTGAAGGTAATGTTTAATCGAAATGGATACAGTACTTCTATTCTCATTTAGCACAAAATCTGTCCTTCTTCCAAGGTGAAGAGCTGAGCAGAGACACAGTAACATTTAAAATCTTATTAACTAATGACTACACTTTCTTCCACTTTGTGACAAATTGCTCTATCGGCACAAAGAATGCCCAGATGGGTATCCGCTTAATTTACAGTTCAAAAAGTCTAAGTTAATACTTTATGGTCAGTCACTTCAAAAACAGTGATTTTATAATAGTTATGTGGCCAACATATGACTACAAGCAATGTTACCATTGCAGTGTCCAAATGTTTGGAATCTGAAAAGGTTTCATTAGAACCTGTGAGACTGTAGAACTGCTAATTTTGTTAATCTAAATTGATGTTTGATTTAAACAAAAATGGAATGGAGATGCCTGGTTAGAAATGGCAGCATGTTTTTCACTTAAAGGATAATTTTGTGGTTTGAGTGTATTTGATTCAGCAAATTCTGGTGCAGATATGCCTTTCTTGCAATAGACAAGTAGCAGAAGAAAAAGCTAGAAATTCAGTGTTCATACGTTAATCATCTTATAATGCACCAAAATTTGTGATTCTTAGTCCTGTACCATAAAGGGAATAATGCCTCAGAGGAATGTAAGTTATGAATAGGAAGTAGCAACTACCGTTATGTTCATTCCAATTTAAGGTCATGGTGATTTATGATTTAGATATTTTCACCCAAAGTAAAAGACTGGATTGTTAGCAATGGAGGCTATTTCAGGTAATCAGTACCCTGGTAGCAATCCTAACAAGCAAGTGCTTTGATAAGGCTCCAAAGTAGCCAGTATAAAAGCCCAATTGCAGTGACATTCATCAATGTGACAGGGCCTCTAAAATGTGCTTCAGCTGAGAACACCCCTTGTGCTTTCCCGGGCTATGCTAAAGCACAAACAGCATATATTTTCAACAAAATATTGATAGACATGAAAGGTAATAATTTAGCCATTTTCTGACAATTTGCTTTGAGCCAGTCCTAACGTTAGGGTGAACATAATTGTGTGATTATACCAAGAAAAACACTTGAGTAAGTACTCTTGAAAAATTAATAATGAAGTAGGAGAGACTGGATTGGCTGGATTGTTTTGGAAAGCTCAGTTGTCAAGGCCTCTGCCTTGCCCAGTTGTTCTTTGAAGTCACTCGGCAAGATTCTGTTTTGATCACAGATCACAGAAGACTGATTTAAAGTTCCTTTTGTCTTTTTCGTCTAAAAATCAATCTTTTCAGGTTGGTTTAGTCCCTTTACTGTTAAAATCACTCAGAGGATAGACTATATAGAATATGTAATGAAATTCTACCTAATCATCATCACAAGTATATCAAGCAATTTTTAAAAAGAATAAGAAGTGGAAACATTTAAACATTTTGCGTCCAAGTCTGGGGTCCCCAACACAGGAAGGAGATGGAGCTTCTGGAGAGGGTCCAGAGGAGGGCCACAAAGATGATCCAGTGGTTGGAGTACCTCTCCTATGAAGACAGGCTGAAGGAAATGGGCTTGATCAGCCTGGAAAAGAGAAGGGGAGACCTCACTGCAATATTTAAAGGGAGGTTATAAGCACGAGGGAAATCAACTTCTTACACAGGCAGATAGTGATAGGACGAAGAGGAATCATTTAAAACTAAAGGAAAGGAGATTTAGATTAGATGTCGGGGAAGTTCTTTACTGAGAGAGTGGTGAGGTTCTGGAACAGGTTGCCCAGTGAGGTTGTGGATACCCCACCCCTGGAGGTGTTTAAGATCATGTTGAATGAGGCCTACGGCAACCCGATCTAGTACTTGATCTAGCAAGTGGCATCCCTACCTGTGGCAGGGGCAGTGGAACTTGATGATCCTCGAGGTCTCTTCCAACCCAAAACATTCTAAGATTCTATGAAATATAAGAACGCTGATAAAATTATTTTCACCCTGGTTTACATGTATGTGGTGAAGTGAATACAGGTAACAAAGAAACAGACATACTCCTTCACCTCAGTCAAACATAATACCTTCTAGAGGCTGGTAAGTAAAGGTTTCTGAGGGTATCTAAGTCCCAAATTTGATTGCTCAGGGAAAATGTCACCTCTTTGGATTGTACACTTGGGTATGCCAGTCACTGAGGTATGGACCTGTGGGAGCAACAACTTATTTCTAGTTCAAGGAGATTTGGAGAAACAACTTTGGTTTCATACCTATTGAAAATATCACCTTGGGGTTCTTCATCATGCATTGAATCTGAAGAAAAAAAACCACTAAGTTCTAAAATAAAATTCAGGTTTCATGTGTTCCAACTGAGATCACCAGCAACACAAGTTGGTGCTATACTGTTTCTTTAAGACCGAGATAATAATTGTTGAGTAGGACTTCTAATAGTCTGCAGCAACTGAGCAATAAAGTAGCATATGTAGCATGTGTGCTAGATGTTTATCAGTGCTTCTTTGATGAGTAGCAGAAGGTCATATTTTTATGCGACTCTACCAGAAACTGCCTGAAAAATGGGCAGAAAAGGGTACCAACACATTAACATACTAGAAAGTTAAAATACTGTTGCTGTTTTCCAGGTATTTCAAGAGAAAATATAGAAAAATACATCTGTAAGAGAAGAAAAATAACGTTTAAATATTCAGCATGAGAAATAAGACTCTTTTAAAAAAAAAATTCAAATGTGTTGAATGTATATTTCTAGCAAAATCACTAGGTATTTTCAGGACTAGTTATTGGTGCACTAGCAATGAAGAAATACATGGGAAAGTATTTTAAAATTGTCACATCTGAGGCTTAGAGAAGCAGTATCTCAGTTTGTCTGTCAGCTTAAATCAATTTCTACCTAGGCACATGTATTGTATTTATCACCAGGTTATAGCAGTTAAACCACCTGTACGTCCATGATGTTCAGACAGCTTTACATACAAATGCTGTAATTTCCTGCATAGTTTATGAACTTGCATTTAACAGTGCGTTAAATATATATATATATATGTATACAACGGTGCCAGGCCTGAGAGTAGTCCCTTCATTTGGGGTTTCTTTGCTGCAAGACCTGTATCATGAGTCCAACTGCTGCTGCTGTACTGGGGGGAATCACAGCAGCTTACAGTCATGAACTCTCTGCAACTCTGGTAAATGAATCAGGGAATTAGGCTCAGACCTGATGGCTAATTTACTGCCAATGAGATTGAGGTGGCTCCCAGAGTCTGCTCTTTTATTAGTATTCCAGATCTTGCTGCATTGCCATTTACTGTGGCTTTGGCAGGTGCTTTGCAGCTGCTGCTGCTCCACATGAGGAAACAAATACTCTGTCTTTTGTGTCCCAGATGAGGAAAATGTAGCCTGTGTGACAGAACAAGAGATTCCCCGTGGCCTCTGTAGAAACTGGGAATAATTCTGGTTAATATGTGGGCAGAGAGAAAGTGCAACAGAGCACTGAAAAAAGAGCACACACATCTAATATGTTTCTGGAAAATGATCACTTTCCCACAAGACATATGGAGACAACTGCCTTAACTGACTGTATAATGCCCCTTCACAGAGACAAGGCCAATCTGTGTGACGGATGACACTAACACCAGAAATGCATGAGTGTTCTCCTTGGGCAACGAAGCAATAATGTCTCTGTGCCAGAGTTACTGCCACTATTAAGACTAGGTGCAAGGCATTAATTATATTCACAGCAGAAGCAGAAGCAAAGGCTGAGGTACAGCAACATAATAGTATTGAGACTGTCATTTCCCAGTCCAAACTCCTCTAATTAAGTCCCAGCTGATGTCTGCTGTTCAGGTATACAGTCTTAATTTCAACATGGGGGAAAATAAAAATAAAAGCAAACAAACACAGTTTAAGTCTTATCCAAGTAAGGAAGACCAGACATTTGGGGGGATTTGGATATTTTCATTTTGAACCGAGGGCATTGTTTGGTTGATTTTTTATCTAGTACTCATCTGCTGCCCTATTTTGAAATTAACTGTACAGCATTCATCCTGTAACCAACGCTGAAATCAGCCAGAACTTGGTGCTTTTTACATGCAATTTGCATGTTATAATTCAAGACTGGTTGAACAGCAAGAGCACAGGAAAAATCCAGCCAGCATATTGCTGTATGTCTCCACATGATACTTTATATTCAACAAAGTAATTTTATTGCCTAGTCCCAACAGTAGGGTTTGGTATCATGGCAACTTATAGGGCTATTTATACCTCCAGATCCCAGAGTGGTATATATCAGTTTCACAAGCGATTCTGTGTATCTATTTCTCTCTCTGTCTCTCCTTCTTCATCTTCTTCTGCATTATATTTTTAATGAAACTTTATTCACCATAAACAATAAAAAAGGAGGTACCAACGTCAAATCTGGGAAATTTTTAAATCTACCTTTAAAGTCTTCATTCTTAATGAAATTTCAGGTTTGTTTTTAAAAATAAAAGCTTCAATCTGTTTTTTATTATTTTACTTCAAGAGGAAGAGGTAGGCAATCCCACTCCTCTTTTTTCTTCCCTTTGCCAACAGAATACCTGAAAACAAAATCTGGAGATGAAATTGCAAAGGCGGTCAAATATGGGAAAAAAATAAAAAATTAAAAAATTAAAAAAAAAAATCACAATATCTGGGGAGAGACACTCCTTTTTTTTTTTTTTTTTTTTTTTAATAAATATTTTCACTCCATTTCTGATTTCTTGATCATATATCCATTTGGTTACCTACCTTGCCGTTTGCTTCCATTTTAAATTGAAGCAGATTTCTTATAAATATCTACCTTTATGTAGGTGACTCCAAAAGTAATGTCTCCTATTTGTTTCCAAGGAAACTACAACAGATATGAAGACTGCAGTAACACTATTTGATAGAGAACATTCACAGCTACAAAATACTATTTTTCCATATAGTCCCCACTGTTAGCTGATTCATATGGATGAGCTGATCAATACACTCTTCTGTTTTGTCATGTGACGGCTGTCTGGAACATGGCTTCTCTTTAAAATCACTGTTGCCACATCTAAAATACACCAGCCTCTGCCTCACTGTGCTCACATCCACTGTTTGGTCTCCATAAATGTTCAGCAAGCATCAATGCATGTCAGTGGGTGCAATTTTTTCTGCATGGAGGAATTTGGTTCCACAACTTTGAGTCATACACACTTCCATGTTAGATGCCATTTTGTCAGACTGTGCCTCTGCTGCCCTCTACCATACTGCAACCAAATGTGATGGAATATTGGCAGGAAGGTTCAACCTCTACTTCCAACTAACATCTGCTTCTGACATTGACATTGTGGGCTGACATAATAAAAGGGGAGGCATTACTTTTGGAGCAGCCCTTGTAATTCCCTTAGTGAAGAGGGAGGAGGGGAAAGGTGGGTTGATGGAGAAATCATTAGTCCATGTTTTATACAACTGTGATTTTCTGTTCAGGTTATTAAAAACTAATAACTTGTTATTCAATTAGACTAGATGATGAGAATCCACTTAGAAGTTAGAAATAGACTTAAAAATTACTTCTTTTCTTCTGCGCTGATAAGAAAACCTTACTAAGAAATCATTATTACTTACAACTGAATTTAGTAATTACAAAGAACCTCGTTCTTTATTATATTCACTATAGTTATACCTAGTTTTGTAAGTTAATTTATTTATTTGTATCAAGAGTACTACTAAATACAGTATTAATTTACCAGAGCAGATTATGGAAAGAAGCCTTTAGAGGATATTATTGGCAATGATCTACAACAAAGCTTATTGTTTATCCAAGAAGCGAGCCTCTCTGAACCTACAGTCTTAACTCTAACACAGCACAGCAGTGCTCTAGAGTCCTGAGCAAGGGGACAGAGTGTGAGGTAAAAAGAGCCATTCAGTGACCATGTTCATTCAAAGAGTAGATCTTAAGCTGAGCCTTGAACTTAGGTGACAAGTACTGTCAGATGGAGCACAGACCTCTCTCCCTAAGGTAATGAGCCAAGACCTCCAATTTATTTCACATGGACTATTTGAGAGCCACCAGATAATAATGGCTATCAGTCACTGCCAACCCATGGTGAATTTAAAATAGTGACTTGGAGGGGAAAGGTTCTATGTCATAACCCTCTAGGCATATAGTCCCTGTATCATGCCATTTATTAGGCAGCTTGGCCCTGAAATTACATTTATTTGTACCATAATATTTCATGCTATATTGTCCGAGGTTAATAAAGCCTCATTAACAGCTGCTGGTGGACCCCATAAAGCTCTTCAAGATTTCATTTTGCAATAATGGCAAAGAACCTCACAATTTATTTTTCCCCATCCAATCTCAAATGCCCTACAGCAAAGGCTTAAATTTGGAAGAGAATGGGGAAAAAAAAAAAAAAAAAAAAAAAAAAGCTATCTGTTCAGGAAAAGTCAAAAGTAGCACTTGTCTCCAAGTCACCATTAGTTATGGAACTATTTTTAAAGCATAAAATGCTGGCTAATAGTGTCCTTTTTCTCTTATTCATTTCAAGATATCAGGAGAGTGTATAATCCTCTCAAAAACATAGCAGGCAAAAAGATACTTCTATAGCTCTACTCTTCCATTTAAGAAATTCACATTTTTCTATAAAAGTGTTGAGAAAACATTGTCCTGTGGAAATAGATGTGTGGATTTTATGAGGAGAGTGTAGAGAAAAATGTTCTGTAATAGGCAAGCAAGTTTTCTTATGCACCAGACGATACATTCTGTTAGTATGTCTAATATTGCTCCAAGGAAAATTCTGGCTCATAATGGCAATGATTTTGAATTATCAAATCTTTGCTGCAAAATTCCCATGGACTCCATTTGAATTTCATCTTTGACCTCACTTAGCTTTCTACAGTCCTCTAAACTTCTGAAAACTAAGCAGTCTTTATCTCAAGATCTCCATCTATGTAATCACAAAGGCTTCTGAGCCTTGGTGCTTCTTATGTTTGAATTCTAACTATCACTAAAAATTGCTGAAATAAGTATGGTTTTCCAAAAGAATAAGATCCTCAACGCACTGGGTCTTGGCTTGTTTTCTTTAGCAAAAACATATGGGCTTCTTATAGAGTTCTTCAGTACTGGGAATTCAGTAGACGTTTGTAACTCCTTTTTTAACTTGTTTAATGGCAGAACAACTCTGGAACATTCAGCAATGAAAATAAGGTAATATATAAGAAGAGAGTTCTTAAAGTCTTCTATTTAAGAAACACATTAGAACTTTCAAAAAGGAGTAAAACGAACACAGATAAACGAGCATGCCAACAGATCATGGTGGGAATAAAATGCAGTATTTACTTTCTACATAAGTGAAACAGGAGAAAAGTACACCCAGCAAACACACCTTTGATACAGGGCAAACTTTGCCTCTAATGTGCATACACAGTTCTGAAATAAAATATGAAACATTTCTTCAGCAGAGAATTCACAATCCAAACAAATGAAACACACAAATGAGGTCAAGACAGAAAAAGAGTAGAGCAGCAAAATGATTTGTCCAAGATCACAGACCTGGAAGACAAGAAGGAACTTAAAACCTCCTGGCTCTTATTTTACACTAAATCTATAGGAGAAGAGGTCAGCTCTAGTTTGATTTTCCTATGTACAGTCATTCCTCTCCACTGCTCCTCTTCTCCTTCCCTACCCCTCAAAATACAAGTTTATGAGAACTTGGAATTTGAGTGTTTTACACAGGTAAGCATTACGCTGTTCAGAATAACAATGTAAATCAGCATATATCACATTTCTGCTATACTGAAATAGGATTAAAGAATTATAAATTACCTATCCCCTCAGTTTTATACTTGCAAAATTTCAGCTTTATGTCCATAAACATGATAAGTGTTTGCTAAAATGGGTGTTTACAGTTAGTGGGGAAACTGCAGGTTTGCATATTACTCTCCATTTGAATCTATGCAGCACAATTAATATTGCACGTATTCTACACATTTTTTCCTTGTTTATTCATAATTCACTTGTATGTGAATTTTCAAGGGCAGAAAAATAGGAGATCAAAGAATCAAAAAGAAGAATTTAAGCAGTTTTGATCAGATTATTATTAACCTTTCACACACATAGTTTTCTCCCTTCTAAATTTATTCTAGTCATCTTTACATAGAATTATAGAATCATAGACTTACCAAGGTTGGAAAAGACCTACAAGATCATCCAGTCCAACCGTTCACCTATCACCATTAGCTCCCACTAAAACATGTCCCTCAACACAACATCCAACCGTTCCTTGAATACCACCAGGAGGTTGGTGACTCCACCACCTCCCTGGGCAGCCCATTCCAGTGCCTGACCACCCTTTCCGAGAAGTGATATTTCCTAATGTCCAGTCTGAATCTCCCCTGACGCAGCTTGAAACCATTCCCTCCAGTCCTATCACTAATGACACAAGAGAAGAGGTCGATCCCCAGCTCACTACAACCTCCTTTTAGGAAGTTATATAGAGCTATATTTATACGTATATATACATATGAATCATCAGTTAAAAATGCTTCATTTTGAGCTGTGAAATAAAAAGGAAGATGAAGTAATATACATCCATTAGACAGAAAAATGACTTTAAAGAAGAGAAGAGGTGGAATAAACTTCACACTGAATCCAAGGGAGAGCTGAAGTAGCAAGGGCAGAAAGGTATACTCACATATCTGTAGGTCTATGGTCATGCTAAAACTTAAAGGATCTTCTAACATTTGTCATGATGATGTATCAGTAGGGAATCATACAGATAATGGGATAAGCTAATAATAATTTCTAGGTTATTGCCTCTCCTCTATCACATGAAATTAGCATTTAAAACCAAGTGACAGGAGGGAGAATTCACAAATGCGTATGTAAACCAATAAGACATTGAGATACATGAACATGTGAGAGCTGCTAGAGTCTGGAACTTGCAGGTGTGTGCCTTGGGGTTGTCCTGTTTTGGCACAGCCATTGGGGAATATATCATTGGTTTGTGATGGAAGTATTTCAGGATTCATGTCTCACAGCTTAAACCAAAAAAAAAGTCTTGATTAGGGCTACAGAAATAATCCAAGGGATGGAACACCTTCCCTACAAGGGCATGCTGAGAGAGCTGGGGCTGTACAGCCTGGAGAAGAGAAGCCTCTGGGGAGACCTGATAATGGCTTTTTTACTACCTAAGGGGGCCTATAAGAAGGAAGGGGACAGGCTCTTTAGCAGGGTCTGTTGTGACAAGGGGAAATGGTTTCAAACTAAAAGAGGAAAGATTTAGATTGGATATAAGAAAGAAGTTTTTTACAATAAGGGTGGTGAGGCACTGGAATAGGCTGTCCAGAGAGCTCGTGGATGCTCTGTATTTGAAAACATTCAAGGTCAGGCTGGATGGGGCTCTGAGCAACCTGTGGGCGTCCCTGTTCATTGCAGTGGTGTGGACTAGATGGCCATTAAGGGTCGCTTCCAACTCAAAACTTTCTATTTCTCTATGTCTGGAAATTTACTTTCAGGCAGGGACTTGAGGAAGATCTGGGCACTCTCAGAGCTGCTATGCACTCAATTTTTTATTTATTTTTCATGTGGTTTTGTGGAGAATGAACATTTCCTTTAGGGAATTAAAAAAGAAAAAAAAAAATCAAACAGCAAATGAAATTTTAATGTTTGACATCGCTACTGGCAACTTCAAGAAAAAAAAACTGTTTTGAATTGAGTTCTCTCTCAGACTCAAAATGGTGGGGAAGGCATATGTTCTTCATACAAGTATATCATATGCTTGTCTCCTCCTTCCTTCACTCTGTCCTCTCAGCACACAACAACTTTTTGAAATTCACACAGAATAAAAAGAAAGTGGGTTTCCCATCTTCATGACTCAACAAAAGGAAAAGCAGGAAAAAAAAAAAAAGGAGGAAGAATGAAAAGCTCTGTGTGCATAGTTAATCAAAGACAGGCATGAACCGCTCTGCCCACACTCTGAAGTGGTTAGCAGCAAGGCAGCTCACGTCTGGAAACTGCAGTCTCGTCAGCTTAGGTTCTGAAGTCTGTTCATATGTGCTGCCTTTCAGCACATTCACATTTATCTTGCACTGTTTATTCTTTCTCCAACCCTTTGGAAAGAGATTATCCGAGGTAGTTACTTGCAATAGCCGGGATTTTGACTCAGTGACCCAGAAGGTCTCTTAGTTTAAAGTTCCTCTCATTCCCTCTCCATACTCCATAAGCTGTGGCTTTCCAAGTAATAGCACGATCAACCTCTTCCTTCATACAGCATCTATTATTGAAAGCACAAATACTTGTCTGTATCTTATCACTAAGTTGTACCACAGTGACTGTGCAAATTAGTGTACTGTTTGCCCACAATAACACTACAGAAAAGAGTTATCGCTGGCATCTGACAAAAGAGTTTTATCTATAAAATTCTTTATTTTAGACTGATAGACTTGTTTTAAGTTACATTTTATCCATTAAGATTGGAGAAGCTGTCCCAGATGGTGAATGAAAAACGTGCTGTAAATTTTAATGAAGCAAATAAGTCACTAATAAGCATAATGCCAACACTGCTGTGTATTTGGTAGATGTTAATAAAGCAAAATTAAAAAGGAACATGCAGCATTTAAATAAGAGCCTAAGAAGCCGAATATAATTTGCTTATTCAGCTATTCACACTTTGATTGCACAGCCCCTAGTCATCTGCTCAAGTACAGCTGCTTCATGTAAAAACAAATAAAAAAAGTTTTATTGTCCACCAGATGTCTCAGCTTGTAATACTTGCTGCTATATTTCAGGTCACCCAAAGTTCAGGCCCATTTAGGAATCGATTGTTCTTGGATGACCAATCTTGTGACAGTGGTCGAAGCTCTTGGGCCTCGTGTTATGAATGTCACAGGCACCCAAAGCAGGCAATTACTACAGCTCTAGGGAAGAGCTGGAAAAAGCTGCAATGGGAAGAATTAAGACAGCAGACACCCAGCTCCATAATGTCACGGCAAGACCACTGACATGTTTGCTTTGTTTCCTTAAAATGGATTTTTTATTATTATTTAAGAAAAAGCAAGAAAGCACCAGTACAAGAGCCATCGCTTTTCTGCACTGCCACTTTTACTGCTCTGGAGAGGGAGCTAGCCCACACAGGGGCTCTGTCTCTTCCCAAATCACATGTGAAAAATCTATGAAGCAGTTAGCAGCTGGAGCTAAAACATCCTGTAGCAAGGATACCTGCTGGTCTGCTGCACATTGCAGGTCTGAAATCAGCAGGCAACATTTTGTTTATGGATTTTACAATGCTTCTGACTAGGGAAAGGATGGACAGGAGGGAGTTTCTACAAACACATTCTCCTCCAGAGAATGGAAAGAGCAAAAGTGATTGGAAGGAATCCAAGCAGAGCCAGGAGCCCCTACCAGAGCCAAGCCAAAGGAGCAGCTGTAGCACCAGGTTTTCACTAGGATGAATTGAGACAGCTGAAGATTTTAAACAAGGGTGCCCAACACCCAAAATACTATACCTTTACTGCACAAGGTATGATGCAACCTGGAACTTCCCAAAATTGTCAAGATATTTCAGAACATTTTCTTCAGTGGAACCTGCACAGCCTGTCTTAGCAACACATACATCTGTTTCTCACCTTACTGGATGATTTACAAGGAGCAACACCTTGGCACAAATATTTTGCCAGGAATAATGTTGTGCTGCTACACATCATTTACATAGTGCTGCAGAAGACAGAAAAAAAATTATGTGTTTGTCAGGCATCCACCTCTCAGTGTAACTTTCTTCTCAGCACTCTAAATTTTTGCAACTGCATGCAGCCAGCATCACCTCATGGGCCTTAAACTTGCATTGCAATTAATTGACAAATCACTTAGTCAGAATCTTCTCCTCTTGATCTTTACTACCGTTAGCCCTTAAACAGAAAAACAAGAAATAGAGGATTAGTCAGCTACTTACTAAGCTCAGATAAAAATGTAAGTCCCTTCTGTCCTGCAGTGCACTTAGGTTTGGAAGGGTTGGTAATGTCTTTGAAGGGACTTCCAGTTTGATCTTGTACATCTTCCTACTATCAACCTAGTTGGTTCTCCAAAGCCTGCACTTCTCACATTGCTTTGCCCAGTTTGCCAGCAACTCCTCACCCATTTTTCCCCTCTCAGCATCTACTAGCTCCTGCCCATGAAGCTGGCTGTCTCTGAGGCCCACACAGGGCAGCTTATGAAAGTCTTCTCTACCCAACTTCTCATTTCATTGACAAATCTTGACTGACAACCACCACCACCATGTCCTTGTATACCCTTCAAAAAACAAAAAACAAACAAACAAACAAAACAACAAACAACCCAGAAAAAACACAGTGGTTCCAAATAGGCAAAGTGATAAATTTTGAAGAAGTTTCATCAAATATGAATAATATAACATAAGAAATAAAGTTACATGTCCAGAGAGCTTAACATGTGGCCCAGGACTTGTGAACAGGTTATTTTATGACTGAAAAATGTACATCTTAGCATGGCGGTGGGCAGCCTCTATGAAGACAAAGACAAGTCCAGGATGACAGCCAGGGCACCGGGGCTGCTGTGAAAACCAGTCTGGCCTGCAGTAATCACCTGCTCTGTTGAAGTCCCATTGATTTGAAAGACAGCTTCTTTTGAAGAACTGTAAAATCTGATTCTAGACTCTGCGTCACTTTTAGGCTATTGCCAGCTCTTGTTGTTTCATTGTGAGGCAGACAGGCACAGGTATTTTTCAAGCTGCAAAGACTAGAGTACTGGGATTATACAAGTGAAAACAGTATGTGACCCAAATCTAATGGCTCAGAAGGCAAATGTAAGGAAATTGAGCTTGTCAAGTCCTGTTTTTGAGCCAAACTCATGAGGTTTCAAGCACAGAGGGTTGAATATACTGTATCCACTGCCAATTCCTTAAAACCAAATTTGTCCCCTCTAGTGTTTCAATTATGCAAACAGCACTGCATACACAGACAGACAGTGTTTATGCTTTCAGTAACAGATCTTGCTATCTAATCTGACACACAAGCAACTGTTAGCCTATTGTGTTTTCTTTGAGCATTTATCATAAAAAGTTATTATTTTTTTGAGACCATTAAATTAAAATTTACCCTTTACTTACCTGTGTCACACTTAGAATTATCCATTATCTAGGTTATTATTAACCACCTACTATTATTTCTCATTCTATTTGCAGTTTCAGAAAAGGGTTAATTCGCCTAATTCATTGGAGTTTGGTCTTGCCTGCACCAGCACAGAGTAAGAAGTCGGACCTCCACTGTCCGACTTCAGATTACTTCAGCAGCTATTGATCTGATCATCTCCAAAGCTCACAGAAGTCAACAGTGCCTCTCACAGGTACCTTCGGGAAAAGGCAGACAGAACCAGCATCTCAGCTGTTATGCATCAAGTGAGATCAGTAGGCCTGGTAGTTTCAAGTAGGCAGCATCTGAGCAGCAGCAGAGCAGTGGGAGTATGAAAGCCACAAAAAGCCAATAGAGTAGACAGGATGCTAAGGTTTTATCCTTTTCCTCACCCCTCATTTGCTCCTTACTGCTACTTCTACTAAGCTTTTCCCTCTAGTCTTAAAAACTGTCAGCAGCCTGCATAAGAGTAGCTAATATCCTATTTTCTTCAACTAACAGTAATCCCCTATCTCCATTACTAGTTTAAGACTTTCAATCCAAAGACAGAAATAGGTCTTGCCATTCAAATTAGTACCAGTATATTAGCATAAATTTTAAAATCTTGAGAGTTTTGTTCAGAAGGAGTTTTTGTCTTCTGAAGTCAAATCTGGATTTGAATTCCAGGAAAACTTTTATTGCAATCTGACCTAAACAGTTCCTCGTTTGATTTATTTTGGAGATATAGACCTAATCTTTTCTTGTAAAGGCATAGGCAAGAAAAAGATAAATCTAATACTCAGGTCTGGAAAAAAAAAATCCAGAAACAGAAAACACAACCATAAGGAAAACAAATAATTTACAGGAGGGCTACTGATGGATAAGTTTGAAGTGCAGTTTCAGATTTCCCTTAAAAATTATCAAGAGAAAGTTTCTTCTGACAGCAGTTTAAGTACATTTGCCTTTATACAGTTCAGTGCCCTTGGTAATGTGATATAAAGGAATGATTTTCTTCCTTCTTCTGGTTCTCATTCTTTCCACAACTTCTTCAGCGCAGGTCAAATTATTCCAAAAAATTGAATGCACAGAGTCTATGAAATAGACCATAAATTAAAAAAAAGGCATGGGTAATGATATGGAAATTAGTGCAAAACAGGTAAAATTTGCTCTTGCAGGAACTGCAGATACTGCAGATTATAGTAGAGATGGACTTAAATATATATATATATATATATATGTACATATATGTATATGTAGACATTACCAGACACCTACACATCCATTGCCATATATCATAATACCTTGTGTATTAAACTATGTATGTGCTATCTGTGCAGCTTCTATCTAAATCATGCATTTCAGTTCTTCATCTTCTGAGCACCCTCAGAAGATGAAAATGTATCATAATTTACTCATAAAGACAGAAAATGAAGCAAATAAAATTTAAGGCCTCCATAAGGCTGTATTTCCTTAATAATTTAATCCTCATAAACATTAAAAAGACAGAAAACAAACCCAAAAACTGTGAAAGTGTAAAGTAGGATCACTTGAATTCATTTGACTGAAGATGCAGTTTTATTCATCTTGACCTTACTTTTAACACATTTCATGATCATTAGAATATTTATATTGTTTTTCTAATGTTTACACACTACTCTTTATATTAAAAGGCTATTTTAATATTGTTACACAATCAATTTCTCAAAAATACTTACTCATCTAAACTTAGATTCTAAATTATCTACAGTGAGTGCAAATGTAGAGCAGAAAAAGCAAGGTGACCCATTAGAAAAACAAGCTCATGAATGTTACATAAAATTAAGTCTGTCTGTAACTAGTGTATTTAAAGGTTGGCTAATGAAACCCATTTCATTTAAGCAAGTTTGTCTCCTTTTGCATTATTTTTCTGCTTACTATTCATGGCCTATCTGGGCAATACTATGTTAAAATCCCATTTTAAAACCCATGCTTGTGAGATGACATTTTTATGTAGTCAGTGCTCACCTCCAGAGTTTTTTTTCTATGAAAGAACTGTGTCTGTTCTGCAGAGATAAAGCAAGAACACACACAGATTCAAAAGCTCTCATGAGGGGGAAGAGGTTCAATGCTAATATTTCTGTTCTTTGTGCTTCTTCAAGTAGTTTGTTAATTAAAAGCCCTTTTTGGATTTTGTTTGGCAGAAGTAAAGCATTTAATCAGCTAAACACTTTATACCTGGTCAGATGCTCAACCCTCTCATCCTCCATCACCAGGAGACCACCTGAAATCCTTAGGGACCGCCTTAGCAACAAAGGAACAGAACAGAGCTGGTAGCACTTTTAGGAAGCCTTTCTGAGAGCACAGAAGCTTTCCATCCCCTAGAGTATGAAATCAGGCAGCTGAGGTAGGAAGCCAGAATTACTAAGTAAGGACCTGCTGGTCAGACTGTGGAAAAAAGTGGAGAAGTAGTGGAAGCTGGGATGGGTGACTTGGGAAGGATATAGAGACACTGTCCAGATGTGCAGGGATAGGATTAAGAAAGCCAAGGTGAAGATGGAATTGAATTTGGTGATGGATGTAAAAAACAGCAAGAAGGGTTTCTTTAGTGCTGGCGAAGTACTGGTTTCTTTAGAAGTACTGGTTTCTTTAGACTGGCGAAGGAGAGTATACCTCCTCCAACAAATGTAAAGGGAGAGCTCGCCTCCTCAGACTTGGAGAAGGCTGAGGTACTTAATGAGTTTTTTATCTCACTTTTAACAGCCAGTCAGGCTTCTCATGCTTCTCATACCCTTGAACTTCTAAGTGAGGGTCAGGGAGCAAAATTCTTCCTCATCTAAGAGTGGAGCAAGTCCAAGACCACTTCATGAAGCTGAACCTGTACAAGGCTGTGGGGCCAGATGATGTGTATCCCAGGGTTTTGAAGGAACTGGCTGATGCGGTTGCCAAGGTGCTCTACACTGTATTTGAAAAATCATGACTCTCAGGAGAAGTCCCAGGTGAACAGAAGAAGGAAAACATTGCTCCCATATTCAAGAAGGGGAGAAAGGAAAACTTGGGGAACTACAGGCCGGTGAGCATTACATCTGTGCCTGGGAAGATCATAGAGTGGATCCTCCTAAAAGAGATGTTAAGGCACATGGGAGATGTGGAGGTGATCTAAGACAGCCATCATGGCTTCACCAAGGGTAAATCATGCCTGACTAATCTGGTGGCTTTCTATGATGGAATGATGGCATCCATGGACAAAGAAAGGGCAACTGATGTCATCTACCTGAACCTCTCCAAGGCCTTTGACATGGTCCCACAGCACATCCTTATAACTAAATTGAAGAGAGAGGGATTTGAAGGCTGGACTATTCAGTGAATAAAGAACTGGCTGAATGGCCATAGCCAGAGGATTGTTGCCAATGGCTCTGTGTCCAGGTGGAGGCCAATCATGAGAGGTGTCCCTCATGGATCCATTCAGGGAACAGTGCTCGTTAGCTGCTTTATCAATGACTTATCAATGACTGGACTGAGTATACCCTCAGCAAATTGGCTGATGTCACCAAGCTGACTGATGCAGTTGATACAATAGAAGGAAGGAGAACATCCAGAGAGACCTGGACATGCTTGAAAAGAGAAATGAGAACATAATGAGGTTTAGCAAGACCAAGTGCAAGGTGTTGCATTTGGGTTGAGGCAGTATGAGTACAAAATGGGAAAATAACTCATTTGGGGCAGCCCTGTGAAGAAGAGCTTAGGAGTCCTGATGGATGAAAAGTTGGACATTAGCCAGCAGTGTGCTTTTGCAGCCTTGAAGGCCAACTGCAACCTGGGCTGCATCAGAATAGGGGTGGCCAGCAGGGAGGTGACTGTCTCCTTCTCTTCTGCCCTCATGAGGCCCCATCTGGAGTCTGAAGTCCCCAGCACAGGAGGAATGCAGAGATGTTGAATGCAGATCCAGAGAAGGGCCACTAAGATGACCAGAGGGCTCAAGCACCTTTCCTATGAGGAAAGGTTGAGGGAGTTGGGCTTGTTTAGCTTGGAGAAGAGAAAGTTAGATGTTTGGAAGATTTTTTTTTACTCGGAGTAGTGAGGAGACACCTCAAACACCAGTTCTGCTTTGGAGCCCACAAGGATTTTTGCACAGCCTGAATTCATATGAGTTAACACAGTAGATTTACCCCACCTCCCACATCACTTGCAGAAGGATGATAACTTTATCCTAGACTTGTTTGTGCAAAGTGGCCCAAAACACAATCTAAGCACAACTGGGAAACTGCTGCACAAACATAAATGTCCATGATGGATGAGTTTATTTAAAGGCTGTATCGGGTATTAATGACTGGCTCAAAACACCTGCTTCTTCACCACCACCATCACAAGAAGGCTCCTTAATTGGTGAAACATCAACCATCACTCATCAGCAAATTTTTCATAATTGGCTAATTGTTAACTTTCAGACCCTGCTCTTTCTGTTTATATACCAAGCCATGAAAGATGAGGGGGCACATACTTGCTATCACTTGATGGCAAGCATATGCTAATGTTTACTTGCACTTTTTTCATTCCACTTCTTCTCCCCTCAGATACAAACAGTTGCATGGCAAATAGAAGAAAGCCAGATCTAAATGGCAAGCTGACTTTGCTACGTATTTCTGAAGACACAGCCTTCTTCACAAGCATGTATAAAGACTGAATGAAGATAAAGACTCAGCTTAATTCATTTGTAGCTAAATGCCTAGCATCATATCTTAAGGTTGACTGTACATCAAGCTGACATGCCAAAAGGTGATTCACTCCTCTTATCTTAGCATGGGACTAGAAGTGCATCTCTGTCTCTGCACTTAATATAGAAGCACTTGAGTCAGCTAACCTGTGGAAGGGCTAAAGATAGCAAGTCTGATTCCCTCCCTCAGCTCTGCAGTATATACTAGCTGGTATCCAAACCAGCTTTGTCAAAACTAATCTCAGTTAGTGGGAAATAGAGTTCACCTTAGTTCTCATTCTAAATTATCTTGCTCACACATTTTAGCGAGTGAAAGTCAAGATGACAATTAAAGGAGAAATGGTACCAGATACTATAGCAAATACAGCAACCAGTACAACTCCTCCAGAATGGCAAATGCTCCTCTTTCATCCCCCCATTCACAAGAGAGATAAGGGACACTTCTCAGCTACAGCAGCACAATACAAGTCTGTCCCTCTAAAATTATGTCCTGGATGCATCAAATGAATTAGAAGTAGGTCACGTCACAGGATATCAGACATTCTTTAGCAGTGTTTTATTTTTCTTAACATTCTGCTACTACCTTCTTACCTCAGTTTTCTAGAAACCTTAAGCAATCTCTAAAATTATCGCCTTTCATTCTCAGAGAAAAAGATTTCCAGTAACTTTGAAAACAAAACAAAACAAACAAAAAAAAATCTGATTAGTATTTTCCCTCCAAAAGAGGAAAATCAAAGTAGTAGTAGTAGTAGTCAGTTATTAAAATGAAATCAAGAAAAGCAAGAATGTGCTATACATTGTAGGTATGTTTAGAATACAAAAAAGTAATTTATTTTTTTTAACAGTAAAACATGCAAGAAATTATAATGCTGCACACTCAAGATTGAAGTACTGATTTTGTCTCTAGACGTATCTCTAAAACCAGTGCAAAATTAAAGTGTTGGAAACAGACACCAGTTTCATTGTTAATTTATCAGCTTTAAGGAACATTTTAACCCCTAGATTCCTTGCTCATGACTTATCCACAGAGACAATATCATACAAACAGACTTCAAACACTGATAGAGAAGAAACCTGGGGTTTCCGAATCAAAGTCTGGGGAAAAAAAAAAAGGAGGATCATGCCTGTATATGCCTCTTTACAATACATACTTTTTTACAAGGAATGATGAATTTGCTCCTGGCATATAGAAATTGTGAATACTTTTACAGTTAAAAAGAAAGAAATTTTAAATAAGGAATAATTAGAGAAATCATTTAAGTAATAGTTTAAACATTAAGTGGTATTTTGGAGAGCAGAATGTTGTGAGGGTTTGTTTTGTTTGTTTTTGGTCAATATCTGTAGCATCTCAATTTAAAAAAAAAAAAAAAGTATTTAAAATACATACTAGTCAATGAGAAGATGAAATTTTTTGTTAAGATAAAAGAAAAAATATATGGTATTACGTTAATCACATGGTTTATAGTCCCCCCACATACCAAATTTATCAATTTTTGACTGATGTCAGCTGGGATTTATTTCTCTGTTATTAGTTTTGAGATTGTAAAATCAATTATCTTTATTGGTCTGAAAAACAGTTCTTTTAATTTCATGTTATAAACTGTTCTTTCCTTCCATTCGTTTATTTTTTCTATTCTAATTCACTCACAAAACCCTTAATGATTATCTCCATTCTAAATATCAACTATGATTCAATATAGGAATTTTAGTAGCTGTGAATATTTTTAAACTTGAACCTATTTTCTTTTAGGCTAATTACAAAGTTAAAAATAGATGAATCTCTCTTTTAGGATTTTTCACTTCTTTTTAGGTCCCACTACCCTTATGAAATTTCTGAACTGACAATAGGAAGATTTCTAAACAGTGTTAGCTACAATTGTAAGGTTTATTAGATCAATTGTTAAAGGACCCAACTTGCCTATTTATGCAGAAGTGGTATTAAAAAAAAAAAAAAGGAACAGGATAGATTTAAAACCTAGAAAACAAATATGCGCAACATTTTCTAGGTGATCCTTTAACCCAAGCAAATGGCATGGAGGTGCACCAGGGGATGGTCAGGCTGAGTATTAGGAAAATGTTTTTCAGTGAGCCCTAGAAAGTCTCCCCAGAGCAGCCCTCACAGTACCAAGCTTGCTTGAATTCAAGAAGCATTTGGATAGTACTCTCTGAGGTCGGGCTTGAATTTTGGTTAGTTATGTATGGAGCCAGGATTTGGACTTGATGATCCTTGTGTATCTATTCCAACTGGGGATATATTGTGACATACAATACTGTGATCTTCAAGATCCATTCCAACCCAAGCCATTCTGGGATCCTATGATTCAGTTGTGATCTTTTGTTTCAAGAAGTTTCTTATGTACTGTCAAATACAATAGTTTCAGTAAGAAAACTCCAGAGTCAGGCAAATGTGGTGATACGCAAGCGATGTGCAACACCACCAGTATATTTCCAGTGTAGCCTCTAGCTCCCAAAAAATTGCTCATATGAGCAAAACTGGCAGAACAGGGAGCTGCACTGGCAAGCTTTGCAAGAAGAAAGCTACTTACTTCATGTAAAGCATTTGACTCTGTCTTGCATGACATTTTTGTCTCTAAATTGAAGAGACGAGGATTGACCTCTCTGTGGAAAAGGAATTGGCTGGACGGTTGCACTCAAAGAGTTGCAGTCAACAGCTCAGTGTCCAGGTGGAGAAGAGTTACAAGTGGTGTTCCTCAGGGTATTGGGATTTACACTATTTAACACTCTTGTCATTGACATGGACAATAGGATTGAGTAAATCCACAGTAGATTTGTGAATGATAAGAGGCTGTGTGATGTGACTGACATGTGGGAGGGAAGGGATACTATCAAGAGAGTCCTGGACATGCTTAAGAGGTGGGCCCAGACAAGCTTGGATGGGGCTTTGGTCCTACAGATCTAGTATAAGTTATCCCTGCCCATGGCAGGGGATTAAAAATAGATGGTCTTTAAGGTCTCTTCCAATCCAAACCATCCTAGAATACCAATATTCTATGATTATTTTCTCTTCTCCCACATTTTAAATGCATTCAGAGAATGTAATTTCAAGTTGTCAAAAGTAAAATCGTTAAAACACATTTCACTTTTGGACTTGCCTATTTGGAATAGTTTATGAAATACCCAATTATTTGTAACAGGGCTCCTTTTCCACGGGAAAAAATAAATTAAAAAAAAATCTATGTTACGCATAACTAATATCTATGCTTAAGAATTTAGCCAAGGAAAACCTGAGAACTGCTTGTAATGAGCTGAGAAGAAAAACAGCAGAATTCAACAGTACAAGATTCAGTTCGCAAAACTCTGAATCTGAGAAGAATTAGATATAAGCTAAATTCTGTCCTAAAATGGAGTGTCAATTCTTGAGAAGTGTTGGTTTTACACTTTACTAGCATATAATTAATGAAATACAACTTTTATTTAAATGGTAGTTATACAATGGAATATATAGTTTCAATAGTTATACATTTTCAGAGTCAGCACCTTGAAAAGGTATTCAATTTATCCCAATCTGTATATTACTTATTATTTCCTTTTTGCTAAGCAGCAGTTAATATTGTTTAAATTAAATTCAGAAGAACAAATTTCAAAACGTCTATGAAACTGAACAAAACATGATCCAGCGGTCCTAAGCCACCATCCCATATGTCAAAACCATATGTTTAAACAATATAATTTCGGCTAATGAAGAAATCCAAGCAAACCATTTCTGTTAGTCAATGTGGTCATTGAACTTAGCATGTTTTACCACATGCTCCCACCAAGCCAATTTTTTTTCACAGAATCTATCAGGTGAAATTACTTCATAAATGAGGTACACAAACATACCCCATGTGAATTGTCCTTTATTGATCACTACCTGTTCTGCTTCCTCTCTTCTCTTTATTTGTTATCACTAATTTTAAAGACAAAACCATTTCTATTTTGTTCTATTTTACTCAATATTGCTTGTATATCTTAAAATAAATGTTTAAAATAACTATTTTAATATTCGCATTCTCTGTACAACTCCAATGCAATAGAAAACAACTGATAATAGATATGAGACCTCTAAGTTAAACTAGTCAGGGAAAGACTGGAAAATATCTTAATACATTACAAAAATCCCAAGAAAGAAAGTTAGAAGAGGTGTATTAAAATTTTTAAAAGCAAAAGAATCCCATAAAGAGCAGTAGACTTTTAAACTAATTCTTGCTTAAAGAACAATGGTGCACTTTTGTAGTATGGTTTACTGAGACAATTCTAATAACTCACTGTGATAAAAATAAATATAACTGATCAAAATGCAAATGACTGTGAATTATTTCACTTATTTGTAGAGTGCAAAGAAGAGTAAAAATGTAAAGAATCTTTCCTGTAGCAGCAAGAATTGATGAATGTGATTCGTATTACAAGACCATGTCCTGCACTCAACAACCCCATGCATCGCTACAGGCTTAGGTCAGATTGTCTGGCAAGTTGCACAGAGGAAAAGGATCTGGGGGTGTTAGTGAACAGCCAGCTGAACATGAGCCAGCAGTGTGCCCGTGTGGCCAAGTAGGTCAATGGCATCCTCACTTGTATCAGAAATAATACAGTCAGCAGGACCTGAGAGGTGATCTTCCTTCTGTACTAGGCACTGGTGAGGCCACGCCTTGAGTACTGTGTTAGTTTTTGGCCTCTCAATACAAGAAAGACATTGAGGCCCTGGGGCATGTTCAGAGAAGGGTAATGAAGCTGGTGAGGGGTCTTGAGCACAAGTCTTATGAGGAGCAGCTGATGGAACAGGTATTGTTTAGTCTGAAGGAGGCTCAGGGGAGACCATATAGCTTTCTACAACTACCTGAAAGGAGGCTGTGGCTTGGTGTGGGTGTTGTCCTCTTCTCCCAGGTAACTAGTGACCAGATGAGAGTTAACGGCCTCAAGTTGCACCCAGGCAGATTCAGGTTGAATGTTTAGGAAAATTTCTTCTCAGAAGAGTGGTGAGGTATTGGAATAGGATCCCCTGGTGGTGTTCAAGAAAAGGGTAGATATGGCACTAGGGCACTGGGTTTCATCATTTAGTGGGCATGGTGGTGATGAGATAACAGTTGGGCTTCACTGTAGGGGTCATTTCCAACCTTAGTGATTCTATGATTCTATGTACGATTCCTTATTAATAGTACTCTTTTATTAAGTACAGGAGAAATAATAAAATCCAGAACCATCACTGGAGAAAGTTTATATCTTGATCAGAATTAAAAATGAAAAGTTCCTCCAAGCCTCTAATATATACAAAACCAAGACATTACCATTATTACTTGCCGCATTTTTACTATTTGTAGGTCTGAAAATCCCTACTCTGATTTGAGATTTTAATTTGTTCATCTCTACTAGTAATTTAAAAATGCCAGCAGCTGTCAAAAATTTATTTAGTGGTGAGATTAAGAGACAATATGCTGGGCATACTACTTTTAGATTAAAGGAGATCCGCAACTGTACAGAAAAAATGAAGTATCTCAAAGCAATATAGATAAAATATTCTGTGGAACGGTCACATGTAACTGGTAACAGCATCAGCTCAAACATTAGTCTGTTCCCATGGACCAGTCAACTCAAAATAAAATACCCCCTAGAAATGGTTTAAGAGATGATTTACTTATGGAGGGATGTATAAAGGACTTAGATGTATACAGAAAGGGTCTGAGAGATGGGCAGCAACAGTTAAGGCAAAATCTAGTTACACTGTTTACACGCTATAACAAAGGAGTGTGGGTGGAATTCATAGAACGGACTGGAATTGTTCATAAAGACAATCTAGTTCCAACCCTCTGCCTTTGGCAAGGTTGCCAACCACTAGATCAGGCTCCTCAGGGCTCCATCGAACCTGGCCTCAAATGCCTCCATGGATGGGATATCCATAACTTCTCTGGCAACCTGTGCCAGTGTCTCACCATCTTCTGAGTAAAAAATTCATCCTACATAAAGAATTTCCTACTATTTATCCTAGATTACTCTGTGCACAGAAAACCTGTTTCTATTTGTTTATTTTTTGTTTTGTCTCCATCTTCTAGACAGGGGATCTAGTAAAAAATCCCACGTTCTTTCTCTAGGCCACACTCCCAAATTTCCTTGTTGTGAAAGTAAGAGTACATCTCACCTAGAGCATGATGGGTAGGTGTCCTGCAGCCTGGCAGGGGCTCGAGGAGTGCCTCTGTGTCTGCTGCTTGGGGTGCAGCCCAAGCTATGCAAAGAAGAAGCAGACTGAAATTAGCAACAGAGCCTAACAAAGACAGGAGCCTTGTGCTTGGAAAGTTAGGAGCAGATACCAAGCGCAAGGAGAATTTTCTCCTCCCCTAGCCAGTGCAGGCAACTGAATGTCACCAGCATGTGTGGCAGTTGCCTGCAGCTCTTGCATTCAATTCAGTTGTGCTAAAATGTCAAACAGGATCTTTGCCACTGGCATAAACATTTTAGAGATGCTTCAGGGAATACACTTCAGTGTGTACATTTCTGCTAGTTCTTGTCTTGCAACAGAGGAAAGATCCCTCAGAAACAAACACAAACTGTGACTTGTAGTGTAAAGTAGGTTTTCAGCTGTGAACAGATGAGAGTTTGGAAGCAATGGGAGGAGAGGTGTCAAGATCTGAGAACCTAGTGAAAGGTCAGACATTTCCTTTAAACATGCAGCTCTTTGAGAACAAACCACGTGCCACACGGCATTCTTAAATTAGATATACAACATTGTTCCTGTAGCATTTGTAATTTTATATCCAAAATTCCCCAGCAGAAGCAGAAGACAGTTGTACAGATCCCAAAAGTACCTGGGAGATTTCAAGGTCCAACACAACGTGAAGAAGGATATGCTTCCCTTTAGCTCTCTCTGCGCCTATCAGAGTGGTGATTAAATTGAATGGGAGAAGACAACAAAGGAGTATTTCAAGAATATCACATTTTGTAGCTGCACGGCCTGTGTGAAATACTGTTCTTCAAGAAAGCATTCTCTAAACAATCAGTAGTCCCCCTCTTGTTAAATCTAGTAGCCTCTGAGATATTGCATTATGTCCTATGTTCCATGAGTGCAAACTGATATTGAAAAGGATCAAAGTAATAAATGAACACCCGATTTTCATAAACAATAGAATTCAGCAAAGGAGAAATACCATGGCAATGGTCTGTAGTTTTCCTCACACAATTAGGTAACCTTCAATTTAAGAAGACTGAGATGCATAACTTCATATAGACTCTCCATTCCTCCTCTTTTCTTAGACAACAAATTACACATACACACATGCTCATAAGGGATTGTGATGGCCTGAAAAGATAGCGATCCTTCTGCTTTTTTCTTAATCTATTCTACAAGATACATATGACTGCAACATAACTATTGAGACCTATGAGCTCTATGGGGCTATATATAAGCCTAATACGTGTAGACATCTCACAATTTGAATATAGAAAAAAGTACATAATATGGCTAATTCATACACCCTTCTCTTTTTACTCACATACCATTTACTTTTATGCTTAGAGATGTGTGGAAGCAATGAAGAGAAATGCTAACAAAATACAAGCATAGTGTTTTATAAATTCTTGTCTCAGACTACATATTATTGTCAGAAAGGACTGTAAAATTTACAGGAATGCTCCTCTGATTTTTTTCTTTATTTTTTGCTATTGTGGCAGGAATGAAAAATATTTAAAGTGACAAATGTTGCTTTTTCATTTTTGGCCTCGTACAGCCGTTGAAAGACACTTAAATAAAGACCCTTTTTCCCTTAATTCTGGCAGATACAACAGATTGAGACATCAATAGACAACTACTAAAATGAAGTAATTAAACATTATAATGTGCAAAGAGCATTTTAGAGGCAGCAATTAGATCACTCAAATTAGATGTTTTATTTGCTCAAACATGTCTGTAAATCCAAGAGAACAAAAGGCTTCATTTACAAACAATGCAGCATCAGACTTTCAAAGCACATTACTGGAGCACGGTGGAGTGCTGCCTGTAGACAGCATATAGATATATATATACCCAGTATATCCACTTGTTTTTTTCCTTTTTCTATCTGCACCCAGAAGGTAAAACAGCAGAGACTTGGCACGGTATTCTGAACACAACACCAGTGCACCACCACGCACCCCAGTTACCCTGCCTCTTGGTATGTGTAGTGGTTGCTCAAATGCCATGTATGGGCCATATCTTTGACTGGATCCAGTTTTCCAAATGCAAGATAATAATGCATCAGCAGTATGACATAATCTAATCTGCTTATCTTTTGAAATTTTGTTCTGAGCTTATATGTTTCAATTTTTTCAAAATTTATAGTGTTCTTCTGTAATGTTTTAGAGAACAGCTTAATACCATTTAGGTCACTCTGAAAATAATGCCCCCTATTTATTTCCATGGAAACTACAGGAGAGACAAAGATAACGATAACATCATTTGATAGAGCAAATTCTCAGCTACAAAACACTATTTTTCAACATAGTCACTAACATTAGCTATGCAATAAACAAGAGCCTACATTATGTGCTTATAAACATCTGCACCAACAGAGGTCACCTGCTGTTGCCACTGCCTCGCTGTGCTCACATCCACTGTTTGGTCTCCATCAACATTCAGCAAGCATTGATGAGTGTCAGTGGTTGTAATTATTTCCACATTGAGGAATCCAATCGCACACCTCCATTTCATATTCATTTCCACGTCAGATGCCATTTTGTCAGACTGTCCCTCTGCTGCCACCTGTCAAATGGCAACAAACGTAACAAAATATTGGACAAAATGTCACTTTCAAAAAAGTAAGAAAAAAAAAATAGACATAATGTACTGTCTTCCAAGTTACTCTTTGACAGTGTTATACACACTCTATATCTTAAGTAAGAAAGTGTTCTCTTAATGAAAATCTCCAAAAATCCATCCAAAAATCTTGATTATAATTTACACTTACTACTGTAATTAAGCACCAAGAAAGTTGTCCACGTAAAACAAGCTGAATGTATTCACAGGTTAAAACATATGTACCTGGCCAAACAGTACAGCACAACTCATTCAGGGACAGAATACTTCAGAATACTAAAACAGGAATGACTAAATTCAACGTTGGTCAGAAATTTCTTACAAAACACTATCAAAGCACTAACAAGTCATGATTATAATATTCTGCTATTTACAAATCAACTCCACTCTCTAATGAAGCTATAAAACTGAAAATGTTTCACATGTCCATTATTTTAGACACCTGAGACAGATGCTGGGTAAGTAAATCATGTGCATTGTCAGCTAGGTGTACATTCAGAGTGTAAAAAGTCTGGACTCAGTCCCATTTAAATCACTAGCATCTTTTACACTGATTTCAGTTCAGCTAGAACTAGATGTTAAATCTATTCTCTTTGAAATCAAGGTTATTCTGAATGATCTTCTAGGTACTGCAGGAATAAGTACAGAAGCAATGATCAACGGGACCATTCATAAATAATGTTGCTGAGTTTGTTTCTAGGAGGAAGCCTCTCTTTGCTTCTTCTTCCTACTAGCAAATAGCTTTTGCTAAAGCTGCAAAGAACATCTTGGAGCACAGCAGGACATATCTTTCAAAGGATTAGAAGTTTTTAGAGCAGGTACCTAAGCTGGTTTGAACATGTTTTAGTCCTAAATACTCTCCTGTGCCAGCATGAATTTTGCAGAGGGAGAAAAAAGATTTTCCCTTTGTTTCCACCTCTCAAAACTCTAGTTTCTCATTTTCAGCCAGGAACTGGGTGCAGACATATAATATGGTTATTGCCAGGGTTGATTCACTGCATTTCAGCAACACAGGTAAAATGAAAATGTTGTGGATCCTGAAGAAATAGAAAGCTGAGGTCTGCCTCCTCCACTCACATAAAGGAGAGGAGGAAAGAGCCGAGACAACTCTTGTTGGTCTGAGTAGCAACGCTGCTTGTATAATATTGCTCTTGGAAGAGGTCAGCTCTCTGAGAAATAATTCATTCTCCACACAACTTAATGCCTGCCTCTGTAGCATCAGTCAGGGCTTTGACACAGAAAAATGAGGCAGCAGGACCGGGGCAGTTCTATCAAAGCCACAGAACAGATCAGGTGCTGTAACAATCTTGCCTATACCTAATCTCAGATTGTCCTAAGTAGGTTATACAGTGTTCCTACCTAATTGTCCTTGTATATCCCAATGGCTTGGAAGTGGGAACAGTCTTTTCTATCATAAAGGAGTGTAAGTAGTAGGAAAAGGCAAATTCACTTCCTGCAAGGAAAAACAATTAATTCACTCATTCACTAGAATCATTGGAGAACTCACAACGGAAGAGTTGAAAGAAATTATGAAGAAAACTGAAGCAAAAGCAGTAAAGAATACTCAGTTCTACCTGTGTCCCAGGAGCTATCTGGAGCCATTGGGCTAAAGCAAGTTCTGCATTCCCTCCGAGATTCTTGCTGGTAAGGGTACCATTGCTCTTTCTGTGATGGGCAGATTTGGCAGTTATTCTGGCACAAAAACGAACCTCACTTTAGGTGGTGATTACCTCTCCTGCTGCGGTGTTTGATCCTGAGAGGCACTAGGAATGCTCTGCTGGTGAGTACAGTTGGCCTCTTCAGGAGGGGAATCAAGGAAAGAATGCTCAGAAAAACATAGCACGTGCTCCAGTTTGCCACATTCTCAGGGCTACCACTAGAACATCAATATAATCTCAGCTACATGGAAGGTCAAACTATTGTGACTTTGAGCATCATACTTCCAGCCCTTAAAGCCATAGGCTCCTGTCTCTGTGATTCTATGATTCATTCTTTGAGCATATACGCAGAGCTCTTCATTAATCTAGCACTTATCATCTCAGCAGTATGAAAACTCAGCAAAATATAAAGCCCTTTTCCTTATTTGTAAACATGTGCTCTTTACTTTCTTTTCTTCTCATGTCAGATATTAATATGCATTGCTGTAGTTGGGGGGGAAGCAGGGGGAAAGGAGAATAAATGTATCATTACATATTATTATTGCTTACTGTAGTAACTTACCACTGAAGGTTCCATTCCTGTTTTAAGCAAAACAAGCCAAAAGGATTAGGAGCAGCTGACAGAACCAAACCAAAGCCATTGGAGTGTGATGAAAACCAAGGAAGATTATTAATGTGTTTCAGGCACAGGAGAAAGATGCAATTATAAGATTCAAGGAAAATAAAGCATAAAAAATGTGCATTGAAAGTCTAATCCTTCAAAATGATTTAATTTACTAAATTCTCCTATCATTTGAAGTTTAAAAGATTCACAGCAAATATCATTGCTTGCCAGAGAAGCTTTGACAGAACACGCTTTGAAATATTCATCATCTAACTTCAAGGGTACAGTAAGAATTAGAAATAATGTGTTGGTTTTTTTCTTTTTTTTGTAAAGGCAGCTTTAAAAGAGACCACTATTACCCTGACAGTGCATTTCAAGGAAATAAAAAAAGAAATGAGATTACTCTTTTTTATTTCTTTTTTCCTCTTCTTTTGAAGAAGTGTTCTGTAATCTTGATCTCAGTACACTAAGTACACTGAACTGCTCCTCTGTATGAAAGATGTACACTAGGATTTATTCTACTCTGATCCAAAACAGACAAGATGCACCTGTAAGAGACTGAGAAAATCAACAATGTCTGCAAGAAATACTGACATGGAAAAATTCATAGGTATGCCAAAAAAGGGAAGAGAATACTGGAAGGATCCGATGATAAACTCCTCTCTAACACATGGAATCCCTATCTTTATAGAGCTTTATTAACTGTTTGGTAAGGAATGGGCTAAGTGAGCGCCTAAAACACTTCCACTCTGTCTTGTTGGTGATTAATACCTTGTTTGCATTACAGCAGGCTATGCTGCAATGCAAACAAGAGCCTGGACCCCTCTGTTCTAGCAATTGCACAAACAAGTCTTCATTCCTACAAGACTGACTGGCTGAAGACTGTTGTGTCATTTACAATTTTTTTTAAGTGTAAAGATTTCTTGAATCATGACAGCAAATGTTAATCACTGCTCAGCAGACCTGAACTTTCTTCTGAATATTCTATAACGCAGAGCATGCTGTGAAGGACAGAACTGTTTTTATTCTTTGTCTCAAAGCTTGCTTCTAAGGCTTTTCTGGTGATAAGACGACTGCTGGGGGGGGGTGAATGGTGTGTGTCACCATGCCACTGTATCTCTGCTTATGATTGCAAAGATAAGCAGAAGCAAGACAAGCAGTCTTTTTCAGGGGTACGGCTTGAAGGAGCTGACCACTGCAAAAGGTGATAATGCTTGTGCAGGGCAAGGAAGGCGCCACCCCCTGCTGGCTTATCTGTTGGCCCAGGAATGTTACACAAAACTGAGACAAAAGAAGAAGAGAAAAAAAACCCACAGAAATTGGGGATAAAAGGCCCTCACCAAACTAGGGACTTTGGAGACAAACTCCCAAAGACACCTTTGACGGAGACAAACTCCCGAGGCCTGCTTGCTGCGGAGCTGCCTGGCTTTCTCCCATCTCCCGTGGTGACCAGACTGGTTCCTGAGATCAACGGACCTACAACGTACCTTGCTGGACCCACGGTGGTGACTATCTCTTTTGCTCTCTACAGAGATTCCTTGCTTTTCTTCTTACCTTTTCTATCGCCTGTTTCCCCTTCCCCATCTCCCTAAAAGGTTAGGATTTGTAATAAACTGGTTGGACTAACATTTGAACCGTTGTTTCTTAATCTCACGCCGGGTATATTAAAAGAATCTCCTCTCACTCCTATTAATTGGAGCGAGACACATGCTCAATTCAACCAAATTCAGAAAAAAAAAAAAAAAAAGTCAACACATTTAATGTCTTTTTTCTTGCCTCAATATTTAATAGTAATGACAGATCTTGAGATGTTCAGACTTCAGATTTGGAGGTGTGTGACTTGGGAAGCAGTGACTTTCTAAAATTGTAAGGCAACAAAATTGAACATTTGTTAAGTCCACAGGGTTTGACAGGATTTACCCCAGAGCTCTGAAGGAAGTAAACCTTATAGCTGGACTCCTCTTAACAGTTTACCCGAGCCAGTGGGAACTGGGAGGTGCTTCTTGCTTCCTGGAGGATGAGAGGGATCTAGATGCATGGCAGCAATGGGCCATCCTAATCAATGCCATGATGTGCAACAAAGCAAAACATTGGGTGCTACACCTGGGATGGAACCATGCTGAACACAGTCACAGACTGGGGGATGAGGGGTCAGAAAGCAGCTCAGCAGAGAGGGGCCTGGGCATGCAAGTGACAACAGTTCAGCAGGAGCCATCAGTGTGCCTGGCAGCCAAGGGGCAAATCACATTTCGGGTGCATAGACATAGCTCAGCCAGCCGGTCAAAAGTGGTGGTTATCCCATGTGGCCTCATTTTGAATATTGTGTGCATTTCTGGGCTCCACGATATAAAAAGGGTGTCTTTGAAAGCTTCCAGAGGAAGCACCAAAGCTGGTAACAGAGCTGGCAGGTGTGTCCTGTGAGGAAAGACTGAGGACATTTGGGTTGTACAGTCTGGAGAAGAGGAGGCTCAGAGTTGCCCTTGTTACTCACCACAATTCCTTGAAGTGGGGAGCAGAGGGTCCCACCTGCCTCAGGCTGTGGGGTGAAGCAGCTGCTGGGCCTACCTCAGCACCTGGTAGGCTGCTCTAAATGGCCATAGCTCTTGACCACAAATTTAAAAGCTATTTCTATAGCAACAGGAGCATGTCCATACATAGCCTTGGGATAAAGCATGAAAAAAGGTTGGCCTTTTTGCTGTACAATCTGCTGTACCAGGTATCACACCTCAGCCTTCACACACAGTTTTATCTACTTTGTAACAGCAGCAGTTGGAAGAATGAAGTCTCAACAGAAATCTTTCCATCCTCATCTCCCAGTACAGATCTCAAGAACTCGCTGGACATGAATTCATTTGAAATAACTTTCCTCTTAAAATTACAGAGCATCTCAAAGGGAAAAGGCAGACAAAGCTTCTGAAACTGGAGTCTGAAAAGCTGTTGTAATAATGATATTTGCAAATGATAATACCTAGGTGACAAAAACAATACATTAACAAGCAAGGCTCCATCATTTTGATTCAGACACAAGCTGCTATTTAGGGAGCAGAGGCACTGCACACCTGTACCCCTACAGTGCTGAATACCATTCAACAAAGTCCAGATCACACACATATGCCCCTCTGTACACATCCTACTCCCTAAAATGGGCTAGATCAAATCAAAAGAGGCTGTCACCAGAACAGCAAGGAGCTGTAAAGATTTCCTGTCAGACGGGTAAGGAGAACAAGATGGTGACAAGCGTACCATCTGGAAATTCTCTCTTCTCCTGAGGCTGCAGCACACAGCCCAGATTAAAACACTCACAGGAAATGCCTCCTAGACGCATTGCCTCTCAGCTCCAATGTTACCCTCCTCCTCACACAGCATGTGGGGAAGCGCAGAGACAACAAAGTTATTTGCAGTGGCTTGGGGCAGGGTACCACTGGAGCACCCTCTAGAGGATCTGTCCAACCCTGGCCTGCTTCCACCTTGCATGACCCTGTAGCATACAAGGCTCCAAAGCTTGAGAAGTGTGCGCTGTGCTTGGAGGCTGCACAAAAATCAAATCACCGAGGGTCTGGCCCTGCTGGCTTCATGCTTCCAAAATGCCTATAATCACTTTGAAAATCAGACGAGCCATTACTGAAGGTAAGGCCCATACCAGCATAAGTTAAAAGACAGAGAACCAGGTTCCATTCATAGGCTGGCTGGAGACTAGTCTTATATTATAGGTCACTTTAAAGCTGGAGCAGAGATCTTTAAACACTTTAAATCAACCTGTTGAGATTCACCTTGGCAAAATTCACACCTAGAGACATGTTGAATTCAAGTTTATCTACTTGAAAATTTTAATGTGATTAGGGTACTAGAAAACACCGTTACTCAGAAGGCAAAGGAAATATTTATATTTGTGAAAGGAATAAATGCATATAAAAAGCAGATAGAAGTATGTTACAAGTCAAATTTAAGGGTAAGTAGGTCGTACAGGACATCTCAGGTTTAACTGGAAAGTGATTAAAAATACTGAAAAATGTATTTTTATTTTTACACCAACTAAAGAACCAAGAATGAATAAAATTTGGCAAAATTATTGCATTTAAAAAAGAATTTTAAATTCTTTTATAGAGAATAATATTCTCCATAACATATCCAATAACATTAGATACTTATTAGCTGCAGCATTCAATCGGGAAAGTTATGCAAGCATTTTAAGTGCTTACTGTTGTAGCATAACACAACTGGGACCAAAAAAAACAACAACAAAACCTACATGAAAGTTTTTCCCTGCCCTTTTGTCACAGATAATTAACTGTTCTTTCATTAAGACATCACTAGATTCACTGATAGCAACTTCTCTTTTAAAATACTGGGCAGGAAGGGAGGTGCACCAGCCTTCTGGATTACTCAGCCACAGCTTTGATACACAAACCCAGTTCAGCCAGGCTATTCTGCATTTGAATAGGAGGACAGGAAAAATTAGATCTATTGTAAATTTATTCCCCCATTTATCTGCATGGACAAATTTTGATGCATTATGCAACAATGGAAGATGTTTAGGACCCAGGTGATGCAAGTATCAAGAGACCAAAAAAAATTATATCCTCCTAGTTTCATCAGACTATCAGACAGTGACTTTTTCAATTAAGTTTCTGTTAATATAAACAAAAAGCAAGAGGAGAGAAAATCTTGGAATGAGAATATTTATTGAAAATAGTTTAATTTCTATGAAAAGTGGTTGATGATAATAGCATTTGGAAAATCCAGCTGCTCAACATACAATTTTGTTTACAGGAGCTAAATGCATTCAACTAACTATCAAATAAGGACATTTTCTGATGGGTTTTAAGCTATCTTTATAAAATCCTTCATTAGGATCGTACTAAGATCCTGCCAATTATCTTGAACTAAAATAAATCAGGTCATTGTTCCTGACCCTGCTCTGAATTCTGACAAATAAAATTCTCATATATAATCTAATTTAATGAAAAAATAAGTAAACAATGATTAAAAGACAGGCTTTTTCACCCATGGAATTATCTCACAGAGAATTTTCACAAAGAACATTTTCTTAGTAAATTATTAAAGAATATGGAATTAATTCAAAACACGGGATAATCTGGCCTCACCTCCCTACACAGAAACTGCATAGTTCTATTTACATTTTAAATTTAAATAAATTAGCATAAGGGGGACCTACTTACTTTGTTTTAACAATATCATATGCTAATACCATTACAGTAGGTTTTTGACAGACTTTAATAAGATGTATGAGTTTTTTTTCTGAAAACAGATTCAGACTTTCTACACATCTTCCTTAGAACTTCCCTTCCCCTTTTTACTTTCTGAATTACTTTGGATAAGAAAAGGTACACTTATCCCTATAGCCTTTCGTAGAATACAGACTCAGCTTACTCTGTGTTAATTATGCATTGGCTCCAACACAAAAGCCACATATCTGTATGTATGTTAGTAGAATGTTTTCCAGTTACCTTCTGTCGGTCCTCAGCACAATCCTAACCTTATATAGAGTTGCTTTCACAAAATTTTCATTCCAATCTTCAGTAGCCTCAGTTCTTTCTTGTAGAGTTGCTGAAATGGATGGGACTCTACTCATTTTCTACTTTGTTACACAATCACTTGAAGAGCATTAAAACCACAGGCATCTTCTCCTAGCTTCATTGCTTGGATATAAAATACATTCTTTTCCAAACATATGGAGTTTTTTGTTTGTTTGTTTGTTTGTTTTTACTTCTAGAGCCCTCAGACCACACTCACATTATTAATGCCTCCAGTTTTTGACCAGTCAGATAAATTATTTCCTTCTCAAAATGATCAGAGTGTTACTGTTCTAGAGTTTACCCTGAGACATTTACTCATTGTAGTAATTTCCCTGTACTTCTCTCTACTTTTTTTCTGTACACTATCTTAGATGTAGAAAGTTTCTTTTTACCATTCTCATTTAAAAGAACTTCTAAGTAATATAAACATCTTTTGTTCATCATCATCTTCTTTTGCATGTAGCAGCTAGTTTTCCTGGTTTTGTTTGACTGTTCTTAACAAATCTGTCTCCTCTTTCAGCTTGCTGTCATGTATTATTTGGTTTTCAATCTTCAGATCCTCTCTTTCTGTGATACCACCCTCTCTCCCAGATGGTTGAAAATATGTTAATTTCAAATTACTTCGTTGTTTTCCTCTTTTTTTTCTTACCTTCACAAACTTTCTCACACTGCAATTCTTGCTGAGGACAAAAAAAAGATGATCAAAAACACTATTTTGACCTAACTTCCAAGGTCTTGTTAAAGATGTCATTTTACAAAAAGTTCTTAAATTGTTCTCAATCAAGTAAAATACAATCATTTGACTTTTCTAGTAACTTGTTTAAAGAATGTGCCATTATCAGATTTTCATACCTTCCTCTCTCTTTACAGGGGCTTTATTTTTGTCGCTCCTCTTTATCATTCATTAGCCAAATACTAGTTTAAGATACAGCTTGAGGAATTCTACATGTGCCACCAAGAGCTACTTGCAGTACGAAAGAGGGATTCTGAAGGACATTTGAGAAGGTGACCGTCAGCCTTTTCTGTAATGCAAGCAGCTAACCATTAGAATCACAGTACTGCAGAATCACAGAATTGTAGGGGCTGGACAGGACCTCTAGAGATCATCAAGTCCAAATCCTCCTGCAAAGCAGTATCCCTATAGCAGGCTGCACAGGTCTGCACGGGTCCAGACCGGTCCTGAATATCTCCAGAGAAGGAGAATCCACAAAACCTCTGAGTAGCCTGTTCCAGTGCTCCGTTACCCTCACCATGAAGAATTTTATTTGCATATTGGTGTGGAACTTCCTGTGCTCCAGTTTATGGCTGTTTCCCCGCCCCCCCCCCCCCCCCCCCCCACACACACACACAGACTGCTTAAAAGAGGTTGGCCATGTCCCTTTGACTCCCACACTTAAGATATTTATAAACATTAATGAGATCACCTCTGAGTCTTGTTTTCTAAAGGCTGAACAGACCCAGGTCACTCAATCTTTCCTCACAGGGAGTATGCCCCCGCCTTATATCATCTTAGTGGCCCTCCGCGGGACTCTCTCCAGAATATCCCTGTCTTTTTTATACTGGGGAGCCCAGAACTGGATACAGTCAGGTGAGGCCTGACGAGGGCAGAGTAGAGGGGAAGGATCACCTCCCTTGACCTGCTGACCACGGTCCTTTTAATTGCACCCCAGGATCGCACCGGCCTTCTTGGCCACCAGGGCACACTCCTGACTCACGGCCACACTGTCAGCCACCAGGACCCCCAGGTCCTTCTCCACAGAGCTCCTCTCCAGTAGATCATGTCCCAGCCTGTACTGATACTTGTGGTTAATTCTTTCCAGGTGCAAGCTTTAAATGTTAAAAGGAGTCAGGATATGCAAGTAACATAGACACAATATGCAGTCAGAGAATGTGTCAACTGCAAATGGGATTTTGATATTGTAAAGATCTTGTCTGCAAACCTATTCAGTGCACCCTCAAAAGTTTGCAGATGACACCAAGTTGGGAGGTAGTGTTGGTCTGCTGGAGGGCAGAAAGGCACTACAGAGGGACCTGGATAGACTGGATCAATTGGCAAAGGTAAACTGCATGAGTTTCGGCAGGGCCAAGTGTTGGGTCCTGCATTTTGGTCACAGCAACCCCAGGCAACCCTACAGGCTTTGGGAGGAATTCCTGGAAAGGTGCCTGATGGAAAGGGACCTCAGTGTACTAATGGACAGTCAGCTGAATAAGAGCCAGCAGTGCGCCCAGGTGGCCAAGAAGGCCAATGGCATCCTGGTTTGTATCAGGAATGGTGTGGTGAGCAGGACTAGGGAAGTCATCCTGCCCCTGTACTCAGCACTGGTGAGGCCTCACCTCAAGTACTCAGTTCAGTTTTGGGCACCTCAGTACAGAAAGGACGTTGAGGTTCTGGATCAGGTCCAAAGAAGAGAAACAAGGCTTGTGAAGGGCTTGGAGAACATGCCCTGTGAGGAGCAACTGAAGGAACTGGGGCTGTTTAGTGTGGGGAAGAGGAGGCTGAGAGGAGACCTTATTGCTCTCTTCAAATACCTGAAAGGTGCTTACAGCGAGGCTGGGGTTGGTCTCTTCTCACTGGTGACAGGTGACAGGATGAGGGGAAACGGCCACAAGTTGTGCCAGGGTAAGTTTAGGTTGGATATCAAGACAAACTTCATTACAGTAATGGTTGTTAAGCACTGGAATAGGCTCCCCAGGGAGGTGATTGAGTCACCATCCCTAAATGTGCTTAAAAACCATTTGAATGTGGTGCTCAGGGACATAATTTAGTGGAGGCTTGTTAGAGTTAGGGGAGTATTGATGTGGAACATATTTCTTTAGAATTGTTTCAGAATGGCATTTGCTTAATTATGAACTAGGTTAGGGGGTGTAAAGTGAACAAAGGTGATGACAGGTGCTACAGGGAAGGATGTCAAGGGGGGTAGGTTGACTCACCCCTCCTAGCAACAGCCCGGAGGAGGGGGGCAACCAAGGATTGCAAAATTATCTCTCTTGTGCTGCTCCAGGCACTCATATGCTCATGTATTGGTTCAGGCTGTGATCTAGGAATTCCACCACAACCTGCAAGTCATCATAAGTCAGCAATTGGGCTTAATGGCTAGGGGTGGAGAATATGATAATAACTTCTTGGAATCAATTGTAATATCCCCTCCTCTTCTTGCATATATATGATTTGTCTCTGTAACTATCCTTAAAACGTCACTTTGCAGTGTGCAGGCCAGAAGGAGATACCCCTTTTTGCACCCAGTGTGTGCATGCAGCGCTGGATGAATATACTTGCTAAATAACTACTTTGTGGTTGTAGAGTTTGATTCCACAAGTCAGTATGGTTAGGTTGCAGTTGGACTTGATGATCTTTAAAGTCTTTTCCAACCTGAGCTATTCTATGATTCTAACATCTAAACGGAGAAAACATTACATTACTTCCTTTACTGGGTGGTCTCTCAGTAATTAGTTGCTGTAAATGCTAGTATGAAAACTTAAATAAAACTACAAAAGTAAATTGTAAAAGGCAGGCCCGGATAAGTAAAAGGAAATGTTTTCAGAATAGATGTGCATGTAAACAAAGTGGGCACACATACAGGCTAGAGGAGGTCTTCAGGAAGTGATCCACTGGGAGACGAAGGATCGTATTATAAATCAAGATGCAACACCCTGAATCACTTGCTTCAGATTTTGACACAAAATATTGTGCAAGTACTAGCTGCAGTCATCTATAGCATCTCTTATTCCTTTACTAATTCATAACTGTTTCTTTTGTTCAACACCGGAAGAACAATATTAGTAAAAATGTGTCATCAAGGACCCTGCAGCCTGAGTCCTGGCCTGATAGCAGTATCCCCAGCAGTTCCCAGAACATGATGCAGGGTAGTGCATGGCAGGGAGTGTACCAATGTACAAGAGGATGAGACAGTTCTAGTTTCACAGAGACATCACCTGCACAGACAAGAAATGTACTATGCTATTTTCAGTACAAGACAGCAGAGAATAACCTGCCTTATCTACTAGCACAACATGGACTCTAATAATTATGCTGGCAAGAATGCAATTACTTCCTCACCCTCTTCTAAAATCATCGGTGATTTTGATTGCTTAAGTTGCCCTGCAATTGGAGATGGTGCAGGAAAATTTGGAGTAAGGACTGAAAACCATCATGATGCATCATTTCCTCCATGCAGCTGAACGATTCCCTTTCTTCTTTCCTTCTGCTTGCTAGTCACGTCAAAAAGCCTCATTACAAAAAATGGTCTCCCACTTGGTGTGGGCAATTTTTGAAACCCTGGACAAGCAGAAGAGGAGAGCGGGACAAATAGTAGAATATAAACAATTCCATGAAACCAGCCCCTCATTTTTATTCTGATTTTTTTTTTTTTTAATTCTCTTTTCCACACCCATTCACATGTATGAGTTAGTATTTGCATAAGTGCCGGGAATAAGGGCCCTTAAAAATACTCATTCATATGCAAACAAGGGTATTCACTCTTGTTCCAAAAGTGTTTGCCCTCTGTTTACAAGGCTTCAGTAGCTAAACCGCAAAGCAGGAGAAAAACATCATGAATTTCATCTGGTTAGTGATATACCATCAATAACATTAACTGTCCCAGAGATAAAATCAAAGAAGCAGACAGAAAGATACTGACACGGATGGTATCTTGATACAACTAGGTACTGCGAATAAGCATACACAAATCAGACCCTGCACACAGAGATTCAGAAAATACTGCATTTGCTGATAAGCTAGCTGCCTGATAAAGAGTCACATCTACTACAGTGGAGAATGCCTTAGCACCTACCTCTGCTTTTTGCTGTCACATAAGCAGACAGATTTCTGCTTCAGGGTTTTGTAGTTTGTTTCATTCTGATGTACAGGAGCAAAGCAATCCACAGAAAGAAAAGAAAACCTCCCTAAGAGATGTTTGGGATGCTCACCTGGGAATGTAAGTGACATTCCAGTTCCTGGCACTGACTCAGATAAAACAAGTACTTGAACTTGCTTTTCTCTGTCCCTAGGAAATTAAAACACCAGTATCTTCTAGAGATGTTAACTTTTTGTCATATTCAGCTACTAAAACTCTTTTAAGTCTACAATTTTTTTAATTTTTTTTTTCTTGCTTTTTAATTTTGCCAGCAAATGCCTGGTGAGCTGAGTGCACTTACCTTACATATATATGATTCAGACTCAAACTCCTCTTCCACACTGGGCCTACTCTGGACTTTTGAACATGTGCTGAGCAGTGCTCTACATTTCTGAAGTAATCACTTACAGGGCTAAGTGGGACATGGGCATCTCAATCTCCCTCCTGGGAGGACTGCAGACATGTGTTCAAGTAAAATGAGTAAACAGAGCCATTGCTCCACAATTCTCTTCCTAGGATATATTGTTTTTTAGGTGGATCAGCATTTTCCGACAGAAGGTTTTGTTGGAAAAAAAACCCACAACCGTTTCTTACCACCTTCATCCTTCAAGAACACAAGAACTAAACTGAAGAATTATGAAAGGTTCGTCTTCTGATAATAAAATGGGAAAATCTGTATACAAGATACAGTAGTTGTGAATTTTACTCAAACGTATAAGAAAAGCATTCTTGTGGTATTTTTTCCTAGTTAATGTTTTGCTACAAATATTCTATCAGGAATTTCAGATAAGCTTTTTCTTTCTTCCTGAAGAAATGTTCTGAGAAGAGAAAGTTCAGATTACTACATAAAAGGTGAATTTTGAACTGTCTTAAATAAACTAATTTTCAAAGAAACTAAGAAATGCTGGATCACATCTTGGCATCAGTTATGACAACTTAATCATACTGACACAGATTTCACAACCAAAATTTTTCTTTTGCATCTGCTGTCTAACAAAGAAAAAAAAAAAAAAGAAGAAGAAAATCACAGTATGATCAACATTCATTTCATATGCAGAGCAAAACCTCTCCCAGTCTATATTACAGTTAAGTTTTTGAAAATCTCTTTGCAAGAAACACCCTCTACTCTTTAAGAACTAAGAGCACACAACTTGAACACTGTGACCTGCCCCTCCCAAGAGCCTAAGCATGCTAAACTGTATGGTGGAACAACCAACCTTCTCCACTGGTGGTCAGTGACAGACCAGGAACACTCCTCTGTCAGCAGCTGAAAACCGAGTAGGAAATGACCTCAACTGAAAACAAAAATAATAACGTGTGCATTTTTACATATGCAAACAATCAATACAACAGAGCATGGAAGAATTAAAGTCGCAAGCATTCAGAACATGGTTGCAAAGGGAAATTATTTTTAACACTGTATTACAGATTTTAACAATGTATTACAGATTTTCTTCTCAAGTCAAGATAGGTTGATTTAAAGTGAACCTCTTTTCTCTCCCTTCTCCATAAGATTTTCCATTTACTGGAGTTATCTTAGGTTGAGGCACATGATTTTCTCACACGTTTCTCCCATTTTCAATAGAACTTCATGGGGCCAGGCTGTAGCAATAAGTAGGAGATACAGAAGAATTCTACCCTGATGTAAATTTTGATAGAGATCAATTTTTGCATTCCCTTATAGTTTGCATTTGTACTGAGTATAAGCTGCACAAGGATAGCAATTGCTTTACAAAACAGACTGCATGCAGTACATACAAACTGACTCCTCTTACCAAACAGGAAAGTCTTTCTGAATGCAACAGCTTGGTGCAGAAGAGTATGCTGAGCTGAAAAGCAAATACAGCTATCTGATTAATTGATTCTGACCTCATAAATATTATACTTTGGGGGCTCTAATGGAACTTCCTGAGGGTAAATTGCATGGTTCACCTCATTCATTTATATCTCTGGCTGACAGATGTACATTATGAAATGTCACTGAATATGCTGGCAATAAATGAGATATAACATTAGCATCTTGGTTCTGTTTTCCTGAAGGAATGTTTTTGTTAAGGAATCCTGCACCGGTAAAAATATTATTCTCTACCATGTTTATGTCTTTCTATTTTAATCAGTCTCCCAGAAATACATACTGGCCTTCCAAAAAAAGAGAACCCCTGTAAATTAATAAAACAAGCTGCTCTTTTGTTGTGCATGTTTCCATTGTGAAGCTATATTGTTGGAGAGTATTAGGCTGTTACAAGCATTTGATAGCATAGTAGTCGCACTAATGTTGTGGTTATTATCTTTACTACCATGCAGTGAAACACAGTTAATTAAAATACAGCAAAGAAATTGTTCTCTCCCCCACCCACACATAAATGAGGCAATAAATTTGTTGTCGTGGTCAGCATATAGTCTCCCTTGACCCTCTGCAGGTATTTAGACATGATTCCATTACATTTTATTTTTCATTTTATTGCCATTTGAGACTGATAAAACTGCATATAGAGGTCTAGGGAATAACAGCAAATAACCATGACACGTGCAGTTTAATGAAATGATAAACTGTGGTGCATTGCAATAAAACTCATAAGAATATATGCCAGACTCCTGTAAGGTGCGCAAATTCCAATAACCCATTAATCCTTGCCAGGAGCAGGCCGTTACTGCAAAGGTAACTTTGCCAAGGGATGGAATGAGGTGAAGGAGAGGAAGGGAGGGAGGGAGGCTGCATGAGGAATAGAGCTACTGGAGGGTTCAGTAGTTAGAGGAAATAAACCATCCCCTTGGGATTAAACCTACTTTTAACTATCCCCTTTCCTCCCGCTGTTAAGGCATAGTTGTTACAAAGGACAGCATTGGAAAAACATGTAATTTATCTCTCACTAGTCACTGACAGTGCTGCTATCACAGTCTTATGAGTCCAAGTGAGGCTAAAAGACATACCGCTGCCTCTAAGCTTCTGGAAACCTGCAAGGTGTCTGGCTGCTGCATCTCTGCACAAAGGCAGCAGTACCAGCAGCAGCCCACACTTGTAGCTGCTTCCCAGATGCTGGATGCTGGTGCATTCCCCTCCAAAATACCTGTCAAGCTCCAACCCTATCCCTTTACCAGAGGAGTAAGACAGAGTTAGGAAAATGGCCACTACAGGGTTTTGCCAAGGCTGCAAACAGGGGTTGCAAGTTATTTAGAATATCCATGCCTGCTAACACATCTGTGCATGTATTGATTTATTCTTGGGCACAGACCGCAGCTGTGCTGTAAAGAGACTGCACGGACCTCTCTGCCTTCACATACAAGTTCACAGGTCAGATGTCACTTCAGTGCTTACACTCATTGAGATCATGCTTTCAGAAAGGCCAGAGATCATATGCTAGATGCAAACAGAGCACCACCTAGCAACAGGAGCAGAAATATGAGGCATTGTTTTTGCACCACCTCTTCCATGCGTGCTGTGAATGCTTCTGGGAGCCACCAGGCTCTAAAATCAGGCTCAAGGTGGCTGCAAGGGGAAAGCAGCAAGCATCTTTGGCAGACAAGGATGCTCGGGCTTCAGGGACAGGGATGCTATGGAAAAGCTCCACCCTGTACCAGTGTCATTTATTTGCTTGGTTAAGGTCACAAGTCAGGCCCTACATAATTTATGAGGTGGTTTGCTGTTGTTGTTTGTTTGTTTGTTTGTTTTTAAGGCAGTGGAACAGAGAGGAAGCAAATTATAAATTCTGTGACATTGCCTTCCTGTTCAGGTTTTATATTTCTTGTCCTGATTCTTCTAACAATGATGTGAATATTGATGACAGTACCTGAATGTTATGAAATCTGCTAGCATAACTATATAGATATTTATCTATACCTATGGAGACATAGAATCATAGAATCAATCATATACAAGATTAATAAATACGATCTTTGCTATAGGAAATCTTTACAAGATATATATGCTTAGGCTTAGACAATTCAACATGTGGCTATAAAAGGCAGAGCCAAGAGAGCAGTGTAATCATGGTGATACTGGGTGGCTTTCTCCTTTACATTTTTTTGCCATTTAAGATTACTTATTGCTTCTGCTTCCATCCTGCACGCAATTAAGAAAAACAAAATATAGAGAACAGGCATAAATAAAATAAATGCAAGTGCTTCTCTAGTGCAAGGACTATAGCAAAGATCCAGCCATCAGGCAAAGGAAACAGTTCCTTCCACTCATAATATTCAAAGAGCCCACAACACCTCTGCAAGCAGTCTTTGCCTGCCTACCGTCATACCCACACCATGGCAGAAAATTCCCTTGGATGAAGCAAGGGAGCTAGTCCATGCTGCCTTATAACAAGGGCTGTCATCATGTGCATGATTACCTTGCCCATAAACCAGGCTCACAGTTACACAGTGCCCACAGTCTAAACCTGCCCAGGCTTCACATAATCAGACTGTTCAGAGTCCGCTTGCTCTGGGCATGCACCCAGTTTTCTCTTGTTCCAAGTCCTGTGTACCATCAAAATCTTTCCTCCTCACAGACTGGATTTTCACTATGCAGACACCAGCGGATGCGTTTGACTTCATAGTTTTATGTTTCTTAAAGCTTCTTTAGTGCTTTCTATTCACCACAGTCAACACTTTTATAAATGAACCAGTCAAAACACCATTAATTTTCCCTCCATTAACTCACCACACTCTGAGGGTACAATAGCCAAGGACATAAGCTTTATTAATGTCAGAGATTTGAAAATTTCCATTTTTTTCCCAAAAAAAATCAGCTGCCTAATCTCTAGGAAGGCAAGTCTAGCCCTACAATTATCCGTGTCCTTGGTGGCACATGAGATCTCTTTTACAAGGCATTCATTTAGTCAGTAGAGCTTAAAGAACTGATGCCCACCAACAGAGTCACCCAGCTCTGAAAAGACAGACAGACACATCGCTCAAAGAATTCTTTTTCCAAGTGACATTTCTATAGGAAAAAAATTCTGGGCTTCTCTTTACCTTTAAAAGGTCTGAAAAGCATTGCAGTCTCCTTCCTTTTAAAGCAGGTACCTGCACCATCACATTACTCATTTCTCTTTTCAGCCTAATGACCAGCAGGCACCCTGTTGTAGACATCAGCAGCTCTCTCTGTGTTATTTGTGATTCAATGGCTCCCTAGCTAAAGTCAGTAGGAATAACTTTGGGTCAGTTCAACATACATATCTTTGAAGGGAAGGTGAAGGAGAGCGGAAAAAAAATGAGGCCAAATATATGTCAGAGGATTAAAGGAGCTTGAGATATATAAGTTTACAGTCTTGAACACTTAGCAATAATAATAACAGTGCTCTCTACGCCAGGCAAGATAACATAATCTGGAAACCAGCAATACGTGCAGAACTTGCTTAAAAATCAAGGTAGTGGTTCATGATGAAGAAATGAAGTATTTCTGAGATGACAGAGTGAATGTTTGGCAGACAGCTATTAGCTGAGTACGCTTTGTGGTTATGCAAAGCTAGCTTCCAGGAACTGAGATGGACTGATAAAAATCAAACCAAAATGGTTGCAAGGAGGCAAAGTTTCTTTCACCTCTCTGACCTTCTAATTCCCATTGAAGAATGAAACGGCACTTTAAACCACTAAACTTTTTCAAATGAAACTACATTGCCTAATCTCAAATATTTTTAAGAACTAGGAGGCCATGGAGAGGGCTGGGAGGGAGGAGAGCTGAAAAAAAAAAAAAAAGTAAAAAGCAAAACAACATCATTTTTAAAAATGTGTATAAAAGCTTTTTGTGTAATACCAAAACAAACCATGAGCTCTGAATCGTTTAAGAGAAACAGCAGAATTTTGCTCTCCTTAACAAGTTAGCTTAGGTCTAAGCTATAGAGGATCACATTCTGAAATACATTTCCCTCACTATTCACAGCCATTTCCACCTTATGCCACAGCCAGCAGAGCTCATCTGTCTGAAGGTTGCTTTTTTTTCCCCCCCTGCTGAACATTACATCTTCCTACCTACAGGAGGCTGCAGAGAAAATAATAGTGACAAAAAAGAAAAAGAAAAAAAAAGCACCCCTAAGGCATGAGACTTTGCTAACCCCTCATGCAGCTACACCATCTGATTCAGCATGCATGATCCACAATTTTTTTAGTTATGCATGTATATGTAATATTTTTTTATCTAATACATTCATCTTATCTAATCAGTTCAAATCATTAACTGACAATGGTTACATATATTTTTCTCCACAAATCTTCAGTGCAATATCACATTGAATAATCTGTAAGTGCATTTTGTTGATTTTTTTGCCAAGCTTGATGCCTTCAGTATATCCAAGGGAACAGCGCAAACAGGATGTAGTAGACGTGTTTGTTCCCAAAGCAGAGGGCTACAGGGTTAAGGTTATACTTGCCAAGAGTGGAAAAAGACATTATGTGATCCACAAGGTAATCTCAATATGGTGATGGAAAAGAATAATATTGCTTGCTTTACTGTTTATGCATATAATCAAATCACAAGGCAAGGAAGACAAAAGTCAGAAAGTGTTTACTGAGGCAGAAGCCAAAGGAACACAAAAATATGGGTTACAGAGGTAAAGGAAGAGTCTGGGGAAAACCCACAAACACTGCCCAGCTCAAAAACACAAGCCAGCTTCCAACTTTGGGACAGATCTCCTAATTAGAAAAAGTATTGAAAAGATAAATGAAGTCAGATCCTGCTTTTGATTTCCTAATTTCAATCTATCTGCAAGGAATTGAAAGAAGAGCAGCAATACCACAATTGCATAAGTTAAGCTGAAGTGTGAATACATGCTGGTCTTCAAACTGGCAACCTCCAACACGGGTTCTTTCTTTCATGATCTTTTTTCTCTTTAGCCAGCTTTTTCCTTAATAGTAATCTTCTCGGCGTCTCTGCAGAGTTGTACGGGAAAATGCTGCCATCCAGCGGCATTCCCAGTGCCTGCGGGACAGGGAGGTGGGAGGGAGCGGAGAGCCGGGCGTTCTTCCCAGCCTTGAGCAGAGAGAGGCGGCAAAAGGGTCTCAGGAGCTCAAGTTCTAAGGGCTGCTGGCGTCCTGCCCTCTGCTGTTAGCCACGATTTTCTCACACCGAGGGCACGGCGACTCCAAGCATCCTGCAAAGCAGACTGACGGTTCATCGGCTGAATCCAGCTCATGCACAGGCAAACGGATTCTCTGTGACTTAGAGGATTGACAAGTCCTTATTTTCTTTCTTTCTTTCTTTCCTTCCTTCCTTCCTTCTTTCTTTCTTTCTTTCTTTCTTTCTTTCTTTCTTTCTTTCTTTCTTTCTTTCTTTCTTTCTTTCTTTCTTTCCTTCCTTCCTTCTTTCTTTCTTTCTTTCTTTCTTTCTTTCTTTCTTTCCTTCTTTCTTTCTTTCTTTCTTTCCTTCTTTCTTTCTTTCCTTCTTTCTTTCTTTCCTTCTTTCTTTCTTTCCTTCTTTCTTTCTTTCCTTCTTTCTTTCTTTCCTTCTTTCTTTCTTTCCTTCTTTCCTTCTTTCCTTCTTTCCTTCTTTCTTTCTTTCTTTCTTTCCTTCCTTCTTTCTTTCTTTCCTTCTTTCTTTCTTTCCTTCTTTCTTTTCCTTCTTTCTTTCTTTCTAGTACTTAAACCAAACTGTACAGAAATTGACTGAAACAAATGGCTAGTTTTAAAATGTAGATGGAAATTCAAAAATATGAAAACACATTATTCTGTATGGAAAATACTTCAAGTTTTCCTCATTTAGATTTTTTTTCCCCCCAATGCCCAAAAATCTCCTGTTTCTCAAGCAAAGAATTCCAGTCTGTTTCCGTGTTAAAGCAGACTCAAGTTTTTCTAAGAGCATTTAACATTATTCAGTAATCTATTCAGGGAGAAATGTCCACAATCTGAGTTACTGTTTGTCATTCATCTGAGTTTTCAAAACGCACTAAGGGACATACATAGGATCTTTCCACCACTTCATGAAAGCTTTAAAAATCCATTTCAGGTCAAGAAAATGTGCATTTAAAGCAGCAGTTACATAGCTAACATTGCTGTTCATGAGGAGGGAAGACAGGAAAGATGACCAAAGAACAATCCTCTTGGACAAGCATGGAGATAAGGTCAGCAATGGACAAAATTAAGAAAAGATTTGCTGTTTATCTATATTGCAGTAAAGAGATCTTATTGACATAAATGGTATCTCTTTCCTCACAGGAACATCACCTGAAGTCAGGATTCTGCAACTGCTTGCTACCACAACACATGCTGCTTTGCTGTTGGGCGGGTAAAGAAGCATGCATCAGCCTTTTTTAAAGAAATTGCCAGGCTGAGAAAATCAGCCCCACACTTACTTATGACAAAAACATATCTTAAAACATCAGAGCTAGAAATGATCTGCAGGGGTAAGTGGGCCTAAGCCCTCGGAGCTGGTGGAGCATTCGAGGCCCTGTGGATCTAGAATTCAATTATTCCTAACTCCACCCAGGATAGTGGGACTGGAAATTGAAGTTCACATTATACAATGCCTCAGTTTTACAGGCTCAGGAAACATTTCCAGCTTTCATTGGTCGTGACAATTATCATGTATTAAACGCATCTGACAAATTTAGGAATATGAAGCATTTCAGCACAAGACTTATCTGGAATATCCACCAGGTTGTTGCACTCCATAGGACATTTTTTTCTACCAGTCATTAAATGAAGATATCAGAAGGAAAAGAGAACTGTGGATGATCTTCATGGTCACCAACACACCCCATGAAACAACTGTGACTTTCTGTATCTGCCACCATCTATCTCACACAAAACCTGAACTAATTACGGGGCAGTCCCTTATTTTATCAATTTATTTATGAATTTTTCAGTCTGCTCTTCTAAGCTCTCTCCAAGTTTAGTAGGGTCCACAAGCATTACATTGGAAAATACATAGGTTGCTCCAAAAGTAATGCCTCATATTTATTTTCACGGCAACTTTAACAGGTAAAAAGAGCACAATAACACTATCCGATATAGAACATTCAGCTACAAAACACTGTTTTTCAACATAGAAACTACCATTAGCTATACATTTTCACCACTCATGAACGAGAGCCTGCATGCTGTGCTCAAAGAAATCTGCACCAGGGAAAGCGACCTAATGTTGTCACTGGTGAAACACACCACCTATCACCTCACTGTGCTCTTATCCACTGTTTGGTCTCCATAAACTAACAAGCACCCATGAATGTTAATGGTTGCAATGATATCCGCATGGAGGAATCCAGTGACACATCTTTGCTGCTTACACATGTTACGTGCTATTTTGCCAGACTGCCTCTCTGCTGCCATCTGTTGCACAGCAAAAAAAAATATAGTGGAATATCAACAGGAAAGTTCAACCTCTGCTGCCATACCACCAATATCCACATCTGATTTTGTCGTCCAACATAATAAAATAGGAGACATTACTTTCAGAGCAGCCTTCATATGTAAGTAAATTAAAAACTTGAAGTCTTGCTGTCCTTCAGAATGTCTGGCAGAAATAAAATTGATCCTGTGGTTTGGATGTAATCAAGTTTACCCAATTCACAAAATGTATGCACACTTTCCACTTTTCATTCACTTTAGAGACACAGCACATCACTGACCACTGCACAACCCTAGTCCTTCACTAAAGGATAATGGCCTCACCAAAGGAAGCAAAAGGGCTGCCTAGGATTCTCCAGTGTGAGTGGATAGAGTCAGGATAGGGGCTGTCTGGATATCTCTCAGACTAACAGTTGAGGGGCAGAAGGCCAGGCTTGTGAGTTTCCTGGCCATTACAGTAAAAGAGATGTGAAAAGAAAAGCCTTCTACCTATCAGATGATGCACAAGTGCTGTCATACATGTCATACCATCATACACGTCATACTTTCATATATGTCATACTGTCATACATACCAGGATTCCACCTTTCATACCATACCAAAGTCCACGAGCAGGAAACAGAACACAAGGAAGACATCTACCAGTGTATGCATTCATAAGGAAAGTTAATGGATCAGGTAATTCCTTGTTGCAGTGTATACAAGGAACTTGGTCTTGGTTCCACACTCTTCATACCCAGTATAAATCATTTTCAAGTAATAACATCGCAATAACTTATGGCCATTTTTTTTATTATCCTGAACTGAAGCCATAAAGTGCAGGTCTGTATCTGAATTCAAGAAAGCCTATTTCCGTTCCGAAGGTTAAGTGTTCGATCCATGCAAAGCATATATAAATAGCTCAATTTTAAATCAACTGAATCATCAATCAAAAGGCTCAGCCTCAAAGACAAGGTCGATACATCTTGATACAGGACCTCCTAAGGCATGTCCACAAAATGTGGTGTAAAGGAATCTATATTCCTCACATGACAGTGCTAAAGGGAGCCATCTCAGTTAAATATACTGCTAGCTGTCTCCTATACTTGTTCATTCAAAGAATTTCTTTGGTGTTTTCCCTCACTAAATGTTTTCCCTCCGTGTTAACAACTGACTAGAATCCTCTATCATATTTGCAGCACATCTAGCTCTATGAAAAAACAGGACTTTTCACTTCCCATACAAATAGCCACAGCATGTTTTAAAAGGATGAAGAATTATCACAACCTATCCAGAGCCATTACATTCCGTAGAGTGCAAGAAAAAAGACAAATTCATATTCCACAAAGAACCATTTCCCCTCCTTTTAATTACAGATAGTTGCATGAGTCTGCTTTTGTCAGTTTCGCAAGAGTTAAAAGACTCAGACTGTTAAACTTCTCTGCTTATTCTGTCTGGACTGGAAAGGGTCATCTCTTTTGATGATTGTCATTAAGCTCATTACAGCACAATTTAATCATAGATGCTTAGACAAAACACTCAAAGCAAAAATTCTCATAATCAACATGTCTAAGTGTATTACATAATAGATTACTAGAATGGAAACTTCCAATTTCCCATCAATAAGACTGAGTAAATTATTTTCTGGAGTAGCCTAATTACTACAAAATATCTCAACCAAAACCTCTCTAAACTCCATCTATTTGTCATTTATTACATGCATCTTTGTCAGAAGTAATATCCATTTATCTGCTCCATTTAGAAAAATGAGACTAATGAGTTTCTAATTGTTGTTTACCAAAATACTTTATAAGAAGTAATGAAGGAAAAGCAATTGTTGCAACAATTAAGTAGGGAAAGCTACTACCATGGTGATGCATTGCAACAGCTATAACACTGCCTTAAAACCTTCTGATGTGAATATCAAAAAAATTAACAAGGATGAAAAAAAGGATCAGTTTATCAAAAGATCAAAACCTCCTTCCCCCCTTCATGCATGCTCCATTACAAGTAAATAAGCAAGCTTTATAAGAATAACCTGTCTATGGACAAAGTTCCAAGATAAATGGTTCAGCATTGTTCAGTCTTTCACTGATGGAGTCGAAAGAGTGTAGACTTCCAGATTTACAGGATGCCAAAGCATGCAAAGGTAGTTCTCTATCCAAATCCTAAACTAATATTGCCATGACCAAATCCTACTCTTTCACAGCCAAGTAGGATTACTGTCACGTGTATCAGTGCTCAGCATTTATATGCTCCTAATAGAACTGTTTCTTGCCTCTCGGATTTCAGTTCATAGCGCTTCACTCATCATTTATGTCATCTTCCAAGCATTTTGTAAACATTAACAATTTTTAAATGAATAAACAAATAACTGGAATTGGCATAATGCAATGAAGATAAATATTAGTGGACTATTTTCCCCCAGGCTACAGGCAGTAAATGAACACATTACAAGGTTAACGTAACACAGTTGCAAACAGCACCTCAGCATCTGAGATGGTACCATAGAGGGAACACCACAAATCAGTCAACAGCTACTGTTATATGTAAGGCACATTTATCCTGGATTTGCCATTTTAAGTTTGAACTGTCACTAATCACCTGGAAGTCCTCCTCTGAGCTTTCATCAGACTGCTGTGCTGGCCTACTCATGCTTATTTACTTCAAGAGTTACCACAATGAGTGTCTTGTTTTGCTTGGTCTTTTCAAGCCTTCCATTTTATTTCATACATGACTTGTCTTAAATATCAAGATGGTCTACAAAGTTTATCTCCCAAACACATACAGTCTCATAATCATTGACTGCCTATTCCCAGTGAGCATCTCTGGAAGAAGTAGAGGCTCTTGAGATCACATAAGAAAGAAGACTATATTAAAAGTGTAAACTGAGTCACACAATTTCACACAAAACACATCTCCAGGGACACTAAAGTATTTATGAAACTAATTGTTAGGAAGTAAAGAAAACAGATGTTCTTGAAAACAGATTAGCAGAAAAATTAAACTTAAGATGAAAAAAAAAAAAAGGGGGGGGGGGGGGGAAATTGAACTTCAAGTCGTAATAGACAATGCCAAACAGAATTAGTGGGTTTGGAGTTGTGTTCTTTCTCTTGATAGCAGAGCAGAGGTAGTAAAGTACCTAAGGAGTAGAAATAAATCTGAAATTTGAATCACATTGATGCTGGGAGAATATGCCAATGAGTTATTATTCTATACTGATCCAGTTCATAGACTGTAAGGCTCCTAGCATTAATCCCTATTAGAAACAGCATACTGGCCTAGACAGATATTTGATCTAAGCAATAGTCCCAGTGGAAAAGGTAGGGCTTGCATAGATTTTTGATCCCAATCTCAGGTTGAATGAATGTTAAAAACAGATGCTGATCTGTTTCTGGTTTATTTGGTAAGACGATATTTTTGAAAGATAAGAAAGGATTTCATTTTATTTATTTATTTATTTTTTGTCTTGGATAGCTACCAACACTGATGTGGCTGCAACACTAGTATTTCTTGTGAAAATATTTAATTTCTGTGATGTCTATGTTTTCTTATTAAAAAAATGTTCTGGTTGAAAACTTACATGTCCCTTTGTTAACAACACACCTACACAATAAATTCATAAATGGAACAAAATATCCATTTCTTATACATAAACATCTAGGATACTGCTTTGCTTGTGATTTTTTTCCTGTTTCAGAAGTTGTATTTTTCATACTGGGGAGAAAAACCTTCCTGATAGGACTGTGTAAGTAGGGATTAGGCTGTAACCATAAAGAGTAATTTGTTTCAATATATAACATCTAAAAAGTTAAAAAAGAATGAACAGGATATCCCTATACAACCTAGTGCACATTTGATCAACAATTGCTGTGCAGGAATGCTGGTGAGTCTGTCTACAAATAATTCACACAGAAAAACATTCTAAAAATACCTTAATCTGTTTGCAATTTATTTCAATTGCTTTTGTTACCAAGAGTCTGGTTAATGGAATGAGATAAGTGCGCAATTTGGATACAAGTATTATCTGAATGGTACTGAAAGTGTCTCAGTAACTGACTGTTTGACAGAAAGGCAGTAAGGAAGGATAAAGAAAGGGGCCTTACTGCTCCCAGCCCTGCTCTGCCATTACTATCTGCTCCTACAAAACATCCTTGCCCACTCTAGGTGAAGATGCTGTGATCTGGAGGAGCTTGAACCTTTGAAAATCAGTACACAGTCTAAGACTTTTCTGAAAGTATTTCCCTTTGTGCCCGTGAAATCATCTCCTGTCAGCAAAAGCAGAAACCGTAAAGATCCCATTCTTTTTTTTTTTTTTTTTTGCTCCAAGAATAGTGGGAAGAGTAATAACATGGGACTGTATATAGTCCAGGCTTTCATTATCTAAAACTTGGATGACTAACTTCCAACATTGTTGCTTATAAAACATTGCCAAGCTCCACTACAATGACAAATTCTGTCATGTTTAGAACTATTAGAAATAATTAATGTTTAGTAGCTATAATTTTAAAAAAGAATTATCTGGGGCAGACACAAACCAGATTTAAGCCAAAATAAGAACATACGCTAAACCTCATTCACTTCAGTGCCAGACCTTTAGTTAAAACATTCCATCTGTCTTTTTATTAAACCCTAAGAATGCAAGAAAAAGGTAGAAGATATTAGAAGTGGACAGGGATGAATTTAGCAATTGGAAAAAAATGTATTACTACAAGAAACTTGAGAGGGACAGCTCTTTCTGAACACCCTAAAATTCATGCTTTTGAATACAGTTGCAAAATCCAACTTTATACCTAATCAGTCATATCTATCATCCCAATAGCAAAACAATAACCCAACTCACCATGTAGATGCATATCCCTCATGATTTTCCCTAAGCCATGGATATAACTGAATACTTATGCATTTGTATTACAAACAGGGGCATAATACTGTGGATCCATGTAGGTGTGAGTAATTCTATTGTCTGAGTCTCTTTCTTCGCATGTTCAAAACTGTAACATATTTACTCACAAAACAGAGTTCAAAATAATTCATTACTACTTTGAAGATTTGAAAATCCTTTAAAAATACTCTCTAGAACTTAAACTGATAATTCTCTTGAAGACAAGAGGAAAAAAATAATAAAAAAAACAACCTCTGTCAATAGCAGTTTTAATCTGAAGTTGAGAAATTTAAGAAGACTCATAAGAAAAAAAAATGTTCCTCAAACATAAACAGAGTTTGCATTAAAAATAAATAAAATAAATGCTTAATCTACTAGTAGGATCTTGACAAAAGCGATTTTGCACATGAGGAATTACATCTGTCAAAGTGGCTGGTTGTTCACTGCCCAGATGGCAATGGGTGTCTTGCAAAGGCTGTGGTGGCAATGTCTTCAGCTGAATTGGGTTAGATTTTCCAAACTGCTCCTCAACAGATTCCTTGTACCAGCTGGTCCATGGTGCTAAGTGACTACACATGATCCATTATGTTAACCAACGTACAAAACATCCTCTATCCACCTCAGCTACAAATAAAAGTCCCTATTTCACAACGGTCTCTGCATCTGCAGGAACAGTTTCTACTCATCTCTGCACAGTTTGGTGAGTTTTGCAGCATGAACCCAGGATCATGTCCGAGGGTGTCACTGCGACACTCAGTTTCTCCAGCCAGCATGTTAATCACTCTATTTAAGCAAAAGAACTGGTTTAAGCACAGGAAAACCTGTGTAGGGTCAATCTTCAGGGCAGCCTGAAATTTCCATGTGCAGACCCTTGTGCCAAATACTTGGCGAAATATTACACTAAACACCAGTCAAATGCTTTGCTGTGAGAATGTCTAGGAGTACAGTTGATTGCTGTTTCGAATCAATTCACAGTCTCCGTCCAGGCATTGTCTCATCACGACAGATGACAAGCAAGGGATTTCCTGGACCACCCAGGCTGCAAATGACTTAAGCGCAAGTGTGAGAGTTTGAATGCAGGCATAGACCTGATATCTAGCTTCAATTATAAGGATGCTGTACACTTGAATTTTGTCTTTGTAACTTCAATCTCTACAAAATCTTCAAACTCCTCTACCAAAAAAAAAAAAAAAAAAAAAAAAAAAAAATCCCACATCTTGATGGCTACAATTAAAAATGTTTATCACAGAGACCCTCCGAGGAACCTCAGCTTTCCAGAGAATTCTTCCATTGTATAAGAGACCATGGAAGGGCTCATCCAGAGATCCAGCATCTCTGTGACACAGTTTACAGATGAGAAAGCAGGACTTGGTGTTGCAAAGTAGAAAATTTGCATTTGTAGCTCGACTGATAGTAGCTGAATTACCTCAAGAGATTCTTTATAGCCAAGCTCCCCTAAAGTAGTACTAAACAGAGCATATGCACTGAAAAATAGTCAGTATCCTTCCATAATAAGGGAACTCTTTTGCAAATGTGATCTTGTGTTGCAAAATTTTGTCTGAGATAAAGACATTGGTTCTCTAATGGGCTAGATGCAAACACTATTTGAGCCAGCACTAGACTTCGTGAGTGATAAACAGAGGAAAATATGTTTCACATTTATGAATGGTTGATATTTAAAGGAAAAACAGCATGTTGCAATTCTTATTTCAGTATTAGAACATTAAGAAAGGATCACCTACATACTCCCCTGACTGCTAACATGATTCAGGACAACCACATGACAAAGCAAAAGGACTGTGTCTGCCCAGTTTGTTTTTTTCCAGCACTAAGCACAGATGTACTAAAAAGGCCAAGAAGTAGCTAAATTTGTACTTCACTTACCCTGCTATTTCAATTTCATCTCAGTGATGGAAATTTGTGAAATGCTGGACATTGAAAGCATACTATAAACACGGTAAGGCTCTCAGCGACTGGCATCTCACATAGTTTAAAATGAGTTCTGTCAAAGCTGACAGCCCCCCGTTTCAGCTATGAGAGGCAAGTACATGCATCTCATCTGCATCTGCATAAAATGAAGTGATTGCTACTTGACTGATGGTTAGCCATACCAATCCTGGAGTGATTGAAAAACCCAGAAAATCCATTAAGCCTTTGGAAATCAGATGCTTTTTTAGCCACTTCTGCCAAGATACTATTCTGCTAGTGTAACAGAAGTTTAAATTCTTAATGTTTGCCCTAGGCAGTATTTTTAAAACCACAGAGGGTCAGCGAAAGAAAAGTGACTGCATGAAAAGCAATAAATAACCTACAATTTGTAGGCCTTTGGGCTGCAAAAAGACTAAGATACTCTATTTTGTCATAAATTAAGAGATTCTTCCCAGACTAATTATCACATTTGCTTTAATTCAGCTCTAACTACCACATCTGTTACAAAAACATCCTCAAGCTCCTGGCTTAAAAATGAATGGTTCTGTGGAAAGACTGAAGTGTCTAATACACTGTGAGAAGGAGAAGCCTAGTAAGACTTCCCTTTGACTGGCAGTAGCGAACATATATCCTAAGTAAGGTGCTAGATTGTCACGGAGTTATCTAGATCAATCTATGTCTGTGACAGGGGGCAGTAGGCCCGTGGGACCTTCCCAAAAATGGGAAGGGAAAAGGGAAAGGGGTAGGGAGATGGGAGCTGGGATCAAGGAGCAGTGGCAATGATCTAAGCAAAAAAAAAGCTTATTTTACTATGATATCAGAATGCAAGATAATACAAGAATACAAGAATGCAATATAATACAATCTAATTGAAATTGAGGCTAATAAATCAAGTAAAATAAGAGAGAGAGAGAGTTTTCCAAAGACCGAGAAGCCTACTTTGAAATTGAAGGTTCAGGCTTGGAAGCACACCCACACTTGCTGCCAGGCAGTGAGAGTGAGAGGGCGAGTGGTCACTTCCATGATGTATTTTCCTGTTTGACCATGAGGTCCTCTGGAACGTGTAGTTATTCTTCTCTGCGCTCCACATGATGTCATGATGTGGAATACCAGTAGCAAAAATTGCAAAACCATGACATAGATCTACATTATTTCAGATTTCTTTCATTCTCTACAAACAAGGTTACACAATAATAAGATTTTCTATACAGATATCTACTAGCCAAATGTCTGAACTTGTACATAACGCTTTCCGGAACATCTTGGCAATCAGCATCCCTCCATTTCTTCTGCTTCATTGTCTTAAAGTAATATGATTCCTATCCCACAGCCTTTCAACTTCAACTTGCAGTCCATCACTTTGACCTTCTCCTTGGGTTTGCCCTGCTGACTATTATGAGAGCTGCTAGTATTCCCAGCAAACAAAATTATTTGATCTCCATATTCACATCAACTGAAAGTCCTGTTCAATGCACACATATGGGTATTCAAAGACAGTAAGAGAGAGAAACTGCAAGAGCAACCGCCTTCCTGCTCCCACACAGGACCGGCTTCCACCATTGCTATCTTGTCAGTGCTGTAGGGTTTGGGAGTTCTTGTATAATACACTGCAACTGGCCATGGGTAGTTCAGTTGCATCCTGTCCAGGTGAAAATATGTTTCAAGCTGAACACTTGTTCAGCTGCCCTTAAAGCAGGCAGTTGGCACTTTTACTGCTCTACTAATTTCTTCCAACAGGTTTTGTAGCAGCATATCCCAAGATATTTCTTCTACCACAATCCATGTTGCCATGATAAGGAGAGTGGGCCATGATCTTATTCAAGCATGTATGTTCATAACTAAGAGACTTTTTCTGCAGGATATTTATGAGGTATTCCAGTTAGTTTTCTTTGGGTTATAACATTAGAACAAGATATACTATTTTTGAATGATTTCACAGCTTTACATTCATAGTATCTTATCATGTTGTGATTTTTCCTTACAATCAAGCACTGGAAGAGGCTTACAGCAGGAAGAGTCTGAGTTCAGGCTTCAGAAGTCCCTCTTAAAAGTCATCTTGCCCAAGGCATCCATATTAAGCAATGCTTCACTGGTTAATAACCTCCTTCACTTCAAGTGCTGTTTCTCAGTGCACGCTAATTTTTGAATTCACAGAAGTATATCCACCATTATCAGTAATAACTGCAACACCTGGTTGACAGTAATTCTGCTCTTTTTTCTTTATTTTCTTCATCTGTCCTTTTAAGTATACCACTCTTCCTCTCCTGTCCCATGGAGTACCTTATGCACAAGTTGTTAGTCATGAGCAGAACACAGCAACACATAGGATCTTTTCCAATAGATAAGAGTAAAGGAAGAGATACAGAAAGAAATGAATACCTGGCATCCACAAGGAAATGCCCTATTTATCTTCCTGTTGAGTATTCACATCAGTATCCTACCACTACTGCCCTCCAGCACCTCCTACCTCATTACCATTTCCACTCCCTGTTTTCTACGTCTGGCCTACAACAAACATCCTCTGCAATCAAACACTTGACTGCCTTTTCGAACTCCCGGGGCAAAGAGGGATCTTGTTGCTGCATCACAGGCCCTCTCACCCTCAGTCACCTCAGACAGGTTAGATTTTTGTCATTTAACTGCTTAAAAAGCAGACAGCAGGTCTCGCCAGGATAGTCAGGGAATTCACACCATAGAATATTAGAATTACAGAATGGTTTGGGTTGGAAGGAAAATTAAAAATCACCCACTTCCAACCTCATTGCCACATGGTAAGCCACCCCCCTGGCTTACTAAATCTCCATCCAACCTGGCCTTGAACACATGCAGGGATGAAGTATCCATAGCTTCTCTGGCCAGCATGTTATACCACCACCTTCTCTCTGCCAGAACCCAGAATAACGTCACACTCTTCAATAACAATTGCCATTATTCCCAATTGCAGGGACCCTTGTGAGATTAACTGGCAAGCAAAAGAAAGTAAAAGAAGATTGTAAGGGACTCTCTAAGCACTTTTTGCAGGGAGCTTTTAATTCAGCAGTTCTACCATGGAGTCACCGAGACATAACCAGTCCCCCAGCCCATTCCCTTTCTTCACTCTCAGGCATTTCTCCTCAATATACAATATTTTCAAATTACAGGCTACCATTTGGATGGCCTTTCAGTCCAACCGAATGCATAACTGTTGTTTCTTGTTGAAGCTACCAAAGTTATTTAGTACTTCTGGATGCCATCTGAAGCAATCAGATATCACTGTTCCAGGAGTTTCCAAAGCACAGGAGTCTTCTGCACATCCACCTACTTTCACTTCACCAACGAAGGTTCCCCATCTCTAGGAAACAACACACAGGGAATACACGTGGCTAATGCACTTAGAAGATCAATCAGAACCAAATCTGAATGGGACAAGAGCATTTCAACAAAGAAAACTACCCTGCAGCATCCCATCATTCTGACACAATGTGGGAATGTGTCAGACTGAGACAGCCTTTCATTTCCCATATCAGTTCTGAGGTTTCCTTTTTGTAACATTATAACCTAAATTAAGACCATTGATGATACATTTAATGTGTTAGTAAGACAAAGATGTAACAGTTAAATTATTTTCACATTGCATCCCTTGAATCTGTACACAGACTGGAAATAAAACATCTGCGTTTCAAGGTAGTTGAAGTACCATCACTGTATCAGTTTATCTGTATCTCAAAGCCTACCAGCTGTTCCTTGTTGTTTTTGTCACAAGCAGGTATCTGACAGGTCAGTGTCCAAGTCAGGCAGAGAGGAACCATGACTGTGAGATGGAATCATCAATGTCCTCTCCCTCTCACTTCTCCCCACACCTCAGGGAGAAGTCTTGCAGAATTTAACAGGTATGTTAGGTATAACAACTAATCACAAACTCACAGAATCACATAAAATCTCAGAACTGTAGATTTTGGAAGGGACCTCCGGAGGTCATCTAGTCCAATCCTCCACTGAAGTAGGTGCCCAGTGTTAATGTAGGTGTCCAGGTGGGTCTTGAATATCGCCACAGGAGACTCCTCAACCTGCCTGGGCAGCCTTCTCCAGTACTCTGTCACCCTCAAAGTAAAGAAGTATTTCCTCATGCTCAGATGGAACTTCTTGTTTTCCAGTTTTTGCCCTCTGTCACTGGGCATCCACTTGACTGCACTTTATAATTATTCATAAGAACCCCACTCAGTCTTCTCTTCTTCAGGCTGAACTGTCACAGGTCTCTCAGCCTTTCCTCACACAGGAGATGCTCAAGGTACCTAATCATCTTTGTAGCCCTCTGCAGGACTTTCTCTAGAATTTTCCTGTCATTCTTGAACCAAGGAGCCTAGAACTGCACACAGTGCTCCAGATGTGACCCACCAGAGCAGAGTAGAGGGGCAGGATCACCTCCCCAAGTCTGCTGGCCACAATCCTTTTAAGGAACCCCAGGATACCATTGGCTCTCTTAGCCACAAGGCCACCATTGTCTCATGGTCGACTTGTCCATCAGGACATTGAGGTCCTTCTCTGCAGAGCTCCCTTCCAGCAGGTCAGCCCCTCACCTGTACTAATACTTGCTGTTATTCCTCCCAGCTGTAGGACTCAACTCTTGCCTTTGTTGAACCTCATCAGATTCCTCTCTGTCCAACTCTCCGGTCTGTCCAGGTCTTGCTGAATGGCAGCACAGCCTTCCAGTGTGTCAGCCTCAGCCTCATATCCCAGCTTTGTATCATCAGCAAAGTTGCTGAGGGTGGGTGCTATCCCTTCATTCAGATTGTTGATGAAGATGTTAAACAACAATGGCCCCAGTACTGACCTCTGGGGAAGACCACTAGTTACAGGCCTCCAAATAGACTCCATGCCACTGGTAACAATCCTCTGAGCTCCACCAGTTGGCCAGCTCTCATTTTACCTCATTGTCCACTCATCTATCCCACACTTCCTTTGCTTACCTACAAGGATGCTACAGGGGACAGTGTCAAAAGCCTTGCTGAAGCCAAGCTAGAAAACAAATAACATTCCATAGGAGTGAAAGAGATTTCTGAAGAAGTTATCCCTATCATTGCAATGTAAGTATACTCCTCTGAAGACAATGAAGATCCAGTGAGAGAGAAGCATTAATCAAGGCCTGAAATGGCTTATTTTTTGAGATTTCTGGACCCATTCCACAGAAGAGATAAAATCCTCTGTTCTGTTAAAAGCATGTTACAAAGTAAATTTTCATGGAGTTTTCCATTCTGTCTTTAAGAGCTTGAGCCTTCGTTTAAAATCCTGCACAAGAAAAGGTTCCTTTATTAACAATGGCTTTCGAGAGAGGAATCAATTAATTACCGGTCATTCTGACCTCATGAGATTTTTCCATTGTACAGTTCAAGTGAAATACACAATTTCTAGCAATGCAGTAGCTCTGACTAGTAAAACGAAGCATACAAGAAGTACCTAAGGAACCAGCTGTCTATCATAACAAATGAAATGAAAATTCCACTCCATTTAGTGTATTCCCACAGGAGTAAAGCATGCGGCAAAGTTTCAACCAAATGGAAAATGCAATAGCAGCACTTAACTTCATTTTCTTGTATCTGTTCTCAATTTTACAAGGGATATATTTTAAACATCTGTAATAATTATGCCCTAATTCTTTTTAAATTAAATGTCACAGAACATAGTTGAGAAAAAACAGTCTTCAGTACAGAAATAACAAATTTTAAAGCAACGCATAACAATGATTAAGGAACTGCGGGTACATTTAAAAAAAGATAGTGAGAGACTCAATGGGATGACTTTCTCTCTTTTCCTGAAACTCTCGCATGTGACTGTCCTTAGAATCACCCTGAAAGATTCTCTCTGTCACTCCTAGCTTCTCCTGAAAGCACAGACCCTTTGAAGAAATGATGCATTTTTAGGAACACCGACTTTCTTTACTTTCTATTTGACACAGCTTATGTATCATGAAGTACAGATATACTTCTAAATTTGCCTGTTTAAAAACACGTTGTCAAAACCCGTTAAATGGGATAAATAAACTTAAGTATATTTTTACACAACATATAAACATATGCATGTGTATAAACATATATGCAGGGTTGCTGGTGCAATACTAGCACCTTTTTTGGGAAAAGACCATCATATAGTCACCAATTGCTCCTCTTCTATTGTGTTGACATTCTGGAAGCTGACTTTCTCACCGTCAAAAGTCCCTGAGGAGCCAGATTGATGTGGAAGGATGAAATGAAGGGTACAGTTTCTAAAGTGGATACATAAAGTGAAATTAAGACTGCTTAAGGACTGTTATAAATTTTAACCAAATTCCATATATTTTTTTTTTACTTTGGCTTCTAAAGTAGGCTCCATGAGAGTCATACAGCTGTTCATATTTAATCTGGCTCACATAATGGAGTGCAGCACCCCGGTTGATTTAGTTAATGGGTCACGTGAAACAGGATGAATCACCATCTCCTAATAAGGCTCAGGTGGTAAAGTCATGAGCAAAGCAGGCAGGTCACACAAAGTAATAGTCATCATATCCCTTTCACCATGCACTTTGTGTCTTACAAGTTACAGAAATACGTTTTCAAAAGGTCATAGACACCTTGGTAAATGTTATTGACATTACATTGTGTACCTCTCTAGCTCCCAAGTACATTTGCATCAAGTACACACGTGGCACTTCTGGCTCACTACTTGAACAGTCCATTCGAGGATCAGAACATTTACAAGTAAAGTTTTGAAGATAGGAAAATTGAGCAGTTTTTTAAGCAATACTAAGACTGGAGTACTATTGAAAATATGATTTATTGCACATGCACATACATGATCATTATAGATCCACTCACTGGTGAAAAGTTTTTATCCCAAGTAATTTTAGGAGCTAACCTCAAACTCTGAACATCCTATGCATTGTGAGGATCTCTGAATCTAACATTAGCAACCACTGCCCTAGTGAGATGATTCTCCTTAGGCCTCCTTAGTACCTGCACTTTTTTTTCCAGTAGTCACCTTTCTCCATTCTCTCTCACTTTGATCCTTTCTATGTACCCTAACATGGCAGTTACTAGTAGCCTTATACAGGGAATACTATCAACATTTCTTCTCTAACATTTTCTCTTTGTTTTTGACATAGCCAGTACAGAAAAACTTAATCCTCCATAAACATTTGCTGTGAAGAACTACTGAACCACTCTTAATTTGACTTCACTTTCTTCCTTTACAGAAGCAAGTGAGCAGAGAATGTATTAGAAGAGCTCAATATGAATATGTATATGAAGAGCTCAATCATTTTGTTCAAGCATCCATATTAAAGAATTTCAAAATATTTAAGCAGTAAGAAATAAATCAAATGGATCACTTTTTTTTTTTTTTTTTTAAGTACATAAGAGGAAATCAGAATCCATGAATCCATGCAAGTTCAAAGGATCAAAAGTGCTGATCAGTCTGAAAAAAGGAACTTGCAGTGTTCTTAGAATGTTCATTTCTGACATGCTTTTTCTGTGTTTTTTTCTTTTTTTCCTCAGAACTTCAAACAAACCAAACAGTAATCCTGTTCCTTATAATCCACTGCGCTCTTAAATTCTTCTGTACTGGGATTTTAAATTCACAGTGTCTAGCATCAACCAAACCTGAGTTCTCCAGGAATTGTATTACATTATGTTAACCCTACCTTTACTGAAGAAATGACTAAATTTTTGTTTAAATACCGTTTACATGTGATAAAACAATTACACAAGTTTATTTCACTGATATACTGTAGTTGAATTTATTTAAAATAGAGCTGACTCTAGCTTACTGTTTTTTGCATTAAATTACACTAGGAAAAAAACTTATATTTAATCAGGAATAAATACTGATTATTTACTACAAATCCTACCTAGCCTTCCTGCAGTGGAGCAATTCTTTTGTTTATTTATCCCCACAACCACTATGTTTGAATGGATTTTCTAGATATCCCATTGTCACAGCTCTGCAGCTGTCAATCTTGAGAGACCTTTTACTTTCAGTAACCAGAAAAAAATAGGTCTTCCTAGAAACTATCTAAAAAGCATAAGCCTACCTAAGTGATAGTACAACCATGAACCAGTGAACAGATACTCTTTCCTTAATCTGTTAAGTCACACACTTTTTTTAAAGGTTTTGCCAAAAGCATTTCCCCTTGAGGATTAATGCCATTCTCAGCTCATGAGAATGGGCTCAATGTTGTCATTCTGTTTTTTGGCATTCCACTGGAAACTTTTGAACGAAAATACCATTCTTAATTTTTGTGGGTTTTTTTTTTTTTCTTTTTTTAATGTTGCTTCTAGTTGCATGTTATAGAATCATAGAATCACAGAATCATAGAATCACAAGGTTGGAAAGGACCTACAAGATCATCTAGTCCAACTGTCCTCCCATTACCATTGCTACCACAAGCCACTAAACCAGATCTCATAGTTCCTCATCCAGACACCTCTTGAACACTGCCAGGGACGACCACTCCACCACCTCCCTGGGCAGGCAATCTCAGTGCCTGACCATTCTTTGAGAGGAAAAGTTTTTCCTTATGTCTAATCTAAACTTCCCCTGGCACAAGTTGTGGCCATTTCCTCAGGTCCTGTTTGTTGCCTGGGAGAAGAGGCCAAGCCCCTCCTCATCACAACCTCTCTTCAGGAAGTTGTAGAGTGCAATAAAGTCTCCCCTGAGCCTCCCCTTCTCCAGACTGAACAATCCCAGCTCCCTCAGCCCCTCCTCATAAGGCTTGTGCTCCAGACCCCTCACCAGTTTTGTTGCCCTTCCCTGGACACATTCCAGGGCCTCAATGTCTTTCTTGTAGTGAGGGGCCCAAAAGTGAACACAATACTTGAGGTGCAGCCTCACCAGTGCTGAGTACAGGGGGATGATTACCTCTCTGCTCCTGCTGGCCACACTATTTCTAATGCAGGCCAGGATGCCATTGGCCTTCTTGGCCACCTGGGCACACTGTCAGCTCGTGTTCAGCCGAGTATCAACCAACACCCCCAGGTCCCTTTCCTCTTTGCAGTCATCCAGCCACTCAGCCCCAAGCCTGTAGTGCTGCATGGGGTTATTGTGGCCAAAGTGCAGGACCCAGCACACAGCCTTGTTCAGCCTAATCCCATTCACTTTAGCCCAGTTCATCCAGCTTATCTAGATCCCTCTGAAGAGCCTCCCTACTCTCAGGCAGATCGACACTACCTCCCAAGTTGGCGTCATCTGCAAACTTACTTAGGGTACACTCGATCCCCTCATCTAGGTCACCCGTGAAGATATTAAACAAGATAGATAGGCCTCAGTACCTACCCCTGGGGGACACCACTTGTAACAGATCATCAGCTAGACTTAACTCCATTAACCACTACTCGTTGGGCACGGCCCTCTAGCCAGTTCCTTACCCAAAGAAGGGTATACCTGTCGAGGCCATGGGCAGCCAGTTTCCCCAGGAGAATACTGTGAAAGACTGTATCAAAGGCTCTGCTGAAGTCTAGGTAGACTACATCAACAACAGCCTTTCCCTCATCTACCAGTCTGGTCATCCAGTCATAGAAGGAGAAGAGGTTGGTAAATCACGACCCGCCCTTCATGAAACTGTGCTGGCTGGGCCTGACGCCCTGGACACCATGCATGTGCTGTGTGATCTCACCCAAGATGATTTGCTCCATAACTTTTCCTGGTACCAAGGTCAGGCTGACAGGCCTGTAGTTCCCCGGATCCTCCTTATCGCCCTTCTTGTAGATGGGAGTCACATTGGCAAGCCTCCAATCCTCTGGGACCTCTCCAGATAGCCAGGAACACTGATGGCACAGAGTGGCTCAGCAATCATCCACACCAACTCCCTCAGCACCCTAGGGTGGTGCTAGCCTTTCCAGTCCCATGGACTTGTGACAGTCCAGATGGAGGAGGAGCTCTCTAACTGTCTCCACCTGAATCACCAAGGGTGTGTTCTGTGTAGCATCCCAGACTTCCAGATCAGGGCATAAAATGCCCTGAGAATAACTGATCTGCCTCTTAAAGGCAGATGTAAAGAAGCCGTTGAGGACCTCAGCCTTCTTCTTATCCTCAGTGGTCACATTCCTCGCTGCATCAAGTAAACAACAGAAATTTTCCTTGGGTCTTCTCTTACCACTGATATACTTGTAAAAGGATTTCTTATTCTCCTTTACTGCTGTGGCCAATCCAAGTTCAAGTTGGGCTTTTGCCTTCCTAACTTCCTCCCTGCATACCTTAGCAACTTCCTTGTAATCTCCCCAAGTAGCCTGTCCCTTCTTCCAGCGGTCATAGACTCTTTTTCCTCTGGAGTCTCAACAATAGTTCCTGGTTCACCCACACCGGTCTTCTTCCCCTACTGCTTGCCTTACAGCATTTAGGGACAGCCTGTCCTCAACTAGTAGCATTCATAGAATCATAGAATGGCCTGGGTTGAAAAGGACCACAATGATCACCCGGTTTCAACCCCCCTGCTATGTGCAGAGTCACCAACCACTGGACCAGGCTGCACAGAGCCACATCCAGCCTGGCCTTGAATGCCTCCAGGGATGGGGCATTGGTGATGCTTTTGATGTTTTTCCAATTTCAAATCAGTTTTAATTAAAATCAACTTACAGTCCTATGAGAAAAAAAAAAATAAAAATCTTTACAAGTAGTGTTTGGCACAAATTCTAATGGGTAAAAGAAGATACATTTTATGAACTCAATACATTTAATATATTGCTAAAACTTCTTACTGCAACAGGCAGTGATCAGAGATACGGTGACAGAGAACCAGGGAAAACAACTGTTGCTGAAAACTGATAGACTCAAAGGAGTAAAAGGATCAAAATAAAGCAGATCTTGACTACAGATGTGCAGTTGAGCTATGGTATTTTCCTGAATAAATTCATTTGGCTTTAGCTTTAAATGTTAACACTGTCAATGTTTCTTGCACCCTGAAGCTCCTTTAGAACTAGCTCAGATACATTTATGCTGTGCTGAGGTCTCTCATTCCCAAAACACACCAGTGTGAAGTATCACCCTTCAATTATCACGATGAGCAGTTGGAGCCAAGGAACCTCAATACTGATTGCTATGCCAGAAATTATACCAGCGTAAGTCTTCTTGCTTGTCAAAAAGCCAAGGGTGTCCTGGACACAGACTGCCACCAGCCAGGAGGGACTGAACCAGGTCATGCTGCTTGCTGTTACCCCTCACACCTCTCATGACAGAACCACCTCTCGCGCTCCAGTCTAGATGAGCCATAAAACAGTTTAATTCCAAGAGAAGTAAATAAGGAAACAGCAACACAAAGGGATCGGATTATAAACCTCAGGAAGATAACATCTTCAGCTCAGGGCACTGACACGTGGATGTCCTCTTCAGCTGGCAGAGCTGTGGCTGAGGTACAATGCCCAAATACATCCTGATACATGAACTGTAGCCAAGCAGAACACCACAGAGCAACCTCTCCAGCTGGAGGCAGTATGTTTGGTATAAACTTCTGTCTTAGTCTCTGCTGTGAAGTCTAGCAATGAAAGATCTCATACCAATCTGAGTGAACGTGAGAGGAGACCTTGAGAAAAGACAAAACATCAAATGGGAAAGATAAACTAGAATTTGTGCTTAAGCAGCACTTTTTTTTTTTTTTTTTAGTAAAAACATTTTCTGTGCTCAGCTGCTGCTGTCTTCAGAGAGTAATGCACAATCCCATTCATCCAAGCACATTCACATCAATCCATACAGCACAATCTTTCTCTTATTAGGGAAGTAAATCTGACTTATACAAGTTAACACCTGTCATACACAGACACTATTTCATGTAATACTGGTAGCATGGTATGACATGGGCTGGAACACTAAATCATACATCAGCTATAGGCCTGAGAAAGCTCTACCATCCATGCAAAAACAAAGCTGTCTCTCCAGGCCTGCAATAGCAAGGCTACCATTACAACCTGCTGGTTAAAAGTATGAATGTGAAAGCCACATGCCACTGAAGCAGCCACAGAGCAAACGTAGCAGGCACGATGGGGATGCTAAGCCTATAGCAAACAGAAAGATACAAGTCCATACGCCACAAATGACACAGGGCAACGCAACAGTAAAGCAGGAGAGAAAATATGATATTCTGCATATCTCTGTGTAATAGAACATGTGTTGCAGGATTGATATGGATCTTGATAATCACATGAAGCACAGTAGCAGCTCTCTGGGAATATTTGGGGTGATTTGCACAGGTTTTGCTGCACCCCTACTAAGGCGAGCACTGATGCAAAGCCAGCCAGAGTACTTTGGAGCAAGAGAAAGGAAGGACAATCCTTATCACCTTCCCTATGCCTCAGCAGCCCCCAGATCGTAAAGAAATGACATAATGCTGAAGCACATCCAGACATAGAGCCATAAAACCACAGGGATATGATAATATGTCTTTATTTTTTGTTTCCTCGGTATTAAGCAGATTACATTTAGGTCCAAACAAATTTTACATTCATTGATACTCATGGCTGGAAGTAAGTTTATGTCAATTGGTCACTATGCATTACTAAAATTAACAATATAGCCAGTTATGTTCCATGGCTTTACATATCCTGTATGCATGCATGCAATTTTTTGTACATACTTCACCACAATCACCATGACAAAGCTCCAAAGGTTCATACTTGGATTAGGTGAGAAAGCATCTCACTGCAACAGGAGGAAGCTTCCTTGAGTCCTCTGTTCTGGAGACCAGGCAGCAAGTACTTTAGCTTCCTCTTTTTGCTATCACATAACAAAACAGAGCATGATTGGTAAAAACAGCACAAAAAAAGCATAGAAGTTCATCCCAACAAAGATGGGATGAGCATCTTTCTTAGGGTTCCTTCTTACCCATCATAACATTCTGAAAATATAAATCATTAAAACACATAAGTATGCAATAAACCATACATAACTTCTTTTTTGTCTTCATCGTTTTAAAGTCAAAGTGTACTTTGCCACTTTTTGTAAGAGTACGATTACAAAAGTTTCCCAAATGTTTCAAGGGAAACTTAGTCTCAGTGTATTTTTAACAGACTATTAGAAAGGCTGACTTGTGCAATGGCACATTCACAATGGATCTTGAGAAAAAAATTAAGTATCATTACAACTTATTACTTTTTGGTTTAAAAATCTTGGACAGTGTTTTGAATGCTTTCCAAAGACAGAAAGGGCTGAGTCCCTCATCTGAATGTCACTGTTATTTTGGTATTCAAATTCAGACCAATCTCAATACTTTTACTGTGAATTACTGAAGGGTTTGATTTAATTCTGCACTACACTCTTGAGGCCTGCAAGGTTGTCACGTCCAGACTTCCTTCACACAAGGGGAATGGCATGCTTGTGCAGTACAAAGGAAATGTCAGTCCCTGTGATTTTTCATCCTTCTATTCCAGTCCACCAGATATTTATCTTTTTCTTCCACTGAGTTAAATCAACTGCTAATCAGAGGTAATTTCCTGTGGAAGATAATGTTAGAAAGACATCAATTCATGCAAAGCCTGAAATACCAATCCAAGATGATCACAAGCAATTAAACAGGTTTGAGAGGGGTGCTAGCAAATCTACCACCACAAGCATACATAGTGTCTGACTCAGTAAGATAAATACACATACCAGCTATAACAACAGGATATGCATTACCACATTTAAATATAATCACTGCTCCTCTAATCAGCATCCCTACATACTACACATAGGAAGTCTTGCCTTATTTCTGTGGTGATGAACTTAAAACTGGAAATTTAATTACACTTGCTTGTAACTGTGACCACAGAACTTAATTATAGCTATTATCAGTCAAAATAATTGGACAGCTGTTTTAAAAATTAGACTTCTTACTCAACATGAGATATTCTGATAGGAAGGGATTCAGAAACTTAGCCATTAGACTGAATAGAGAAGAGGAAGACAAGGAGAGGTAGAGTCTGCTTAGGACATCGAGGAAACATTTCAGAAACATATACTGAAAGGGGAGTGAAAACATCAGATTTAATTTATTAAAATTTCATCACATTTGACACCATTATTTAGAAATTACTTCAGATGGAAAGCAAAATTATAAGGAAGCCTTTGTCAGCTGCTTTATTTTGTCTGGAAAAATAAATCTTAAGAGATCATGAATTTGGCTGGGGGTCAGCATGAGACAGGCTAGTGACAAAAACAGCAATCTAAGAAAACATAGGGGGAAAAAAAAACAAGAAGAGAGAGATAAGAGGAGAAGACTGCTACTACCCTTCTTGCCTTTCAGTCAGTTCCAAATCACCATCAGCTCTCCACCACACAAACATGTTAGAACTCCTAGCAAAGCACAGGAATCAGCTGTGCAAGGAGCAGGAGCAAGGCTAGAGCAAAACAGATAGTAATGGCAGTAACAGAAACAGGACAAGAGCCCCCAAGGCAGCAGCAGTGGCTTTAGCTACTACTGTGTCTTCTGTCCTTGCCAGCCATAAAGCAATAGAAGGAAAAAATAAATAATAAAAAAAAGAAAGAAAGCACAGCTTTTCGTCCTTGGTAGCTGAATTCTTAATTCACCACCTGTTGCTCAATTCAAATAGCAGCATGCAACATCCGCGGATGCATTGCAAGAGACATTGCGAGGCGCCCGTGGAGTCTCTGGCATCAAGAGCCTCTGCTTAGCAAAAGCAAGCAATAAACCCTGCAGTGCTTCCCCATGGTTTTGAATCAGTAGCTGATGATTTTTTACATGCCATTTCTGACTCAATTAAAACAGCAGATTGCAGCTTTGCTGGTGTTCCAGGCACAGTGACAGTACTTTGGTGGGAGAGTGGGGGAAGGAAAGTGCAGGTGTGCTTTTGGGAGCTCCTAGTCCTCCTCTTGGCCTTCTGCCACCTGCATTATAGGAAGGGTACAGATAATAGTAGCCCAGCATTGACTGGGAAACATCACAAGCATGTTAGAGTTAGGAAGGGAGAGAGGATCTGATCTGTCTCTTACCTGCCTTTTCAATCCAGAGGGACTTTAAAATGTAGATTGAAAAGGTTCATCACAGCAGAATCAGTAACTATTTTAGGCATCACTGTAAAGCAGTGACTAGTGCAGGTCCCAAACTGGAAATATCCATAGAAAAGTGACCAGACCATCAGGGCAGAATGCCAGAGCAGGAAGTTGCAAGGGAATCTCTGGCTGGTGCTGTTGCTGCCAGCAAAAGGGTCTATGGGAGCAAAGAGAAAGGAACTGGAATGGATACAGTGCATTGTGTCATATTTTCTGAAGGCAGACACGAAAAAGCTACAGTAAGAAAAAATGAACAGCTGGAGAATGAAGCCTGAAATACATGATAGCCCCACCAATTAATGCACTCATTCTTGAAATACCACATGAAGAACAGCAGAGCCATCTGAACATTGACTTGTCATTTTGAAATATTTACATGTATCACTTCCATATCAAAATGCTCTTAAGGAAAACAGGAAGAGTGAAATATCTGTAAAATGTCTTTATGGCTTGACAGTCACATCTCTGATTATTTCCAACACATAATTAATTTATTGACATAATAACACATAACATACATGTAAGTAAGAATTAGTAACATTTTCCATTCGTGCACACTTACACTGAATCTCCATTCAGTGTGTTCAAACATAACATGTATCTTTTCAAGACAAGACTTGGTTTACAGATGAGAACTCCCTAGAAGTTCTCTTTATGACACATTGTAGGTAATAGAATTTTTACATTTAAGAAGCACTTCCCCTTCATTAACAGTGTGTAATATTGTAATGAACAGTCAGTAGAGCAATGCCTTCACTAGCTCTCATTTAGTAAAAAATATGATGAAGGTAAGCACACTTTACCAGTAAACTTAGTGAGCAAGCAACTTCAGATTTTCTCATTATTATATTAAAAAAAAATTAGAGTAGGCAGGAGATGGAACACAACAGGACATGTATGTTCTCAATGATAACTTTCTTTTTGGGATACACTGTAGAGGATTGCTCACTGGTACAGCTGCTGTATTTGATCTTGTCTACCCCACACACTGTGTGGGACAGGAAGCATACAGAATACATAATATACACATTCCCTGCAAGGACTGACTGAAGGAACAGGGGCTGTTTAGTGTGGGGAAGAGGAGGCTGAGGGGAGACCTTACTGCTCTCTTATAATATCTGGAAGGTGCTTACAGTGAAAACAGGGTAGGTCTCTTCTCACTGGTGACAGGACAAGGGGAAATGGATTCAAGTTGTGCCAGGGTAAGTTTAGGTCAGATATCAGCAAACTTCTTTACAAAAAGGGTTGTTAAGCACTGGAATAGGCTCCCCAGGGAGGTAGATGAGTCACCACCCCTGAACGCTTTTAAAAACTGTTTGGATGTGGTGCTCAGGGACATGATTGTCCCTGATAGCAAAGGGTTGTTAGAGTTAGGGTAGTATGGTTAGGTTGTGGTTGGTCTCAACGATCTTTAAGGTCCTTTCCAACCTGACCAATTCTATGATTCTACAATTCTAATAAGTGACCATGTATCTTGACTCTACCTGTGCGTAAGATTTTTTTATTTAGCCTTACCTACCTTAAATCAGCTCAGTAAAGGATCCAGTGAGCATCAGGGCTACTGCAGAAAGCATGAGAGTTAATTTCCTTCTTGGAAAAACTGAATCTTTTCAGCATCAACAAGCTGCTGTGCAGTGTCAGCCTGAAGCAGAACTATAATAAGGTATAACAAAAACAAACAAAACAATACCACTAATCATGATTCATCAACAGTGCTGGCACACCGCAAATGTGGTTCTGCACAGCAACATGATTTGACCAAGAGCAGACATTTCTTCTGAAGAGGCAGAGCAGTGGCAGCAGATGTGGGAGAATATGTTTCTGGTGTGGAAGAGGAGGAAAAGCCTAGCGAGAATCTTTCCAGTGACAGTTGTGACTTGGTGCTAGCATGGACTTCTACTTGGTTAAGTGTATTTCCTTGGAGAAAAACAAGTAATCACAATCAGTGCTGTGAACACAACTGCCAGAAGGAAAGAAACAAGTGAAAGTCTCACCCAAAATTTTATGGAATAAGTGGAGGTACTTCTCTAGCTACAAACAGCCCTCTTATAAGAGCTGCAGCAAACACTCAACCCTATAAAACAAATAGCAAATACTCTGGTTGACAAGGTAGAATCCGGTAGCATTCCCATAAATTCACACAAGACATACACGACATGAAACTGAGAGGAATGGCTGACTCCCCAGAGGGTCATGCAACCACCCAGAGGGACTTTGACCAGCTGCAGATGTGGGCTGACAAAAATCTCATGAAGTTCAACAAGGAAAGTACAGAATCCTTTGGGAGGAACAACCCCAGGCACCAGGACATGCTAGGGGACATCCAGCTAGAAAGCAGCTCAGCAGAAAATAACCTGGGGGTCTGGTGGTTGCTGAGTTGAACATGAGTCAGCAGTGTGTTGTCACTGCAAGGACATCTAACAGTATTCTGGGTTGCATAATGCAAAATACTACCAACAAGTAGAGGCAGGTGATCCTTCTCCTTTAGTGAGCATCAGTAAAGCCTTACCTGGTGTCCTGTGTCCAGTTCTAGGACTCCTAATACTAGAGAGATGTGGACATCGTGAAAAGAGTACAACAAAGGACCATCAAGCAGATTAAGGGACAGGAGGACCTCACCTATGAAAGAGAGATTGAAAGAGTTGGGACTGTTGAGCCTGGAGAAGAGGAGACTCAGGGAATCTTATCAATGTCTATAAATCCCTGCAGGCAGAGTGTGGTAAAGATGAAGCCAGGCTCTTTCCATTGATACCCAGTGTCAAGACAAGTACAAGCTAGAACAGAATCTTTCTGAATATCAGGCAGTGCTTCTTTACTAAACAGGTAATGGAGCACCAGCATAGATTGCCCAGAGAGGCTGTGGAGCCTCCTGCTTGGAGATCTCCCGAAGCTGCATGGACATGGACCTGGGCACCCTGCTCTTGGTGTTCCTGCTTGGGCACCAGATGGACCCAGAGGTACCTGCCACCTTTAACCATTCTGCGACTGCGTGATTAAAACTTCTCAAGAAAAGTAAAAAAGAAGTCCTTCTGATGGATGTTAGAAACATAACACAGAAATAGCAACTTGCTTTTATATGTCAGCTATCATATTAAGCTTTTGTCATCTCCTCAAATGGAGCTTTCACAAGTTAACAGATAAAGTAATGAATCTCTTTCAACTTTGTTCAGAAATTTGTACATTGACAAAAGTGTTCTATAGGAGCAATTTAATATACATTCCAGTAATTTAAAAAGAAAAATACAGATGCATAGTCACAATACATCAGGCATAGTAGATGAATAGCCAGCAGTTCTATAGGAATAACTCAATGCTGAGGCTCACAGTCAAGATGGATACTCACCAACATTGAGGCTCACTACAAAAACTCCACACAGAAGTTATCTCCAAAAAGAGATGCTGCCTTAGCGGTGGTCAGTCCTTAAATGGGATCTAGGAGAGGTGGAGTCAAGCTCCACCCCTTCCGGGAGCACGGCTGAATTACCTTCACCTGTGCTCCCACAGCTGACCCATCACTTGCCTCAGATGGTTAATCAGAGGTTCAGGCTGTGATTAACAGTTTCCCATACACGAGATTAACTGAATAGCAGAGAAGCATACAGCAGAAAAAAAAACGACATTCTGACACATATCACAAAAGAATGATACCAGTAGGAAATATGAAAAAAAAAAGTCTCTCATATTTTACTTTGTTTTGTTACACCAGCAGTTAATCTGTTCAGTTGCATTTAAGACTAGACTTGAGAATGTGCTCCAAAAGTTGTTTTCACTGTGCTGGACTGAGGAACTTACAAAGAAACAGGAAGCTGATTCTTGCAAAGTAGAAGTTCACCCAGCAGTGTCATCTATAAAGTGAGGTGGACTCTGAAACATATCCATGCTGCACTGTCATCATTGCTGATGATACAAGGCTGGGAGGCGTGGCTGACACAATGGAGCTGCCATTCAGCAAGACCTGGGCATGCTAGAGAGTTGGGTGGAGAGAAATCTAATGAAATTCTACAAGGACAAATGGAGAGTCCTACACGTAGGGAGGAATAATCACACACATCAGCAGAGGTCAGGGACTGACCTTCAGGGAAAAAACTCTGCAGAGAAGGACGCAAGTGTCCTAGCAGACAACAGGTTGATCATCTCTTCTGCCTTGTTGAGGTCACATCCGGAGTACTGTGTCCAGTTCTGGGCTCCCCAGTTCAAGAATCATGGAATCACAGAATTGCAGGGGTTGGAAGGGACCTCGAGAGATCATCAAGCCCAAGCATCAATTTTCAAGAAGGATAGGTAACATCTAGAAAGAGTGTCCAGCAGAGGACTACTGCACATGCATATCTCTGCATGGAAGTTTAGATGAAACAGTGTTCTGTGTCCAAATGCACCGAAACACAGCTTCTCCCTCATACTAAAATTCTCTGAGTTAGGTAGAGACATAAGAAAGAAGGAACAACTGTTTTTTCAGCTTTGGCTTCTGGAGTAGTTGAGTCCACACTGGAATAGTGCACGTATTTTACACATTTTTCAAAACCTGTTAAATAATGAACAGTTGAAAGTTTAGTTCCCACCCTCACCATGCATTTCTACTGGCCTGATCAAATTTAATCGCAGAAGCCTGCATGTCATAGCCTGCTTGTTGAGTTCTAGTCATAATACATGAAGGTAAAAGCTTTCTGAAATAAATATGCAGAAGGGAGCTGTAAAAGAGCAGACTCACTCCAAGCAGAAACACCAGAAGAATGACCACACTACTTATGAACAAAGGAAAGACTGTCTTCTGTACCATGGCAGCCTATGTGAACTTTCCACCTCCTTAAGAACCACATAGACAGTATGCAGTGAAATTCCCGTTACTTTAAGTGATGCATGTTCTGAGTACCTTTAGTAAACAGAAATGTCTTAAACTGCTTTCAAATAGAGACTCAATAAAGGACTATTTGCCCTGGTAGAACAGCATTTTCTGTGTACAGCAGTATGCTTAAACAGTTTTCTGTAATACTTCAAATAGTAAAAAGCTGTGTTTTGGATTGCTTAGGGACACAGAGTCCTGAATAAAAGCTATCAACAGACGGCAATACTTCAAGAAGCAGATTCATAAACATGGATGTCATTTGCAGGAGGGTGAGCCAAATGAGCCTCATCCCGCCTCTGCTCCTCCTCCCCATGCATTTAGTGGAAAAACAGGAAAAAGAACAGAAAAGTTGGTGGAAAAAAAAAACTTTCCTGAAATTGAATTCTACTTCTTAATTTTTTAAGCATTTATGTCATGAACAAAAAGACCACCAGGAAAATATCAACTAGTTCTGCTGCCACAGACTCATTTCCAGTTCAGATCTGCCATGTTTTTGCTTAATACTGAACTCCTACTTTCAAAGTAAATACAACACTTTTCTGTCATGCATCTCTAGCTATTTGGAAAATGTTCTGTTAGGAAACTTGCAGAGGCATTTGGAAAATAATCTGTCTAACTTGGACGCTATATAGAAGACCATGGAAGACAATTTCATTTGGAAAGGTTATCTGCTCTCTAATTTCCTTTCTGGAGGGAGGTCATGTTGCCATCTGCCTTCAACCAGACAGTTCACTGTTCTTTGTTTTCAAATAATAGCTTAGCGTTGCCAGTGTTACCAATTTATCAATTTTCCTTTGGTATATCTGAACATAAACCAGGCAAATTCTGCAAGAAATACAGCCTACAATGAGGAATAGATAGCTTTGGATGTTCTACTAGAAGTACAAACCCATTCAGTCACGAGTCTCCTGTTCTCTTGCCAAACATTCCAAAGTTAAAAACATTTTTTAAAGCAGACAGGTATTGCAACTTCTACTGTTCCATTTTTGTATGTACTTATGTAAAAAAAATGTTAACATTTATGCAAAGGTCTAATTGTTTCTGCCCTTTTATAGGCAGAGAAATCAAAGATATTACTACTCTGAATAGATTAAACATAATTCTATGCTGCATTGTAAGTACTTCTATAGATCCATCAGCAGTTTTAATTAACCTCAGACATAAGTCAATGGTGTGTCTGTAGAATGTGTTCTTTGCCTGTTAATCATTTGCAGTCTAGAAACACTGTGCACAGAGTACAGCTAGGGAAGTCGAGCAAACTATAATACTTATTAATGACAGTATTAAAGAGATAAAAAAGTATGTGGAAGTGAATGACATACACTGAAGCTATCTAGCTCAGTTCCCAGATCTCATTTTAATTCTGAGACTGTGGCAAAAAGAGAGCAGCAACAGATGCAGATGATATAGATATATAGTATATATATCTACTTATCTTGTGAGATTTCCTAAAAGCAACTGGCAATAATGCAGTGACTCTAGCAGTTCTTTGTCTTTTCATCAAGGCAGGAAGACCAAGGATATGCAATGTCAGTCACAGAGTATGTAAAGTGCCATTGATCATAACGTATTCTTTTGTAATCCTAGACAACTTGTCCACGTTTGCAGGTCTTTCTACCTAAGAAAAGGTTAAACTGATTCTTGAAACTTTTTTAAGAGCAACTGCCTTTCAGAAATAGAGCATTTTAACCTCATCAAGCCTTGTATTCAGCACCATATGAAACCAATTATATGTTATACACAATTGGTTCATGCTTCAATGTTTTCAGCATGGAGACAACACCTCTGCCTATCCCTCCAGCTCAGTAGGATTCAGTCATGACTGAACTAAAATTTGTCTTGAATTCTCAATAGCAAGCTGAGGGCCAACCTATCATGTCTGCAGTTGTTCCAGTTAGCATCAAGAAATAAATGTGCGATTAGTGAGTGGAATGCCTGGAGACAGCTGCCAGACCTTACTATGTACATCCAACACACTGCTCAAAAGTGGAGCACTGATGAAGTGATGACTGCTCATGTGCAAACTGGAGATTATATTCTCAGTTCAGAGGAGAGTGAACGCTTTTATGTTAAAGAATACTCAAGCACATGAGCAATGTTTAAGTACTTTTTAACTTGGAGCCCTATTACAAAAGTTATCAGTGACTAATTGCCCAGGCGAGAGTTGAGCCCAGGAAGTTTTACTCTTCACAAAACATTGAGAGTGAGTTTAAAAAACTTTTGGAAATAAAATGGTGCCAAAAGAACAAACTATGAAATAAAAGGATCTGATGACACTAGTTAGCTAATATTATTTAGAATACTAGCTGCCTTTTAGCTTAACCCTCAATTTTATTCCAATATTTGGATTACAGCTCTTTTGAAAACAGACCTTAGTGGACTTTGCTTCTTTGTGATATTAAGTATCCAGGAATTCTAGACCAGTCCTGGAAGTGCAAACTAAAGTGGAGGTACTTTTATTTTTTTATTTTTTTTTTAGTTTTAGCTAATAACATCACAAAACTTTCCTGCAACTGAACTAGCTAGCCATCCTGAAGCTGTTTAAAAACAGATTTTTTTTTCATGACTAACATACAGTAACCCACTTTTATATTAATTTCATGATATCACTTACAGAAAAATGGCAGTAGCAAGAGAACTTACAGTCAAAAGAAATAACATTTATTAAAGACAGAATATTAGGGAAAAGTTAGTAATTTTTCTTTTTGTCCAGAAATTAAGTGATTAGCTGTAGATACAGAAAGAGGTGAATTAGACATAGAAATTAAGTAAAATCCCGTACCATTTTAGATTATATTTACTAAGCATCCATTAGAAGAGATTATTAGTCAACTATATTTAATCTTAGGATTAATTTTTTGGTTGCTCAAAAGAGAAGAAAAATGTCAGTCCTTCATTCTAGAGTAGAAAAAGCTGGTGTATGATAACAGTTGCGTCATGGCCTAAACCGCTGATTTTATTAGCAGCTTGACATGATTATGCAGGCTGCTCTGAAAGTAATGCCTCCTCTTTTATTATGTTGGTCCAGAAATCAGAGGCAGATGCTTGTGGTGTGGCAGTAGAGGGTGAACCTTCCTGCCAATATGCTGTTCAATATTGTTGCCATGCAACAGATGGCAGCAGAGGGGCAGTCTGACAAAATGGTGTCTGACATGGAAATGCGTCTGAAACAAAAGTGAGTAACTGAATTCCTGGTTGCAGAAAAGAAGTACAACCATTTACATTCATCAACGCTTGCTGAATGTTCATGGAAATGAAACAGTGAATGTGAGCGTAGTAAGGCTGTGAGTGGTGTTTCTGCAGTGCCAACAGTGACGTGAAAAGTAAGCCATGTTCCTAACCGCCATGTGTGGCTGTCACATCATGAAATTAGTACTGTCTCAATCAGCTAATCCACAAGAATTGGTGGATCATAACCAGGGAACTGTGCACAGAGCTGCATATTGGCTTCAGTGCTTTGGAAATGATAGTGGCAACGTTGGAATATCACAAAGTTTGTGCTAGGTGGGTCTCACAAAAACTCACATGGGAACAGAAAGAAAACTCTGTATGCAAGTTTGTTAGGACCTACTGAACCAATACTAGGCTGAAGGTGACAATTTCCTGGATTGCATCATTACCAGTGATGAGATGTGGTCACCACTGTAAGCCAAAGTCTAAATGGTAGTCTACAGAGTGGCAATATGAGAATTTTCCATTGAAGAAAAAGTTCAAGACTCAGCCCATGGTAGGTAAAGGCATGTGCACTGTCTTATGATAGGAAAGGGGTGATCCATCTGGATTTCCTGGAACCTGTACAAACCATCAACTCTGATCGCTCCATTGCAGTGCTGACGAAGCTGAAGGCTCAAACTTCTAGAGTCAGGCCAGAGAGTAAGACAAACTCTTGCAGTTTGATAACACCGGGTATCAATACCAGTTTGAAGACTGTGGAGCACATTTCCAATCTTGGACGAGCTGTCCTACCCCATACCTACTTTTTAGTTTGGATTTGATGCCTTCTGACTTCTATATATTCAGGCTGAAAATAGAATCATAGAATATCCCAAGCTGGAAGGGACCCATAAGCATCAAGTCCAACTCCTGACTCCACACAAAACCATCCAAAAATCAGACCACATATCTGAGAGTGTTGTCTAGATACTTCTTGATTTCCAGCAAGCTTGGTGTCGTTATCACTACCCTGGAGAGCCTGTTCCAGGCTGGCTCTATTGGTGAAGAACCTTTGTCTGATATTGAACCTGAACCTACCCTGTCACAGTTCCATGCCATTCCCTCGGGTTCTATTGCTGTCACTAGAGAGAAAGGATCAGCGCCTGCCCCTCTGCTCCCCCTCGTGAGGAAACTGTAGGCAAACCATGGGTCTCCCTTCAGACTGAACAAACCAAGAGACTTCAATCGCTCCTCATATCTCTTCCCCTCTAGAATCTTCATCATCTTTGTAGCCCTACTTTGCATAATAATAGTTTATGTCCTTTTTGTACTGTGATGTACAAAACTGCACACAGTACACAAGGTGAAGCCTGCACCAGTGCAGTGAAGATCTGGATAAGAGATGGACTTCATGGGCAACGTTTTTCTAGCTATGATGCTGTCACAGCAGCTGTGAAACAGTGGATCACCACCACTGATGCATATTTTTACAAGTGTGGCATGCAGGCTCTTGTTAGTCACTGGTGAAAATACATTACTAATGGTGGTGACTATGTTGAAAAATAGTGTTTTGTAGCTGAGAATTTGCTCTATCAAATACTGTAAGCATGTTCTTTGAATTTGTCGTACTTCCCAAGAAAATAAATAGGAGGATTTACTTTTGGAGTGAGCTAATAGGTATCAAAACAATGAAAGCTTCCATCTGGCTGAATATTAGCAACTCAAAGGAACACAGCCAATACGCGGAAGACCCTTCTGATAAAGGGTAAATAATGCAGATCACAGGAATGCTTGAAAATCATCTTTAAAAAAAACAGTACCAAAATTTATATAAACAAATATTAGAGAAGAAAAATGGTTGTTGAATTGTAGACACTAGCAAGCATTTGATTGGTAAATGTGAGAAAATTTGTAGTGCTAGGAATAATGACCTTAAAATCACTTAACTGAGGCTTTAAATCCTCACTTATAACAAAGGCAGTAATTAGATCCTTAGTAAAAGGATCAGTATAGGAGAGACCCCTAGCAGACCCGGAGATTGCATGAAGATGGTCTGACAGGGGTTCAACTGCTCAAAGCTACTGGTGGATCTGCCAGCACTGGAAATCAAGAGTGTAAGCTGTACACACACACATGCACGCATATGTTGATTTGTTTCCTAAATCTGTGATGGGAAAATCCTCGTGCTGCAGCCAAATGCAAGGACTCACTAGCCACTACCACTGCAGAGTCCACAGTTTCTATGTCTATTTGAGAAACAGATAGATAGAATGAAAGCTGAAAGCTGTGGAAAATGCAGGGATACAAAACCTACATGCTCTATGAAGCAGAGTGATAAGAACAAAATTTCCCGGATTAATTTGGTGGCACCTATACTTTTCTGGTATATTTTTCACAGATCATGAAGCAATCTCTTTATGGGCAGCAATAGCATTCGTACACTTTGAGCAGAAATAAGTAATAAATGGTTCTACTTAAAGTAACTACCATTCAAGTCCATCCTGAGTGTCTGCTAAAACTACATGGAAGGAGAAAAACATAAAAGGTTTCAAATCTGAAAATTATACAGTGAATTGGGTTGGAGTTAGTAAGAACATCAATATGCAAACAGTTTTCATGCATTGTTTTTCTTTTTTTCCCCAAGAACACATGCTTTTATATTTCCTAACTGTTCAAGATGTCAAAACAGCTAGCTGCGTAGAGGAGGGCAGGAAAGAAGACATGTCCCTATTCTGCCTTATCACTAAGCAACAGCACACTCCTTCCATTTCTCCACCTGCTGTAGAAAGTATAGGCACCTTTACTTTCTAACAAACATAGGCATACAACCCATGTGTTCAGCTTTCTGGCTAAGAAATCATGTTCTTTAAACCAACTGTGTTCTGGACTGCATTAAAAAAGGGGTGGCCAGCAGGGAGAAGGAGGTGATCGTACCCCTCTACTCAGCTCTTGTGAAGCCCCATCTGGAGTACTTCATGCAGGCCTGGGGCCCCCAGTACAAGAAGGATATGGAGCTCTTGGACCAAGTTCAGAGGAGGGCCACTAAGATGATCAGAGGGCTGGAGCAGCTCTCCTATGAGGAAAGGTTGAGGGAACGGGGCTTGTTTAGCTTGGAGAAGAGAACGTTCCGGGGAGACCACATTGTGGCCTTCCAATATTTGAAAGGAGCATATAAACAGGAGGAGGAACAGCTGTTTATGAGGTTGGATAGTGATAGGAAAGGGGGAATGGTTTTAAACTGAAACAGGGGAAGTTTAGGTTAGAAGTTAGGAGGAAGTTTTTCACTCAGAGGGTGGTGATGCACTGGAACAGGTTGCCCAAGGTGGTTGTGGATGCCCCATCCCTGGAGGCATTCAAGGCCAGGCTGGATGTGGCTCTGGGCAGCCTGGTCCATTGGTTGGCGACCCTGCACATAGCAGGGGGTTGAAACTAGGTGATCATTGTTGTCCTTTTCAACCCAGGCCATTCTATGATTCTATGATCTCCCCTGCTTCCTCTCTGGAAAATAGATCATGTTCATTTAAACCTGTTCTACATAGCAAAAACAGAACAATGTCCCCATAACTATAACAGCACAAGTGCAAATTTTTCTAGTCTTTTCCTAACCCAGGGAAAGGTACATACAAAATAGATAGCCACTGTGCAAGTGTGTCTGGTTCATGTTTACAGGTGGCGTGTAGATTTCCTTCGAAGTCAGGGCAGCTGCTTTCCTTCTCACTTGATTGTCACATTCACACTTCCACTTACCTAAAAAGGTCTGATATATGAAAAAGATGAGAGCAACTACCCTCCTTCCCTTGATAATGAGCTAATGCCAGCCCAAATAATTGGAAGATTGCTGTAACTGCACTTGGTGCTCAGTTCCCAAATGAAAGTTTGAAAAAGAGATATAAAAATTTGCATTTGGTCCAGAAAGATGTAAGCCAATGGGGAACTGAGACATCTATCAAAATGTGCTTCAAACTCCACATCTCCCTGAATTCACACAGATTACAGAATGATTACCTGAGCCTATTTGTAATAGCAATATTCAAAAACTCTCCCTTTATAATTTCGCCATTGCATTCGTCTAACCAGTATAGTGTTTTCTGCAAATAATTTGCCTAGAGCACATATAAAAACACTTCCCATCTACAGGTGTCTGAAAAGGACTTAGTGTCTAAACTGACAGTTATGCCTTCGGCATTTCAGGTACTATTGCTCACACTTTAGTATTACAACTCAAAACCTGCAGTTTTTGAAAACTGATCATCTTGAAATGATCCTGATTGATGAAGACAAACTCAGCATGAAAGTGATTAAAACTTTTCACAGCATGCTCTCTTGACCTACACAACTCTCCATCCTTATTACAGTCTACTGTATGTATTTTCTAAAGCTACTGATTGATAGATCTTCCTTCAGCTCCTGTGAACTAACTTAATACAAAATATTAAAGGAATCCACAGAAGGTTGTATAACAGGTAAAGGTACCTGCATCCCATATACACCACAAGATGTTTTTCTCTTGACAATACTAGCTATTCATAATGTGCCCTTTCTACAGGGAAACATCACTCTTCAGGGAATGTTGTCCAATCCTTATTCAAGCGCACACTGACATACTGGAGTAGTGCTTAATGAATTTTAGAAGAGTTTAGAGCACAAGGTATCTTGAGGAGGATGAGTGCTTGCAGCTGAACCAGAAGAGAGTATCTGCTTTCCACTCTCTCACCCTGGAACTATGCCAGCCATTTCATGCTACTGAATGAAGATATTAAATAAGACTCCGGTATGTTGCTTTGAAAGGCTTATGTCCCACTGACCTTAGAAAGAACTTTAACTAAAACAAAGAAAACAACAACAACAACAAGAAAGATACCGTGGTGGAAGTGGAGGAGAGAAGCAAAATGAAACAAAGAAAAATTACGAAATGAAACCCAAGAAGTGTAAAGGAACATAACATAAATTCTTTCTGTAAAGTGGAGCAAGCTCAGTGCACATTTGTAACTAAGGTAAGATTTACAGTTTGAGATAATATATAATGCTTTAGCTTTTAGTTTTTAACATTTTTTTTTCCAGTAAACTGGTATTACCATGAACAAAGACAACCCTGTCTTATTAAGTTAAGCAATTCCTTAACCTCTTCAATAGTCAACACAGTTCTAATGCTCTGCCTTCAAAAGAACAAAACAAAAGAACAAGTAACAGAAGCTATGATGCTGATCAATCACAATAAATCTGCAATTTCCGTTTAATCTTATGATCTAAGGTACACGGGCCACAAGCAGTCCGCTTCGTCCCACGATGCAGACACTTCCCAGAGCTCCTCCAGGGCCACAGAACCACAGCAGCAGGGAGGATAAGCCTCAGCCCCTGGGGCCTTCCTTCAACCCCATGCTCCTGCTCCTCACCTCTGCTGGCCTGTCAGCACTGCTTTGACACTGAAGGTCCAGGGCCTGTGAAGCCAGGCCGGGATCCTCAACTTGTGGCAAACATGGCTGAGAGGGCTGCAGTGACCCAAGGCCTCTGCTGTCAGGGATCCAGAATGACTGTGTTCCTCTCCCGCAACCCCCGGTCAAAATCAGCGTGCTGTGGCAGGCCAAGAGGTGAGAAGTGACAGAGAAGGTGTGCAACGCCCTCTGTCTGCTGAAGAGGAGCTGAAGGAGCTGACGGAAATGCGAAAATGATGGCACCCCCAGGGGCTCTGTTCGAGATCACAGCACACACACAGAGGCTTTTGCTTCCCTCCCAGTGGAAGCACTCAAGGCCAGGCTGGATGGGGCTTTGAGCAACCTGCTCTAGAGGGAGGTGCCCCTGTGTATAGCAGAAGGCTGGAACTAGATGATCTTAAAGGTCCCTTCCAACCCAAACCTTCCTATGATTCTATACAGCCCCTTTGGCTCCACCAGCAATGAGTTCCTAGATATGGAAGGAAATACCGCTCACATCTTCTTTCAGAGTGTATGGGAAACTGTTAATCACAGCCTGAACCTCTGATTAACCATCTGAGGCAAGTGATGGGTCAGCTGTGGGAGCACAGGTGAAGGTAATTCAGCTGTGCTCCCGGAAGGGGTGGAGCTTGACTCCACCTCTCCTAGATCCCATTTAAGGGCTGACCACCACTAAGGCAGCATCTCTTTTGGAGATTGCTCCTGTGTGGAGTTCCTTGTGGTGAGCATCCATCCTTGCTGTGAGCCTCGGCGTAGGTGAGTTGTTCCCCTATAACCTCTGGCTATTCATCTGTTATAACATGATGCTTTCCTCCAGCCTTTGGGTACTTCTCCCTTTTGACATGATAGAGCAAAAATTCTAGGCCTCCGAACTTTATCTGCCAACTTCCTCAGCTCCCATGGGTGCCATCCTATCGGGTCCTATGGATTTACAAATGCCCTGTTTCATTGAATATGCTCGGGCCTGATCCATGCAGATGTTTACTCCTGAAACATTCTATAATTTAGTGAATTAGTACAAACTGTGTTTATAACAGTATTTTAATATTCAGTACCTAAGCCTTATTGAAAGTATTATGCTTGTTGTTATGAAAAAATGCACATGAAAAATTCTACCAAATCATCCTTAGAGTTAAATGTCCCAACTTATATTCAAGTATCAAGCTACTTTTGGCATTTAAGTAGTGAGAAATTGGACTGGACATATTGCCTTTCTAGAGAGAATTGATGAGTTCAAGTCAAGTACTGGAAATAGCTCAAAGTGAGCGGATTTGCATGGTAAATAGAATGAGACCAGGAGATTGAAGAACACTGTAAACACAGTGTGTGGTAAAATGCTCTTTGCAGCAATATTCTATTAGTCTATCTCTTTAACTGGTACTCTGGAAAAAAAAAAACACAACAACAAAAAACACCATAAAACTGGGTATTTTCTGTGATCCTTTAGAAATTATTCAGTAAAATATTAATTATGCTGCCAGTCCAAAATATTCCCCTGAAATCTTTTATGTTGTCATTAAAGCTGCATTTGAAAATTGTGAGGCAGAAATGCCCTTTCACAACTGCATTGTTGTCTCCTGAAGTGACAAGTTGTACTGAAAAGCAGACTGAGCTAAGAGAAATAAAAAGAGGAGGAATTAATTGAGAAACACTGGAAAGAGCTACCTTTGCATATTCAAGACATGAGGTAAGCACTGTATAAATACAGACCCTGTACAAAGCAGATTATTCCTTTACGACATGACAGGTCAGAGATAAACAAGTTCTGGGGGGGAAAAAAAAAGGCAAAAAAAAAAACCAAACACCTAAGATGAAATGAGAAACTACTTAAACAATTAGTCAATGTAGATAATTATTGTTATTGCCTACACCCTCTCAGGGCACTACATGATACGTGTATATGTGGGCCTGCATGCGTCTTCATCCTCAAAAGGATATCTGATGTTCCCTAGTGATCACAAAAAGCTACAGTTGCTATGTCAGTTTTCCATCTTCAGTTAATTTCCTTGAGATGCATTTAAAGCCTCTGACAGTCTGAAAGCCTTTCAGTCACAGAAATAGAAAGAGACCTATCTTCTTTGCCATTCTATGCCATAGATTCTCTATATTAATCAAGACTTATTTTGATGTCTTTTGTTTCATACCTCTAGCATGGTTGTAGTCAGCTATTTTACAAGCGTTCAGGAATATTTCAGCCATAAGATTGAAGGCAGTACAAAATAGCAGAAGTTAAAGTAGTGCAACACTTCATCATTTAAAAACTGACAGATTGAGGGTGGTTGCTGGGGTCAAAGCAGTAAAGAAAAATCTTCAAGATGTTGGGAGAAGGCTGCTGAGGCTGCTTCCAATAATAACAACATTGCTGTAATTTAACACAGAAAAGGAATGATGATTTATTCATTGAAACCCTGGAAAAGTGTGGCTTTTGTCCTGTTTGGTAATTAATCAAATTCTTAAAAGCACCTTGGCAGAGGTGTCTGCCCTCACAGTAGAAACTTCATTAATGCAAGAATCATCAGTACTTGTTTAACAGCATTCAAAACCATGTGCAGTATGTAACCTGAGAGGAGAGGTGGTTACCAAGTCAAATGGAAGGCTTATGAAAGTAAAGAAAATTATGAAATAAGCTGATAAAAACCGAGAGTCCCCCTAATGCATGAAATGACACAAAATCAGGGAGGTCAGCTGGAACACAGCTTTACAGCTGTGTTTTGTTCTATATTACTTGTTGTTCTTCAGTTATTTCTCGTCATATCATTTGCATCCAGTAAAATATTAATAGTGCAATCTCAAGTATTATGCAGTGGCAGAGACAGACTGACAGCCCCGCCTTAAGTCTTAGCAGGGGGAAGATAAGACTTCCATCCTGGTGGAGGGAAAACATGCAGAATGAGGGAGACTAGAATATAATTTCAGCTCAGGGCAGACGGAGAAGCCTCCCCTTCTCCCAGAAGTTCCCCTAGCCAACAGATATGAAGCCCTGGGGACAGAAGGAGAAGAAGGTATGGATTTGTAGTTCATAACTAGAAATGGGCAACTGCATTAAGAAGGTCCAACTGAGAACTAGAGTCACAACCAGTGCCATTAAAAAAAGGTGAAAGGTCTTAATAACTGGGGACTCAGTGCTGAGGGGTACTGAGGCACCCATCTGCTGACCAGATAATCTCTCTAGAGAGGGTGTTGCCTGCCAGGGGCCTGCATTCAGGATATCAGGAAGAGGGTACAAGGTATGATGAAGCCAGAGGACTACTTTCCACTCGTGGTCTTTGCAGCTGTGTCACGTGAAGCTGTGACTAGGGAATTAAATATTGAAGAAGACTTTACATCCTTTAGGAATATGCTGAAGGGATTGAGAGCACAAGTGGTGCTCTCCTCATCCCTGAACTTTCAACTGGGGTCTGAGATAGCAAAATCACTCACAATATAAGAGCAGAGCAAGTCTGAGACCAGCTCATGAGGCTGAAGGTGCACATGTTGGAAGGTTCAGAAGGTGGGTACTGGGGGAGTGTTGCTCCTCCCACTGTAAGCAACGATCAGGTTTGTGATCACCTGAAGATCCTGAATGTCCATAAGTCTATGAGATGCATCTGAGAGTCCTGAGGAAATTGGCTAATGTAGTCACCAAGCCACTCTCGATGATATTTGAAAAGTCATGGCAGTCAGAAGATCAGCTCCTAACCTGTACTGATGTGTGGTTTTTCCTTCCCATGTGTAGGACTCTGCACTTGCTCTTGTGGAACTTCATCCACCCAGCTGTCCAGCCTGTCCACATCTCACTGAATGGCAGCACAGACTTCTGGAGTATTAGCCACTTCTGCCATCTTCGTAGCATCAGTGATGCATCTTTGTACTCCTGATGCGTGATTTCTATTTAATATATAGCTAAGATAGAATATACGCTGGTTTTTCAAGTAGGAGTTGCACTGAAATGTCTCTGAAAAAAAGCAGAGATTCTTCCCCACCAGTGCTTCTGGACTTCATGTGTACCTATCCTCTTATGATTAATGACTTTCTATTGACATCACATTTAATTGGTATTCTTTTTTTTGCCAATGGTCTACTAAAGACTTCTCATATTAATTAGTAGTAATGAGACAGTTCTAATCATCTATTGTCATTAATTTCTTAAATATGTACAAAAGATGTATGCTAATTTTGACACGTAATTGGTACCTGCCCACATTCTGCCTCTTAAAATTGCTCTCAAGTAGATCTAGGAGCTAATTGTCGGAAAACTGTACCTTTCACATGTAGGAAGTACAGCCTTTTCAAGCAATATGATTCTTAATTTGAACTGAAACTTTTTCTTATTTGCCCATAGACTTTCACACATAGAGATTTAGTTGTCCAGCCAGAAAGGCAAACAGATTGATCTATGCCTAGAGGAATTTATCCCATTATTCATTTTGTTAAAACTCACAACTTCATACAATAAAGGTCTTTTGGCTTTAAATGAGTTTTGAGTCAAAATACTTTAAAGGGCATGAGAGGCAGCCCATGCTTAGTAAGATGGAGAAGGAACACCTCCAGCATTGACAGTTAAGGCATTTACCAAAGAAGGGACTTCACACACCTTGGCCTGAACCATAAAGACAATGGGACTGAACCTGAGAATTTCCACCATAGAGGACTGCTCCCCACATCAGCTCCGAGCCAGGCAGAAAATGTCTCTAATTGTTCCCTGCTGGAGCTTTTCCCCTTGGTGGTTTTTCAGTTATATACGGATAAAGGGAAAATAATACCACATTTGGACAAACATTCAAAAGACTGGGGTTAAAACGCTGATTCTTGGTTGGGTGGGTTCTTTTTTGTTGTTGTTGTTTGTTTGTTGTTGTTATTGTTGTTTTGTTTGTGTTTGCACAAAAATTTCAGTCATGTATTTAAATTATGTTGTACTGTAAATATTTAGAAAATAGCAGCTACAGTCCTCTGACTGTGATTGAAATTCTCCACTGATAATCAGTAAGGGTGAGTCAGCGCAGCAGGGACGGCAGCCTGTTATGAACTCTTGCTGACCAGTTGATTCCTATGGGAACCATGAGGGAAATTCATCTGACAAACAGAGGCTCCTTCCCACATTTCCACATCAAAGGAAGTGTAATGAAAGCAAGTAGCTGAGTGTAGGGACTGAAAGAAGCACATGCAAGGGGCATCCTCTGCTTCCATTTATGGTCACTCAGAAGACATTATATTTGAAGGACTGTAGATGCCGCAGAGAAAAAGGTGGGAGGGAGGCAGGAAAAAGGAAGAGAAGCTATGCACAGTTAGCTTCTGCCAGTAACCAAATACAGCTTTCTGTATATTCTCAGTCCATTCGCCCTCACAAACAACTTAGCACTATAAATGTAAACAACAATTGTGTGCTCCGTCTATTTATAGGCAGTGGCAGAAGTGATGTACAGAAAGAGGAAACTTGATGCAAGAACCATGTTCTTCAGTCTGCACAAGATGGAAATATGCTCCTTATGTGTATGATGACTGTCAGGAGAATGATCATTCCAACACCCAAAATCCTTTTATGTGTGATCTGAAATCACATCTTGTCTCCTAGTTTGCTGCAGCACTGGATCAAAACATGAAGCTCAGCTCTACCAACATATTATTATCTCTAAACACTTTCATCTCCTCCCAATGAATATTTGCAAGCAAGAAGCATACATGCCATTCAAATAAAATTGTCCACAATAGGCTTTCTGCAACACAAGTCCCCATGTCACCTACAAGTCATGGAAAATGGATTATAAGCCACTGGGAAAACTCCATGAAAAAGATTTCCCCCTCATTAGGTCTTCCACATAAGAAAGGTTCACGTTTGTAGCATACAGATTTGTTCCCTATTGTTATCTTAAGTAATGAATAAAGATATTTTTAAGACTTCAGAATTCAACACGATACAAAACTTTTCTAAGTGAAGTCCAAATTTCCTAGTCGCAAGTAGTGAAAAAGCAGGTCTCAGATGATGCTTTGAAAATACAACTCTTTTTTCCTGACCCACAAGCTGTTAATTTCTAATGAGTCATACCTTCATGTTTGTATCTACAGTACTTGAAGTAATTTGCCAGTCAGATAAAGCCATAGAAAATAGTAAACCATGCCGTGGATGTTAGCTCTTTTTTGGACTTCTTGGGTTTGTGGTTTTTTGTTTTTTGGTTTTTTTTTTTTTGCCAGTGGCATCCAAACAATAGCCTGGCCAAAAGCAAGTTGAAGATTTTGCCTGCTCCTCCACATGTGAAACAGTCTCAGTGCCAAAGCAGCATAATTCTTTCCACACAATGTTCTAGAGATTTGTTAGTTTTATAGCACAAATGGATTGTTAGTTCTGGTCACCCTCAGCAAGTTTGCAAACGAAACCAAACAGAGCAGTGCAGTTAATACATTAGAGGGAAAGAAAGCTATCCAGAGGGACATGGACAGGCTGGAGAAGTGGGCACATGAGAACCTAATGAGGTTCAACAAGGCCAAGTGCAAGGTGTTGCACTTGGGCTGGGACAATCCAAGCTATTTATACAGACTGGGGGAAGAACTTGAGAGCAGCCCTGCAGAGGATGACAAGAAGCTGGACATAAGCCAGCAGTGCGCTCTTGCAGCCTGAAAGGCCAACCATGTTCTGGGCTGCATTAAAAAAGGGGTGGCCAGCAGGAAGAGGGAGGTGATTGTCCCCCTCTATTCAGCTCTTGTGAGGCCCCATCTGGACTACTGCATCCAGGCCTGGGGCCCCCAGTACAAGAAAGATGCAGAGGTCTTGGAAGAGGTCCAGAGGAGGGCCACTAAGATGATCAGAGGGCTGGAGCACCTCTTCTATGAAGAAAGATTGAGGGAACTGGGCTAGCTATCTCGGAGACGAGAAGGCTCCGAGGAGACCTCATTGTGGCCTTCCAGTACTTGAAGAGAGTGTATAAACAGGAGCAGGAACAGCTGTTTACAAGGGTGGATAGTGACAGGAAAGGAGGGAATGGGTTTAAACTGAGACAGGAGAGGTTTAGCTTAGATATTAGGAGGAAGTTTTTCACACAGAGGGAACAGGTTGCTCAAGGAAGTTGTGGATGCCCGATCCCTGAAGGCATTCAAGGCCAGGCTGGATGTGGCTCTGGTCAGCCTGACCTAGTGGTTGGTGACCCTGCCCATGGCAGGGGGTTGAAACGAACATGATCTTTGAGGTCCTTTTCAACCCAGGCCGTTCTATGATTCATTCTATGATTAGGCATGCCCTGGCCCTGCTGCAAAGGTTAAGGAATGAACTTGCTGTGGACTCTTGCAGCATTTCCACCAATCACTATCCAAAGGCTATCAGGGTGAATTTCTCACAGCTGAATCAAAAACATCACAGGTACTAGACCTACCCTTTGCATCACAGTTTTATCTTTACTCCAAAACTTGGCTGGTCAATAAATTCCTATTTTCTGTAAGGCAACAGATACACAAAAGTCCAAATTCAAACTCCTGCTTAACACCCTGTGCTTCATTCAGTAAGTTAATTTTAAGCCTCCACAGTCCACATGTTACTACTGTCAGGGGATTGGGGGGGGGGGGGGGGGGGGGGGGCATCTCTAGAGGACCAACACCCTTTCTCCCCCACACTTTAATGCTTTCTTTGCTTCTCTATGGAGCTGATATGGAAAGACATTGAGATTAATTACTTGAGCAGCATAGGCTATTTGCCCAGTCAGGCTCTTATTTGCTCTGGGGAAAGACATGGGGACATAGTTAAAGGGTCTATAACCTCTCACCAGGCTGTACTGCTTCTAAACTCTGCTTCCAGGCCAGCAAGACTTTAAACAAAATATCAAAATGTACTTTTTTGTTAAAGGAATTTCTCCTGATCCTCAAATTCTGAGTTATTAGCCAAACTCACCCTGGATCCTTCTAGCTGCAGAAGGGCTCCATATTCACACTTAGTCGGCAGATGGCACTAGTACAGAAACTAAGATGCAGGGGCGACCACGTTCCTCTCAAGGGCACAATGTAAAGCGATCAGATGATTACTTATCTGTAAATATTTATTTGAAAACCATAACTTGAAGTTAATGTTCTAGTATTCACGGCTAGAGAGTAAGCTGCAATGCTTTCTGATCTCTAAATAAGTATAAATTAGATATCTGACAGTAATCCACTGTGAATTTCGCTGTTTTCTTCTAACTACACAGAGAGAGGAAGACAGTCTCTCTGTTACAAAACAAACCTATAAATACTCTCGCTTAAGATAGTACCTATAAATTGCTATGGTAAATAAGGAAATGCCATATTTAATTCTGGCATATTTTTTTATTACAAAGGAAAGCATACACCAATAGCAGAGAAAACTGCAAATGTGAGTAGAAATCAGAACTCAGGCACCCACCCCTCTCTCTTTCCACTTCTTATTTTTTAGCAGCATGCTCATACTGCTGTGGACACTCTGATGAATGACTCTAACTTTGAAATACTTTCAGCTCTCAAAAGGCAAATGCAACTCTGCCAACCTCTCTATAACACCTTCATTCCTTTGTTCTGACAGCAGGGTAAAGACATGCTTACGTGCCAACATTGGACTGGTACCAGCTGGACTGCTCAGGTCAGTTTGCAAACTCAAATACGTTCAACTCAGTATTATTTGTTAGGATTCAATCCCAGACCTATCAGTTGGGAACTCACCTACTTTTGCATACTCATTTTTCTTTCTGGAGAAATTTAATCCACAGGACTCCTATCGTATATAATCCTCTCAGTTAACCAAGATACCAGCTCTCCTTCCAAAGGATTAGAGATGTAAGAACAAAATAAAAATGCTTGAATTACCTGGGTATAGGCAGACTGAGAAATCGTCAAGCCACACAGTCATAATCAGGCTAGAGGTAAGTGCAAACTCTCATATTTAACCTGGAAACAATCAGCTAGAAACACATTGTTAAACCCTCCCAACTGAAGTTCCCTTCAGAGCATGGAGTATGGCTTACTAAATATTGAGAGAAAGCAGACAAGATGGACAAAAGCTAGCAGAGCGCACAAAGAAAAGTAGAGTAATACATAGTCATGCAGAATGAGTAGCAAGTGCAATCATTTACATTACTAATAATCCCTTAGAAGGCAACAGCTTCACAGAGACAAAAAGCTGTAACTTGCCAGCATGCACATGCTGACTTCAACACATCATACTGTGTTGAATACACAGTACACAATACATGCTCTAAACTCCTAATTTTTTAAGTTTCTAAATAGTTTGCACCAATTCTGAAGCTTCTAAATTCATTAAAGGCTTAAGGATTTCTGTGTAAGCTACAGAATATTAAGAAGCAGCAGAAAAGGCAGGCTCAGACAGGTTATCAGAAATTGTTGACTGAAGCAACAAGAAGAAAGGCAAGGAGTTTTATTAAAAAAATCAATGGCAGTGAGGATAAAAATTGACTAAGCAGAGGAAAACACATGAAGGTCACTGCAGTGACATTCAGTTTTCAGAAAGCAAGTTCAACTTTGAGCAGCACTACCAGAAGTGAATGTGTACCACCTGTGTACACCCAACTGCTCTCTACAGGTTGCAAGTTGCTAAGCCATCTCCTCCAAAATGTCCGCCAGTACACTCAGACAGGAAAATCTGTCAACATGGCCACAAATGCTTGGTGGCACAGCCATTTTACTGGGACCTAGTTTAAAGCAGGTTTTTAGAACTGATACACACGGCCCATATTTCGGAAAGATTTGGTGGTTGTTTTTAGTTTCTTTGACCACATTGGTGTTCCTTCCCGTTTGTAAATATGTCCATTTTATAAAGCTGTAATTGATCCTCACCATCTCTTGGAGCACAGTATCCCTTGTTGACTGATCCTCTTCATGTCACAGGAAGTTAGAGAAGTAATTGTGATGCAGAATTCCACAATAAAACATTTTATTTATTTATTTATTTATTACTAATCTTCTGTTTCCAGTCCACCATTGCGTGAGTCAAAATCAAACCAAGATTAATAGCTGCCATCTTGGAACTCATCTAGAAATATCCTCATTGGTACTCTTATTTACTCGGATGAGAATTAAAAAAGAACTCCTGCTGCTTTCCATCTTCCTGTCACAGCCTTCTGTGGTGTTACACCACAGCACTGATGGAACTACATCTTTTAGATATGTAGCACTGTGAAAACCATGACAGTAGTGAAAAGCACAGCCAAAACACTGCTGCACAAGCACTGAAGTCTTTTGTACTTGTACTGCAGGAACACAAAAGGCCAAAAACAGGATGAGGAATTTGAGTAATAAGGCCAGGTAAAATGGTATTTTTACATATTCTAAGCCAACAGGTCATGATCATATTTCCTCCCTTCTGGCTTCTTCTTCAGTGCTCCTTAGCCTTAGCCTTGCAGCTCAGTTACATTTACACACTCAAACACCAGCAGTGCAAACAACCCCCAAGATAAGAGCCAGCCTTCAAAGCCATCTTCCTTACTGCTCAGCCTATCAGCATACTGTGTCATCACAAAAGCATTAGCAGTCAACTTGTCCCGAAAATCAAATTAGTTTATGAGGATCCATTCTGTGATCTTTCTCCAACCTTCCCAGATGGTTAGTGATGCAGAGCTAAAGAATCAGCCTCTTTGAAAGCGCAGTCTTTTTTGGGTAGTCAGCCACATTTCAGTAGATTTAAAAGAAGGAAAGCTAATTTATCACTGGGTGGAATTATGTTTTCCATAACTCCACTTCATGTTTCTGTCTAATGACTTGCCTAGCAGTGGAAGTCATCAGGCAGAATGTTTTCAATGAGTGTCCTATTAACAATTTCTTGTGACATTTCATGGCATTTGATGACTCATTCAAAGTATTTGATTATGCACATCTTGATTAGCTTTTGTCACTGTGCAGGCTTGAGGAAAAAGTACATACTTAGAAAGTTAATATCTTGCATCAGCAATATTGCCCTAATTTTCCCAAGTTCCCTTTGGTTTGGGAACATCATTTCTTATGACTGTTTTTCAGCTTTCCCAGACATGGATTGCTTTTAGGTCACCTATATAAATTAAAAGGGGGCAGGAGGAAGTAGTGAGATTTATTCTGTGTGAAAAAGTTTTGCAGCATTAAATGCCTCACATCAAAACACAGATATACGGCTGAAATTCCTTATAGCATCCCCTAATCCAGCACGATACTGAACAGGCTCCTTATCAAAACTTGACTGGAACTGTGAAGCTCCTGGACGGAGTGGAGCCTTCTCCCTTTAGCAGCAGACTGTGGGGAATTGTGAAATGGGTAGTACTCTTGTCTTTGAGCAATTTACCATTCTAATATATTCATATTTCAGTTCCATCAGTCACACACCACTGTTTAGACACCTCCAAGTCTCAGGGTAGCATAGAATCCTCCAGACAGCTCCTTTTCCACAAACACCCACAGGCAGCATATGCAAAGTATCTGTTTAATGCTATGTAATGGGAAATGAGTTTGTTCCCAAAACTATGAAAAGAGCGCTTAGTGGTTGAGTTACCTACTAACCGTATTGGATGCTGCAGAAAAATAAAGCAGTTCCCTGATTTAGGAACACTTCTTCTTTTTCTTTTAAATCTGCCTTTTGTTCCAGAGGATAATTGTGCAGAAGCTTAACCTTATGGCCATCCTGAAACTCCGTGAGTATCATTTTCAGATAATTCTGGGGGTTTTTTTTGCCTACCATAACACAAATCTCACTGACAGATGACAAATTAAAATATTTTGTTAAACATACAAGAAATAACATAAAAAGACAATCCCGTGGCAGACACTAGGCTACGTTTATGAAGACATGGCTGTAATACCAGGATCTGACACAGCCTTGGTATTGTTATTTCAACAGAGCACTTCTGCCTCTCCTTTTTAATCTAAGTAGAAAATTTATCTACAAAAGAAAAAAGGAAATACATGAAGAAAAAAAACAGCGATATTTTATTGAAGGATCTCTTGAAAGTAGAAAACTGAGTAGTTTTTTTTCTAACTGCATTGGCTAACTGAAAACCAGGCAGCACATTTACAAACCTTATCTCAAACACATCATGGCTGTAATTGTAAAATCACTATTAGAATTTAGAAGAATTCCCAAATCACCAGCCCTTCGAAAAATGAAGATCATAATAGTACCTAGACAGAGATTAAAAGAGAGCTCCCTTTGATCTCATTTCATTTCTAATTGCAAAATGACATGTGAAGAGAAATCCAGTGAGTCATAGCCAAATAACATGATTTAGTGCAACAGCAGGAAGAATTATTAAGGAAACCAAATTGCCATAATACCCAAGGAAAAAATTTACATGAGCTTGAACTTAGGTCTTTTCAGCTGCAAACATGGCAGTTTGGCTAAGTGAGCTTTGGAAAGAGAGAATAAGCACAAAATTTGAAATGAAGAATAATTGCTCAGATTGTAATTGCTTCAGGGGAAACCTCTTTGTTTACAACCTCTACTTGAATATTTTTAATGATTCTGCAAGAGAAGCAAAGCACCTCCTTTCCACAGTAATTTTTCATCTAGATTTAATGATCTCCATAGACCATCATTGCACAAAACTTAGAAATAAATAATGGATGATTTTACACAGTCTGAGCTGGCTGAGTCATCTTGGATAGACTATTAAAACAGTATTACGAGATCAGCTGGTAAAACATGCCTAGAAATGCCCAGTTTTTCCTGCAACCAAAGCCTTTATTCCACTCAGACTGAGATAGAGAGAAAACAAACAAATAAAGGAAAATGTGAGGTTTGAGGTTTTTAATTTCTTTCCACTTTTCCTTGAAAATGTTCTTCCGCTGGACCACAGATTTCTCTGTACATATTATCCAGGTGAGGAAGAGAAGCTGAACTGTCCCAATAAAAGAAGAAAGCTCCTCCTTCAGGAGAGTGAAGTCAATGGCAGCACTTCTGGGATACTCACAAGGATGTTCTACTAACACAGATCATGGCACTGCATAGGTGGAATGGAGTTGCCTTCTCCTTTTTGTGAGTATATGTTATAACTCTGCTGCTTACATTTAAGAGTGACTCTAACCACTACACTGTAAATAATCAAAAATTAACTGCTTCTTTTTTTTTTTTTTGGCGGGGGGGGGGGGGGGGGGATTGTGGAAATTACATTGACACTAGCGTGTTCCCTGTCATAAGACTTAAGCACACCTCATGGCTTTAATTAGGAAAAAAAAAAAATGAGCTACTGTATATTTCAAGACATGTCTAAACACAAGATTTTTATAGTAAGAAGTAAAATACGTGTAGAGCTAGGAAGTATTTATCAACCAAATGGGAAAAAAAAAGGCCCAACTAGATGCTCCTGTTTGGGGAACAGCAGAAGATTTACACCTAAAACAGATTTTCAGTGATTCAGTCTTAAGATAAGATGATAGCAGAACTCCAGCAGCACACAATTCCTCGTGTAGAGCCAGACTAAATTACTTTAGATCTGACAATTTCAGGCAAGCTACTACATCAGACAGGTTATGGGCCAGTCTGCAAACAAAAAAAAAAAATATTATCCAAACACATACTGCAACTTTCCCTAGAGAGAGTTGCTACCAGGACAACACTCATATAGTTGTCCCAAAGCCTGCAGTTTATCATCTTATTCTGAGCATCTTCTTTGCACAAACTTCAAGCTAAACACAAAGTGCGCTTCAAACATACAAACCAAAGCTAGCTTTTGATGGGTTAGCTGTCTCACTGCAGCTGGTTCTGGTGAAAATGAATAAGAGAAGCTATTCTTTCTGGCTGTAGTTACATGCTGGATTGCATCTGCAACACTATAAAACCCGGTCACAGGAGAGTCAGTAAGGATCACTCTCAAAATCTCTTCACATTAGTAAAATGTTGGGGGACAGGAAAAGAACAACAACACCAGCTTGCTGCCAACTAACATCAAGCTTTTTTTCAGTAGGAAGCGCCCTGGGATCACTACAAACACCAGAGCAGATCCAGAGCCTACTGAAATTAACAACTAAAAACTCTGTCACTTCTGAATGGAATACTGGAAACTCCACAGAGTTTTAGAGAAAGAGCAACATTTAATAAGGAGCTCACAGACTACAGTATCCTGCTTTCCCTATTTCCCACACGTATCTAACAATTAGTGTCTAGATAAGTTTAAAACAAGTCAGGAAACGAATGACTGTACCATTATTGCTTCCATAGAATTTTGTGTTTGAAGAATTAACAGTTTCCATAATAAACTTCAAACAAACAGACAAAACAAACAAACAAAAAAAACCCAAAGCACAGCATCCAAGCCCATCAGGTCGCATCCCACTCCCCCATGATCTCATAAAGGTAAAAACTGTGGGCAATTCCTTCACAAGGAAAAATGAGATGGATGTTTTTCACTTGAGTGGAAAATGTTTAATCTGTTCCACCTAAAGAACAATAATCAGACATCTAAAATCCAGACAGCTAACACAAAGATAACGGCATCCTGCTAAGCTTGTAGAAATCTACTTTAACCCCAGATGTATCATCTCAGTGGTATCATCTACACCTCCAAGATCTCCTGTACAACATGGTAATCTAAACTCCATGAAGCATTTACAGAACAGGCATAGTAATATCTCATTCATTAGTCCTCTACCACTAGTAATCAAAATTGATTACTCTTTCATCAATGTAATGATGCTTGGGCTGGGATCAAGAGAAGAACAATTGGGTACCGCTAAGAGTCATCAGAACACTGGCTGATACATGTAAAAGATAAGCAGAAGATAAATAAGAAAATCCTGAAGTCTGTTTATGGAAGCTAGTCCTCATTAAATTACTGCTAATTAATTATTCAAAATGAGATGGAACATCCAGCTCCCATTTGAAAGAACAGTGTTGCAAGACTTTCTCATTCACTGACTCATCTGAAAGTAATGTTTAATGAAATCAAACACAAATAACAACAAAAAAACACACACACACAAAAAAAAATCACGTTTTCCTATCTTGTACCTTCTCTATTCCTATACGTAATTAGACTAGCTTTCTCACTTAAAATTTTGTAGCATTACCAGTGTTTACTGGCAAAGAAAGATTAATATCTTACCAGCTTATAACATGCAAACTCAAAAAAGGAGCACTTTCCAACATACTGTGAAGTTATTTTTTATCAGGCATTGGATGATTAAAGTTCAGCTCAGATGGTAGTCAGCTGAAGCAATATTCTGAGCCTGCTTCATCAGTGGTAACAGATCTTAACTGTCACACATTAAAATACTGTATTGAAATACAACCTGGTAGCATGCAGTAGGGCTGCATTAAGCAAAAAGAATCTTAATAAGATTATCAGAACTTACATATCTTCCATATCTAACTTATAAATCAAATCCTGCCTAGCAAATAGATAAAGATTTATTCTTACCATAACCATTATTAAGACAGGGAAAATAGATCAGCAATACCATCATAAAAGAAAAACAACGCAAGCAGCACTCTCAGACCTAAGTCAGAAACTGTACAGTTTTAATATGCAAAAATAAACTAAGCCATCCACCTTAGCATGAATTAATCTTTAATTAGCCCTGAAATATATATTCACGGCAGATACCCATTTGCTGCCTATCTCACAGGCACTGTGGCTCCCACCAAGTACTGTTCTTTGAATATTTGAATGCTTAATACCGTACATCCTACCCAGGCAATTAGAAAATCTACTTGGATGTCTTTATTTGCTTCACAGTTTTAGTCTGATGGCAACTGTTTCAGGGGGATTTGTTAGTTTCTAAAGCATTCACAGACGTTTCAGGTTTGCATTTATTAGGAGCTCCAATACAAACAGTTTGACATCAGCTGTGATTTTATTTCATACTTAGCTTGTTTACTATGGCTTTAAAAAAGCCGTGATGAAAGGCTTATTAGAAAAATGTTCCACCTGATATTTCCCCCCCCCCAGCAGCTCTAATAGACAAGATTCTTTACTCCCATCTCCTCTACCTACATTCCCCTGCAGCTGTGCTTGTTAAAATACAATTCAACAGCATATGATTTCACCTATTTCCAGCTCACAGAGTAGACACAGCAACAATCCACAGAATGAACATTAAGATTATACTTCATTCCTCCCATTTCTAAAGGTGTAAGGGCTTAGGTCAGACAGAACTTGTGATGAAAACAGAATGGCTGTCCTTTCATATCACTCATTTTTTAAGTGTGTAAAACTTTGAATCCCAATCTCATTGTCTTGGGACATAATCATTCTACTTCAATCCTCCTGTGCTTTTAGGAAGAACTACAGCATACTGAGACATCAAGATCTGTTTATTCTGGAATTGAGTAGAAATATTCTTTAAGACAATTTAACTGCATCTTTTAGTAGTGCTACAGAAAAAAAAAAAAAATAGTCTCTCTTTTTTTTTTTATTCTGGAGATCTGCAATTTACAGGCCCTTTCTGAAGTAAAGTTCAAGCCCCTTAGGTGCAACATAAAAATCTCCAAGAACTCATTTCTTCAATAATACTTTGTGTGTTTACTAGTTGTTTGAGCTAATGGAAAAATAAGTTCAAAATAGTGAAATTTAATTTTGTAGTTAATGATTTACCACATATATTTTTTCAAGGATGCTAATGCCTCAGCAGAATTTACTCAGAACAATCAAGCAAATGAAACACTTATGTTTTGAAGCATTATTTCACTCCAAAGTTTTACAGCAGCTGATGGGCTATCTTGCTTCTTTAATCAGTGGATATTAAAGTATTTAACAAGAGAGATCAGTCCTATTATCCTTAACTTAGATGCGGAGAAAGATTCTCACTGAACAACACTTTTTTCTGATATGATTTGGTTTGGTCACTATGGATCAAGGGAGCGCTAGTCCCTGCAGTAGATGTTTTGTATTCTTCCTCGGTCTGCTTTCCTGCCTATAAACCTGATATAAAGGGCATGAACAGAGATACACAAGAACTATGTGAAAGTCAACTGTAACTCAAACTTGTGGTGTGCTAGAGTCAAAGCTTTTTGGACCAAGTTTATTCCATCTCTATAAAACCTAGTGAAGTTATCTATGAAGACAATATCAAAAACTAACACAACAGTTTATATGTTCTCCCATATCTGTTAGAAAAAAAATCTGATTTTGTGCTGGTAGATGTGCCTTTGTTCTTCATACGTTGGTGCTGGATCTAGTGCAAACAGGGAAACACAGTTCATCATGTTCATATATGCTCATAACAGTGCATCATCAGATAAACCTCCAGAGACACCTTTGCCTTTCAGTTGCTATAGATGTACAGTTGTGCATAAACAAATGGCAGCAGATGTCATTATTCAAAGGATGCCTTTATGCAATTGCTTGCAACATCACAACATTTAATGCTCTTGAGAGGTGATTTTATATTGTTTTGAGTTCAGAGAATGATTTAAACACTCTAAAAGACAATTGCTGAGGAATATCTAACAATTCTTGCTTGTATAAATGCATATTACCCTCACAAAATATTTCCAAGTAGAAAACATCCTGGCTTCTGTGGGAAAAGCTACTCAAGAATGATCAATAAGCAATTTTCTTACCTCTAATCTAAACACATTTATGTGTATCAGCCAGTCTAATTGTCGGTCTTTAAAACCACAACAAATATAGGATTCTTTGGGAAGATGGGGAGATTAAACTATGTTCTTCATACTCGTCAAATACTTCTAGACAAAATATTTTAATACTGATAGTACTTTGTAATAGAAAGCAAAAGAAGAAAACATCACATCATCCAAAACATACTGCAACTAACTCAGAGCCAGTATTAAAAAGTATCTATATATGACCAGCTCTACTAACTTGCCTCTAAATTAGAAACAAATAAATTAACAGAGCTTAAAGACACTTGACAGGACAGTTTGCAACACTCTGACAACCTTACAACCAGTGCAAGTTGAGAAGCCAGAGGCTGACCATGTTTCCTCTTTGTTACTCACAGATGTGGACCTGCCAGCAAAGAGGCAGGAAGCAGAGCTGCTGGAAAGGATGTTCCTTCCCCAGCCACACCAGGGTGGTATTTGGCAGTCTTCATCCAGGCACAGGATTAAAAGAAGGAAGGCCACGGAAGCCAAAGCAGAAGCATCCCAGAGAATGACTATGAAGCTGCAATGTAGGATCAAAGACTGTCTGTGGGTACCTGGAGACAGCTGTTTCACCCATCAACAGCACACATTTAAGGCTCTTTTCAGAAGAAATACAGTAGCTCCTATTTTTGTCAGGGAATAAGTAACTAAAAAAAAGTTTTTCCTTTCTTGCTCCTTTTTCTCCTTTTCCTTTTAAAATCTGTGTTTTAGAGATCAGCATAGGCGATACCTTAACAAAGAGAAATGTTTGCAGGATCATTGCTCTGCTAATGGCATCTCTACTTCAGCAGAGTTCTGTGTTAAAACACTGATTGTGAATGCTTTTTGACAAGCCAGCTGCATCCTTCTACCATGCTTAGCTAGATTAGAACCCAATCTAAATAAATTATGAAAGAAGGGACAATTGTAGGCAGCTCACTCTTTCTCTGTTCCATGCTCTTTGCTTCCAACCTTCTCATTTCATAAGATAGCTAACAGAGCGTCCCATGACAAGGGTGACTGCTCAGCGCACTTAGGGTGATGTTGTTTTAACACAACCTACACTGAGGTGGTCTATACAAGTAATGCCACACTCTGCTTGAAATTCAGCATAATTCCTAAGGGGGAAAAAAAAAAAAAAAAAAAGAGAGAGAGAGAGATAGAAAAGAAAAGAACAGCTTACAGTCACAGAATCACAGAATCACAGAATGGCCTGCGCTGGAAGGGACCTCGAGGATCATGAAGCTCCAACCCCTCCACCAAAGGCAAGGCCACCAACATCCACATTAATTCTAGACCAAGCTGCCCAGGGTCCCATCCAACCTGGCCTTGAAGACCACAGCCTCTCTGGGCAGCCTGTTCCAGCACCTCACCACTCTCATAGTAAAGAACTTCCCCCTGACATCCAACCTAAATCTTCCCTTCAACTTAAAACCATTTCCCCTTGTCCTGCTGTTATCTACCCTTTCAAAGAGTTAGCTCCCCTCCTGTTTTTAGGCTCCCTTTAGGTAATAGAAGGCTGCAATGAGGTCACCTCTCAGCCTTCTCTTCTCCAAGCTGAACAAGCCCAGCTCCCTCAGCCTGTCTTCGTAGCGGAGTTGCTGCAGCCCTCTGATCATCTTTGACCCTCTCCAACAGCTCTCTGTCTATCTTATACTGGGTGCTCCAGACCTGGGCACAGCACTCCAGATGGGGCCTCACCAGGGCAGAGTCAAGAGGGACAATCACCTCCCTGTCCCTGCTGGCCACCCCTCTCTTGATGGAGCCCAGCATACCATTTGCTTTCTGAGCTGCAAGAGCAAACTGCTGGCTCATGTTAAGCTTTGCATCCGTAGGACCCCCGGGGCCTTCTCCACAGGGCTACTCTCAAGAATTGCTCCTTCCAGTCTGTACATATGCCTGGGATTCCTCCGGCCCAAGAGCAAAACCTTGCACTTTGCTGTGTTGAACCTCATTAGATTTAACTGGGTCCATCTTTCAAGTCTGTTAAGGTCCCTCCGAATGTCATCCCTTCCTTCCACTGTGACAAAGGTTAGGGCAGGAGAACAAGACATCAAAACTTGTATCAACGCTCCTCTGTTTCCAACAGTCCAGTTACTTCTCTCGATGTTATAGATATTTCTCAGAAACATAGTGTTTTCACATAGCACTTTATCTAGAACAAATATAACTAGTCTTGCAGAATAATTCACAAGGTAAAGATTTCGCATGTGAGATCAGCTAGCATTCCTCCAATTCTTCTACCAATTGCACAGTTGCCATTACCTCAGTGGTATTAAGTGGCATGAGGTTATTCTATTTGCTTTTTCTTGTGAGGAATCCACCTGAAAAAGATGGAAATAAAATCACATGATATCACCAATTTGGTGGGTAAATCTTAATTTTACATTACGTCATCACTTATGTAATATTTAAGGTGAAATGAAATTAAAAATTACACACAGCTACTATGGTGAATATATTTTTAAGCATTAATAATGAAAATGGAAGATAAGCAGAGTTCTCAAACAGAATTTTTTCCTTGCTTTTCCAAAAGTGCTGTGAGGTGGGACCATCACATCTGGACTTGTCATGTCTGTTTCATACGGAGTACTTTTGTCATAAATGTCCTTTAATTCTATTACTGCATGGATCCATTGGTCCCTAGCTATCCAAAAGTTACAGAAAGCTTATGGTGCAGTGGCTTGTCCTTAATAGAAACAGAAATTAATAATGTGATTGGTTGATTCATGAAGAGCATCTCTAATGGCATGAAAAATACTAGCTCATAATGAATTTCTTTGCAAGTTATTATTTGGCAGCATTTATCTTAGAGGTGTACACACTGTCTTCTGTCTCTTGGTTAAGAAGAATGAGTCATTTGAGGTTTTACTGCTCACATTTTTATCCTCTTCTTACATTGGCAAATGAAAAATGGGCATGTTTATTGTACTAAAGGTCAAGATCCATTTTAACCCATGCCTACCTTTTTTTAAGGTGTGCCCACTGAGCCATACTGTCAGCTATGGTGTCTGTATGTCAAATGAAACTGTACTTTAAGACTGTTTTTGTTAAAAACACCTTGCAGCATCAACCAACTATAAACTGTACTTCTCTGTCACCACTAAAGAGGAACAATGCAGACCTGACCTGAAGTGCTTATGGTGAATAATGGGCTTCATTCCAGGCACATGGAGATGAGAATGTCTCATCTTAAAATAATTATTGTTTTCTAACGGTTTCCCTAAAGTTTATGAGAATTTTCATTAATCGTTCGTGAAGAAATTTACATATACTTGGACAGGCCCAAAAAATTATTGACTGGGATGAATTGCTAAAGACTTCCACATATGGCAATATTTACAGACTAATTATTTTAATGTCAATATTGATTTTTTTTTTCCTTTTTGTTAACATTAAGGAAGTGACGATCTGCCTGAGTGAAGGAAGGCCCTACAGAGCAATCTGGGCAAGCTGGGTAGCTGGGATGAAGTTCAAGACCGAGTGCTGGGTCCTGCACTTTGGACACAACAACCCCACGCAGTGCTACAGGCTTGGGGCAGAGTGGCTGGAGGACTGTGTAGAAGAAACAGACCTGGGGATAGTGATTGACACTCAGCTGAACGTGAGCCAACAGTGTGCCCAGCTGGCCAAGAAGGCCAATGGCATCCTATCTTGTATCAGAAATAGCATTGCCAGCAGGAACAGGGAAGTGATCATCCCTCTGTACTCACCACTGGTGGGGACACACGTCGAGTATTTTGTCCAGTTTTGGGCCCCTCACTACAAGAAAGACCTTGAGGCCATGGAACATGTCCAGAGAAGGGCAATGAAGCTGTGGAGGGTCTGGAGCACAAGTCTAATGAGGAGTGGCTGAGGGAGCTGGGATTGTTCAGTACGGAGGAGGCTCATGAGTGACATTATCACTCTCTACAAATACTTGAAAGGAGGTTGTGGTGAGACGGGGGTCAGCCTCTTCTCCCATGTAACAAGAGATAGGACTGGAGGGAATGGCCTCAAGTTGTGCCAGGGGAGATTCGGATTGGATGTTAGGAAATGCTTCTCTGAGAGAGTGGGCAGGTGCTGGAATGGACTGCCCAAGGAGATAGTGGAGTCACCATCCCTGGAGAGGTTCAAGAAACATTATATATTGTACTGAGGGACATGGTTTGGTGGGAAATACTGGTGATAGGTGGATGATTGGACTGGATGTTCTTAAAGGTCTTTTCCAACCTTGGTCATTCTATGATTCTGTTACTACTGAATGAAGAATGTTTCTAATTAGCAAACCTGCAAATACATCCTGAGACACTGCATAGGCAAAAAAAAATTAGAGCATAGTCCTTCAGCAAAGGGGCATCTACATGTGTCGGCCAAAAATTTATGTTTTCTGTAGTCCATTTGCAATTATACCTAAAAAGGTGCTCACTGAGCACACAAACATAGGATCACTACACAATATGCAACTCTCTCTAACTGCTGTTCATCCTGAATGGCCATGGGAAAGGAATGAGGAAAACTAAGGCTGCACTTGGGTCCATTTCACTGAGTTCTGTCAAACACATGAACAGTTAGGGGAAAAGCAGAGAAGGAGGAAAAAAGGTGTGGGTGAATAAATAAGTATAATGAAGGAAACTTTGCCTTCAAAAATGTTGTGCCCACTTAAATCCAAGTTAGTTTATTGTGCTCAAAGAAAGAACAGCATATAGACATAAACAATATTTCTACTTAAGTCTGGGTTCAAATCAAAGTATCAACACTCACAGATGGTATGTAGAAACTACTTTAGAATGCCTAAAAGCCAACTGCTCCTCCACCTCAGATCAAATGACGTTATGTGCTCACATCAATTCTGCCAAGGTGTGCCACACTGGAGTCCCACAGTTAGATTAGTGAAATAATGAAGACATTTAAAATCAGCTGAAGGTCCCGATTACATTGGAATATAAAAGTTTTCAGCCATGAGTCTGAGCTTCTTTCACAGCTCTTTCATGGCAACTATAGGAACTGAATCATGAAGCATTCAGGGGAGAGCAGAGTCCCAAAAAAGCCTGTGATTCACTCAACAGTGCTCTGTTGTTTTAGGGGTGTAGATAGGATAACCAGCACTCATGACAGTGAGCAAATCTGACTTGTCAACCTGATATTTTTCCAATGCTGAACTAGAAGCCTGCAAGAAATCTTACTCATGTTTGCAGTGCTCGCGGGCTTACTATGATAGACACTGCTGGAGCTCTGCATCTTCGGTCAACAGAATTAAATGAAGCATACAATGTATTTATAGTTGTCTGAATTCTCATGTTCTTTGGATCAGCGCCCACAGGAACCTGAAGGACTTTCTGCACTCTCTTCAAGAGGGTTTTTTTTTTTTTTCTTAAGGATCTGAATAACACAAGCATCAAAACAACCTCCACGCCTATGCTCCAGTGGCTGTGTTTGACACAGTCATGTCTTCATGAGTGAAAAAATACAGCATATGAGGTTGTTGCTATAAAGTGCATCTAGTTGTCAGATTTTAAAGAAATGAAGAAAAATCACATGAAGGAAAAAAGGCCTATTCTTGCTTTAATGCTTTACAAATATCTCACCACTATATCACTACTATAATGCTTTCTGGTACTACAGTACTGGCAATGCAGTGCAAATTAAGAGAAATGCATGCAGAAACGGTCTGATGAAGCCAGCCTGAAGCTTTAGAAGGACTCCAAAGAAACCCCTAAAAAAATAAAATGATAACAGATATGTGAGAGGAACACACCTCCCTAGTCAAATCATCTTCCTTCAGGAGCAATGACTGTAGGATGACTTATACACGTTAACCATTTCAGCTGGCTTTCTGAATTTCTTCTTCAGGCAGGCTGAGTGACAGAAAATCCAAATATCACCCCTTTGTATTGGAAAGGAATATAGGAAGGAGCAACAACCAGATCTCTTTCCTCTGCTCCTGGAACAAATCTGGTATGATCTTGATAATGCTCATTTCTAGGTATCGCAGTGGAAGAAAGTTATTTATATTCATATATTTACTTACATACACACACATATATACATGTGCACACAACCCAGAATAGGCACATTAAGAAGGGATCCAAGTCTTCACAGCTGGGGTGAGTGGATCCTTAGGAATCAGCATCAAGGATCACTGATGAACCAGCATAACAGAGTATGTAGAGATTTGTGCTTAAATATTCATCTTAGAACTAGTAAAACAGAATGGAGAAGAGAAAGAGAGAAAGCTGTTCTGCAGAAAAGCAGATTTCACAGAATCACAGAATCGTAGGGCTTGGAAGGGACCTCCAGAGATCATTGAGTCCAACCCCCCTGCCAAAGCAGGTTCCCTACAGCAGGTCGCACAGGTAGGCGTCCAGGCGGGTCTTGAATATCTCCAGAGAAGGAGACTCCACAACCCCCCTGGGCAGCCTGTTCCAGTGCTCCGTCACCCTCACCATAAAGAAGTTCTTGCGCACATTCATCCAGAACTTCCTATGCTCCAGTTTCTGGCCGCTTCCCCTTGTCCTGTCTCCACACACTGCTGAAAAGAGTCTGGCCTCGCCACTTTGCCCTCCACACCTTAGATATTTATAGACCTGGATCAGATTTCAGCCTACCTGCTTTTTGTACTTCTGTCTGTAACAGAGCTGGTGCTTTTTCATGGCACTGAAACTGTCATTGAATTGATTGCTTCAGTTGCCAGGGAAACCAAAAGGATGAAGCTAATAGATACTACTTTGCTTACTACTTAGATACTACTGAAAAGTTTGGCAAATAAAATTGTTTGAAACAAAAAGCATGTTGCCACAAGTTAGTTAACAGCTACACCAAGTCTTAGAAAAAATAATTAGATAAGATTTCACTCTTCTTCCATCTAGTTTTGTGCACTCCAACTTGTTTGGCTATCAGTATCACTATGTACTGTTTTTTCTTTTTCTTTTTTTCCAGACATACAAGTTAAATTACACAAGAGTCTTTTTAATATTATGCCACGGATATGGGCATTTTAAAAGCATCACAGATGATGAAAAATGAGATTTGAGTTTGAGAATGCTCTTTAAAATTTAGAATTTTTTAAAGTCAAACACATTTAAGGTGCTTCTATCTTTGCTTCCAGAAACTGTAAGTAACTGTAAGATTTTCATAACAGCCTCATAAACCAAATTGACATGTTAGAAATCATTATTAATGTTTTCAGGAACCTATGCTTGTACAGAAAACATGTGTTGCTGGGAGAATCATAAACATGCCTGGTAATCACAAAAGATCACATTAAAGCTGTTCAGGGCATTCTTTATGCAAATCTGAAATTACTTGTAAGCTTCTGCAGCATGCAACTTTTTTATAACAGAATCCTTCTTAGGCGTTGTGTTGGATTACTTCATTTAAACAAAAAACAAAACAAAACAAAACAAAACAACTATTTCATAAAATACTGGAAAGTCTAAAGGAATTGTAAACTTTTTCCTTTTCCACCAGTTCTATGTTCACAGCATGGCTCATATGTATCAAAAGCAACCACACAAGGATCAGGCTCTAGGCACATTTACTTACAGAAGGCTTGAGGAGTTATTTCTGCACTGTAGCCACAGATGACCTGTGCTCAGACTCCTTGTTGCCATAGAAATCTCATGCCAGCACCCACGACGCTGCCTCACATCCCCTTGTAGCCCCTTGCCTGCTCCAGTACCTGTGGGCCCACAGTCCCTCAACCTGGGCAGGTCCCTATCACTGACAGGACTGGAACATACTTAACCCTGCCACATGGTTACAGGATGGCCCAAGGAATGAGTTTTTTCGCTTGCTTGACTAAAAATCATCTGCCACTTGGCATTCTTATTTGCCCAGAGATTTCTAAGGTCATATCTGGTTGCATAATTAGTATTATGTAACAGTAATTATAGACACTACAGCTTTTCTGTTAGGTAGGGGTTAGTGACATATGGAAAGGTCTGTGTCAATTAACAAGAACTTGTTCCCACTGGAAGGAAAGACTAGCACAATACCTTATGGCTGCTTGTTCTCATGGGAGAGACATTTGTAGAGGTCATTCAGAGACACAGCTTAAAGGTTCATCCAAAACAGAAAAGTAAAACTACAAGAACAACAAAAAATGGAAAGGGGGAAGTACGCACACCACTTGAGAGCACAACACAAAATCACAGGATGACTGAGGTTGGAAGGGACCTCTTGGTCCATCTAATCCAGCTCCTGGGACACCCAGAGCAGTTCCCACATCCCTGTGCTCATCCAGCCCACACATCAGCAGCTTTTCTGCATGGATCTTATGGAGGATAATATTAAAGGGCTTAGTGAAACCCAGGTAGATAACACACATTGTGCTTCCTCATCAATAAAATAGGAGGGATTGTTTCCAGTTTCCCATTTTCCTGGTATTCGGAAGCTTGGTGAGCTGCTTTAACCTTGACTGGTGTCTGGAGCCTACAGAGCTTAAGCATGCCCACCAGGGCACCAGCAAAAATCCCACTACTCAGGATCAAGTAGTGCAGAGCAGCTTTGTATTTTCTAGCAGGAGGGCTGCTTTATGCAACACTGTTGCAAGTTGCCTAATTACTTCCTATATATTATCCCAATAAGAAGCATCAGGAGGAATTGAAATTATTTTAATTTACGTCTACAGCTACAAATCTTCACATAAGAGTGTCATGGTTTTATGTTTTTTGTTATCGGGACTCCACATCATAACACCATGTAGTGTGCACTGGGTGTTAAAGAGTTAATGCTCCAGTCCCATGGATAGTTCCGGGTACCTGGTTCTCAGAAGAGAAAATCTACATACTACATACCCCAGAGGGTATGCATTATTCTGTTACCATTTTTTGTTCAGAAGGAAAGATAAAACACTTCAAAGATCACGAGACATCCCTTTATTCTCTTCTGCTTGGCCTGGCTAGACGTCTAGTCACAGCATCAGAGCAAGGCCTTCCACTTTTGGGCATTCTCATTTTATTTGATTTATTAACTTCAGTTCTAATTATATTGTATTATAGTGTGTTATTTAGCATTCCGATACCTTTTCTAAGTAAATTAGTTTGTTTCTCCTCTGATCGTTGCTGCTCTCCATCCTTTTTCCCTTCTTCCCTTTCTCGGGTCATGGGCCCATGGGTCCTTCTGCCCCACTCTTCACGGAAGCAGGCTGAACCAGTCTGTAAACCATTGACAAAGAGAATGATTATTTTGCCAATTGCAGACACGCTTCTATTTGATGGGCTACTCCAGAACCACATTTCTGTTTATGCATGGAAAATGTTGCTCTTTCCTAATATGGCAAATAGGAACAAGGGGTTTGGCAAACTTGGAGAAATATAGGACAAGATTCTGTTATACCATCCAAGAAGATACAAGAAACTAAAATCACATGGAGCAGTTCCACTGGCACTGCCTGGTTGCAAACCTTGACACTTGATTATATATTTAGAAGCAAAGAAAATGAATAAGTCTTATGATTATTCTGCATACAAACACAATTCAATTTGCAAAAAGATCTCATTTTAACCCCAGCCTGTGAGCATTAACATTGCAGCCTATCAGGATATACTGTTTAGCATCAGTGTTTATGTGAAAGAAAAACAAACAAACCAACTCTGACATTTTGAAGTTGGCTCTCAGAAAAATAACACTCCAAGTAACCTACCTTTCCATGACTTCCCATTGCCGCTGCTCACATTTCAGTTTCCTCTTTGGCCTCAGGAAAGAAAGCTAAAAATCAGTGTACCTGACAATTTTACAACTTGTGAAATCTAAATAGCTCTCTTCATTGTCAAGACTGAAGAATTTTTTTAATTGTTATTAGTCCCAGCATCAAAAATCAGCCCACTCCAATTAAGGCTTCAACAAGAAGTAATGTCTCTCTTTGGGAAACACACTGACATTTAAAATTAAGAAGCATTTCTACTAACAATCCTATAAATCTTCTTAGTTAACTACATTTTCCACTTTTTACGAGTCTTCAGTTCAATTTGACAGTTCTGATCTGCTGGGAGTGCAGAGAAGAACAAGATCTCTTTGGAAACTGCTTTCCACAAGAAATGGGCATAGGGGGAAACAGACTTCCCCACTAAGCGTATTTTTTGATGTTTGATGAATTTGAGCCAAACAGCACCTCAAAAGACTAAGAAACCTGTTTGTGCCACACATCCCTTGATCCTACATCTCTTAGGCATTCCATGTACATCTCTTAGTATTCCATGAAGCCAGGGAAGCTACCTATATTGAGTGCAGCATAGAGCTACACCAACAAGACTGACACTGGTCAAGACTCACAGGAGGAAGATAATCAAGAGCTCTAAGGGTAACATTTGGCACCAAGCTAAGCATATTCCCTGTCATATTCTGAGCTTGGAACTTTAACAGACATTTTGTTCCTTGATACATCCTCAGTGAGGGGCTGAAGAGCCCACCTAGTTTCATGATTGTAAGGACATGAGGTCTTTAGCTAAACAGTAGTTTCCATTATATACTTCTCTCTCTCTCTCTACAAATAAGCTGTGTTTTCAGCATTGCTAGAAACGGTGTTAAATGACCATCTCACAGGAGTACATCATGCACACTTCCCGCATGAATTATTCCTTTTAAAACCACAGCTGTCAAGTGACACAGCAAGGCCCAGTAACTCTATCCCTGCCAGACCCTGTATATCCACCACCCAACCATATGAGGTGTGTGTTCCATGCTGTGTCTAGCAAAGAGCTAATATTCTTCCAGTACCAAAGTTCAAGCGGTCAACTAATGCTCAAGAAACTCATGCATGAAACTTAGTCACTATCAAATGACCTTGGAGGGACCGTTGTCATGGTGAAACCAAGAGGACAGCATAGTATATAATGAGAGCACATAATATTGAGAAAGAAAGTAACAATGTAAATTGGCTACAATAAATAATGATGTATTAGAAATCTGCTTTGAAAATAAATCCTTTAGTATTTGTATTTTATTTTCCAAGCTAAGATAACACATCCTAAGAGGCAGGAGTTATTAACATAGGTACAGTTGAGGCTGACACGACAGTGTGCTGTGGGAACTCAGAAATGTTAGCACCTCTCCTGGCCTGCAACACAGAAAGCACTAGTTTGTGGAACTCAAGTGCAATCATACAGGTACAAGCAAAACATTTTACTAAGGCATCTTACAAAGAAGATATTAATGTGCACCCTCAGCAAGTTTGCCGGTGGGTAGTAAAGCTCACTAGGCTCAGTGGTGCTGATGACACAGTAGAGGGAAAGGATATCATCTAGAGGAACCTGGACAGGTTTGAAGAGTGAGTCTATGAGAATTTAATGGAGTTCAACAAGACTGAGTACAAGGTATTGCGCTTGGGTTAGGGCAATCCCAGATATTTATACAAACTACAGGAAGAACTCCTTGAGAGCAGCCCAGTGGAGAAGGACCTGGGGGTCCTGGTGGACAAAAAGCTGGACATGAGCCAGCAGTGTGTACTTGCAGCCCGGAAGGCCAGCTATGTTTTGGGCTGCATCAGACGAAGTGTGGCCAGCAGGAAGAGGGAGGGAATTGTCCCCTTCTGCTTTGCCCTTGTGAAGCCCCCATCTTGGAGTACAGTGTCCAGGTCTTGGGCCCCCAGCACAAGAAAGATGAGGAGCTGTTGGAGCAGGTTGAGAGGAGTGCCACTAAGACGGTCAGAGGGCTGGAGCACCTCTCCTACAAAGACAGGCTGAGGGAACTGGGCTTGTTTAGCTTGGAGAAGGCTCCAGGGAAATGCCACTGCAGTCTTACGAACAGGAGAAGGGCCAAATTTTTTCACAGTCCTATAGTGACAGGAGACCCGGGAATGGCTGGGAATAAATTCTTTGCCTCAGAGGCATTCAAGACAAGTTTGGATAGGGTCCTGGGCAGCCATACCTAGTGGGTGGCAACCCTGTCCATAGCAGTGGAGCTGGAACTAGATGATCTTTAAGGTCTGTTCCAACCCTAGCCATTCTATAATTCTATGATTTAACAGGAAAGCAAAATGATTTTCCCAAAAATATTGTCCTGGGTGGAAATGAAGTAGGGTGTGAACAAAAGAAAAATTAAAAAAAAAAAAAAAAAATGGAGTCTCCCAGCAAGAACACATCTCTCTGCCTTCTGTAAATGTAACATGAACCTAGGTCTCTGAAGCATTGTCTTTGCAAGCTGGATAGTATTTACTGTCACAATTAATATCCTAGCTGACAGCTGACTAAGAAGTGAAAAGACCCCTTCGCAACAAGCTCAGGAGTCCATAAGAAAGAAAATGAGCACTTCTGCAAACTTCTACCACACTTGATGGATTTGGGATGTCTTAAACCTGTCTCTGTACATCGGGATTGCACTGAGGATCATCTGGAAAATCCTGGACACAAAGAACAGTAGATATCCATATTAAGATCTCCCAGAAAAATCTCCATCCAGTAACAGTAATTCACCACTAGCTAAGTGGCTTTGTGTTTATAAAGCTTCTAACACTAAATTAGGTCTGCTTATTACCGTGTATAATTGTTGATCTTAATGCAATTTCTTCTACTGATCATGCTGTAGCAACTACTTTTGCTGCTGTGCAAAAAAGATACAGCGATAGAAACCTTTCCACATATGAACCTAGAGTGTTTACCTCATTAGCTGGAAACACTGTTATGCTCTAATTATTCCAGGAGAGGCAGAAGAAAACAACACATGGCACCACTTCTACACAATCAGTAAAAAAAGAGAGAGTCCATTTTCTTCTACTTTCAGTACTGAATTCTCTACACATTTACCATTCTTTCCAGAGACAGAGACATCAGATTTATAAGTATAATTCACTCTGACATTGAATGTGATGAAAATTTAGAGTCAGAACACATAAGCATTTAATTGCTGGTTAAAGCAACTATCGTCATTAGATCCAAACTAGAAAAAGAGGAATAAAAAAATAATACAGCTCTCAGTAAACTATTACAGCAATTGTGATATTAATTGTGAGATTAATGCCCCTGATAATAAAGGTCTGGGTTAATCCTACCTCTTGTTATATATTAAGCCTCATTTAAATAAATAAGTGAAGATTTAAAAAAGAAATTTAAAGCAATTGTGGCCTGTGTTAAATTTTGGAAGTGGATTACAAAACTCTACAGTTTTGCTTGGGTTAGGAATTTAAGAATCAGAGATATCTGATGAAATTCTACTCTTTTTGTACCTCATACTTGAAAACAGTTGCTCACAAATTTACATACAGCCAGAAAACAATGACCTTTTTCCACACATTTTTATAACTAATGAGGACAACATCTTGATCTCAATGTTATACAAGAGGTTATAAACATACTTAGTAGGAAAACAAGATGTAATAAAGAGAGCAAAGGTAAGATAAAACACAGCAAAAGAACAGAAACATTTCACTTGAGAAGTTCTTCTGAAGATAATCTTGACAGTAGCTGCACCACCTTATACCAGCAAGTATAAATCTTGTTACAGTGATATATCACAGCTCTAAAGGCAAACTGTTCACTTTTTTCAATTTCCCTCAGATTGAAATGTAGCAAAACAGGACTTCCTTCCCCAAAGGTAGACAGAAGTATATCTGTATTTCTAAGAGAAGAAAGGAAGCACTAAATTTTTATTTTTGTTATTTCTTGCAAAAGAAAAGAAAACAACTGTCCAGAAAAGAAAAGGAAACATGAATAACATTGTGGGTAATGCTCTCCATTGGTTCATTAAAATTTCACTGTAAGAGGAACAAGATTTTTTCTCCCCAGATCTTTTTCTCAAAATAAACTAAAGTAAAGGCATAGAAAGAATAGTAGTACTGACTCAATTGACTTAATCAGGAAAGAACTACACTTGTCCATAGAATGGTAGAATAGATTGGGTTGGAAGGGATGTCAAAGATCACACACTTCCAAGCTCCCTGCCTTGGGCGGGGTTGCCAAACACTAGATCAGACTGCCCAGAAACCCATCAAGCCTGGCCTTAAATGTCTCCAGGAATTGGGCATTCAGAGCTTCTCTGGGCAGTTTGTTCCAGTACTTCCATCACTCTCTGCGTGAAGAATTTACTCCTAACATCTAACCTAAACATCCCCTCTTTCAGTTAAATCAATTTGTCTTGTTACATCACTATCTACCTGCATAAAAGTTGGTCACCCTCCTGCTTTTAAGCTTCTTTCAAGTATTGGAAGATGATAATGGGGTCTTCATAGAGCCTACTCTTCTCCAAGCTAAACAAGCCCAACTCCCTCAACCTTTCATCATAGGAGAGGTGCTCCAGCCCTCTGATCATCTTCTTGATCCTCCTCTGGACTAGCTCCAACAGCTCCACATCCTTCTTGTGGGGACCCCAGACATGGACACAGTACTCCAGGTGGGACCTCATGAGGGTTGAGTAGAAAAGGACAATTACCTCCTATGCCCTGCTGGCCACCCCCCTCTTTTGATGTAGTCCAGGATACTGGACTTCTGCACTGCAAACACACTGCTGGCTCATGTCCAGCTTTTCGTCCACCAGGACCCCCAAGTCTTTCTCCACAGGGCTGCTCTCAAGTTCTCCTCCCATTCTACATAAATATCCGGGATTGCCCTAACCCAGATGCAACATCTTGGTCTTGACCTTATTGAACCTCATTAGGTTGTCATGTGCCCACTTTCCAAGCCTGTCCAGGTCCCTCTGGGTGGCATCCCTTCTTTCTACTATATTGACTGCACCACTCAGCTTAGTGTCATTGGCAACCTTACTGAAGGTTCACTCAATCCCACACTGTAAATCGTCGATAAAGATGTGGGAAGAGCACTGGTCCCAAGGCAGACCCCTGGGGGCACTGCTCATGACCAGCCTCCACGTGGATGTAAAGCCATTGACAACAACCCTCTGGCTACAGCCATCCTGACAATTCTTTATCTGCTGAACAGTTCAAACTTCAAATCCCTATCTCTCCAGTTTAGAGATAAGGATACAGTGCAGGAGCCTGTCAAAGACCTTGCACAAGTCTAGGTGACATCGGTTACACCTTCCTTGGTCCACTGATACTGTCACTCTGTCATAGAAGGGCACCAGATTGGTCAGGCATGATCTGTTCTTGGTGAAGCCATGCTGACTGTCCCGGATCACCTTCTCATCTTCAATGTGCATTAGCATCTCTGAAAAGTCCACACTAAAAATTTCCTGTCATCAGAAACTTAAATACAAATGACAGTGTGTTAAAAATACCTCCTATCAAGATTTAAGAGGAAAAATAAAATCCAAACAAATAAACAGCAACAAACCACACTGTAAGTTGCTAGACTGAAGGGTGTGGATGTTTTGAGAAATCTCAAGGTTAAAACCTTAAATTTTCAGATTAAAACAAAATTGCCTGAAGCAGAAGTGTTGTATCATTATTAAAGCTTCTGAAACCTATTCAACATTGCCTTGGGACTTGTTTATTAAGTTACACAAATGCAAGATGGATGTAAAACATAAAATGATATCACATCTTGGATTTTCATGGATTTTCATATAACACAGAGGTACCACAAGGAATTGGGTAGGACATAAATGAAACAACAAGCAGATCTGGGATTCCCCTCCATAGACAAAATGAAGCTTAATTTGGAGAGGAGAGCTTGCTTAAGATTTAGTTTAAGGAAGGAGAATACTGAATAAATGTATAGAATCTTTTTTCTGTATATACATTCCTTATCTTAAGTTTCAAAAAGCCCTGCAATTTGTCCTCTAACTTTAATATTTCTGTGCTTCCCTTTCCAGGAAGGGAGTGGATAATAATCTAGGGAAGTATTTCTGACACATTCAGAAAGAGCTTCAAAAACTCTGAATCATATGAGATTACATTTTAGATGATTAAGAATCATTTTTTCCTAAACGCTTGTATCAAGCCACTCATTGAAAGACATGAGACAAAGGCTCAGGCAGGCACAACAGACATGCCCCACTTTGCTCACAAAGCGAAATTTATAGGCGGCACAGGAGGAAGACAAAAGTCACGATGACATTTAGATTTTTCCACAGTGAAAAGAAGGAAGGTGGCTGAAGAATGAAAATGCATGAGAACCAAGGAGTGCCACCCGCCACCTCTCTCTCCCACATACATACTTTTCTAAATCCCCCAGCAGATATTCAGTGCATCTTTCCTCTTAGCTTTTATTCACACACGCCTCCTACTCTGGAAGGTGCTTCCAGTGCTCTCTGAACAGCTTGTGCTCTTCACAGGAACTCAACTCAAAGCAAAGACACTCAAGAAAGAAACACTGACAGTAGTTTTGGCATGTTATGGACAGAGCAGTCAGCTTTTGAGTCAGGAAATTACAAAGGCTGTAGTGGAAAAGAGGAAGAACTGAAGGCTGAATGAAAGATACAAGATGCTGGTGAGAAGAACATGGACACTTTGCAATGAGAACTAGGGACTATGAGATTTCATGCTTGAAAACAAGCCCAAAAGAAATCCTAGTCCATGGGCTGCATCTTCTTACAGTACCCAACCAGTAGAGGATTACCTGAATGAGGGAATCACCAAGTCTATTACCATAAGGTTTTTGTACCCCAAAAACTAGCAGAGCTACATGGGATCTAAGTTACATTACAGAGTCAGTGCTGCACAGCAGCACCAAGATCAAAAGAGCACCAAAACAACTTACACTACTCTTTGATATTCTTATTTAAGGGTATTGACTTACCAACACTTAGAAATATCTAAAGTGCATAAGACAAGCAGATGGGGTTGGACTCTTTTCAGTGACAGGACGATGCAATGGGCAAAAACTGGAATACAGGAATTTGTCTGAACATTGTGATTTTTTTTTTTTTTTTTTTTCGCTTTGAAGGTGGCAGAGCACTGGGACAGGCTGCCCAGACAGAATCCAGAGTCTCGTTCTCTGGAGATATTCAGAAGCTGCCTGGACATTTTCCTGTGTAACCTGCTCTAAGGAACCTGCTTTAGCAGGAAGTTGGACTAGTTGATCTCTAGTGTCCAGCCCCTGTGATTCGGTGAGTCTGTGACCTCATCTTAGCAAAGACAGACGCTCACACTGGTAAAGCTGCTTGGCTATTTTAGTAATTTGAAGATTATCAACTCCATGCTGCACATATTCTGTATAGTGTGTAAAACGTTATAGAATAACGTTTATTTTACTATAACACTGAGCTTAACAGTCACAGCTCCTAAATTAGTAATATGAAACCCATAAATTTGCTCTTGGAGTGGAAGCCTTATCATTTCCTACAATTCTCCATAGCTGTGGCATATACATTCAATATTTATGTATCATGCAAAGCCGTTGCAGCTTCACAGCTCTTTCACAGTTAAAAGGCCATCCTGACCCCTAACACAATTACCTCTGTGTCTCCTTTTCTGCCTCCTGTCTTTTTTCCATGATTGTTTTCCGTTTGATATGAATTTCCTTCCATCAGTGCCCATGGTAACATCCATAGAAATAGCAGCAGGCTAGACAGTAGCCATGAACAGCTCCCTAACCAGGGAAATCTGCAAACATTTATCACAAATATAATGAGAAATGCCACAGAAGCAAAACACATAACACCACTTCTTATTCTTTTGCACATTCTTGGTAGCCAGAGCAATCTGTGCATATGGTATACCTCTTTTCTGGCCTTTTCACATTTATAAGTGTATGGATGCACCATTTTGGCATGGTCACAGCCTCTAGAACTGTAAATTCAACTAAACAGCTTCATGTTAGTCATCAAATAATACTTGAGTCACTATGCAGTTAAAAGATGCAGCTGTGATAAAGACGTACAACACACTGTCTGCATCACTCTGAAAGAAATACCAAAACTGTTTCAAATTGGAAATTTTTGAAGACACACACTAAATATTTTAAAATCTAAGCAACTCAGGGGGATGACTTTTGAGTCTGGTAAAGAGCAATTTTTTTGAGTACGCACACATTTCTCATCTGATTTTTAAAATAACTTCTGTTGTGAGATTGCAATGAGAGTGGCACAATCAAATCACAAAAGATGAGCGATAACATCCTGGAATCCTGGAATGACTTCTCCTAAGATAAGCACTGATTGCTTCCCAAAGCTTCTGTTTACTGAGAATGTCAAATGATAAAGTTTGCAGTCATGAATCAGAATGAGTAGCAGACCTACGCTTATTTGGAAAGCAAACTACATTTAGAACAAAAGATGTACAGCATACATGCGCATGCTTCCTCACAGGGACAGAACTCCTCTCAGCATACAGCAGAGAAGGGACCCATCTAGATCTGTGTGGGAATCAAGTCCACATCTATATGCACTTTAGATAAAGTGAAAGAAACTCTGTACTTGTGACATTCAACTATTCATTTTTAATCCCCTTCAATCAATTTAAGATTGATTATGATCCAAAACACAAAAATTCACATTCCTTATTTAACAGCTTTGTTCAGATCCTCAGTCACTGTTTAACAGCACTTGCCCTTAGATTATACTTTTATCTAAGTGCATTCTACTATTTCTCAGAATGTTCAAGTCACCTGCGCAAATGCTTCTCCATTTCAAATTACTGTCAATTTCCAGGCTAAGAGATTGTTGGTGTACCAAACCCTTTACAAAAAATTTTCTGTTATAGAGACTATTTAGTGATAGCATTTTAGTAGTTCTGTATACAGGATTGCTTACCAAAATGGGGATTATCATAATTGATAATATCATTAATAGTTGCAATGTTTTTTCCCAGCAAAATTGATATTTTCTGTGTAACCCAAGGAATTAATTTAAACTGATGCTACTATATCAGTGTAACACTCACACAAGTGCAAACACACCTAAGCCTATACCTTTCCATCATCAGAGCATTCTCACACAGGGTTGTACAGATTTACCCACATCTATAAAATTAAATCCATAGGGCAAACAGCAGTACTTCTTTCAGAGGGGATTTGATCCTTTACCTCCAACATTCCACTTTGAACCCCGTGGGCTGACTCTTTTCCTTCTCTCATGTCCAGTTAAGAGGATTATCACTCCAGTCAGCCCAGGCTGGGATAGCACTAGCAGCTTCCAAGTTGCACTTACCCAAGTCAGTCTCTTGAAGCTTCCTCAGAAGGACAAAGAGAAAGGTTAAGGCAGAACTGACTGAGCACACAAAGCTGAGAAATGCAGTATATAAAGAGGTGTTGTGAGAGGCAACAGTGCCCAGCTCAGCTTGTAGCAGGAATCAAGAGACTTTCAATCACACAGAAATGAGGTTACAACTACTTAACCTGTCCATAAGGTCTTGTTTCTGTCTGGAACAGAAACTCATTCTCTCATTATGTTTTTGATAGCATGTATAGCTTCCAATTTCAGCATGAAAAATTCGAACACATCACACCTCAGAAAGGTGATCTGCTCCCTTGTGGGCCAATGAGCAAGAAGAAATTAACATGAAAGTGAACTGACACAAAGGACTGCAACGGCAGAGAGGTAAAATAGCTTAACTTGTATTCTTACTTCTTCAAAGATCCAGTCACCTTTTATACTTCCATCAAGTCATAGGACTATCACGTTTGGTAGGCAGTGTTATTCCTGGGTATTTCTTCTCTGAGTCACTGCTGATTGACTTCAACTCACCAAGGAAGACTACATACTTCTACTTCATTCACTACTATAAGAAGCGTGGGATGAAAGCAAGCAGAGCATGAGCTCCTAACCATGCCGCCCCCTTAACTTCAAGTTTAATGTAAGATACACTGGTTTCTCCTAAAAGCCTGCACTACCACAACCAGTGCCCCTTAGCAGGGGTTCTCCAAGCATTACCCATGGGCTGCCAGTGGTCTGTGAAGCCTTTGAGTGTGGAATCTGTGTTGAGATTTGGAGAGAAAAGAGCTGTGCTGTGTTTCACTTTAACATTATGAACAACTTCAAATCCAGATGATCACAGGCCCTGCTTCAGGGTTCTTCTGGTTATAGAGGGAGTGAAGGCAGCAACAGGGCTCTCAAGGAAACAGAGCTGCCAAACAGTCAGAAATATGGGGCACTCCAGACATCCATGGCAAAAACTCCCTTCTCACTACCCTTCAAAGTAGCCACATCCCTCATAGAAAGACAGGCCCTCTTCTGGAGTGACAGGAGAGGTAACATCTTTCTTAAATAGGAACAAAAGCCTGACAGCCAGGAACAGGGAGGTATGGGGAGTACATCACCCAAATTAAAAGTCTTACTCGTGGTCCCAGAAAACTGCCTTTCATGATCAACCAAGCAGATTTAAAAATAATAAGAAGATTTAAATCAGATATACGAATTTCATTACTGACAGCCCAATGGACATCAATTCTGAGCTACTGGCAAAGCAGATTCTTCATTTTAGAAATGTCTTGAGAATAATTTTTAGCTCATACCTTTTTGGTACTTAGATTGCATTTATATTATTGAAATAAGACATATCAAATATTTTATACGGTATCTTTATTATATTGTCATTGTTCACATTAATCCATGCAATAAAAAGGATAGACAAAAAAATGTTTGAGATGTTTCATAACTATAGCATGGCCTTTTACTCCATTTATCAAAATCAGCCTGCACCTTCTCTTAGCAGATACAATGACTAAATAAAGTAATAATCCCAAAAATAGTTGTAGAAACAGTAGTATCAAGTGAACTGCAAAAGTGGTCTACCTGTAGTTTCCAGCACTTTACCAATTACTGTCTGCATAATAGAGCTGAACTTCTCCACCAAGCTTGATGTTACTGCAGCAGTTTGCCTGATGTAGCCTAAAGACTCGAAGAACATATTTTTTTAGTATTTAAAAGGGAGTTAATATCAAGTGCAATTCAAAGGATATAATTAAAATCTCACTTCCGTGCTTTTTAAAGAAAGTTATCTCTTAGCATCATGAAGAACAAACCATACCCAAGCAGATGAGAAAGATTTTCGCTAAGCAACAAAGAACATCAAGACTGAAATTAATTCTGTGTTACCATCGCCAAGAACAGAAAGTAGCAATAAAAGGAAACTGAGAATGCTATTGTAGTACTTGAGGGAGAAGGCTTCATTATTGTATTTCTCAAAAATAGCAATAGAATTGAATGTTATCCTAGTGATTTAAATAACCCAAAAATATACATGTATAGAAAAAGCAGTGGTTTCTCTGGGTTTTTCTATAAAGAGCATCCTTAGAATTCTACTGTGGCTATGGAAGATTCATTCTTGATATTCTTTGTCAAAAGCAGTTAAGAACACAATACAAATCTTTAAATAAACAAAGACAAACACAGACATTAAATAGTATGCAAGACCAGATACTCAAAAATGCCACATAAACCAAGTAAATTTCAAGCTATATGCATGTGTAGCCTCCAAGAAGTTACAGCTTTCTCCAAAGGTATAGATTGCATGCATGCATTCCAATTTTACAAATCTGCACACTTAGCACTGAAATCAGGAAGCAGCTATAACATGAATAATTGATTTTCCTTACTTTTTTAACTCATCTTCCAGTGATTGCAGAAGAATTTGCCTCTTCGACTTTTGAAATATGAAATTCCAAGTTAATACCTGTCCTGTTTCTGCCATTGAAAGCACTTTTGACAAGAACAGTCAGGGGTTGAGCCTGACTCATGAACACATAAGGCTGATGAATCACCACCAAAAATAAGGCTACCAGTCTGAGTGACTTTAATGGGGTACACATACACATCTTACAGTGGAGTTGAACAATGCTGTAAATGGCTGGGAATTAGACTGTTCACACTACAGAATAAGAGTACTGCTGCATGACAGAAAAATCCTAAAATCAATCCCAGAATAGTTCAAACTAAGCTGTGTCTACTAGTTCTATTGACTTTGGCCAAATTGGCCCATAAACCATTGACATACTTGCAGCATTTACCATCATTATAATATCCATCATTTGATTTTGGTCTCATATCCCAAAGGCAGTCTAGCTGTAGAACAGCTGTATACCCACAAAGGCAGTGCTTTTCATTTCCTTTGCTGAGGAGAATTAGGTTCACCTTTCTTTCAAAACTTGCCTCTTATAGTTGTCATCACAGCAATCAAGGCAGTATACTGCCAGATTCTGGTGCCAATTTTAAAGTTTAAATGAAGACATCGTTACGTATTTACTTGTGTGGATAAGAATTCCTGTCATTCCACTGTCATTTACTTGACAAATAGAAATCCAATTACTTATTGCAAATGAAGCAGGTGAGATAGCATGGCTTTGGAATGACCATTGGAAAGCAACCCTCTGTCAGTACCTGTCTGTACCTGCTTCCAAATTTCACCTATGTTGTTCCAGATGTCTCAGAGATAAGGACCAAAGTGACACACAACTCCCTCCTTCAAGCAAGCTCAGAGTGCAAAATGTCACAGAGTGGTCTCACCTACTCCTGGAAAGTACAGCACTCTCCAGGATCTGTGAGTACCAAACACCTTACATGCTTTACAGAGAAGTTGTGTACATCTTAATTTCTTGCACTGGAGGAGCTAATAGATATTTAAGTTTCCTTTCTTACATAACAAAAACTTCTCAACTTAACTAGAAGGAGATACATAATGAAAGATGTTGAGACCTTTTTAGGGCAAAAAAAAAAAGATGACCCTGGGAACTACCAACCTGTCAGTCTCACCTCTGTGCCAGGGAAGATCATGGAACAAATCCTCCTGGAAGCTATACTAAGGCACATGGAAGGCAGGGAGGTGATATGGGAGAACCAGCATGGCTTCATCAAGGGCAAATCCTGCTTAACCAACCTGGTGGCCTTCTATGATAGCGTTGATGCATCAATGGACAAGGGAAGAGCCACTGATGTCATCTGTCACAGCCTCAGTAAGACCTTTGACACAGTAGCCCACAATATCCTTTTCTCCAAATTGGAAAGATATGGGTTTGATGAGTGCATGATTTGATGGACGAAGAACTGGCTGCAGGATCAAGTCCAGAGAATAGTGGTCAATGCCTCAGTGTCTGGATGGAGATTGGTGACCAGTGGTGCCTCCCAGGGGTTGGTGCTGGGGCTGATAGTCTTCAATATCTTCATCAGTGACATCAACAGTGGGGTCAAGTACACCCTCAGCAAATCTGCTGACAACACCAAGGTTTGGGATGTACTCAACACACCAAAGGGATGGGATGCCTTCCAGTGGGACCTAGACAGGCTTGAGCAGTGGGCCCAGGTGAACCTCAGGAGGTTCAACAAATCCAAATGCATGGTCTTGCACCTCAGTTGAGGCAACATGCTCTACCAATACAAGCTAGGGGATGAAAGGACTGAGCACAGCCCTGCCAAGAAGGACCTCAGTGTTCTGGTGGATGGCAAACTGGACATGAGCCAGCAATGTGCCCTTGCAGCCCAGAAAGCCAACCATACCCTGGGCTGCACCAAAAGATGCGTGACCAGCAGGTCGAGGGAGGTGATCCTGCCCCTCTGCTGTGTGCTGCTGAGGCCTCACCTGGAGTACTGCATCCAGATGTGGAGTCCTCAGTACCAGAGAGACACAAACCTGTTGGAGTGCGTCCAGAGAAGGGCCACAAAAATGATCCATGGAATGGAACACCTCTCCTGTGAGGAGGATGGGCTGAGAGAGCTGGGGCTTTTCAGCATGGAGAAGATAAGGCTGTGAGGTGACCTGATAGGGGTGGCTTATGAGGTGACACCTGATAGGAATTGAGTTCAACCTCTACCATGTGTGCAAGTATTCGTGGAGAGCAAAAAAAAGACACCTTGTGGTTTTATGATTCTTCACAAGTCCTTTCCCCATAGAAAACATTTTGCAGAACTGGAAAACTATTCTCTGTACTGGAAATACATAATCATTTAATACAGAGTAGCAAGGAGGGTTGACAAACTCTATATAGAACTGCTGAACAAAGTTGCATGCAGATTAAACAAAGCCTATTAATACCTTTAACAAAAGGAAACTCAGTGGCACTCACCGAACTTAAGAAAGCGTGAGAGATGAAGACAACAAACACGGTAGGGAGTTAAGCAAACATAGCTAGCTATTTGCTAACAGACGCAAGGCAGATATTTAAACAGAGTATATGGTACAAGGAGAATACTCATGATGTTGACTGTAGTTCTTAAGGAGGCAAAGAAAAAACAGAAGTAGTAAAGGTCAAAATATTTTAAGTATGAACATGCTTAAGTGTCAGTCTACCCAAGAGAATCAAAAAGCTACTATTAATCCTCATTCTGTCATTAATGTTCTTTAACTTTTGGTTAGCCCTGAAGCGGTCAAGTAGTTGGTCTCGATCTTAGCAGATCCCTTCCAAATGAACTATTCCTTTGGATATTTCCAAAGCCAGCTGTCTTAGTTGAAGCTGGAATGAATTTTTCTTCAGAGTGTCTGGTATGATGCTACGTTTTTGGTTCTAGAAAAATAATGTTGATAACACACAGACATTTACAGATTCAGCTGGGCTGGGTTGTATGCAGGCTGCAGATTGGACATATCTGCCATGCAGAAGGAGTTTTGAAGGGAGCGGGAGTTCTTTTTGCTCTCTTCCACTACTCAGGGGCCTGGGCATCCGACAGGAGGTGATGAGTGATTTCTTGTGCATCACTTCTTATACGTATTCACATATGTGTGTATATGTATACACACATACTATACATATAGTCAAAACTATTATTCTTTTCTTTTTCTCTGTGATAGTTTTATCTCAATCCATGAGTTCTGCTTTTATTTTTTTCCTCCAGTTCTCTCTCCCATCCCACTGGAAATGGGGAAGTGAGCAAACAACTGTGCATTGCTGAGCCACCTGCCAGCTTAAACCACACTGGCCCAGTTTGATCAGCACTGCTTTGTCCTGTCAGATCACTGCAAGAAGCACATGAGAAAACACATTCAGAAGGTATGATTGTGATATAAGAATCAATGCATGCTTGCTTTTATACACTCCCCAGCTTATCTGCAGTTTTCAGTCCAGTGTGTTAGCATAAGCTGACATACTGGATAAGACTAGGCATTGTGCCAGAAGGAATGACATGAAGGACAATGTCTGAGGATAAATCTCTGGGGTCAGAGAGGTTTGCTGAGACATTCATCACCTTAAGAATCTAATTTTCAGAAAACATTGGAACAATTTATGCTCAAATTCATGGCTCTTCGGTCATAATTCTAGATTCTTGGGAGGCCTCATAATTTTTCAGGGATATTTTGGGGGATTGAAATCCCACTATCATGTAGGGCTTTCACAGATCAGTACCTTAGTGTAATTTTGAGAATTTTTAAGTATGCCTTTCTCCCATTGAATTCCTTGGGAGTTAGTCATCAAAAATGTAGGACAGGACTAGTTATACAATAAGAATTGACAGAGATAGTTCATCTTAAGGAATCTCTTTAGGATACTAATTTTAAGAACATCTAGATTTAATTACTTAACTGACTTAACTGTTAGGAGAAAATCTCTATCAAGACTAAAACACTTCTTTATGCACATCTCACTCGCCGCAATATTGGTAGACCACTGATTATCACCAATTTTATAGGGCATATTTCTGAAAGCTTTTAGTTTTACTAACTCTGGTGTTTTTCTCTGAAAGGTTTTTCAGGTTTTCCTGATCTTTTTCAGGTTTCAGAACTAGATGCAGGTAAGCAGCAATGCTTCACCACTGCCAAAAGGAACATTCCTTTATATACCTTGTCCCGTTCAGAAATTCTAGAATGATATCAGCCCAGGCAAGATCTGTGGTAATTTCTGAAAGTAGCAAACAAGAATAGGAGAGTCACTAGTCCAGAACACATACATATTCTCCTCATATGTCCAGAGGAGAAAGAGTTAAAAGTATATATGTCTTCAAAATAATTCAAAATTTATCATATCATCTGGATTTATGAGTAGCTAATGATTACAGACGTATTTGCCCACAGCGCTGACAACTGAAGAGGACAGAATCCAAGAAAATCCATTGCTCAGCAGCAACCACAGTAGTGTACTATAAATGGTTTTTCTGCTGTAAAAAGGACAGGGAACCTTACCACCTGAGGAAAGTGTTAATGCCTAAGAGAAGACATTTTGTGGTAATTCAGTTAGCTCTTAACACATAATTATAAATTCACAGCAATCTGTGTGAGGTAATTTAGAAATCAAATACTTCCAGGATTCAGCAGAACCTTTGTGCAAGTGACCAATTTATTTCTTGATTATCAATGAATTTAACAAACACAGTTGATGCAGAAGAAAATATGAAAGTGAGTCAATTAAGGAGTTAACTTTTTTTTTTTTTTTTTTAATTTATGTAGTAGAGAACTATAATAGAGAACCGAGAACTCTCTACAAGCATCTCAAGGAGGGAAAGATCTTCCACCTATAGAGAAAGGGTCATAAAATAATTAAACAAATAATGAAAAATTCAAAGGCCTTAAGTGACAAATCATCCTCTGTAGCCAATGCTTCAAAGAAAATGGTGGCAGAGTCTTCCAAGACTTCTTCCAGCGGACTGATCACAGAGCTGCTTTCTCCCACCATAGGTAATTAATAAGTTCTTTGAGGCTTAAAGTGAGAGAAAGCCAAGTTCTTTCAGATGCAGAAACAGGAGCTGGATATGAACACAGAAGCAACAGAAGGCAGACATGACTAAAAGTCAGGAATGTGAAACTGGAATGTTGTTACTGCCTGTCACTGCCACATCTGTAATAGTGAACTAGCTGGGATGCAGGTATAAATAGTGTCTTGGGACAATGCTTGTTGGTGCACTACCCAACACATTTTTGGCTCACGTCACCTAGCACTGTGCCAAATAGTGCCAGAATATGGTTACAGGCAAGAATACAGGACAGAGAGTGTTCCTTATATGCAGGATGGATGGTGGAAAAGTGGGGACAGACAGGCATGCAGCCCTACATATGAAGTCAAGGTAGGCCAAATCACAATAAAGAACCTGTTTTATTTACTGATATACGTGCATCTTATAGAAGCACTGAGTTAGAGACAATTGCTTCCATTTCTAAGAGGTGCCCTGTGTTATAAGAATTATAACTGTTCCCTTGGTCTAAAAAAGACACTAACGTTCTTCTTTTTGACACAGATGAGTCAGCAGATAAGAAAAGCAGTTTCCAAATATAGCTCATTACCAAGAAGACACAGCAAGAAGAAAATGTGATCAGGCCTTCTCCCTCACAGCAGTATATTGCTTGCGATGATTCAGCCAGCAAAACAGCATTGTCCACTGCCAGTCATTCTTTAAGGGTCTCTGAACTACTCCATCAGTGAGCAAGAAAAATGGTAAAATTTGTATCAGGCAAAAGCCTGATACAAAATACATAAGAAATTTGCAACTGAGTATCTGTATTAGCAATGGGCAGTATACCAGTACTAGAGCTCCTCTTAGTTTCCACTTAAGAAATGGAGAAACAAACAGGGGAAATAGGCTTCAGTTCAGCTCCACAGTTCCTGGCAAAGGCATTTTTCTGTTCACAAAAAGAAAGAGAAAGAGGGTTCTTTACATCAGAACATAAGAGGTGCAAAAGACTGTGGATCAGTAGTGCAAAGTCTAGACGGAGGCATGTAAGTAGTGGTATTTCCCACGGGTTGGTTCTGAGTCCATTTTTTTTTTCCAACATTTTCATCAGTGACCTGGATGAAAGGACAGAGTTCATCCTCAGCAAGTTTGCTGATGATACAAAGCTGGTAGGAGTGGCTGACACACCAGAAGGCTGTGCTGCCATTCAGGAAAACCTGGACAGGCTGGAGTGTTGTGAAGAGAACTTGAGGTTCCACAAGAACCACATGCATCAATACAGGTTAGGGGCTGACTGGCTGGAGAAGAGCTCTGCAGAGAAAGACGTGAGTATCCTGGTGGTCATGAGCCAGCAGTGTGCCCTTGTGGCCAAGAAGCCCAATGGTAACCTGTGGTGCATTAAAAAGAGCGTGGCCACTGATTGAGCTTTATGTGAAAAAGGTGCAACTGAAAGGCACTGCAGACATACAATACTTACATTAAATACACTTCTCAGTATCAATAATGAGTGCTGAGAATTTTTTAAGCTACTAGTCTGTTCTAATCATTTTAGTGTTTCAAGATATAATCATGTAACAGTCATACAGCCTCTCCCTAGCTTGCTACTTTGTTCTTTACCAATACTCACAAAACCCATTCACATGAAACACAAAACTCTGTGTAACGTAAAAACCACTGCAGTGTAAATCAAGTGCCAGAGAAATTCTGGCTTTATGGCCATGATTTCAGAGGATCAAATTCACCATAATTCTATCAACTTCAAGCAGGGCTGTATCAATTTAGTCCACTGAAGAACAAGATGTAAATAAATATTTTTTGAGTCCTTCCTGATAAAAATGTCCATTAGAGAAAAATATATTATGATAATTAGAAGTTCTGTTCTGGGACCAAGTGAAACGACCAACTGTCACCACTGCTGGCATGCTCCACTAACCAACTCAGTGTTCACATTCACTGTTTGGTCCCTAGTAACTTTCAGAAAGCATCAATGAATGTCAGTGGGTGCCATTTTTCCCCCCAGCAGAGAAATTCATTAACATCTTTACTTCATACACCCTTCCACATCAGATGCCATTTTGACAGACTGTCCCTCTTGTTGCCATCTGTCACACAGCAACAAAATTGAACAGAATGTTGGCGGGTTTGTCTCAGGCACATCCCATCTGCAGCCCAGCACAGCCAATCCTGTAGCCACTTCCTGCCCCTTGCCATTATAGCAAGCACATCTTCTACACCAGTCATTCTGGCCTGGCCCTGGGACACACATCGATTGCTCAGCAACAACCAAACATCAGTGTGTGATTGGTACTGTCTAGGCTGAAAACAGGATGCGGGAGGACACAGCACAATAATTCAAGTTATGGCAAATAGTTCTATTTATTTTGATACACTGACTAAATACAGTCCTGTGAACAGTGAAAAATATACATTGCTTTCCATTTTGATAAAAGAATTTGCGAACAGGTTTCAAGACTGCAGAAAAATAATCAATTTTCTGGCATATTTGTAAATTCATTTTCAGTCAACTTAATACCTGCAGATTTCTGAAAGGAACACACTGAGGTACAATCAGACATTCAACTCAAAAATCTGACCTCTGTCAGACTTTTATAAGACCTATCTTACCAGAGAGAAATACCCCTTGCTTCACCAGAAGAGGGCAGCATCAGAAGAGGGGTGGTCAACAGGGCTAAAAAGGAGATTGCCCCAATCTACTCCACCCCTGTGAGGCCCGACCTGGACTACTGCATCCAGGTCTGAGGCCTCCAACACAGGAAAGAAGTGGAGCTGTTGGAGAGGGTCGGAAGAAGGGCCACAAAGATGATCAGAGGGCTGGAGCACCTCCCCTACAAAGGCAGAATGAGGGAGCTGGGCTTGTTCAGCCTGAAGAAGAAAAGGCTGCAGGGACGTTCCATTACAGCCTTCCAACATGTAAAGGGAACATTCCAACAGGAGGGAAATCAACTTTTTATAAGAGAAGATAGTAGCAAGACAAGGAGGAATAATTTTAAACTAAAGGAGAGGAGATTTAGATGAGACATTGAGGAAGTTTTTCACTGAGAGAGAGGTAAGGTGCTGAAACAGGTTTCCAAGAGAGACTGCCAAGAGAGATTGTGGATCCCTATTCCTGGTGGTGTTCAAGGACAATTTGAAAGAGATCCTGGACACCCTGATCTAATACTTGATCTATTGACTGGCAACTGTGCCTGTGCATGGGGTGTGGGGAGGGGGGGAACAGAGAGAGGGAAGGGGGGGGGCTAGAATCTTATGATCTTTGAAGTCTCTTCCAATCCAAGGCCTTCTATGATTTTATGATTCCACGATTCATGATCATGCCCTATTCATGCCATCGCTTTTTGGCAGCACAAACATTTGTGAAGGACCGTTTTCAAGCACGAAGTACAGGAAGAGTAAAATCACAAAAAAATAACTTCACAAAAACAAGGTCAAATATTCACAGAAATAAATGGGAAGCATTACTTCCGAAGCAACTTAAGTACATCTCCGTCCTTTCTATTTTCACTTATTGTACAAAAATAATCTTTCCTCCCTCACTCAAAACTCAGAATTCACTGTATTTCTCTATCACTTACATTCATTGTGTACTTCGGAGACATTGCCTAAAAGATTAAAAAAGAAAAAAAGAAGAAGTCTTCACACAAGGCAGATTACTTTTAAATTCGACTCTATCATACCAATGGTATTGGAAGATTTTTTTAAAACACATTCTGGGAAAAAAAAAAAAAAACAAAAAAAAAAACAACAACCCTGGATTGATAGGTTGTACATGGCTTGCAGAGGAGCGTGCATAGATATCTACTTGTCTTGGACTGTGATTTTTATATGAACTGCATGTTGAAGGATTTTTGAGCTACATGGGATATAGATGTATCCAAAAGCATCCTTGGAGGTATCACTGGATACATTATCCACCTGTTTGAGAAAATTATTTTGAGTAGCAGAGCAAGTTGGCTATGATGTCTCTCTGATGTTTTACCAAGGATTAATCCTAATGTCTTCAGTTATGGAATCTGTAGAGCTGCCTGGCAATCATACCCAGTCCAACTGATCAACTTCTGCTCAGTCCTTTACATGGCTTCACAACTGGTTCTGCCCCAGTGACAGCAGTGGCCATGTACAGGTAATTCCACTTGCAGGAAGCTGGGCAGGGATACTGGAGACTCCCTAACATTCTTGTGGGATACCTTTCCACTATCTCAGTGGAAGACACAAGTTTGTCTTGGTATTAACGGATTTCAGTAGAGTTTTCATAATTCAAATCCTAATTTACAAGATTAGGATCATGAAGAGACATGCAAGAACAGAAGCATGCATATACATTATTAAACAGACACATTACAGGGTGAGCTTCTTTCTGGCCTCTCTATATCAACTTCTTCCTTACCAAGAAGAGAACAGCAAGAATTAAGTTAATACACGAGGGGAATATGAGTCAAAACAAACAACCTAAAAAGAGGAAAATATAGCAGCATCAGCTGGAGACAGTGACAAAAATTAAAGATGCTGGCAAGACCCCGTTCTTTCCTCTGGCACTTCCACAGGAATTTTTATCCAGAGCTATGAGTGTATGTATATAATCATATCAGCTTACAATGCAAGCATTACCTCTTGAGAAGTACCACTGTCAAGTACATGAACTCAATATAAAAGCATGTGAAATCATAGATGACTCATACAACTAGTGGATGAGCTTTCTTCCATCCAGCTCAAACTACATCAGACGAGAACAAAGCTTAATTTTAAAAGAAACTTTTCCTCTATTTCACAATATAGTATTGAAGCTGAGGCTTGAGCAAACATTTAGTAACTATTACATACACCAAGGGGAAGGTAGGGCAAAAGAAGAGGAAGATCATCTACTACCACTATCTCATACTCATCACTTCGCAGATCTACAACCCTGATATTGATCTTAACAAGACACGTTGAGATTTTCTTCCCCTCACAGCCTAGGAAACATGTGTGATACAGTACATGTCTCACCAAGACAGTATGGGTACTGTCTTGGGGTTGCAATTTGATGTATTCTCTTGAAAGTAATCATGTAGCTGGTGACAAGACCTAAGCCTGTTACTCTACTCCTCCTCATTGTCCTCAGGGGAACCAACTGTTCAGAATCTTTCACTGTTAAAATCTAGCAGTGCTTTCTGAATAGGGTACACAGATTAGTAGTGAACTAATGACAGGCTAACAGTAGGCAGTTAAAGAAAAAACAAAAAAAAAAACAAAAAAACTAATTACTTTAAATTACAGTGATTACACTGGTTTAGTCAACAGAAGTATGTAACTTCTTGAACCATAAGATACCTTTACACATAAATTTGTAGAGCATCTTCCACACAATGCCAGTCCTATCTGATTAACAGATTACATGGCAGAAGAAGGTACTGACAGTGCTTTCTATTAGAATATAAGCCCTACAGAGCAATATCAGGTTCAAAAAAAAAATAATAAAAATTACTCAACCCTTCCAACGACTGGTGACAGCTTAAGAGGAGCACAGTGCTGCTCCCTTGGCTGTTAGCCCTTAAATGAGGGAGTGAGGAGGGATGGATTCAGGCCCCGCTACTTCCAATCAGGTACACTGCTTGCACCTGAGCTCCCTGCATTAGCCATGCCTTCTCACCTGGTGCCAAACCATTGGTTCAGGCTTAGACCTGGCAATTCTACTGCACAGATGCTCACAGCAATTGCCTATATGCATAGACAGTAACAATATTACAGTGCTATCTTTTCCATGTTTGGCTTTATAACAAAATTATTCCTTTTAAAACTCCACTGTTATTGATTACACTGTGTAGTAACTTTACTCTTCTGTACTGTCAGCATTCAGATTATGTATAAACATAAGTGAGAGACCAACCACAGAGTAATTACATAATAAACTTACAAGGATTACATTATAAAAGTCAGCTACTGTATCAAAAGCTGAGAGGAAACAGCATAATGGCTTCTGGAATAGCAATCAGCTGAATAAAATACTATGACTCCAAGACATTTTGAGAGCAGTTATGAATGTGGCATTCATGACACTTGGCACTCACAGTAGAGGTCAAGTATTTGAATGCTTCCATCTCCATGTGGGCACCAAAACACAAAGAACTCAGAGTATGACATGCAGAGCATCATTAGAAACTTCACATATGTCAACAGAAAACACAGACATACAAGAGTTACCAAAAACACCCTGCTTCACACATTTTATCTCACAGGCACAGGAGGTTTCAGCAGAGAGAGGAACTCATTTGATGTGTCCTAACTCATACAAATACAGAACTTCCTGCACACGGCAGTCAAGGCTCAGCACACTTGAAGACTCAGCCCTGAGGTAGCTGTTCTAGCTGGAAGATTATAGGGATGTTCAGCATTAATTGTATCTAACACGTCTTCTCCCAAGAAAACCTAGCATATGGAATTTTTTTAACTGATTTGGTGTTGTTTTCCCTCACCTGCCCTTGACTTTGAATTATACTTCCCTTGAGAAACCAAATTTGACAAATTAACCCAAGCTCCTAGACACTTATCATCACAGGCAGTGCATTTTAAAACAACACAGCCGTCTAGCAGTAGTATTAGCTGCTGCAGAGAAAACTCACTGTTGCATGCCTTTGCTGCCCAACAATCAACACTTCTATAGAAAACAGCACTTTTGGATTTAAATTAAGCCTTTTTGCCTCTAAACTCTGTAGAGGCACTGCATCTCCACAGATTCTTTGGAAACAGCTGGGTCAAAGAAAAAGTAGGTTTCATGCAAAACTGTGGAAATTCAAACATTCCAAAATGAAGTAGTTTCTCAGCAAAACTGGGTCACTGGAATACTTCTAGTTCCTGGTTCCTATCCCTTTTTGCCTAATGTCCCCTCACAGGCAAATATTCACTCCATCATGCAAACTCTGTTATTTTCAAGTCTTCAATCACTTGTCTATTCGTACTTTGTATTAGACAGCCCCAAACAATTGCCTGGTATCAGAATATTCAAAATCACCGGGAGTAACTAGAACGAAAGAGAGCTAACAGTTCCTATCCCATGTATTTCCAGGGTAGAAAATAACACACAGATTTATGGTGCGGATTTTTAAGAAATCCCCTTCTCTTATTACCGGCTCAGAGAATAGACACAAACTCAAATAAAAAGATCATATGATGGCAGAATATGAAAAATCACCACAATTAGTCATTTTTGCCAGACAGAACATTCTCAGGAAAGCACTGAGAAATATAGCAGCATTTGAAAAACAAATGGCTAAGAACAGATTTTTTAGACAAAACTAACAGTAATGGAGCAGCTGGCAGTAATCTATTTAGAACAAGAAAAAAAAAAAAAAACATTTTCAAATTATCCTCCACAGCAGAACTTTTAAAAGTACTCTTTATAGGGAGCAAAAAAACTAACGTCACTTCCTGCAGTGCAGCAGAGCACAGGCCTATGGAAACTCCTAAAGGGCTGAAATAGAAGCTTCATACAGCCAGGTGTTAATGCAGGCCACCAGAACAGTAGTCTCATATTACTGAAAGAAATAAAGTGGCAACCATCCTGGGTCCTTAATTCAAGTCAGTATGCAGGGTGAATAGCAATGACTACCTCCAACAGAACCAGCCAGACTTACTACTGCTTCAAAGGTAGCTGGAGGTGGACACCAAGTGCATTGCAGAAGAAGAAAGGCAGGCAAGAACTTAAAATATTCACAGAGGTGCTCATGTCTCCTGAACTAACCCTGCATGTTGTATTTTCACTAATGCAGATCTGTTCTCCAGATTCTGCTGTCAGAAAATAGCATGGGTACAGGACATTGTAATAAGAGCATCTGCTCTTAATGTCACATGGGAGAAACAACAGAAAGAGATGCAAAACTGATGCCTTTATCCTCACAGAATCCTTGTGGCTGCAAAAAGATCACCAGAAAAGTATTACAGACCTAAACTGACCCCACCCCTTCTATCCCATTCCTCCCCAGCATTTCCGCCCACTCAGATGTACCATCTAAACAACAGCAACAGCTCCTGGCAAATAGCAACTGTTAGCTCCTTCTACTTCGGGCCTCTACTAGCCATTTCTGCAGCGGAAGCAGCTCTCCCACGTCCCTTCTACTGTCCATCCACAGTGAGGAAGGAATGGATCCCCTTCAGATACCTGAGCTGCTCCTTGTGGTTCCACAGGGACGGGTCTCATTAAGACATCACAGATGTGTTGCTCAGTTTCAGTTGAGATGGAGAGAGGTGTCAAGGAATTCCATACATAGGGAGTCATTTTGCACCCAAACACAAAAACAAATTGAGTACAAACATATCCAGGATGTGAAGCTCAGGGTTCCCCTTAACCACATGGACATGACCTTACACAACTCTGCGGAATGGGAATTTCACCTGTATTCTGGATTTATTTATTTATTTATTTAATAATATCACACCTTTTTGTGCACGTAGAAACAAGCAAATGAACAAAACAAAAAACACCATTATTTAAAACTTCCCAAATCAACCACAGTTTTTCCCGGAAAGTGGGAGCGTTATAGATCCTCGCTCTTCATGTGCAGGTGAGCCAGAAACTAAAAAGAGAAGAACAGGTGAAGGTGCCAACAATGTCACTAGGGCAGAGCCGTTCTGGCCAAGGTTTTCTGCAGCATGTGAAACAGAACAGCCACAGCTGCTGGACAAATACAGGCAGACGTCTGCTGCTCAGTGAACATGAGCATCATACCAATTGTAGTATATCGCTACAAGAGAAACACATTTCCCAGAATTTCCTCCTATTCAGCACAGGCTGCCAGAAGTTAACTAAACTGAGTTCACCAAGCTGCGTTATCGTTGCTTCACCTCTCAGCAAGAGAGAAGCCTGTAAACTCTATGGCAACCACCACCACCCCCACTACAGAAGTGCTCAACAGCATGGGATTTTTTCCTCAGCATGCTCACTATCACCCATCACAAACCTTTAGCATGGCCAGTGGAATCTAAAGAAAGTATAAGGCTTAACCTAAGGAAAAAGTCAAGTCAATTGAATCTATAGCTTGAAACAGAAGGACATTACTCTTGCTCTTAATGCCACCGCCAGCTGAAAAGTTCACTATAAACACAGTCCACATCTTAAGAAAGCTGAAAACAGAATAATGTAGATTTGGTAATTTTTTCATAAAACGGTAGCTCACATAACGAGTCACAGTAAGACTTACAGAGACTGGCATTCTAAAAATACCTTTATAATGACATTACCAATTCCTCAGCTAAATGAACACTTATACTCCTCTGTTCAGTGCCTCTCGTAACCAACGTCACTATACTTCAAGCTCAGTTCCAGCATCAGACTGAGTTCACAGCTTTCCTAACAAAAGCATACAGCTTCCTCCACTTCCCCCTACAAACATATCCTCTCCCCTTTCCCTCTTTCATTTATTAGTCTCAGCTGGTGTCCATCACTACCACAGCCACCTTCCAGCTCAGCCATGTGTGCCTTGTGGCTGGAGACAGTGATGGGAGTGGTGAATCTAGCAACAGCAGCAGTTGTTTGCCTCTGGTGCTAAGTGCAGGCAAACTAGAAGGGACAGAACTCAAAGGGCATCAACAGCAAACAGTAATGACCTTTATTGGTACAATGCAGCTGCACTTGTATGCCCAAAAAAACTCACTTTCCCCTCCCACCCAAACCATGTTAAAAGCACCTTCTGAGATTACCAGTGCTTAATCTTAAAGGTCGATAACTCACATTTCAAGGATTATTTTCAACATTATTGCAAACATCCCAATTGCTATAATACTTATTTGTCATAGTTTACTGAGTATATTTCTCCTGTGTCAGGAAATGAAATTGTACTGGGCTAACACAGGTATTTCATACTCCTTATATTTCTTCTATTTGTCAGTATTAATTACTGATCATAGAATCATAGAATCATGGAATGGCCTGGGTTGAAAAGGACCACAATGATCATCTAGTTTCAACCTACCTGCTGTGTGCACGGTCTCCAACCACCAGACCAGGCTGCCCAGAGCCACATCCAGCCTGGCCTTGAATGCCTCCAGGGATGGGGCATCCACAACATCCTTGGGCAACCTGTTCCAATGTGTCACTCTGTGTGAAAAAATTCCTCCTAAAAATAACCTAAAATAAGCAAAAAAGAAACTACCTTGTGAATAGAGGACAGCTAGTGTACATTAATTACTTTTTCTATAGAAGAGATCTAGTTGATCTGGCATAAAGCAGCATTCAGTCCTAACAGTGATACTACAGGACAAACAAAAAATAACTTTCTTCTAAGACTGATGTTTTTCATCCATTTACAGCTTCATTGTATTTTCCATTTTTTTTTCCAAAAATAATTCTCAGTTTATTGCTTTGTTAAATGCTTTGGGCTAGAGTATGCTAATACTCATTGAATAGCACACTGCTCTGGAAGTAGGCGTGCTCAGTTCAGGAGTACCACTTTTGGCGTTACTCATCATTTGAAATAAAAAAGACATACCAGCTTTCGAAGAAGACAAAGGAAACTGCCCGAATAAGCATTTTTTTCCTTCAAATGTACTCCCTTATTAGCTCTTTTTAATAGCTGTTTTTAAGATTCCTTGTTTGCAATAGCCCAAATTTATTTTAATTAATAAATTTATTCTTTTTAATAACATTGTTCTTAATTAAGACACCATTACTTTCATCTTCTTCTTCAAATACTACAGTGATATAAGCATTTTAAAAATACATTATTTTTACTTTGGCTAATGCTACGTCATTTTGCTTTAAATCACTTCCATATTTCTTGCATGCAATGATACTGTATTTTTGTCTGTACTTCAGCAGAGTATTTTAAATGACTCTTTAGAATTCTTTGTCTATGCTCCCATCATTATTTTCCCAGAGAAAGTACACATTGCCCTTTTGTGGGACACTTTTTAGCAACTTCACATCTAAGCATCTTGCCATGCCTTGCAGCTCATCCTTTGCCATCTTCCTTACTTCCTCAAACTTGCTTACTGGAAGCCCTATCCTGATGAACAGCCAACCTGTTGATACCACCCTCAGTAAGTCTGCAGATGACACCAAGTTGACTGAGAGTAGGAAGGCCCTACAAAGGGATCTGGATAAACTGGATCAATGGGCTGAGGCCAATTGCATGACCTATAACAAGACCTCAGTGCCAGGTCCTGCACTTTTGTCACAACACCGTGCATCACTACAGGCTTAGGACAGAGTGGCTAGTAAACTGCACAGAGGAAAAGGATATGTGGATGTTAGCTGACAGCCAGCTGAACAAGTGCCAGGTTACTCCCCTGTACTAATACGTGGTGAGGCTGCATCTCAAGTACATTGTTCAGTTTTGGGCCCCTCAATACAAGAAAGAATTTGAGGACCTGGAGCGTGTCCAGAGAAGGGCAACAAAGCAGGTGAAGGGTCTTATGAGGAGCAACTGAGGGAACTGGGATTGTTTATTCTAGAGAAGAGCAGGCTCAGAGAAGGCCTTATCACTTTCTACAACTGCCTCAAAGGAGGTTGTAACACGATAGGGGTCAACCTCTTCTCCTGTGTAACCAGTGGTAGGATGAGAGGTAATGGCCTCAAGCTATGCCAGAGGAGGTTCGGGTTGGATGTTAGGAAAAATTTCTTCTCAGAAGAGGGGTGAGGTATTCAAACAGGCTGCCCAGGGAGGTGGTGGTTTCACCATCCCCGCAGGTGTTCAAGAAAAGGGTAGATGCGGCACTAAGGGACATAGTTTAGCAGCGATTGTGGTGACAGGTCGATAGTTGGACTAGACGACTGCTGTTCTTTCCAGCCTTAATGATTCTATAATTCTACCAGGGCAGATGCAGGGCTTTGCTCTCGGCCTCCTGCTGTTTCTCAAAAAAAGATGAGACTTCAGTTGACTCTCCCACAGACTGCTTTTGCCCCTCTTCCATCTCCCAGCTCATGGTTGACTTTTCCTCATCTCTACTCATCCAACAAGCTAAATACAAGCGGAACACGGTGCACCGGCATTTTTCAGACGCTCCCTCTGAACTTGGTGGTCAGCTTACCCTCTGCCCCGGGAGCACAAAGCTGCAGCAGCGCTGACCTTCCCTCTGTGCCCGTCCCGGGCTGTGCGAGTCTCCTAGACACGCTCCCCCGCCCACAGGCACGGCAGGACTCCTCGGTGACTCCAGCACACGGCCGCGCAGGTGACCCCCTCAGACGGCGGGCAGACCCCGAGGATCTCCCCTCACCGCGGAGCCGGCCACCTCGGCTCTCGGCTCCCACCTCCCTCCCTACACCGCCTCGCCTCGCCGAGCCCCTCAGGGGCGGAGGCGGCGGGGCCGGCCGGCCCGGCGGCGGCGGCGGCTCGCAGTGCGCAGGCACGGTGCGAGCGGCGCTCCGGGCCGTGCATAATACGTGGTGTTTGGGGCCGGCGCGGCGCAGAGTGGAGATGGGACCGGGCCGAGAGAGCCGCAGCTAGCGCCGCTGCGGTTGCTCAGCCGGCCGAGGGGAGCGGCGGGAGGGACAGGTAACCCGCACGGCCCCGCGGCCAAGTTCGGCTCGGAGCTTCCCTCTGCGGCGCCCGCCGTCTAAGCGGGGTCTGCGCTTCGTCTCCCGGCCGGGACCGCACCGGAGGGGCGCCTCTCCTAGAGCGGGGCCCGCTGGGCGCTGCCTGCAGATCGGGTCCTGTTGGGTGAGGGGGATGGGGGGATGTCTATGGGCGAGCGGGCGGTCCTCCGCCGGGCTCTGCGCGCTGCTGAGTTTTTTCGTCTCACAGACTGAAAGTAGAAAGGAAAGCCCGTTAGTTTAATCCACGGCTGCCGTTCTCCAGCGAGAGAGCCCCGCGCGGAGCAGCAGCCCGAGAGAGGGCCCGGCGGGCGGCTACCGCTAGGGCAGGGCAGGGCGGGCGGGGCTGTGGGGACGGACAGCGCGGCCGATCCAGGCCCGGTCCGAGCGCGGCGGGTGGCCCGGAGGCTGCGGCGGGGGGTGCTGGTGCTGATGTCGGTGTGCGACCTTCATACCGGTCTCGTCCTGTCGCTAAAGCGAGAGATCGAGGGTCGTGGTGTGCGTGTACATCCGGAGAAAGCAGAGACTGTGTTTCTGGGAACCCGCTGGAATAATTGTGAATTACGTTTGCAGTTCACAGTAGTGGCTATGTGATGTCAAATAGCGGTGGCTCATCCAAAATTGTACCTGCTTTCCTCTTTAGTTTTTTTTTTTTGTTGTTGTTGTTTTGTTGTTTTTTGGGGTAATTTTTTTTTTTAAGTGTTTTCAATAAGAAGTATTGCAAAGTAATTGAGGAAGTTATGGGGCAGTTTTTCAAGGAGCGTGCTCATCTCTTTATCTGCCTGTGCACTGATCCGGGCACATCTCTCAGATCAGTGGAGAATAGTAAAGCACAAAGTAAACAGGACAGCGTTTGCCATGGAAACAAAAGTTGCTAGGGGACGAATTGCTACTACGCAGTGGCATGCTTTGGAGCTGCCACCATCCACCCCACATGTTCCCAGAGGTTTCGGGCTTAGATGCTGAAAAAGTTGTGAAGATAAATGGCTTCCTGTGGCCTGGATGCATGCTCTAAGCCCATGCTTAATGTAGGCCCGCCTAGCAGTGATTCTGTCTCCCTAGCAAGTTTCCTAACATCTCAGCATTTAGTTTCTCAGCCATGGAGGTGAGACATGCAAATAGACACCAACGCTCAAGAGGACGTAGTTACTGCAGTATTTATTCATCCAACGTAAATAGATGCAGACACATTTCCTCCATGTTTAAGTAAAACCGATTTTTCTCACCATACTCTGTTCTAGTTCCTCTGCCTCGTCAGTACGTAGCAAGAACCACAACATTATGTTTGCACCGCAGCTGAGAGAAGAGACCATCTTAGGCCCAGATGCCAGACTGCTTCAGCAAGTCATGTAGGGCTGGGAAGCCTTCTTCCCATCTCTCTAAGAAATTAGGTTTTCCAAAAGGTAGAAGATCTCTTATTGTAAGTGGAAGAGTCTGAGCATAAAGAAAACATGAAGTAGAACTAATATTGTGCAGTGCTTAGGAAGAATTAATGATGCTGGCTAGATCTAGTCCTTTTTAGTATTTTGTTTCTTTTCATTTTAAAAGGTCACGCTACTTGATGCTATCGCAGGTCTTTCAACCAAAAGATCATTCTTTTGTTTTGCTTTGCATTCGGTCTTCCAAGCTCTTATTTATCATTTTGCACATATACCTGACCAAAACCACCAATTAGCATTTTAGATTGATAAAGAAGAAGAACCTGCATAACATAAGTGGTTATGGGCTATGTGTTTCCTGCAGGTAATTCTTCATCAAGCCGTTAGAAACACCAAACCATCTTGTATGTTTCTTGACAAATAGACATAGAGTGCTGTGAGTCCAGGAGAAATATATTTGTACAGATTTCTGTCACATTACACTGTATTTTCTTGAATTAATAGTAACAAACTACAGTTGCTGGTTCTGCTCTACCTTCCTTCCAGACTTTGAGAGGGGAAAAAAGCTCTCAAATTGTCTCCTGATGGCAGCTGGAGCAAAACAAGAGAGCTTTGGCATACCCCTTATCTGGCTGTACTGGGTCTGGTCCTTCCCTGCCCTGACATTACAAAATCAGCTGGACCTAGGAACAGTGCCTTCTCTCCTGTTCACTGTGTGATGTCTCCTGCCAGACTGGAGTACTCTACATATAGATTATCTTGCCTCAGTTCTCCCTTAAGATGATGTTGTTCTGTTTTTCGTTTAGATTTGCTTCTTTGAGAAAAGTATTCCTGTACTGGATAGGCAGAGCTCTCTTAGTGCTCATTCTGTAGAAGATGGCAGCTAGCTTGCTATTGAAGACATGGTAGCAGTGAAAAAAAGAGGACTTTCTTTTTCCCTTTCTTTTTGGTCAGGAAACATACAGCAGGAGAGACTCCCATGGGACATGGAAAGGTCTCTGGCAAAAGAACAAGCGGTCTTGAAAAACAATAATTGCCAGAGTTTCCCTATAAGGGTTCAGGTTATGTTCTCGTGGTGTCGTGTCCTCAGCAGTGGTTGGGCAGCCTGTCTGGGAGCTGTCCAGGCAGCTTTGTGCACGTGGTAGTTTGGATGCAAAGCTGACAGCTGATGCCGTGCAGGCAAGACCTTCCTGCAGACCCAAGGTTTCCATGCACCTTGCCTGGCAAGAACAGTGCCCTGCATGTGCTCCGGAGGGCAGTAGCACTGCACTGTTAGCAGGGATCCAGCCAGCCCTCAGGCTCGAAGGCGTGGGGCCTGCTGTTCCTGAGGTCTAGCTGCTGTGAGAGCTTTGAAACCTCGCCATGAGTCATAATAGAAAGCCTGCCTTTATAAGACTTTGAGATCGTGAAATCCCAAGTTAAATGCATACTAAATGTACAAAGTAAATAATAGCTGAGATTATTGCTAGCATTGAAGAGGAAACAGCAAAGCCCTCTGTCACTTGACCAAGAATGCAGCCAAATTCAAAAAGTTGAGGAGATCATTGTCATACCAGCACTGGTTTCAGAATCAAGAGCTTCAGCTGGCTTACTTCCCCACTGGCGCATGCTGGCTCCTGCTTAAATTGAATGCAAAAGTATATATTTATTTTTTTTCTCACATAGTCAAGCATCTCATACGCGGCAAGATCAACCATTCCTGAAAGGCAAAGGGACTGGAGTCTGCAAAATTGGAAGGTCCTGGTTGCAACGACCACGTGAATCCTTCCTTCCAAGTAAAATTGCAGTGGCATATGGATGAACCAGTTGCAGCGGTGTGAAGCTGGTAAATTGAATTGTGACACTCAGATTCAGGTATTCATTAACAGTTCCCTTTGGGCTAGGGTTTTTTGAGCTCTTTGAAGAGAATCAAGTCAGCTTAAATAACACTGATCTGCTGCTCAAGTTTTTTAGGTGCTGGTATTACTTTAATGAATTCAGTAGCATTACACTTGTGCAAGTTCAGATCTGGGGCTTGCATAAGTAAACACAAATTTTCTGTGTTACGATAACTTCAGTGAAGTGGAAAGAGTAGGGAACATTGTCTGCTATGAAAACAGCTAATAAAATTCAGATTTTTATTAAAGTCAGCGGGAGCCTGGGCACTGAATTCTCTAAGGGATCATCAATTTGCCACAAATACAGTATTTGCATTTCACCCTTTGGTGAGCAGATCAGTGGTATTGTGGCATTCCATCTTTTTTATTTTTAACTATTTATATTTAAGTGCAGTTTGAATCTAGCTAGGACTCATTTTGCCAGTGTTTCTCACAGCTGTGAATGCTATCTCAGTGCTTAGTCCTACATTTCAGAAGCTCAGGCAAAAACATTAAAAAGCTCACTCAGCAACTAGAACATTTGTGAGGTTGCAAACTCTGCTTAACTGATAGAGCTGGAGTCTGCCTGAAAGGCAGAAAGATGTTGTCTACCTAGAAGTTTCTGTTTTGTTCAGTCTCCAGAGAAACCATCACTAAGTGTGAAGGATTGGGACCAGGCATTCTGCATGTCGGAGGGATGTTTCTGCAGAAACCTTTAGGCTCTGATTGCCCAGGTTTGCTCGAGCTGAGTCACTGCTCATTACCAAGGGTGCTTTTCTTCATGTCACCTGGAACATACTTAGCCAGCTTTCCTCTCCTTACCATGTCAATAACTAGATTGATTTTGCATGAAACCTCTCATTGCAGGCAGGAAGGATGAGCTCCTATGCTGACATCTGCGGGTCCAAGCATGTGCAGGGCAGCAGTGAGGGAGGTTACCAACGCTACGGAGTTCGGTCCTACCTGCATCAGTTTTATGAGGACTGCACGGCTTCAATTTGGGAGTACGAGGATGATTTTCAGATCCAGAGATCGCCTAGCAGGTGGAGCTCTGCATTCTGGAAGGTACTGCCCATTGATGGTTACTGGGGAGAGAAACTGACGGTTTGATGTTCACACGTAACTAATGATTTTAGAAATTCATCCAGATAACCCTTGTTGCTCAGTTTTCACCATGATGACTGAATTACAGTCTGTCTTAGCACAGGACTTCTTGTTTGTTTATACTGAGATACATGAGCTTCCAAGGGACTTCTGGAGTTCTTGAATCCTCTGGTTTCTCTGTCACAAGGAGCTCTGTCACTGAAACATGCGAGTCTTGCTATGGGCAGGGTTTCCCAAATTCAGAAGTGTAATACTCCCATCAGATAATTAACAAATGGTCATGGTAGGTTAACAGCATAACCTAGGGTCTGTGTGACCTGAGCATCAAAAAGAAAAGACAACACAAACCCAAGCAACTATAAGCTCTCCATGAAGATTGGGGAACTGTGAGAATCTGAGAGTGCCAGAGTTTGGAAGGGATCTGTGGAGATTACCTAGTGCAGCCCTTCTACTCTGATGGTCGGGCCATCCTATATGAATCAAATTCTGCACTTACTGTTGAATCGTGCTGGAAAAGTTATACAACCATATCTGACAAGTGGTGAATATGACACAGACCAGCAAAGACAGAACTGTTGCTGCTAACCGCCACCTAAAGCGAAAGAAATAATTAATCTTGCAGTGCTGGGGTTAGACTGTAATTTTCCGTGTGTTGGAGCCTTTGGACATCAGGTGCTTTTCAGAAGTACAGATGCATATTCTGTTGTTCCCAGAAATGTCAATACTAATTATATAAGTATGAATTGTAAAAAGAACGTTCCTCTGTAAAAAGAACAGTTCTAGTTCTAGTAGAGCCACTCAAAAGAAAAAATGGTGGCTTAAGAACAAGGAACTGTACCTGCAAGACACTTAGAAGCTAAAGGCTCTCTAGAACCACTTACTAATTAAACCCTGAAAGATCATATTCACTATTGCATTTTCTGTTTTCCAGGTCGGACTCGTCTCTGGGACGGCTTTCATGCTGATTGGTTTAATGGTTCTTGTAGTGGGTTTTCTCGTGCCACCGAAAATCGAAGCTCTTGGGAAGGATGATTTTGTTGTAGTGGATACCCGTGCCATTCAGTTTAATGGGTCCCTTGATATATGCAAGCTGTCAGGAGCAATCTTGTTTTGCATTGGAGGAACTGCCATGGCAGCATGTCTGCTGATGGCTGCTTTTGCTAAAAGTTACTCCAAAGAAGAAAAGTACCTCCAGCAAAGATTTAAGGAGAGGATAGCAGATATAAAAGCCCATGCAAACCCAGTCACAAAAGCGCCAGCACCAGGAGAATCAAAGATACCTGTCACTTTGTCCAAAGTTCAAAATGTCCAACCTTTATCTCAAACCTGACCCTTTGGTTTTGTTTCACTTGCAGATCACTTCACTGGAAAATATCAGCTGTTGTTGGCATATGTGCTAGTCAATTACAATATCAAATGCTCTGCTATACAAATGCACAGCTGATTGGGAAGCTGTTCCAGTATAAATTTAGGATTGGAAAAAGTGAAATTATGTGATTAGACCCATAACCAACGTATTCAGTGTATTCAAACATTTTAATCTGTGTTGAAACAGTAAGACCTTGCAACACTGATTGGGTATTATGCTAACCAGATTGCATCCCTCAAAAATAGAAGGTGCGTTTATGACAGCTATGCCAGGAATACCCTCCATCCCGCTCCTTAACATTGAGATGAGTTGGTGTTCTATTTTGTTTTCTCTTTGTCTTTAGAGTACTTTTACTGCCTAGTTCTGCTATCCAGGAAGCCAAGATTCTGCCCTTGTAATTTGCACTTGTCATCCTGTCACATGCTACTGTCTGTATTGAAGTAATAATGCACAGGTGAAACATACATGGCATTGGAGTGCCCTTAGTTGGATACTGGCACACTTCCCAGTAATGTTACTCTCTGGGAAAGGCAAATTATACTTGATCCAGAGTTACAACTAGTCTCTGAGAACTGCCGCTTTTCTCTTAGTCATCACCCTATTAACAAAAATACAAAATAAAGATGAGGAATTCGTATGGGAGGAGGAGCATCGTTCTTGTGTTCCTTTGGATTGGTATTGTTTGTTTCATTACATTGCATTGTTTGAAGCTCATACAGACTCTTCAGTTGTGGCCAGGCATGGATTACTAAGTGTAGTTTGACATGTCCAGGCCCCATTTTCTGTCAGGACATTAATGCCAGGTCAGATGACCTTAACATACTTATCTAAAGACATTTTAAAATGCTGTTTATATTTTTATAGATAATAGAAAAAGTTATGCTTATCAGATACATTTGTGTAACTGCTTATCCGAAGACTTGTTCTTTCCCCAGAGTCCCTTCATTATTTTCTCACCCAGGGCAATTATTTCACTGTCTTAATCTATGGATTTAAATTAAACTGTATAAAGGAAGATGTGACATTTGTACTCTCTGACGATATGTGCCACCTTATAGTTCTGTCTATTTTTTTGAATGGATTGAATAAAATTCTCGGCCTGAGCCAATCACAGATTTTGTGAAACGTCTCTTTCTAGTCAGACAAGTTGCTCTGGTTCAGTTCGAAAAGAGGAGTTGGCAGTTGCAGCTCACCAGTCTGATAATACAGTCTGTGTTTTCAGGCTTAGGGCGTGCTGAATAAAAAAAGCTCCTGCACAGTAACAACTATGTTGTAAGAGCTTTGCTCCTTTCCTTGATAAAACATTTTGTGGTCTGTGACTCAGTTCAGACTTCCATGATATAAATAAATCAGAATAAATTTGGAAGTTTCAGCTGAGTTTGCAACAATTACTGTGGCTGACAACAGCATCAGAAGTAAAATTTTCTTCTGAAAGAAATGAGAACTGCCTATCTAAGCAATGCGGGTGCAGCGTCCAAATGGTAGCACTGAAATGTCCAGTTAAGAGCTTGTCACAATCGCATAATTACATAGAATGCAATGAAGCATGTTTTGGGATGCTTCTTACAATTTGTTGGCGGCTGTATATGAGACACGCAAAAGCATATTGCACCCAGTGCTTAAAAAATAAGGTTGTAATCTCGGGAGAAACAGATAAAAAAAAATAGCATGGAAGAGAAAAAGGTGAAGAGAGTGATAAGAAGAGGAGCTGTGTATTGTTTAAAAAGAAAGACGGCAAGAACTTGATTGTGAGAGATGAAGAGTGTTGATTGCTCACAAGGTCAGGAATGTGGAGAAGAGTGGAAGTCCCTGCTGCTTGTTAGTTACTCCAGGTAGAGTTCTTATCAGTTTCTTTCCCAGCTGAGAGGAATTTTGTTTACTACTACTTGCTTTCATTGCTGTCAGGTTATCAGTATGTGAGCAGCAGAGAGTCAAGCTGTTCTGACCTTTTCAGTGCAATTTTTAGTTTAAGATTTGTTCATGGAGGAGATGTGACATTTTAAGTTTTACAGTGAAGTTCACTGAGGGAGCTGAGAATGATGGCTCCTGCAGATGTTACTGGGTCCTATCTCTGCACTTACATTTTGTTAATGCGATAGTGAAAGCTTGAAAACTTTCAAAATCCATCTGGAAAAAAAATAATAATAACAGGTTTGGCTTATTTACCCAAACTAGCTGTATGGGAGGACAGTTCTTCATATGCACACCACACATAGGTACATGTATGCTAAATTTTGTCCAGAGGACAAGTGACCTGACAGCAAACAGGGCTGCAACAAGCATTTGGTTACACTGTGCATCATTCCTGCAGAACTGAACGTGCTTTGACAGTATGAGAAAGGATGAGTCATGCATGGCATTACCCAGCTTGGGAGAAAGAAAAACCCTCAAGGATTGTACTAATGCTTGTTGGTATAGGAAACAGGTTGGAGATTTAGCAGCTGTGGCAAAGCTGGTAACACTGTCACAGAGAACATTGCCACGTATATTTCATCTTGTTAAGCCCTTGTTTCAGTTATTTAGAGATTTTCCAGCATTGAGAATTTGGAGGGCTGACTCGTTCTGGAACAGAGGATCTGTGCCACACAGGGCTTTTCTGGAAATAATGAGCGTCAAGTTATTCTGTTATTATTAAGAAGTCACATACCAGAAAGTGTAAGACTCATTAGAAACATTTTTGGGATTTGATTCCCTGCAATGTTTTAACGCCCTCAGCCTTTGTCACAGGAACTGAAGCATCAGAGGAGCAGAGGAGATGTGCTTTTTGCTGCTCCATGGAAAATGCCAGTGATGCAGCCTCCAGCTGGGAGCAGTGAAGGACAGCTCAGCTCCCTGGAACCTTCCAGTGAGGCTGAGGACAGTCTGTCCTTCGTATATCTTTTCTCCACCGTTTATCTTTTCCCTTTTCCCATTCCCCCCCGATCACAGAGCATGCATACTGGGGCTGTCTGGGACTTCACGTACAGACAGTGGTTGCCATCACCTTTCCGAAGGACACACTAATGTATTACTTAGTGCAAACAAAATATGGCTTGGACATCAGAGACTTTATTTATTTCCCACTTGTTGACCTCCCTGCTCAACAGCCTTATTAGTTTATTCACATTCACCCTATTTCTTCCCCTTCTTCTAGCCTTATATATCTTAAAATTTCAGTAAATCCCCATTTATCCCAAAGTTTTCTCTGCAATTGCAGCAAAAGAAATAACATTTTTCAGTTTGACTGATAATCAGTGAATTAATTTTGATTAATGCATGCTCTCCTGATGGTTAGGTCTATATTCTCTATCATCCTGTGCAGGTAAAGCTTCTCATCTGTTTGCTCCTCCTCCCTCCGGGCTGTCTTGACCCTTCTATTTTCAGTTTGCCCAGTGAGTCACAGCCTAAGGCAGAGAAGCTGAGGCATCCTCAACTCCTGAGCTGCCTGATAAGCACATTTAGTTCCCAGTCTCTGCTTGCAGCCTCAGCCTGCCATTTCCAAGTATGAGTTTTCTAATCACGCACAAGTGCAAGCAAACAGCTCTTAATGAAAGCAGCAGAATGGGGAGGCTGCAGCACCTTGACCAGCAGCCAGAGGAGAGAGGCTTGGCAGGCAGAGAGCAGCACAAAGCCTGCATGCTGGGGAGCCTGGTGATCAGCCCTGAAGCCTGTGCTGACAGCAAAGACTGCAAGAACCAAAGCTGGAGGTACTTTGCCAGTAGCCTTCTATCAAAGGGCTAAAATAAAAGCGTTAGCACATCCACTCACTCATTCCAACCCATCACCCTGCCATTACACAGCAGGCTGCTCTCTAAGCTCTCCTGGGCTAGCAATACAACATAACATGATGCTCTATACAGAAGTAACATCTGGATTTTGCCAAGTCATCCCCACAGCACAGTATGTCCCTGAGGAGCATCATGACAAATGGGGAGACCCCTGGAGGATCCTATTTCCTGTATTTGGATTTTGTGTTCCTTGTGGAACCTTCTGATGTCCTGGCAAACAATCCACTCACACCCTTAATTTCCTCCACTCTTATCAGGATGCCAGGCAGACCACACAGTGCATGCTTCCTGTATTAGTTCACTTGATGTACATTAAGCAGGGCAAAGCTCAGCTTCGCTGTTAGATAATTTACAGAAGGACTGTTATGAAAATAACGTCTGCGTATTAACAATAAGTCAGGCATTTCTCAGGGCCATGCAAACCAAAGAGACAGTATGTAAGGAACTGGCTTTATTGTTTTGTCTAATCATTTGCAGCTGGTTTTTGAAGGTCCACTTTTTCCATCATTTACCATGTATGGGTTTTAGCAAATAAAGATGGAAGATCATTTTTAAATGCAGCTAATAAGCCAGTCAATTTAATGATGCACCAGATACACTGCTCCGGTAATCACTTGTGCCTTCAAGCTGTAGTCTAGCTAAAAGCAGCCTCCAGCCTGAGGCCACACAGATGAGCCGGCCAAGCCCTTTCTGGAGGTCATTACTCCCCTGCCTCTGCTATTCTACCAGCTGCAGCGCTTGCTGCCCTTTCTCTCCCTGCCTCACCTAGCAACCTTGTGCCCTGACATTTCTCTCCTAAGCAACACGTGTTTGCTGACATCTTGCTCAAACTTATTCAGTTCTCACCTGACCCCTCGCAAAGTGATTTCTTTTCGATCTGGAGCAAAAATATGCTGAGACAAAATCCTTCTGCTCAGCACATCTCCACTGTCTCCAAGAAGTGTAGATGGTCAGAGTGCCCTTGTACCAACCAGACAGGCTGGTGGGCGTTCTGCCCTGCTTTCTTAGTAAGAGCATAACCAAGTGGGCTCACCTGCACCTGACCCTGCAAAGCAAGCCACACTGTCAATGCAAAGCAGAGCAGAGGAGGTTGCTGTGACCCAGCAATATCTTCTTTCAGCTCTGTCCTGCAGCTGAGCTCTGAGGGCAGGTGAGTCTCCAGAAATAGTCCAAAACTGCTTTAAGATCTGCACACTTGCCCTGAGAACCAAGGTCTCCAGTTTCCCCTCAGTAAGACATAACAGTCTCTTAGTCTACTTGTGACATGGTCGTAGTCCTTTGCTTTGGACGCCCATTAATGCGAGGTGATTGCAGCTCATCCCCTCAAAAATCACAAAATGGACTGTGACTAGTTCATGCTGACTCTCAGACAATCACATAACTGTTGAAAACAATGGGTTATTTGGTCTAATTATGTATCACCTTTAAACATGTCTATGTAAGCTGCAGTTAGATCTTTGCCCTGTTGAGGTCTGTTCTCCAGGTGTCCTGCCACAGCTCAGCTACTGACCCTTCATCAGTAGGGACTGCCTACTGGGGGGCACCCAGTGCTGCACTCTGAACCCAATCATCTTTTCTCTAGACACAAAGCATAGAAGTGTAGCTTGTGGTATAACCCTCTAGATCCCACAGGAATCCATATACCTGAACCAACAGTGCAGGCTTCTGTTTGAAGTTAGCTCCAGAGTTGGCAGCCAGATCTCTCTCCACCATGGCACCAAGACTGCCTCCTCCAGAAAAGAAAGGAGGGTGATAGCTGTAGGTGACTCTCTTCTGAGAGGAACAGAGAGCCCAATATGTCGACCCGACCCTACCCATAGGGAGGTGTGCTGCCTTCCTGCGGCCCGGGTCAGGGATATTCCTAGGAAACTCCCCAGCCTGATCCGGCCCTCTGATTATTATCCTTTATTGATAGTTCAGGCTGGCAGTGATGGGATCGCTGACAGAAGCCTGAGGAGTATAAAAAAATGATTTTAGGAGAATGGGGAAGTTAGTTGACGGAGCAGGCGTACAAGTAGTGTTTGCCAGTATTCCTTTGGTGGCGGGGAAGAACACTGAGATGACCAGGAAAAGCCATCTGATAAATGCATGGCTGAGAGGCTGGTGCAAACGCAAGAATTTTGGGTTCTTTGATCATGGGGCAGTCTACTCAGCACCTGGCCTGTGGTCTGCTGATGGGAATTGCCTGTCTCCAAGGAGGAAACGGATACTTGCCCAGGAGCTGGCGGGACTTGTAGAGAGGGCTTTAAACTAGATATGAAGGGGGAAGCAGATAAAGCCAGGCCTGCTAGAGATCAGCCTGGGGAAGCAGTATTGGGATTAGGAGTGAGACGAGGGGCTCAGCTGAGGTGCATCTACACCAATGCACGCAGCATGAGCAACAAACAAGAAGAGTTGGAAGCCATTGTGCGGCAGGCAAACTACGACCTAGTTGCCATAACAGAAACGTGGTGGGATTGCTCCCATGACTGGACTGCTGCAATGGATGGCTACAAGATCTTCAGGAAGGATAGGCAAGGAAGGAGGGGTAGCGGTGTGGCCCTCTATGTTAGGGAGTGCTTTCATGTTACTGAGATTGTGACTGGGGACAATAAGGTTGAATCCCTATGGGTAAAGATCAGAGGAAGGGCTGACAAGGCAGACATCCTGGTGGGCATCTGTTATAGACAGCCAAGCCAGGATGAAGAGACAGATGAGATGTTTTATAAGCAGCTGGCACGAGCTGCACAGTCGCCAGCGCTTGTCCTCATGGGTGACTTCAACTTCCCTGACATATGCTGGGAGTATGGCAAGGTGCAGAAGAAGCAGTCTAGGAGGTTTCTGGAATACATAGAGGATAACTTCCTGATGCAGCTGCTGAGAGAGCCTATAAGAGGAGCTGCCCCACTAGACATGCTGCTCACAAACAGGGAGGGTCTGGTGGAAGATGTGGAGGTTGGGGGCTGTCTTGGACAGAGCGACCACGAAATGATAGAGTTCTCGATTCTTGGTGGAGCCTGGAGGGGGAATAGCAAAACTGCTACCTTAGACTTCCAGATGGCGGACTCTGAATTGTTCAAAAGACTAGTAGAGGGAGTCCCCTGGCATTCAGTCTTAGAGAGTAAAGGGGTCCAAGATCGCTGGTCGCTCTTCAAGAAGGAAGTCTTAAGGGTGCAGGAGCAGGCAGTCCCTCTGAGCCGCAAAATGAGCCAGCGGGGAAGAAGACCAGCGTGGATGAATAGGGAGCTATTCTTGAGGCTCCAGGAGAAAAAGAGAATCTACATCCTGTGGAAGGAGGGATGAGCAACTCAGAATGAATACAAAGGAGTCGTTAAGATGTGTAGAGGGAAAATCAGAAAGGCAAAAGCCCAGCTTGAATTTAACCTGGCCACCGGGGTAAAAAGGAACAAGAAACTCTTTTATAAATACATCAACAGTAAGAGGAGGACAAAGGAGAATCTCCACTCTTTACTGGATGAGGCTGGGCATGTGACCACTGAGAATAAGGAAAAGGCGGAGGTTCTGAATGCCTTCTTTACGTCTGTCTTTAAAAGTCAGACCAGTTATCTTCAGGGTACCCCACACTCTGACCTGGTAGTCTCGCCTGGGGAGCAGACTAAACTCCCTGTGATTCTGGAAGAAATGGTCAGGGACCTACTACTCCAACTGGACTGCCACAAGTCCGTGGGGCCGGATGAGATTCACCTGAGAGTGCTCAGGGAACTGGTGGAGGTGATAGCCAAGCCACTTTCCATCATCTATCAGCACTCCTTGTTGACTGGTGAGATCCCACAAGACTGGAGGCTTGCTAATGTGACACCCATTTACAAGAAAGGTTGTAAGGAAGATCCGGGGAACTACAGGCCTGTTAGCCTGACCTCGGTGCCAGGGAAGTTTATGGAGCAGATTGTCTTGAGGGAGATCACGCGGCAGGTGCGGGACGACCGGGGGATCAGGCCTAGCCAGCATGGGTTCACGAAGGGCAGGTCCTGTTTGACCAACCTGATCTCCTTCTATGATCTAGTGACCCATCTGGTGGATGAGGGAAATGCTATTGATGTGGTCTACCTAGACTTCAGCAAAGCCTTTGACACTGTCTCCCACAGTATTCTCCTGCAGAAGCTGGCAGCCCGTGGCTTGGACGGGTACACTCTTGGCTGGCTAAGGAGCTGGCTGGAGGGCCGGGCTCAGAGAGTGGTGGTGAATGGAGTTAAATCCAGCTGGCGACTGGTCACGAGTGGTGTTCCCCAGGGGTCGGTGCTGGGGCCTGTCCTCTTCAATATCTTTACTGATGACCTGGATGAGGGCATGGAGTGCACCCTCAGTAAGTTTGCAGATAACACCAAATTGGCTGGGACTGTGGATCTGCCTGAGGGTAGCGAGGCCCTGCAGAGGGATCTGGACAGGCTGGAGAGCTGGGCTGAAGCCAATGGGATGAGGTTCAACAAGACCAAATGCCGGGTCCTGGACTTTGGCTACAACCACCCCAGGCAGCGCTACAGGCTGGGGGTGGAGTGGCTGGAAGACTGTGTAGAGGAGATGGACTTGGGGGTATTGATTGATGCTCGGCTGAACATGAGCCGACAGTGTGCCCAGGTGGCCAAGAAGGCCAGTGGCATCCTGGCTTGCATCAGAAACAGTGTTGTCAGCAGGAGCAGAGAGGTGATTGTCCCCCTGTACTCAGCACTGGTGAGGCTGCACCTCAAGTACTGTGTCCAGTTTTGGGCCCCTCACTGCAAGAAAGACGTCGAGGCCCTGGAACATGTTCAAAGAAGGGCAGCAAAGCTGGTGAGGGGTCTGGAGCACAGGCCATATGAGGAGAGGCTGAAGGAGCTGGGAATGTTCAGCCTGGAGAAGAGAAGGTTCAGGGGAGACCTTATTGCTCTGCATAGCTTCCTGAAGGGAGGTTGTGATGAGCTGGGGGTCGGCCTCTTCTCTCGTGTCATTAGTGATAGGACTAGAGGCAATGGTTTCAAGCTGCAGCAGGGGAGATTCAGGCTGGACATTAGGAAATATTACTTCTCAGAAAGGGTGGTCAGGCACTGGAATGGGCTGCCCAGGGAGGTGATGGAGTCACCGACCCTGGGGGTGTTCAAGGAATGACTGGATGTTGTGTTGAGGTACATGGTTTAGTGGGAGCTATTGGTGGTGGGTGAACGGTTGGACTGGATGATCTTGTAGGTCTTTTCCAACCTTGGTGGTTCTATGATTCTATGTTGAGGGCTTTGCTCCTAGATATACCTGTGTGCTGCCATTTGTATCCATAGGGTTTTTCTGCAGGCAACCCAGCATGCAGGCCTACACACACAGTGTAAGCATTGCTCAGAGCCCTCACACCCAGAATACCCAGCTGTGCATCAATGGATCTTTGTTTTGAGAACATGCCTTGGTATATCCAGATGCTCTCTGCAAGGGCATTGTCATCCATGTGTCATACCTGTGCTTAGGCATTGCAAGGCCTTCAGGCCTTAGCAAAATGCAGAAGCCACAGATGTTAAAGAAAATAATCTGCATCCCGCATAGTAGTATAGCATAGGCTTGATGCTTGCATGCATGGTGAGCAGTAAAGGGGTTAGAGAGGCTAGGTGGGACACATGCCAGGAAAATGAATGAGTACAGTACCAATATATATGTGCTTCTAAAGTACATGTTTACTTACGGCATGAAAGTTACGTGGAACTTTTTTGATGTGGGAGTGATATGCACACTTCATTTGCTGGTGGAAGTAACAGGTTTTCAGTTGGCTAAACCCAAGAGGTTTAGCTACCCTACCTTCCTTTTTCTGTGATGTCATTTATAGCCATGTGATAAGAAATGAACCCTTGAGTCACCTCGAGCTAGTCTCTGTGTTGCATGAAAAGAGAAATAGTCTTTATTCATTTCTCTTTCTTTGTGGATAGAGAATAGCTGTATTCAGCAGACACAAATCCCAGCACTTGGTTTACCAAGTTAATTCCTCTTTGGTGCTAGCTCTGAGGAAACAATAAGAGATCAGTAAGGGAAGGCACAAAGGTTTTTCCTAGGATGTTCACTTTGCACTGACAATCTCTAACCAAGAAATGATGTGAAGCGTAAGTACTATTTTTGGAAAGATCAGTCCTCACAACCAAATGGAAGGAACTAATTCAGCAGAGAAATAGAGGAATGATGTGTTGTAGGAAAGCACAGTCCACGGCAGAAGAGGAAACAGGGATAGCTTAGCACAAGGGTACAGCTCGGGTATCTGGAGCACAGAGTGAGTGCTCATCTCTGACACCATTTAGTCACTGAGACAGGAAGTATAAATCAGCACCCTACTCAAATCAAGCAGCCGTTCCCAACTGAGAGACGTAGAAAAATCAGTGTGGATGCTGAGGCCTGAATATGGATTTTTTTTCCTCAAGAACAGAAGAATCAACTCGCCCATGTGAAGGTAAAGGCAAAGGAATGGGTCCCTATCACGTGCAGAAACTATTTCATTCCTAAGAGAGAAACAGAAATATATTTGGTGATGAAACATAATGATTTAATTAAGCTTGACAAATCAAGACAGTGAATTAACAAGAGTTAAGTTGGCAAGGTACACTTGATTACTTACTGCATTGAGAGTAGGGTTAAACATATTCAGCCAGGGGCCCTCTCATTGAATCAGGAGATTCAGAGAGGATTCCCCTTAGTTTCTAAACTTGAATCACAGAGGGGAGGATCCCAGGTGCTACTAGGACCTACTGAATCTAATCCTAGTTCCAGGCTTTGTCAAATGTTTAAGTCTAAAGGCACAAAGAAAGATATAATCTTAGCATAGCTGACAAAACTTAAGCGAATTAATAATCACTTACCAAGGATATGTACCAGTTAGACATCTTAACATTAAGGTGTAAGGGATCTCTGTAATCTCAATGGAGTCCTGGCTAGAGGGAAGATCCTGTCATGTGGCCTGCTGCCATCCAGATCTCAAGGGGCTCTTGAGCTGCTCACTGTTTATGAAGTAAGATGATTGACTCATTAGTCATAGTTCTGGCACATGCTCAATTGGCCTTCAGCTTTTGAACTAGGTGTCTGCCATCAGTTCCCCGAGCACTGAGTTTGAGACAGTATGCGGTCATCTGTTTTGGTGTTATCTGTCCTGGAAATCTCATTGTCTGCCTTATCAAGGACTTGGGTGCAATGGCCAGGCCAAAGGATGAAGCTTTGGGGCACACACCATCACAACCTCATCTCCTGGGTGTCCTATCACTAAGATGAATAAGAATCGTGCCCCTCTGACATGCCTCACCTGGGACAGAAAGAAGAAAAATGGCTGCCACTTCTCCACAAAACATATAATTACAGCAGGCCAAGGCCTGCAGGGTGAAGCTGATCTATCAGAGCCACACCCGCCCCCTTTCCCAGGCATCAGCAAAAGCACTGATTTGGTCTGTATCACCCCTATTAATTTTGCATCGTTATGCATGCAGCCCTCCCAGGATGCTCCTTGCACAGTTATAGCCACTGCAGCAGTAACACTGGAAAGTCATCCCACTGACTAGAAACATTCAGGTGTGGCGTATAAGGCCCCTCCTCCATACCTGGCACCTTCCCATTTATCTGAGCTGCAACAACTGAAGTATCCAGCAATCAGATTCTACCTTTTTTCCACAACCCTTAATGGGCCTCATGTACCTTATATTCCTTTGCAGAGACTGAAGGAGAAAACTAAAAATTCCAAGTGCTGCTGTAGAGAAAAGCATTCAACTCTGTATATCTACATGCTTCTTGTTAACAAAAGCACTCTGCCATTTTACCATACAGATTTTCATCACAGGCCACCCTTACAAACTATGCTTTATTTCACTCTTGTTTAAAAAAATGGCATCTGACTTTGAGACAAAGGTGATGCTACAGCAGACCACCCTCTGCAGGTGCCAGCTAAAGTTTTGCCTGCCTGTAAAGTCAGGTGCTTGAAATTACGACAGGAAGGGGGAACTGTAATGTGGATCCCAAGCAGGCCTTGTCTTTCCACATCACCTAATTTCAGGCTAATTCTTAAACTGCCTCTACAGCCAGTCAGTCCATTAAAGGTGACCCAGCTAGGATCTCAGATATTTTGCATCACCCTCTAGAGAGCAATTTTTCTCCAGCCACAAACTAGGCAGCCTGGAGAAAGGGAGCCTACAGCCATCAAGGTGGAGTGTGGTGAGTCAAGTGCTTGGATTACCTGGCTGATGCTTTTTGCACACTTGGAAGCCTGGAACACTGTGGGACCTGAAAAATCGATGGTATTACGCAGATAACTTGGGTTTATCAGGAGACAAATTAAGCTTTGATCGAAACGTATTTTGTATTCTGGTTTTGGAGTCTGGAAAAAGTAAATGCCTTTAAAACTGATTTTCCAGATAACGCTTGAGTTAGGAGCTTGATTTCACCTGCTTCACTTGAATATCAGCGGGAATACAACAGGAATACAGAAAATGAGAGTGAACATGTGGGCAAACAATTCTTACAGAAGAATAGTACATGAAACCTGTGCCTTTGAAAATTTGTTAACCACAGACATGAATTAACGTGTTTTTGATGTGTAGAAACATGAATGTATTATCAAATAGTAATTTTAATGTAGCTTTGGAATAATTAATCAGAATACCCAAGCAACTCTCCTTTTCTCAGTATTTTCAATTAATGCTTACATGTCATTTTTTTTTCCTGCATGCAAGTTTATTTAGATGAGACTAAGACAGAGAAAGGAATGCGTTTTCTTTATTTTCACCCTTTTCTTTCAGGAAATTAATGTTATTTTGACTCTGATATGTGAGATCACTGAAGCATTAAATAAAATTTGATGAAAACTGCATCTCTATGGGATTTAAGTATATGCTTTAGAGCTTCGCTGAAATTAGGAATTAATTCTTTTATTTGTAGACTATAATAAGAGACGAATTATCAGCATGCTTTCTTTCACGGTTACAATATCATAACTACAAAATCTGGCTTTTTTGAAGTTCTAGTGATGGAAGAATCCTAACAGCTGAAAAAATGGCTAGGTTTGTAAATAACATCAGTCATCCAAAGCTAAAATTAATGTCAAACTGGCCTTGATTAGAGACAAAAGCAGAAGTGTCTGTGTGCTAGCTCTTGTTTAATAGCAAATTGTTTTTAAAAATAATGCCAAGAGAAAGAAAATGTCTTGGGAAAAAAAAAAAAAAAAAAGTTGCATGGAAGCTTAAAGTAACACCATATAAGCTTAAGAAAAAGAAATACTTCTCATGTAAAACTGATTTAAGTCATCACAGCAAATTCACGTACATAAAAATATTTTTAGCAAAGACCACACATGCTTCTTGATCAATTTCTCTGTTAACATCAGAACTGTTATGCATAAATTAACTTTCTCTGTACAAGAGAATCAGATACAAAGTAGATGTTTTCAGTGCTATAAGAGTGAATGATGAAATGGCTGTACCTCTCCCCAAAATCCAGTTTGTTATTCTGAAGCAAAATGTTCAATCTTTCTTACAAGACAAACAGCAGAGAGGAAAACATTTTAAAGGCTGAGTAACCCTCACTGGGATTTTCACGTTCCCATGAAAGACAATTATCACACTGCGGTTCCCTATAATTTACTTCAAGCTTTTGAATAACTCTCACTGATATTTGTAGGTCTTTAAGCACCGAGGACACTGAACTTTGGCAGAAAAGGGAAGAAATGAGAGAAACAATCGGCAGACAGAAGTTATGAATAGAAAACAGAATCTCTACACAAAACTGTGCTTCTTCTAATTTTTTTTTTTTTTTTTTTAAGTACAACATTTTGAGGAAAGTGTTCTCCACATTAATTATCAGAGACGTTTGGTTGTTTATTTAGTTTCAAATTTCTGAGGATGAAGATCAATGTCAGAGGTTGTTCAGGACTTCACCTGCAATAAGGCAACAACATGTAGTGCCTACAACATGTACAGTTTGGGTACACAGTTAACTTCAAGCCAACAACTCTTCACTGTAACGTCAATAGAAGATCATTGTCATTTGTCCCGATTCTTAAGCACACTGAAGACCATGCTTACTGTTGAGCTATTCACCTCTAAAGGAGCGAGGATGGAGCACTAGACATTTTCCTTGGTGGGCTCTGCAAGAAGTTTCAGAAGGTATTCTGACACAGAGCTTCCTGGTCTGGCTAGTTATGCATTGTTTCATGGCTTTTAATGCTACTGCATATATAATTCCACTGCAGGATTACCTATAAAGGTACATAGAGGATTACCAATTATCACTTTCCTCATTAGGACTTGTAGTTATTTTATTCATACTGTTTCAGGTTTGTTTTGTTGTTAGTTGGCCGGCTGTAGTTCTGCTTATCTTCAGGAATCATCTTAAAAAGCATCAAATAAAATGATCATTGCTTAAAAGCTTAGCTAGATTAGGATCTTATTTTGAGCAGAATATATAGGTAACACTCCTCTACTTTGTCAGACGGTTCAATAAAGGACATGTAGCTCTCAGATATTTCACAGTTACAGAAGAGCAAACCATTCTAAACTTGTTCCTGTGTTTTCTGAAGTTATTTTAAATTCACATTGCCAGTGCTCAGGAGCATGCTAAAGGATCTCTACATATTTCTTCCCCATTGGAAAAACATATTTAATAGTTGGTAGAAAAGTGCAGATATTTCTTTGAGTTTCAGTCACAATTTTTCTACACTTCCATCAAACAGTGCTTCAAGTTCAATTTGTTCCTGGATGTAATTCTGGTCTTAATAGCATGAAATCAACAAAAATGACATTTAATTTCTCACTGTCATAATTTACCAGCATTAATGATAAGGAAACCCACTATATATTTTGTATAATTAATGAAGTTATGCTCATATGCTGTATTTCATGATCTACAAATAATTGCTATTACTAACAGAAAAACTGTAAGAGTAATGGTGTTGATGCCATTAAGGGAGCTAATACTGGGGATCAATCGCTAATTTTCTAATGCAAATTAAGCCACAGCCTATCAGGAACCTGCTAACTCAAAAAGATGTTAATATACTTTCAAGCATTAAGGCTGTGTAAGGGATTCATAAACACAACAACAGCTGCTGAATTTTACAGTAAACTAGTAATCTTATATTAATGTGTTTCATATTAAAATGGCTCCATTGATAACAATTATTCCACGCTAATTTCCGTCTGAATCTTGGCCTCTTCATTTTTTTCATTAATAAATTAGATTTCACTTGTACTGAAGTGCAATCAAATTGATCTGCTCCATGGCTGACTTGCTGCATACCTATGCTTTATCCTTTTTCACTATAATAACAATTCACTGCTTAGTGAACTGGTGCAGGACAACCGACAAAACCTACTGTTGCAAGTGTGAATAAGCTGCAGCATTGTAGGCTGTCAACCTATCTTCGCAATGATAAAAAGGGGCTATTTAAGAATGCAAAAATAAAAATGATACCAATTAATATACTGAAAGCCACTATCCAGTAATATTAGGACTCACAGTACATCTTATTTTTTTGTCCTTTAAGTGAGCAAAGCATTCTATTTCTATCTTAAAGTTATGCCTGGAAATAGAGTATATAATGTGGAATTTCAATGGGAAAAACTACTTATACTGTGTCCTTAAAAGTCACAAATGATTTCTCTTTTCTAAACAAACCTGCAAAGAAGTTCTGACATTTAGCTTGTTCTTGAAAAACATCATTTGTTTAGTTGACTCTGCTACTGATAATCATACCACAAAAGAGTTTATTTCTAATGTTTCTAACATTACTATACAGTAGTATTACATTTTTTGCTCTCAAATTCCATCAGAATGTTGCATCTTAAGAAAAATTAAGAAACGGTATTTAGTAGATATTAATGTTTATGTCCTATTATTCTATATGCTATTATTATCTCAAGACTCAATATGTGGGTACTCAGTCTATCTTTCCATTTTAAGTTACAAATCACATAAAATAACATGCTTGAAAGTATTACAATATTTCATTTCCCATTGATTACATTTCCTTATATCTACGCAACTGCAGCACAGTCATTGCTCTGGTCCTTTTTTTCACTTTCCTGTGGGCTAGTGATTGTCACCCTTGGATTTCTGGATGCTTTTTCATGATGGGAATCAACCTAGAAAAAAAGGATATGATGAAATTTACAGATTTCATTTCAACAATGTAATCATTTTGTACTAAAAATTCTATGAGGAATTCTTAACACACACGCACACACACAAATGTTTTCTGATAAGCAAAAATTAACCTTTTTGTTTAGCATTTGATTATATGCCTTCCAAAGGAGAAAGCACTCAAATTAGAGGTTTTCCCCCCAAACATGGTCAAACATCCAGTTACCCACATATCCTTTTAAAACAAATGCACACTCACTTTCTCCATTGCCATAAATGACTTCAGCTTCTCTAAAAATAAAAAAAATCCATTACTATGTCAAATATAGAATAAATTTGGGAGGAAAAAAATCCAAGCCATTATGTTAATCAGTTCTCTTAACTTCCTTGAGAAATGTTTTTGTATGTAGTACAGGAACAGAAGAAAGCCTAGTTCCAAGGAAGTGAGGAACCATTCCCAGTGATCCCAGAAATAGAGGAAGGGTCTTTTTTTCAGCAGTCTATGGGCAGAAAACATGCAGAAATTTGTTCAGCTCCTCTAGGAGCTGAAGAATCAGAATACAAGTCTTCCTAGGTCTGGATTTTTTCTATTAAGCAAAAGACTCCATTTCCTGTGTTCTGTTCATCTAACGTTCAAGGCTTGATTCTGGGCTGCATGCCTCCAACTAAGTTAACAGCATGTTATCAGATCCCCAGAATTAACAGGATATTTGATTTTAACCTGACTAAAGCACATTGCTCTCAAGACCTTATTCATTTCCATTGTATTATCCTATTTCTTAGAAAAAGAAATGAAACTTCCACGTAGTAATAGCAAGTTCTCTTTATGAAATGCAACTTCTGTGAAAGTCAATTTAGCAAATAAATAAATAAATAAAATAACAAGGTGCTGTGGTTTCATGAACACATCTTCCTGCCCTATCCTAAGGATAACATAGTGTGGAAGTGTAAAATGGTTATGCTTTTCAGGAAATTGCAAGATTTCATTTTTTGAGATCTCAACATACTTGGGAAAGTAGGATATGCAGGTTCATCGAAGAGTGAGAAACGTCTGCTTTCTCAGTTGAAGGGCATGTAATGTAATCAATGATGTTACCAATCTATGTAGATATGAAACAGCTTTTCGAATGTATTCAGTTCTATTAAGGTCTCTCAGAGACTTATCTGGAGTGAGATACTTACCGACTAGCTGAGAAGAAGCCTAAGGCTCACAAATACAAGGAACAGTAAATTAAGAAAAAAACCTGAAAGAATAGATGCTTACCTGGTTCTGACTGTCAGAATAATCCTCTTTTACGTCCTCTTCATGCTGAAGATAATCTTGGTTATTCATCTGCTCCATCCCCCCACCATTTTCTTCATTTATCTTGCCATTTAAATGGGTGAGCTCCTCTTCCTCTGCCTGGTAAACATTCTCTGTTTCTTCTGTTTTGCATTCATAATTCCCACTTAATTTATTCTTATTTTCTCCTCCTCTGTTACTTTTCGTAACAGTTTCCCCACTGTCCTCTCCATTTACTTCTGGATGTTCTTCCTTCTGTTTATATGCTCCCTCCTCTCCTCTGTCAACTTCCTCTTCTGCATTTTCTTCTTCATCTACAGTTTCTGCTGGCCTCTGAAAGGAAAAGCAGCAACATTGTGAGGCATTTTTAAACAGAATCCTCCAAGGCAATTCTGAAACATGACAGACATCAAAATCATGATTAAATCATTACTAGGGAGTAAGAATGCTAACATGATTTTTGTCTTCATGGAGAGAAAAATGATGCTCCTGTTGACACCTCATATTGCACTCTCATTCTACATAAACAGTGTGTTAATGAGATTTAGATGCATCACAGTGGGTTAATCTATTTGACTATACTAAAACAACTTGAATGAGCTATATTTAATTATCCCAGCAACAGATATTTTGCACCAGCTATTTCAATCTAATATTCTGGCATCTGCTACATATTTTTTTTCTATGAAATAAAATATTAAAATAGCATCGCTAGCCCACAAAGTGTTCTGAAGCTTTACGTATGAACCAGACAACACCATTCCAATCAGTCTAGTCTTGTACACATCCACAGAAAAGCAGCAAGAGAGGTGAGATAGATAGACCAACTGGTCACTTCCATAATGTCTCTTCCCAAAGGCCCCTGCATGAGTTTGCATAGTTAGGATTTGTTTGACGTTCAGTAATTAATTTTTCCTACATAATGAAGTAATAATCAAATAATTAAATGTTGTCCCATATTAAAGAAGACTAAGCAGAAAAATCACTAAAGCTGTTAGCAGCATGATTTCGTGACAACCTGGGAGACTTATACAAATGCTGTCTATTTTTTGGCATTTGTCTTCTAGTTTCAACTTTCAAGGTTTACCTGACTACTCAGTGAACCAATGGCCCCAGTGGCCCTTCTGCCAAGGTGACTTAAGTACTTGTGCTCAAGTTTGAATGAAAATAAAGGGTAAAAGTCCCATGGGAATGAAATTGTATCTGCCTCCCACACCACCTCATCAGACTAAATCTAAAGCAAGAAATCTGAGAGCAAAAGATGGATTCTCTTTTAATCAAATGTATTGGGAATTCTACTATCATTAGCAGTTCCTTTAGGGAGGCAGGTTTACCCCACAGCTTCTAAGTTCTGTCTCTTTTTCTCACTAACAGTTTCATTTCAAAAATAATTCTCTCATTATCTTTGGCATATCAGTAAGAGCCACTTCAAGAACACCAGCAACTGATTGAAGCCTTTTGATGAGACACCCTACTTTTGCTTTGATGTTCACGTAGCAATGTAAGACTATTTCACTATGCCCATGCAAAATATTCCATTGATGGAGCATCAAGAATGACAAGTTATTTCTTTGTAATAATCCATAGAATGACAAATTACTAGAAATACTACATTGTTACCTGACAGTATAAATAATGTCTCCTAAAGCTCTCTTTGAAGTACAATGGTTTCTGTATGATTTTTATTTAAGCCTTCCTAACTATCTCTCAATATAAAACTAGCCTTGCTGATTCTGAAATGAAAATTAAACAAGCCAAGTCTATACAGACACTTTCAAAGAAGCTGCCAAGCAAAGCAGGCTTGAGCCAACTCATAACTATCAGCACATAAGGACAGGGAAGAAAACGCAGATTTAACCTACCCACTGATTCACCATCTATGAGCTACTGATTTATTTTCAGTGCAGAATGGAAATTAGCAGCTTTGAGTTCTGATTCGAGTAAAAGTGGACTAGACAAATTAAATGCACCAGATACCCATATTTAAAAGCAAGCATTTTGCTTAAAGACAGCTGCTTGCTATGACATTACAAATAATGGCTATATCTTTTAGACTTCATCCTGTCTAAAATAGACATAGGTCTAAACTAAGTGAAACACAGTGTACTGAACAACAGCCAGAATCCCACTGGAAGCTCATAGGGAGCTAACACCATACCACACTCAAATTGCAAAATGGACAAAAATCACAAAAGTCACATTTGCGGGTAAGAATCGGAAAGCAAAATGCTTTCTTCAATTAATCTCATTTCAAGTTACACAACATTACAGATGTGAAAGAAATGACCTTCTGCCCAGCAGTCTAAAATACAGTATCACCCCCATCGTGCAAGAAAAGCTAGATAGGTTTCAAAATGAGGATGACCACAGACAATGCATTTCAGAATGAGCTGCATATTGAAGTCAGAACAGTTGGGAAGGAACTTTAGTTCAACCCAGCCACCAAATCACACATTGCTCTTTACATAAACAGTGCGACACTTAGTACTGAAATCCTGCTGACCTAATAATTTAAAGTATGCTGTCTTCTCTGAGAAATACTTTGCAAGATTTACTTTATTTTCATGTTTACAGAGACAGATTGTTCATGGTCTTACACATATATTGGGAAGAAAACAGAAAAGGGGAAAAAGATTTTTACGGTTCAAAGCTTATAAATACTGCAGATGCATAACTACCAGTGATTTTAGTGAACCAGAAGAAAGGAGCTAAAGAAAACATTAATATTAATAAATATTAATAGCTTTTTGGGACAGGTCTTAATTCAGAGTCCCCTGGAGTCAATGAGAACTTTTTCACTTCTTTTCACAATTTGACAGACTCCAATAAGCCATGCAGCTACTGCTACACCAAATGTCTATACGTTTACATCAAAGTTACTTCAAATTGTGTTCTCACAGTCAGGATAAAACAGGATGGCCATACTGAAATCCAAACAGATATGCTGAGTCAGATATACACAACCTTACAGTAACTGTAAGACTTACTCCTAGAAGTCAGCAATGAGTTAGTTTATCATTGGCATTCCACATCTTATTTTATAGCTTCTCTGTCATTCTCATAAGTCACCTTCTAAACAAGAATACACACGGTAAGAGCTTCTGTAATGTAATGCTTTGGCTGGATGGCTAAGACAGATGTGAGGGGCTGCTCCTCTTTGCATCTAAGTCAGGTTTTGAGCCAACGTGCTTGCTCACAGGAAGTTATGCATTATATTTGGAATTCTTGTAAATGTACAGGCCATTTCAAATAGAGGAGGGCAGCTAGTCCTGGGTGATTGAGGCCTATTATCCCAAGTAAACAAACACGAATATCAAATATACATATCAACACATTAATGTGTCAGATTCCAGGATCACAATAGTAAGCAAACAGCATATCTAGAATTTACACTGCAAGCATGTGCCTAGTTGTAGCCCAAGAGAACTGAACACGTATATACTGTAGGAGAGAATAAGCGTTCCTGTGTTACTTCAGTGCTGCTTTTTTGTGTGTTATGGACACAGGACAACGTGAACCTGACTGCAGTAAATCTAGGACTGGATTAGTGTGAGGTGATTATCTGCTTATTTCTCAAGGAAATTTTCATAGAGGACTAAATGACTTACAGGAAAGGGTACTTTTTCAATGACTGTGATAGACCAACACTGTTCTTCCAGCAGCAAGAATTATTGATAATCAGACTCGTATTCTGCCTTATTTATGACAGCAAGAAAATAGGAAGTGCCACGCTTTCTTGTACAGCTGGCTGCAACTTTTAAATGAAGAAGCCATCGCAGTCACCTATTTGAAATTACAGAAGTTAAAGTACCTTCCTTTCAAATCATATTTTCATATTTCCAAGTATAATTCTTCACCTGCCACAGACAATCAATAAAAAGGCTAACTAAGAAAAGAACTGCATATACTTATTCAAAGGTACAGTCAATCAAAACTGCACAGAACTGAAATAGCGCATCACAACTAACTGAAGCCAAATTTCACTTTATGTTTAAGTAGTACAATTGCTTGATGATATTTTTAATCTCAGAAATACCAGAGCATTTAAAAAAGGGAGACATATTCTAGTTACGCTCATCATGCTGTCATTCATTAGGAACTACAGTACCAACTGCCATCATCATTCAAAAGGAATAAGTCAGGAAATCTGTAGACATGGAAGCATTTGATTTCTTGTCCTCTAAGGATGCTAATGCAGTCTCTCAGTAGGCTTGTACATGACGGATATTAGAATACTAAAAAGTGCAGTATCACAGATCATTTAAGACAAACTGTTTTATACCATTAATGTAAAACAATTTTCCTTTATTGAAACCATTTAGAAATATTTACTTGGCTAATAGTCACAACAGACAAACAACGAGGTAGACAACAGAAAGCTTAATGGTCACAAATACCAGAATGAATACACCTCATGAATGCAGTATCAGGAATGCTCAAAGCTAATTGCACTGATCATCTCCAGAACAGAGCTGAACAGAGCCGCCCTTCTTCCAAGGGAGTCAAGAATGCTCTGGAGCTGCACAGCATAGATTCCAAAATCAAAACATTTTGTTCCTGAATCAGATAAGGTTGCTAAGTGACAACAGTCCTCTTCCACATCATTTACAAAACTCAAGTATTTAAAAGCAAGCAAATGAATAGCTGAGGGTCCATCAGTCCTACGTTTCACACATAACAAATGTGCTGTTGTTTCTGGGTGAAAAAAAAAAAATAAAGAGCCTTAAACTCCAACATCATTATGGCTCAGATATGTTACTTTAATGAAAGAAATGAGGACCTAAGATCACAGAGTATAATTTTTCATAAGATCACAGCTCCCCAAAGTCTAACCAAAGTTACTTGGAAGTTGTTGTAACTTCAAGTATAGTAAAAAGCTTTTCAAAATCCACTCCTCAGTTTCATTGTGTGGCAACTGGAAGTGTGAATAAATCCCTAATCATAAGAAGGCTGTGGCATAGAAGAGAACATCTGATCAGATACTAATTTTCTAAGACATGCCTAAGTTAAAAATACTCTTCATACCTTTTACTGACAGTCATGTATAGTTCTTAAGGGAAAACATTTTCTAAGTACATTAAGATCTGCCTAAGCTTCACAACTTCTCCCTATAAACAATGAGAGAATTTATTAGCTTTTTGAAAGAAGCCCTACTAGGCTTGCAGATATATGCAAGATTTTTTTCCCCAACAAACAGTGACTTCTACAGTGAATGGAAAAATGCCTTGGAAGTTGAGCAATTTGAAAAATTGTCTGTTCTAGGATTCCTAGATTTTTTTCCAGGGCAGGTGCATATAGAGAGAAAACTTTTTTCAAAGTGCTATCAACAACAATCAACAGCAATTTTACAATGGAATGGCACTTGCAGTCTTCACTCCAAAGAACCCAGCCCTCCAACAGTTGGCTGTACAGGCCTATAAAGGAAAGATCAGATCTTATTACCATAGCTTCAGAAACCACAATTATCTGATGGAGAAAGCTACAGAAGGTCTCTGTTCTCATTCTGAGTTGCAAGTAACCAACCAGACAGAGTAAGTTTTCATATCTCTCACACAGACAACTCAAAAAAATTAAGTGTAAATCAGGCGAGCTAGAATTAGGACATTTTCCTGTGTGTTTTATCTGCTGTCACTTAAGACCCAGAAAATTTAAATTACAGCTGTATCGCTTTTAGCAAAACTTGAGCATAAGAAGTTTTGTGCATATTCTTTCCAAATGTCATTTTTGAAATCTTTACGGATGCAGTGCAAAATATTTCCCCGTGCAAATCTCTAGTGTTTTTAATCAAGGAACGTATCTTCAAGCAGCCAGCCTGTTTTAATGTTTAATCAATGCAAACTTTAACATTTTGCTTTCAGCAGCAGGAATATTAGCGTCTTGTTCTGTTCACTGAGGCAAATCTTGGGTGTCTAAAGCAAAATGTATTCTCCATAATGAAAATTGTAAATGAAAGGTGCAAATCTACTGCTATTGATGAACTATTCCTAGAGAGAGAACACCAAAGGGAGATCCTCAACTTCACACCACTTCACAGCCCAGGAAATTAAGAATAATGAGTGGCATCAGGAATCAGTAGACACATTTGGAATAATGGAAAGCAAGTGTGTAGTGAAAGAACCCAAAGCATGAATATCTACAACAGCCCCCGAAGTCAGGGCTCATTAGTTTAAATTTAATGTTCAGTGATTTTTACAAATACACACAGAAAGAGAGAGGGAGATTGGATGATGAATCTGGAGGTGGAAAAAAAAACAAAAACAAAACAATTCAGATTCATTCAACATCATTTAGATCTTAATAGTCAGTATCATATCCCCCAAGGCAAAAAAGACTGGCACAGCAGCATGCCTGAATTCTTTGAAGGGATCATGCACTGGACAACTTTGTATCTCATAACTCTCATATTTACAGCACCTCCCAAGGGCTTATTGTGACAGAACACATGGAAACTGATAAATCAACAGAAACTTCCACTGTTGTTTCAATACTACTACTAAATTCTGCTTCTGTATTTCACAACTTACATAAATAAAGAAAAAGTAGCAGTTTGTTCCAAAACTGCATTCGTTGGAAAAGTTTCTCTCTCTCAAAGAAAGCTACTTCGAATATATCTATATTATGAACAGCAAACTCAAAGTAATATATTTAATCAGCATTTCAAATATGAAACTTGTATTGTTTCCTCCCTCCTTACCAAGAGTTGCAGTAGAATTACACTGATTCCTTACTATTTGCACAGTTGGTTTCAGAGTCTGTCATCAGTCCCCATGGATGCTGCCACCAAAATGTAAATAACCAACCTGGAGTAAGTTTACATGTCAAAAAATGAAACGATCTATTTTTTATTCAGAAGCTGAAGTCTTGGTACAGAACAGAGCAGAAGGATATGGTTTCGGCTTAGGCAAAAGACTTTTTTTTTTTCCTCTTTGATGTTCAGTTACAACTGTCAGCTTGTCTGGAATATAGCAACTGCTGTTCTTCTAATGCATTCTCAACTAGCAAACAGCATTTTACAGAACAGGACATAAGCAGGTGTCTAGCTAGTCTTACACTAACTTTAGTTAATGGCTAATCTGGCATTTGTTCAACCGTGTACTTTAAATGGCAAGACAGAGAAGGTGCATAGAAAAAAAACCAACAACCAAGCTCTCTTTTCACCACCTAATTTATGTGGTGGATGGAAATGATAACATATCAGAACTGTCAGCATTGCAGTGAAAGCTGGCGTGTAAATATTTATGCATTATGCAAGAGAGTAGTGTCCTGGCTGACTGTCCTTTTCCATACTTCTAGCACATAACAGAAACTGCAGTTCAGATAAGAAAAAGCTATAAATCTTTTACATCACAGAGTTGAAAAACATTTAAAATGTTAATTAATAAGAACATGAACTTGCAAAATGCTGAATGTTTTTAAAGGCTGAGTAATCTCAGTTGTCTGAGAATAAAGAATACTCAGTATTATTAAGAGGGACCTGGCTTCTTGCCAGATTACCTTGGAAACATGAAGTTTTAAAACATGAAATAAACTGTGACCAGAATTCTCAAACAAGTTTGGTGCTTTGTTTCGCTTTTCTGAAAATATATTTTAAAAAAGATTATTAATAGTGTACATGCCTAAATTTTGCTTTTTTCACATGTGCATACTTCCTTGTAGAAGCAGCGCAGATACCAAAAATCAGCTAGTAGCAACTCAAAAAATATTTCCATCTGTGGACTATACGTGGGCGTCAGCAAATCTCCAGCATTGCAAGAATACTGGCACAAGGGATGCTCACTGGCAACTGTGTTAATACAGCTGCTCTCACCAAATACAGAAGTGGCAGTGCACTATTAGCCGTTTTCCTCTCTCTAGTAAGGGTCACCATTCTGTAGCATTCTGTGGTAAACTGTCAAGAGTGGCTGGAGAGAGGACAGTTCTTATTCATGCAATAGGATCCCTGTGGAGAAGTACAGTTTTCGTCTCCATGCTACTGAATTTCGTAAGAGCTGCAATCAACCTAAAAATTAATACCTGGCAACCAAATGCATGCTATCTAATGCTTCATGTTACTCCCAAGGAAAGTTTTATGCACCTTTAGAGGCTGATGAACAGGCTAATTATTTCCTAATGTGATCATTGCACAGTCGGGACTAGGGCACAATGTACCAAGAAACAAGAAATACAGACTGAGATGGCAGGCAATATGTTCTGCCCCACTTTCAGTACTACAGGTACAACCCAACACAACCTAATTATCACAGCATCTCATGAGGACAACCACAATTAACAGGGGTGATGGTGTTTAGCACACAACCCTCTGAAGTCAGGGCAGGTATTCTTCGTGAAGAGAGAGACCTGTAGCATTCCTTCTGTCAGGAACCAGAATAGTCTTGATGAAAAAACTGGCTAATTAAGTGCCTGATTGTTTCAACAAAAGACTGTGCTGGTAGCTTGGAAAAAAAAAAAAATCTGACAAATCCAGGCATGTTTTTGGTTCAGGACTGCAGGAATTTTGACCTTCGTTCTTATATTGTTCCAATCAATACAAAGGGACCACAAGCTGGGTGAATCTGCTCAGTAAGTAGTTGAGATCCCCTGAGGCCCTCTAAGAGTTCTCAGATCAGTTCTGAAGCTGTTGTACAATAAATAGGTAACTGAAAGAAAAAGTAAGATTTGCTGAAGTTCCCATAAATGAAGCTGTGCTTGTGAGCAGTATAATCATTTGCAAAGAAATCTTGTGCTCCTGAATAAAATTGAGTAAAGAACACACACAACCTGTGAAGAATGAGTTGTTTAAATTTTGAACAATACCTGGTCCAATGGAACTTCTACACGAGTGTCTTCATCTTCTTGAACTTCAGCTGCCCCCCACATTTCAGACCGCTTTTCTCTAGCTCTGTAAATCCCTTCACCTGCAATGGGAAGAGAGAGGAAATAAGTGAAGTCCAATTGCGACTCTGTGTGGCAGAACTACTGAATTGCACTCAATTTTGCTTCTGAGAGTAGTTTCTGAGCAGACTCACCATTCCTTTCAGGGAAGTTTTCAACTTCCCATTATTCTCAATCTGTTTTCCTTTTTAATAATAAATAGCATGCTACACCACTGGGAGAAGGGAAAGGAAATAGAGAGCACGAACAAAGCCCCAGATCCCAAGCTCCTTCAGCTTTAGAAAAGGCTGGGAGCAATTACAATAACATTCTATCACTTCTATTTCTACTGAAAATGACAGTATCCTCTTGGACTTAGCATTACAACTTGCAACCCTTACACATCTAGAAAAGTCTCAGGCACCGAATCAGTAACACTTTGAACCAGGATGTGAGCAAAACATAAACACAGTTGGGATTTGTGCTGCACTTCGCTCTTGGACCTGCATAAGAACAATCACAGATGAAATTGCACATCTGCATTTAAAAAAGCACATACAGGTGGGTAAACAAGGTTAACAGTTACTGTGATACTTAATTATACTTAATTTTGTACTATTTAGTTTGAGAAGTTTCTCCCCCCCCCCCCAAGTGAGGGTAACAGCTAAGGATCTAGGAAGTTTTCAATGTCAGTCTTATGGTATCAGCTAATGAGCAAAGTGAAGATGGGTACACATAGAAAAAACAAGTTCCCAAGTTATGCATATTACTCTCTCTCCAAACAAGAAAAAGCTCAGAAATTAAAAACACAGAGGAAAGTGATTTAAACTAACACTTTTCTCCATCTGTCTAGGAACAAGAGATGTATATGCTGTCATGTTCATATCCAGCATAATAAGTAACCATAAGAATAAACAGGAAAATTTATTTGCACTTAATTTAATTGCTGTATAACTCCTCATGAAAGGATGTGAACTTGATAACATCAAATGAACATATGCAAACTGAACGCTGGGGAAGAAGAAACATCCTATATGAAAAAACAAGCAATGAAAGAGGCTTGTAGAAATGTAGATATTGATTTACATAAAAATAAACACTGCCTTCTCTGGAAATTAGTTTTCCAGTTTCTTTTTCATTGTTGAGAAAACAAGGAAAAAATTTACCCTTGGAACAAAATTCAGAGATAGTATATTACTGAAAATGGTCACTGTCCAGAGCATCAGAGAGAAAAGATATTGTCAGAAGTGAAGAGGCAGAAATATCCACAATCTTATTCCAGACTAGTGCTGGCTGCAGCTTAGGGGATAGATTTTATGATGGACATAGCAGCCTGGGTACCTGGGAGTCAGTTCTGCTGGAACTTCTTTGCCCAGCCCATACTTGTACTCTGAAAGCACCAGTGTGCAGCATACCACAATGTTCTTAGTATCACAGGTTGGATTCTTATCCCTAAGCATCTTGAAAAGATCTTTCTTCCTACTATCATAATTAGCAGAGAAATAACTGTTTTCTTCATTTCTTTTTTTTTTTTTTTGGGGGGGGGGGGGGGGAAGAAGGGGGGAGAGCGATAATTAAATAATTCCGCTATTTTATGTTTGATCAGAGACAACAAAGAATATCTCATATTTGATGGCAGCATGGTAAACTTTTTAGTATCTACATGCATGCGTATCATTACTCTTTGCAGAGGTCCAGGGCAGTAAAAAAAAAAAAAAAAAAGCACGTGATGATACTAGCATCGCTGATTCACAAATAATCCATACATCTCACATTTTAACTTCCGTGAGCTCTCTAAATAGCAAAGTTCTGTTCTTACCTTATAAAGAAGATTATCCTTGTTGGCATAGAAAAATGCTAAAGGAATAGCAAAATCATCGGGCCCACCCAAGATGAGTACTGAGACAGGACTTTTCTTTCTTGAAATCTGAAATCTTTTATGTTAAGATAGCCTGCAACAGGATTTTAGTAATGTTTTTGATACTGCCCTTCACAGAATCCTTCTGGACAAATTTTCTAATTGTGAGATGAGCAGGTGCATGGTACACTGAATGAAGAACAGACTGATAGGTAGGGTTTGAAAAGTTGCTGGCAGCCAGCTACTAATGGAGTACTCCAGGGCTTAAGCTTGTGGCCAGTTCTGGTCAACAACTTTATCAGCTATCTGGGTCTAGGAGTGGAATGCATCCTTAGCAAATTTGCTGACAATTTAAACTGGGAGGTGCTGTTAACTGTCTTGAAACATGAGAGGCTTTGCAGGGGATCTAGGCAGAATGGAATACTGAGCTATCAGTAACAGAATGAAATTGAACAAGAACAAATACCAGGTTCTGTACCTGAATGGAACCATACTGGACCCAGGCACAGATGGGGATGAGTGGCTGAAGAGCAGCTCAGCAGAGAGTGATCAGGAAGCACAGGTGACAACAGGCTCTGCATGAGCCAGCAGTGTGCCTGGCAGCCAAGGGGCAAACATAAATATTGTGTGTGGTTCTGAGTTCCACAGTATAAAAGGAGAGTTAAGCTCCTTGAAAGCATCAAGAGGAGGAACCAAAGGTGGCATCACGGCTGGCAGGCATGTCCTGCAAGGAAAAGCTGACCGTAATAAAAAGATATTAGCTGAGTCCTACACAACCTTCTGTCACCCCTCCAGGAGACCAGTGTCTTGAATGGAAAGCACTCTGAACTCATTCCTGCTTTTCAACAGGGCTGCTGGTGGAAGATGCTAAAACTAAACTGAAGGCTGCAATGGAAAAGAGCAACATCAGAGAAATCACAAGATCTTCAAGGACAGTCTTCAGGTGAAGTGAGAAATCAGATCATTTTCAAAACAGCTGAGGTATCTAAGGAAAGCAAGTAGTTAAAAGAAGACCGTATTTCATTAGACAGAAGATATCCAGTAGTTAGTTTCAGAAAAGTCTGAGGATCTAAGAAAAATCATAAATAAAAGAAGTTGTTTATCTCTGTGCAAACAGAATATAGAAGACATATGTATCATCATTAACAGAAGAAGGAGAAAAAAGTACTTAGGTCTGAAACGCGTTAAAGCAAGTGAAGAAAAAATGACATTAGCTGAAAAACAGGAAAGTTGTAAGAGTGTAACAAATCTGAAATTCTAAAGAAATAACAAGGAATTGAATTAGGCATACATTAGGACACATTTTTCTTGTATTTTGATACTAGAAGTAAAAATAAATTGAAATTCGTAAAATAATATACAAATATGTAACCTGATTAAAGGCAGCATCAAGAAAATGTCTTTAAAAAGTAAATATTGTTAACATTGCTACTCTGTATCAGACAAATATTTTACACTTTTTGCATGCAAATTAAAGAAAAAAAGTGGAGGCAGGCAGCTAATGAAAGGCCAACATATTCCCCGCTCATGTGTTTCTGTGCAAGATCTTGTCAGCAGCAGTTTGCAGACCTCATTAATCACTATTACCCGCGCCATGAGTTATTCAGGTCCTCACAAGCAGATATGTTATGTTGGGTATTTCTTTGCACCATTTTATAGGCAATATTCCAGAAATGCTTTGTGGTTTAGAAAAAAAGTAAAAAATCTTACTCATGCAATATTTCATATTCCTGTCTGTAAATCATTAGTCAGTTTCTACACACTACTCTAATGGAAGGAAAAATAAGACATTTTAGAAACCACTATAAATTGCATGAAATAACATTTTTGTAAGTCTTCATTCTATAGTGTTATGAATTTACACTGCAATCTCTAACATAGAGTACATTACTAAAAAAAGAACTCCCAGCACTTCCATTAGATGAAACATTCATGTCTACCCGAAATAGTTCCTAAAATACTGTAGATTACACATGCTCCTCATGCAAGAGCAAGTTCTGACTTCCCATGCCCCAAACTAACTGGCAACGTCAAAGACAGATGGCCACTGTCAGTGTCCTGACCACACTGAGACAAGAGAGATCTAAAGAGTGATAGGAACAGAAGGCAGGTCCAAACCTTGCAGTCAAGTTTCGGTATACTCTATCACTGCTCCAAGCTGAGTAGAAGATGACAGCAGTGAAGGATTAAAGGGCACTATAAGGTCTAAAATGTCACTGTACTGTTTTGCCTGCTAGCAAGTACAAATCAGAGGGTTTATTTCCAGCTATATTCTTGGTTCTTCATGCCACACTAAACACTGCTTCACTCAAGAGGTGGAGCAAAGTTTTATTGAAAGGCTCATGATCTTTTATAAGGATATTTTTCATTCTATCTGGACATGGTCCTGGGAAACCTGCTTGCTCTACGTGTCCATAATTGAGCAGGGGAGTTGGACCAGATGACTTCTAGAGGTTTCTTCTATCAGTCTCAAGCATTCTGTAATTCCATGTCCAGACAACCAGAAGATATTAGAATTTAAGATTTTGTCACTGTGTAAAAACAGACCACCTTGAGTCATTAATCATCTCTGTTTTTATGTTTCATACAGAGTGAAGTATCTTAAACACACAACAACATCATCTCCCATTACCTGATAATTTTAAAGCAGGGTCATATTCAGCAATTCAGGATAAAAGGAGAAAGAAGGATCCACAGAAGGGCACAGAATGGATCACAAGAGGAAGAAAAGATGAGCAGCCTAACAGAGAGAGGAGATACGCAGAGGCTAAAAGAAATTCTTGGAGCATTGTTTTTGGCTACAAGCTGGAATTGTGAATGAAAACTTTAACTGCAAGTGCTTTTCTATGGAGCTTCTTCAAGAGTTGCACTATACCTCCTCTTCAGCTTCATAATTGTAAAGACAGACCTATGAAATCTCGAGAGAATCTAGACTGCTTCAAGCTCTGAATTCCCCAAAGCCTTGTGACCTTCACTGGAAAAGGGAACACCTGGAGCCTGATAACAGCTCAACTCAAGAGGGGTGGCTAGTGTTTGTTTTGTTTTTTTTTCTAATAAAAACACTGAACCAACTCAGGCTGCCCTAAGCAAAGTCAGATGATAGAACTGTTAAAACACTGATGCCTACTGTATTTTTCTTTAAGCAGGAAAATAAAGCAAAAACAATGTAAGGTACAAGCTCTAACAGCCAAGGATCTTTGCATTCAGATTCTTTCCCTATCCTTTACCCCTACCCATGTCAAGCCATGCAGTGCCTGAGAATTCAATTACACGAAAGAGAGCCCACTACTGACTGATCAGGAAAGTTTATTAGATATTCACATCTCTGGCTAACCCCCTGGAAGGTGCACAACAAAAGAATCAGCTACAGCAGAACTGAAATCTCCAAAATACTTTAACATGTTAAAGTATAACACCACAAAGTAGTGTTAGTTATCAATTATCTAAATACACAGACATTCACTGTAGCGTGCATTTATTCAATTCAGTATGTACAGAAAGAAACAGTGAATTGATGCACGTATATAACTTGAGCAAACATTTGTGTCTCAAGCCACTCAATATTTCAGCTGAGTTTTTCTTCTACACTTGATGAACAGGAAAGTTTATGAGTTTATTGAATAGTAATTGAGTTACACATTGAACTAACTCATAAGAAAACTATATATTTTAAATAATTAAACATAGAAATTAATGGCTCTTGCATAAGTTCCTTACCTAGCAGAATTAACTATAAAACATTTATTGCAGCACAAATTACAACATTACACAGTCATTGCATTACAAATTTGAAACTGATTGAAGTTTAGAAGTAGGGATAAAAAAAACTGTACCAATAGCCCACTCTGAATATTTTATTGAAATCAGAAGCATTTACTAACTGCAAATTCTGTGTATAAGCAAGATAGTTAATATGATTATTTTAAAAAAATAAAAATGAATGCAACTTACCACAGAGACTGCCTCATAAAAACGTTGTCAAATTAAAAATAGAACATATATATATATATATATGCGGCTCCTTAAACTGAATAGATTGATATTAGGAACAGAGAGGATTTATGCCTCCCTAAGCATGCCTTCGAAAGAATTTCTCTCCCTTCTTTTTTATTATTATTTTGAAGCATCACTGTATCACTGTCTCTAACAAAACACTGTCACTCTGCTGACAGGCTTGTATGCTTGTGCCTGTGACTTCTGTCATCAATAATATAGAATTTAAAAGAAACTGGAAGCAATATACACATGATACTAGTGAGACAATGAAAAATTACTTTTCTTCAGCTGACACTACTGCAGCCGCAAGCTTCGAAGAAGCTGTTTTTTCCTATGCAGAAAATACCCCATTTCTAAGGAGATTCCATGTTATTACAGACTGCTGGAATCTGAATATCATAACAGAAACTACAAAAGGTACTCCTAGAGTTTTACTTCATATGATGCAGTCCCATTTACTGATAGGAAGTGCGATAACATTAAAGAAAAGCAAAAGCTGCCTTAGTCAGTGTAATGCTATAATGGGATGAAAAGCATCTCAATAATAGCAAAATGACCAAGTCTTCAGCTACAGGAAATGAGAATGAGCCCAAACGCAGCAGCCTTAGAAATGAAGGAAAAGAGCTGCTTACCCTTCCAAGGCCTCAGGTATGCAGGGATCTCCAGCAAGAGACACCCTTGCCCCCACTGCCAACCCTTAAATGTGGTCTGGGAAGGGGTAGATCCTGGCTCCACTCCTTCCACTCACACAGGTGCATTGATTGCACCTGAGCTCTCCTGGGTTGGCCCTGCCTTCCCACCAGGGACTCCATCACTGTTCCAGGCTGTGACTTAGCATTTCCACCTCAGTCAGCTTTAACAACTCATTCATCTTTATACATATACAGAAAATAAAGGAACTGTATGTCATAATATAAGGCTTTTCCTTCCTTCTCCCTACTTTGATTGTTAACCTCATCCATTCTCTTTGTTTCTAAGCACCTAATTTATTCATTTACTTAAAGGACACATCATTGTGGTCCTTTACATTTTGAAATTGATAAAGCAACTACTGCTTAGAACCAGCCTTTTGAATTCTGACTCTAATCTTAAAGTCAGTATTCTCCTGAGCGTGGCTTGGTCCAAAGAGCTTATACTGTACAAAGCAAACGCAAAGCCTTGAAAAGTCAATCCTATTCCAGTCCAAGCAGAGTGTCAGTAAACCTATATTCCACCCTTCAGTGAGTAAAGCAATATGGCTTATCTGTTGTCTAGAACTACTAGCCCACTTCATGTTTTTCAATGCATTCACCTTTCTAAAAGCAAAATCTAAGAAACACCATGTGCTCGGAGAAAGGGGCCACAAGGTTTGCCATCACCTCCATTCCCCACTGGTGTTAGCACATTCTGGCAACTGTGATTCAGTAATACACAGTAACATCAACAAGGGTTCCCACTTCTTATTAGAGACTGCAATTTTATCTCCTTTTGTGCAAATAAGTAGCCTCCAGGTCCTGTAAAATCTCTGCAAATAAGAAATAGAATGACCTTTCTTTCCTCAGCACAGTTATTACCTGCATCGACAGTAAAGCAACAATGATCAGATCTATTCATTTTTGTTTAACTAAAGATAGCTCTTACATCAGTAAAGTTGTCAGCTGGGCAATGTGGACAGTAACAGTTCCAGCCCACAGTGTACAGTTAATATTCAGCAGTCCAGATGTATACTCTTTGGAAAGTTCACAATTTCACTGAAAGAAGTTCAGAGAATGATAACAGGAGCAGATGCCACACCTGATGTTCTAAGCAGATTTCCTCTTAAAACTGAGTTAAAGATTCAGGAGAAGGTGCTCTTCTTTCCCCTGGTATCTAGTGAAGGGACAAGTGGAAATGGCACAAAGCCATACCAGGGGATGTTCAGACCAGATACCTAGAGGGTATTCAGACACCAGAACAGGCTTCCTAGAGAGGTGATTTATGCCCTACGTTTGTTTTTGTATAAAAGGCACTTGGATAACACTCTTAATGATGGTACTTTAAATTTGAGTCACCCCCAAAGTAGTCTGACAGTTGGACTCAGTGATCTTAGTAGGTCCTTTGAACTAAATGATCTTTAAGGTCCTGTGCAGTTATACAATCGTACAGTTATACGACTGTATAGTTACACAGTCAATAAGTAAACAGAGGTTATACAGATGTTTCATACAAAATTTTACTGTGAGAGAAAGATAACCCATGATAAATGGAAAATGCTCACCAATGTTGAAGGCGCACAGCAAACTCTACACAGGAACAATCTCCAAAGAAAGAGCTCCTGCCTTCATGGCAGTCAGCCCTTAAATGAGATCTGGCTGTGTGAGCTTGGCTCCACCCCTTCCAGTAGCACATCTGAATTACCTTCACCTGTGCTCCCGCAGCTGACTCATTGCTTGCTTCAGGTGGTCAATCAGAGGTTCTGGCTGTGATCAACAGTTTCCCATACAGGTCCCTTCCCACACAAGCCATTCTACAGTTCTAGTTCAATTCTTGTTTCATAGTTGTAGCACAGCGTTCACATTAACTTCTGACAAATATTTAAAATGCAAAACTGCAACATTCTTTGCCCTTGTGAGCTCTTGCCTCGCTTCCATTATCTTAATACAAAACACCCAGCAATTGTGCAGAAAATTACTTTCACTTTAAAAACTCATAACCCATAAATCAACTACTGAATGTACAAGCAATAGCTTTTTAAAGGGCTTTGGAATACATGCTTAATGGATAAGTTCAAAAGAATAATATTATATTAATAGAAGAAAGTTATATTTCACGCACACATAATGACTTGGAGCTATAAAGCACTGCAAAAGAAAGGTACAAAGCTAAGAATTATGACTTGTTTAAAATCTTTTTTAAAAGCTTTTAAAGCTAGGAAGTTACTTTATAGAGAAATCTGGCATACAGCTGATGCAGCCACTTGGAAAGACCAATCTTCAAAATCACAGCACATGTTACTACCTATTGCAAAGCTACACATTGTTGAGTAAAAAAGGAGGAAAGCACAGCCAAAAGTGAACAGCACGTCCCTCTTTGCTCCCAGCCTGATTAAAGAAGGAAGACTTGTGATAACTGGATAGAGAGGTAAACTAGGAGAGGTTTTGTCTTTCTTTTCATCCCCCATTCAGCAATCCCACCAGAGCCTTGGCAATATGAGCATTTCTACAGCTTCTTGGTGACATACTCTCGGCCTCCATAAACAGAATTTCAGAGGTGGTAGTATCCATTTAGGAAGGCTGAACTAGCTACTGTTACACATCTCTCCTTGTTGCTCTTCACTGACAGCAGAATGTGTCTAGGCCCAAGAAACTGTCCAAAGTCAAACAGAAAAGCAGGAACAGAAATGAGAGTTGAACTCATCTCCAGCATCCTGGTGAAGCAGTGTGAGACAGAAAGGACTACTTGGGGAAAGACCAAGAAACAGCATGGAAAGGAAACGGAACAAGTCATAACAACAGACAAAATGAAGGAAGAGCCACATAGATACAAGAGGGAAGAAAAAGCGTCAGAAGAAAGCTGGGAAAGAGTGGAAAGTCTAGATGGAAGAACAATGAAAGGTGACAAGGAGTAGGAAGGGAACAAAGCAAGGTAGATGGAGAATGCTGCAGAAGTCATCCTGATAAACAGAGAAAGAGTGGCAACAGTTCAATCATAAAAGCTGTCATGAGTGCCACAAGACACCTTGTAGTGATGTGGAAAGTCAGACTGTAAATAGCTAGGACAAGAGGTACCGACTTCAAGTTGTACCAGGAGAGGTTCAGTTGGATATTAGGAAAAAAAATTTTCTCAGAAAGAGTGGAGAGGTATTGGAACAGGCTGCCCAGGGAGGTGGTGTGATTACCGTATCTGGAGGTCTTCAATAAAACAGTGGATGTCGCACTGAGTGACATGGTTTAGTGGACATGGTGGTGATGGTGATGGTTGGACTCCATGATCTTAGAGGTTCTTTCCAAACATAATGATTCTGTGATTCTTCTCTGGCCTGACTCTGGAAGTTCAAGTCTCCAACTTAGTAAATATCACAATGGAGCAGTCAGAGTTAATGTCCAGGTTCCAGGAAGTCCAGAAGGATCACCCCTTTCTTATCTCAAAATACAGCACACATACTTTCACCTGCTGTGGGCTGTGTCTTGAACTTTTCCTTCAGTAGAGAATTCTCATGGTGCCACTCCATGGACTGCTATTTTGAATTTGGCTCGTTATGGTGACACCATGTATCACCACTGGTAACAATATGGTCCAGGAACTTGTCACCTTCAGCCTTTCTTTTTTTTTCAATAGGCCCTGACAAACTTGCTGTTGTGGTTTGAAGAGTTAGTCATGTGACGGCCCTCCATCCCCACAGGAGAAGGAGCAGGAAAGAAGAGGAAAAACCCGATTGAGATAGGAGAACTGATTAATTAAAAGGAATGTGAGATAATACAGAATAATTAAGAATAATAAATCAAACCAAAAAACAAACAAACAACAACAACAACAACAACAAAAATAACAAAGCAATGGGAAGAGAGAGAGAGAGAGTCTCAGTTCTTACCAACAGCTACACATGCCTGACCTCCCAGAAGAACAAGAGCTTTCCCTCATCACCCAGAATTGGAAATCACAAAAACGGAGTACTGGTAACTTACAGAAATTGTAGTTCTCAGTACAACTTCCTCTCAGAGAACGAGAACTTACGTGATAATAGCTGAGTCTGCTAGAAGCAAAGAACTAAGGAAGTGCACCTGACACTGTGCTTTAGCATCAAACAGCCTGACGCATGATATCATGGTATGGAATACTGATAAAATCAGGACACCTACATACAGTGTTTTCTGTTCCTGTGCATTCATGGGACCCACCTAGCACAAACTCTATGGTATTCCAACATTGCCACCATCATTTCCAATGCATTGAAGCTGATATAAAGCTCCACACACAGTTTCCAGGTCATAATCCACCAATTCGTATGGGTGAGCTAACCTACTACTCATTTCATGGTGTGACAGCTATGCACAGCTGCATTGACCATGGTCTATTTTTCATGTCATTGTCACCACTGCTGAAACACCACCCACCACCTCACTGAGCTCACATCTACTGTTTGGTCTCCATAAATGTTCAGAAAGTATCAATGAATGTCAATGGGTGCAATTTTTTTTTTTTTTTCCAAGGAGGAATTCAATGACACACCTTTTCTTACACACTTCCATGTCAAGCATCATTTTCTCAGTCTGCCCCTCTACTTCCTTCTGTCAGACAGCAAGAAAATGTAGCAGAATATTAACGGGAAGGTTCAGCCTCCACTGCCATACCATCAACATCTGCCTCTGACATCATGGTCCCCATAATAAAAAAGAGGCATTACTTTAGGAGCAGCCTGCATGTATAAATATCACTAGCAATAGATTACTTCAATTAATATGGTGATGAAGATATGTAGTCACATATATGCTGAATAATTTATGAGATGTGGAATAAGTCTCTGTGAAAGATACACCAGCCACTGGTAATTCCTATTGGAATTATGCAATTACTTGAGCTTTTATCATTAGCTATTGGCCTCATTCTTGTAACAGAAACTATAAATTGTCACATGAAATATTAACTACTTTATCCAAATCATTCAATGACAATAAAGAAAATAGAATGTGTGTAAAAACTGCCATTAAATATTAAATAGTAGGACTGAATGAACTTCTGTGTTTTCCAGATTATTTCTGTGTTGATTTCTATATTTTAGGTTTAGGATAATAGCTGCTTCTTCAAAGAGTAAGTTTAAAGCTATAAACACACATGTTAGCTTAACAAAGACACATGCATGTGAGTGGTTCTCTTCAAAAACACACCATTTTACTTTTTTTACTTTTTTACATTTGTGCTCAAAGAGACTAACAAAAAAAATGTTAAATACATTATTAAATTCAGATATCATCATGTTTGGGCTCTGGTAGTATAAATTAGAAAGACTAATACTACTTGAATACAGACCTGAAACAAATTAAGAGGGTAAGAAAGAGTACCTTCTATTTTACACCTCTACTCTGCCTTGAAAGCCCTTTCAATTTACCAGCATCTTCATTACTAAATACACGGTACACTTAAAGTTATCTTAAATTATCACCAGAAATTCCTGAAAATAATTTCCTGTGATTTTATCCTTCATAATAACATGTACAAGTTATTATTAGCATAAAATAACATGAAAAGTCTAAACAGACAGTAAAAATTCTTGTCTGGGGGAAACCAGACTGCCAGTGCATTCATATGGAAATAAAGTTATTTTACAGCAGACACTAAAAGCCTCACTGCAGAGAGCTTGAGGAATTGAAAGGAAAGGAAAAAGACAACCCACATCCATCTGTGTCGTGTGCAAACTGTCATGTTTTTCTTACAAAAATATAAAAGAATGCTTCAGACATGATCTGTTTTATCCATTTTTAAGCCTCTGCCAATATTTATTTAAGGGGAAAGTCTGATTTTCTAAGAAACAGGCTAACACTGTAGAAACTATTGTACCAGATCAGATCTGTGGTTCATCTACGCAAGTATGCTACCTGACATTGTGATGACAATGCTAGCAAGGGAAGATTTAGGAGGGGGGAAAAAAAAACAAAGAAAGAAAGGAAAAAAAAAAAGCAAACAAAGAAAAAACAAAAGAAACAGCCAGACAATGTTTATTCTATGGATTGACCTGAAATGATCCTTCTTATTAGCCAATAGTTTATTTTATAACTTGATGTAAATTTTCACATCATATCCACAGTTTGTTAAGAATGCCTGTTATAACATTAGGTATTATTCTAATCCAATATAACATTTTAAAATGAAAATCTTCCATTTTGATTTGAAAATCAAGACTGTGGAGTATCCTCCTCGGAGATCACCAGCAGTCACCTGGAAGGACATGGACCTGGACACCCTGCTCTGGGTGTCCTTGCTGGATAAGGGGTCGAACCAGATGGACCCAGAGGTCCCTTCCAACCTCAGCCATTCTGTGATTCTGTGATACCTCTGTGAGTCTGATCCCTCAAATTATGTATAATACGTATATTCCAAAGAACGCTTCAAATAATAATCCTCACATTTGTTCTGGGATTTGTTGTTTGGTTGGTTTTTTCGAGGAGGTGGCAACTACATTCTGATGGCTTTGGCAGATGTTCAGGCAGGTTAAACCCAAACAGCCTCCCAAGGCAAGAACAACTGGCTGTGTGACAAACACATTAGATCAAATGGAAATGAATGGATTGCCTGGGTTTGCATATTTTTGACATTTTTTTTCCTGCTCCACTGGTTTGCCAGCAGTCACCTCGGTATGTCAAAAGAAGCAGTCAGAAAAGCCAGTCATGTCCTGGCCTGCTTAAAAGAGGCAAACTGTTTTGTTTCCTTGGTTAGGAAGGAAATTTGTAATGATACCGCATTACTCCGTAATTCGTTCTGGAAAAGAAAGGACTGCATGTCAAAATGGAGGCAGGTGACTCTCATACGATGTGCCATATAAAGCAGTGCCAATGTTAATCAAGGGGAGAATGTTTCAAATTTTGCCTACTTTGATAGATCTACTCATTTTCCATCACCGCCAGAGTTGTAGTCAGTGGGCTCACGATGCTCATTTGTCTGATGTGGTTTTCCAGGGAAAGGTTTTGAAGAGGTCAAGTTTACCACCTACCTCTGTTCCAAAATGTGTATTAAATCACAGAACTAAGAACTTCCCATGTCCGATCTACAGAAAGATGATTCGGTGGACATAGCTAATAAAGTTTCTGTTCTAATAAAGTTTCACAACATGTGATTCTATGAATAAAAAAATATTCAACTAGTAAAATATAAATTAGGAAACTTGATATAAACCAGGCTTTCAAGCCACAAAATAACATGCCTTTAGCAGTAATTTTGACATTATCGCAAATTGCATAGCAGTTCAACCATTCCAAATAATACAGAACAGAAATATGGTGTAGTGCTGGTCTCTGCAACCCTATATTTCTATGGTTCAACATTAAGCTGAGAGAATACCAGGACACTACCTGTCAAGGGAAATCTTTGACACAAGGAGTTTGGCTGGGCAGGAGGATACAGAAGTTGCAACACTCCACACTATCAGCTTCCAACTCACACAGACTTGCTGGCCCAGCTTCAGGTCACTCCTTCTTAATGTGTGAAAACAACCAGAGGAAAAAAAAAAAAAAAAGAAAGAAAAAAAAGCAATCAGGAGATAGATGACAATTGCAGAGATGATGACCCTTTGAGGACATAGTAGTACACATGCATCAAACTGCATCCCTACAAGCTGCCTATGTTTTGACTACACTGGAAACCCAGGCAGGGTCAGAGTTGAGTGAAAAGACCTTTGCTCTGAGGAAGCTGTGATCCTTCCTTGTATTTTGCCTTTGAATGCTGGAGACTCTCACAAACAGACAAATGTGGCCAATAATATTCAAAAATAATATATAAGAATACTTTGTATTACAAATGGAGATGTTCATTTCCTAGTACTTTTGACTATGTGGATAAAGGCTTGTTATTCAATTTCATTGGAAAAAAAAGAAAAAAAGAAAAAAAGAGAAGTAAAACAAAGTGGCAGACATTGGTTACCAAGTATGGAATAATGTATTAACTCCTTGTTTGGATTCCTAGGATTCAACGGAGGAAGAAAAAAATATTTCTGCATGCATACAACCTATTTGAGAACTCACAATCTACTCTTAGTAGATCACTCAAGAATAGATCCATTTGTAAAATTCTCATCGTACTATTGTTTAGAAAAGAAATGTTATCTCCAGAGATTCTTAAGGGAAGGATGTTGATAATTGTAGCTATAAACATAGACATTTCCTATCTTTCCAAATGATGTTATTGAATTCCATGGGAATGTGCTCTACGAACATTAAAGTACTTAATTTCAAAGTAATTAGTGTTAGGTAGCTCTAACAATCTTATAGGTGCGTTTTATTGCTTAATGTTAATGATGTAATTGATTAATTTTGTTTCTAGTACATAAACTATATCACTAAAAAAATAGTTTTCTTTATTTTTGTGCCTTTTTCACAACATCAGCACATAGAAAAGTTTTTGTGTGCAGTCATCTCAAGAGGAATGCTGCCAATTACATTATGTATTCCTTTCTTTTTACATTTTGCCACCAGGTAAGTTATCCAATCTACAATGCTTCAAAACACAACAAAAAGAAATTGCACTGAGTGTAATGCCTTCAGGTTTGGCTGGGTTAACAGAGTGATAATGAAAAAGCATACAACTTGACACTGCTATCTTGTCTGCTCACTTCAGTAGAAATAGTAGCAGCTGCTAGCACTCTTCCTTAGTGCTGCTCAGCCTCATCTCCAACAGTATATCTCAAACACCATTCTCTTCCAGAGGATCCTGTCTGCTTCTCTTTAACTGGCAAAACATATCACTCACTTCAGTGGGTCAAAAGAAACAGCAAATACTTTGCCAGCAGCACCAGCTCTTTCAAAAATATCGGGTTCCTCTACCAGTCCACTAAATCTCAAACAATTTAGAAAATAATTTGGGTAAAGGGACTGAATTACCGTTTCTTATGATGAGACCCACCTACTTCAGAATGCGGTTAGCAACTATTACAAAACCTGTTGCGGCAAGCACTTCTGTACTTCCTTCACAGATGGCAGAGTGGGAAAAGGCTGAAAATTTTAAGTAGCCTAGAGTGCTCCCTTACGTATTTTCAGTCAAAATGACTGAAGGGAAAGAAAAGGGACAGCTGGAATTCCTCCCCAAAGCACCATGTTCCTCCTTCAAATGTTTAGTTTTACACAGTAATAAACCATTTACCCAGGAAAAGAGTTCCACTAAGAAGTAGGCAATCCACTAAGATTTAAGAGATTCAAAATAATTACATATGGCTCCTCAAGTGAAACGGTAAGTGAAGGATACTAGCTACCATTCCTAAGGGCTTGGAAAGCAAAATGTAGAGAACGTGAAATTTTAATTTCACTCTTTTGAACAGGGGAAAAAAATCTTAATGCAGAGCACCAGGGAATAAAAAATAGAGACGATGTGGCATATAGAGACAATGTGGCAAATAAATACATTTAAGCTGAACTAGAAGAATTAAATAATGAGGATGTACTTCTTAAAACACAAACAGATATGATATTTGATAAGAATCTTCAGGCAACTGCTTCCTGGAATGTTTTCCACTTGACTGGCTGAATGAATACTGGGGAATTTAATTAGAGAAAGTCTGTAAAAGTTCACAAGTCTGCAGTGCTCACAGTGATTCACCTGAAGATTTATGGGATTAAATGCTTTGGTTTTTGTGCTTCAAAAAGAAAATAGTTCTTACTGGCTTAGCATGCATCTCCTCATCAACAGAAATCATGGGACAGCAGGGATTGCACTCCATCAGAAACTCATAGCAAGGCTCTGGATTTCTCATTCCGTATTGCCTGAATTGAACCAGAAGGCATCATCTTCCTCAGTAACTGCCTGCATGACCAGCTAGGTCCAAACTTGAACAGTACACACATCAAACTTCACATTCCCACACCCACTAGCAGGTCTCCATACAACAAGGATAAACAGGAGAGAACACAGAGAAATGAAAACTTCTCTCAACACATTCTTTAGCTCAAACTAGAGAATTGGCTGCCTTTATTAGCTTTTAGTTACAGAAAACTCACAAACTATGGAAAATTTCAAGTGGAAACAGCAAGCAATCACTTCTTTAATAAACTCAGGGGATTTCCAGACATTTCTGTCAGGAGCTAGAGAAGCGGTAGCATTAAATATGGAGAGAGAAATAACTCACTAAATTTGCTGTCTACCAAAGCATGACTTGCTCCTCAGTCACTGCCTGCTAAAAGGACAGAGAAACCAATTATTTCTTCCAGTACTCTTTCCACCATTGGGAAAACAAAAGAAGTAATCTGAAACCTTCTTATCTAAGATCCGCAAAAAACAGGTATCTCTCTTGCCTTGGCAAGAGGGATCTCCTTTCTTCCAGAAAACATCTGCCAAAACTTTCTTTACAAAAATACTCAGGATAGAGAAAAATACATAGAAAATCAACTTAATGGCACTACACTTATCAGAAAAATTTACCTCCTTTGGCTGCTCTTAATGTATGAGGTTTTAGTGAGATCTGCCTAACTATAGTCCAGATGGCTTTGCCGCTTGGGCATGGTACCACACAACTTGCTCTAGGTGACCCTTCCTGGGCAGGAGGTTGGACTAGATAGCCTCCAAAGGACCCTGCCAAACTCAGCCTTCTGCAATTATGTGCTAAGTCTCTACTTAGAGCAGTTCAGTGCTCTGAACAGTAGGCTAGATCAAGACAGCGATTTTGAGCTCTGTATGAAGAATTCCGTACCAGCATTTCCCAGCATAAGTCAGTGCATCTATTTATTTTTAAATGAAAAACATATAAATAATCAAAGATATCTGGAGTGGATAATCATTAAATCAGTGGCCCTCCCTTGAGTCCCCAAAACCATTAAGCTAAGCACTGAGAGCCCTCTCTGAAAGGCCAGATCTGACAGTTGCTCCCTTAAATGTTTCTAGCATGCATCAATGAATCTGTAAAATAGAGGATATATCAAGATAATTTCAAGGAAAAAAACCTACTCAGCTGTTTTATGCATTATAAAGGATGAACATTTTTAGTCACATTCCTACTAATGCAGTTGCCATTCTTCAGTAAGAAAAAAACTACTGAAAAACAGTTTGCTAAAATTATATCCCCTTACCAACATCAGGACAAAATGAGATTTGACTCAAGACTGAAACAAAATGAAAATTCAACAAGCTTACTCTGGAAAACATGCATCTTATAATACAAAAGATTATATTGCACCGTTCTTTTCAAACTCAAATTTACAGAATTCTTCTGATTGAGAAATTAAATTTACAACTCATGATTCTAGGCAAATGCAGGCATAAATACTGTGCTGTTGGATGATGTATAGTGAAATTTTAAACCACAGGTTATTAATGCACACTTAATTATGAATACAAACAGCAGATAGAAGCAGTGTCAAATGCTATGAAAAGTGTAATTTATTTGTACTTAAATATATTAATTGGCCTGTATTAATGACTTTCAGAACTTTTACTATTGAGAAGAAATAGCATTCCTAGTACATCAGCAATATTTGTAGCAACAGAAGAGCCTTCTAGGCCTTAAAAAACAAAACAAAAAAAGCAAAAAAAAAAAACAACACAAAAAACCCAACAGGTGGTGGTGGGAAATAAAAGGCATATGACAAGAGCATTTGAAATGTGTACTAAATATCATACACAGTCTGCTGTATATAACTGGAATTTAACACCTTGCGTAAGTACATTTTCTAAGCAAAAATAACGTCAGTAAATTAAATCGGCCGGAGTAAAGTGACAGTTCAAGTACTATAATAGTTCTGTGTTTCACTGGCTTAGCAGGAGATAAAAAGCCACTATGCTATGACTGAGTTTATCTCAGTACTGACCATTATCTTGCAGGAATCTTGTGGAAGCTGTTTGTTTTACTTTCGCAGATTTGTTAGAACTGTGCCCTCTGGACGTAGAATCCTCTGGATTATGGCATTTTTTGACCTTCTCTTTTGGAGGCTGAGGTGAGGAACTATTCTCCCCAGGGTCACTGGATCCAACAGTAGATTTAGACTGCCGATCATTTCCCTGAAAGGAAGTGTTCATAATCATCATTAATGAATATAATGAAGTTTACTTTTTAATTTCAACATTATTCCAAATGTTTAATATCTACGGAATTGTATCAGGTTTTAAAGAAATGTATTAATTTACAGTCAGTACAGTTAAATAATATCCAAAACAATCTGGAAAACTGGAACTATCTTATCAACTTGCTATATGATCTGACTGATTAAATGCTCCTCAACGATTCGCAGAAGAAAACAAAACAATTACTACAAGGAAATAATGTTTCATCTGATGGAAAGAATAGTTAGGCGAATCTATGCATTCATGTAAAAAATAAATAGCTGTATTTCATTCATGCATATGTGTATCTCATCTATGCATATGCGAAGATGTAACTTGTGAATAATTCACTGCCCGTGTAAATGCAACATAGATATTAACTTGCTAAATGTCAAAAGAGGCTGGGAGAGGGTGACAGCCTTTATGTGGCAGGAGCACTGACTACCAAATGCACAGAATGGTCTACCAGCATGACATCTCTGAATCACTGCCAAGGAAATCACCCAGCTCCTCTGCTTCTTGGGTTGTGAATTCAGAAAAAGCAACAGATACCTGAACCCGATGTTTTCAGCTTTCATTTATTTCATTTATATCCAGTATTTCAGTACTGGATATAGCAATAATTTTAGTAACTAGAGACTTTATTCACAACATTTTTCTCCAGTCTAAATTTGTTCACAAGAAATATCACAAAAATCTAGCTGCATATGGCAGCCTTTTAGGATGTTGTTAACGTAGTACTAAACTGGGTTAAGAGATCAATAACTAAACCATTGTTGCCTCTCAGTAGGGGATGTCACCCTTCAAATTCTTTCAGTTAAATGGCATGTGTAGTTTTGTACTAATCCAGTTCTGCCAAAAAGCTCGATATAACAGCAGAACACTCAAGCAGAGGACAGAAAACCGTATCAGCATCTGCAACCATTCACTTTATCACAGACATTGATAAATCATGGAAGGCAAGTACACTATACTTTAGTGTTTTGCTTACTGTAGCTGCACGAACAATTTATGACATTTTAGAACTTGCCCACCAGAAAGGACTTTCATTCAGTAAGAGTCTTGTGTACCTCACTGCTGAAGTTAAAAGCAATATCTATACAAAATTAAAGTTGCTCAGAAAAATATGTCCTGAACAAAATTTTGAATCTCTTGCAGACACAATCCCATTTTGTGTGATTCTTCTGAGTTTTGAATAATCAATAGAGATCAGTTCTATTTAAAATATTTTACTTAAATACCACGTAGGCTTTACCATCTAATCAAGCACTTATTTATCAATACCGCTGAATTTTCCATTTATCCTTTCAATATAAAGAAAAACTGAGGGCACAGAAGTATTTCAGCTTCTTCTAATTCAAACTTGAGAGTGTTACTCCCAAGAAATAGTAGTCAAAATATGTAGAAACCAAAGTTAAGCAAACGATTTCATAATCTATACCAGTTCACTCTCTGTCACTACAATCTCTATATGGAAATAACAGTGATTAGAAATAGTTTTCTCTATATGCTTTTAAGTGTTAAAAGATAAGAGTTAATAACTAATTGCTTATGAAAATATTAGAATTGCAAAGCTCAATTACTCAATAGGAAACATTACTTTGAAACTATATTCTTTATGCTGCATTTCAAGACAATGGAAGTGAGACTTGTATATTTTATTCCAAACTGTGTTTAGATGTTCCAGAGGTTTTGTTTTGTTTTTTTATTTGTGAATAGTAGATGGATATGATCAACTAACCAAATTACAATGTCAGACTGCAAGTCTGACTCTCTGCTGTCTTATACAGTAAATTTCACTTGTACATAATTGGTGCAAACAAACATTTATATTCTAATTTGGCACTAAGTGTACAGTGAACTCGTTTTTACACATGTAAATAGCTCCACATGATAGAAAGCAGTGGATGCTTAACCTCTGCATTGTAATGGTTAGCTAGGGACAAAACACATTAGGCAGAAAACTGTTTCAGGGCCTTATTCAGACTCAGTATGCAGAAACACCTTTATCTGCAATATGCTGTGTAAACAGCCCTATGTTTTTCCTTTAGGAGCATAATTTGAATAAACAAACAGGTTTATTATGAACAAATACATAAAGATAGTTGAAAAGTATTATGGGAAAGACCACAATGCAGCAGTTGTTCTTTGCTAGGGAAGATTTTTTAAAAATAAGGCACCCATTTCTGAAAGAATATTTCTTGGACTTTTTATCTAATCGACGCTGCAAATAGCTACAGATTCATCAAGCATTAATAAGCATACCACCAGGTGGCTGTGGATTTTTCTGTATGGATTTAATTAAACTCAGAGGACAAGGAGCTTTCATCTGCTGGGATTAAACAAAATTAGAAACAAACTCCATTGTGGCATTTGATACTTACACTGCCTTTAGATTTTCGAGATCCCACAATCGGAGGTAGAACAGATCCTTTAGAACTGCAGAAATAAAACATGCCTTAGAGTTTTGTGCACTGTCTCTTTTGCAGATACTATCAGTCTATCACTAAGTCAAGTAACACCAAGACATCCATAGCAACGGAGTTAATTGTTTTATCTATTGATTGCAGAGTTTTGCTAAGAATCACTTATTTCTGCTCACTAGAGTATATTTAAACACATAATCATTAACTTAGTCAAAAAAATTCATTACGTTTCATCATAATACAGAGTTAAGCCCACTTCTAATCACGAGGGCAGTGGTCAGTGAGTTAGTGTAGGATAATTAGAACTAATATAATGAAACATTCGAGCAATTTCAATAAAATTCTGCATCATCAATTGGTCAAGACATCTTAAGCAATGTTTTCCACTGTCTTTAAATTCATCTGCTTTAAATTCTGTTTCTCAAAATACTTTGTTATTCACATTGTTCACTTAAATAAATAAATACAGGAATGTTTGCATGCATAATGTGGGACAAATGCCCTAAACTCATTTGTGGGACAAATCTCCATTTATTTCCATTTCTTTAATTGCAATGACTCCCAAATTAGCTTCACATTTCAAAGATACTAAAAGCCCAAGTTTCTCCTTACAGAGACACTGTCTAGGGCTCTATTATGTGATAATGCTTGTTTACAAAAATGACCCAAACATGAAGCACTCTTAAAGGAGTACATATTCCATAAAGCATTACCACGCAAGTAGACCCTGACAAATATAGCTACCCATAATCTCATTTAGCTCATAATTCATAATCTCATTTGAGAATTAGGAAAAAAAAAATAAGCCAAAGCAAAATAAACCTTTGTCTGATAAGAATTTTGTGAAATATGATCAATGGTTTATTTATGAGACAAAATAATCCCTTGAATTTCCATTTTCTCTTTTATTACAGATTTCTATCTCTACTTTCTTAGAAGCTTTCAATAAAATATTGCATGCATTCAAGCAAACCCATCCATCCATCTTTTACAAATGTTTTTGGAATTACAAATTTCTAATTTGTAAATGAACTGACACACATACAAGAATGAGAAATATGGAACTTACCCCTGTGGCCTTATTGTAGATTTGCTGAACAGCAGCTCACCATATGGTAACTTCTTAAACTTTTCTCTACCCACTGCAACATAAAATTGCCCTTTCTCCAAGTCTGACCCATTCTGAACATTTTTTCCATCTAAAGTGTAAAGTCTGAAAGAACAGGTAAAGTCTTTATATAACAAACCTTACTATTTTGCAAAATGACATAAATGACAGGTAGATCAATCTCACTTAAAACTAATGAAATATGAAGCACTATGACAGATAAAATTTTCTCACCATTTCCAAATCAATGTGAAGAATATATTACTTCCGTCTTTAACACCTTCCCCTTGATATCTTGGTTGCGATCTGTTATATGGGTTCTTGACCCCTCTCACATCAGATTCCATCCCCCATTTGTGCTCTGGGCACCACTTACTAATCTGGGAAAAACAGTGTGTTCATGACCCCACAGATAAAGACCTAGGACCACTCCACTTCACAAAGTTAATAGATTTATCCTTATGTTATTATATAGTATAGAATGAAGTGTTGGATCTTGGCTCTACCTTAGACACAAGGTAGAAAATAGCAGGAAATTTAATGTAAGAATGTATTACAACATCTTAGGCACCAACAAAAAATAATATTTAATATATCTATTAAAACAGGTAGATTTTTTGCCATAATAATTTATTTTCACACACTTTACTAAGAAGGAAGAAATGCACTAAGGACTTAGGAGTGGGATGAGTGTGCATGACAACACACTACTTCTGTGCTATCCCACTCTCTTCATTGTCAACTCTATCACCTTATTTAAGGAGGACCGATAAAATATGGAAGGAGGAAATGTTATACAATGAGTAAGCTCTTCTCTGTGAAGCAAACTGCAAAACTCAACAATATTTAAATTTAATTTAAAACTCAGTATTACACTTTTGCACTTCAGTTTTTAAATGCAGGGATGTCAAATGGCCATCTTAAATTGCTTTCTCTAAGCCTTCCACAGCAGCTACTTTATGTTATTCATAAATATCAACAGTGTAAGGAGATATAAAATGATATAAAATGATATATGCACCTACGCAATGTACCTTTTAGGAAGAATACCAACAGCCTGCCTTGAGAACATCCCTGACTCATAAAGCAAAAAAAAATAATTGAATTTAAATGAGAGAAAAAAATGCATCTAAAGTTCATGAAAACAGGGGCAATATCTTGAATAAATAAATATATATATATGCAGCTCTTAGAACCAGTCACAGAATCACAAAACAGCTGAGGCTGGACAGAATTGCTGGAGACTGTCTAGCACAACTACCCTGTACAAACCAGGAGGAAATCCAGAAGGTTGCTCAGAGCTGCATCTAGCTCTGTTTTGAAAAATTACAAGGATGGACACCCCAGAAATTTCTAGGCTGCCTATTCCAGTGCTTGATGACCCATATAGTATTCTTTTTTTCTTCTGCATATCAGTTGTATTTTCTATATTTCAGTTTGTAAACATTGCCTCATGTTCTGTCACTGGACACCACTGAGAAGAGTCTTAGTCTGAATTCTTTACTCATTCCCATCAAATATTTACACATATTCATAACATCCCCCTTGGGCCATCTCCAAGATAACCAGTGCCAACTCTTGCAGACTTTTTTCACATAATACATACCTTCAAGGCATTCATCTTCATGGTACTTGGCTGCACTTCCTCCAGCATCTCCATGCCTTTCTTACACTCTCTGCACTATATATAGTACCTTGATTTTCCAGGTGCAGTTTGGCCTACAAGTGGGCTGCTATGAAAGTAATGCCTCCTATTTTATTACATAATCCCACAACATCAGAGGTGGATGTCAGTGGTATGACAGTAGAGGTTGAACCTTTACGCCAATATTCCATTACATCCTTTTGTTGTGCAACAGACCACAACAGAAGGATGGTCTAACAAATTGGTGTTTAACATAGAAGTACACATGAAGCAGTGTCACTGAATTCCTCCATTGACTCTGACTGCTCCATCCTGACACTGACTAAGCTGAAATCTCAAATTACCAGAGTCAGGCCAGAAAAGTAGACAATCTTTCTCTTGCAATATGATATCACAAGGTCCTATTCCAGTTTGAAGACCATGGAGAATGTTGTCAGTCTTGGCTGGACTGTCCTTGTGCATCTACTGTATAGCCTAGATTTGGTGCCTTCTGACTTAATCTCTTTAGGCCACTTAAAGATGGACTGGGTGGGAAACATTTTCCTAGCAATTATACCATCTCAGGAGCTGTGAAACAGTGAGTCATCCCAGCTGGTGCAAACTTTTATGAGCGTAGCATGCAGGCTCTTGTTCATGGCTGATGAAAATGCATACCTAAAATTAGTGACTGTTGAAAAACGGTGTTCTGTAGCTGAGAACTTGCTCTATCAAATGGTGTTATTCTGCTCTTTGTATCTAATGTAATTTCCATGAAAACAAATAGAAGGTATTACTTTCAGAGGAACCTATGTAGAAACACTTAGCTTTTATATATGCAAAGACCAAACGTTCTCAAAGTTGAAGTTGCGTCTTTTAAAAATCTTTATCATGTTGCTGCTTCCTTCTGAAGTCGTATGCTAACTCTGAGGTATCCCCTCTGCGCTACTCATCCTTCTTTATAGTGCAAAATTTTGACAGTTATCAACAATTCAAAGAGGAATTTATTTTTCACTGCCTTGCAGATAACATAATTTTTACAGAAAAGATGATAATAGAACAAGCAATCTCGAAATCATCAAGAAAGTCATTTCTGAATTCACCTGTGTCTTGCTAGATTGCACTTTTCCACACATGTGGAATTCACATGAGGAAAAAAAAAAAAAAAGGCAGATTGTTGTACTGCAGTTTAAGAACTGTTTTATCTATTTGTATGATGTTGCACACATGGGTATGTAGTGATACTTACAGACTATGGGTTTTTGTACCCGATCTTTCACTTTGCTTACGTTTTAACATTAGATGTAACGCACAAAATTTTTTGGTTAATGTAACTCCCAAAAAGTTTATGGACATGCATCTGGCAGTTTCTAATTTTATTTTGCATCCAGAAAATAATGACAATAACAACTAAATGAAACCAAACCAGTCAGTGAAGAAGAAAGGAGAATTAAAAATGCATTTTTTAAAAGGGGAAATATATATGTAACTACTGGCATAACCAGCATCATACACACAATGTTTGTGACACTACTTATGCAGCTTGTTATGCTCTCAACTGGTTCAAACCATTCAAAAACATCCTGGGTTCTCTCATGCTCCTCTGGATAATATTATGCAGGAAACGTTCTTGCAGTCATTTCTGCTCACTCTCACTGGGTAATAATCAAAGGCTTGTCCTGTAGGCTCATGGTTAACTTCCATTTTCCTTCCTGAGTGCCAGCCAAAAAGTGGTGGTGAAAACAAAGCAAAGATAGGCTGACAAAGCAACTTGAGGAACCATTATTTTCAAACACCAGCCTGCCCACCAGATACTTGCTGTATTAAGTCGCAGCTTCAGGTTCCTGTACCCCATCCCCAAGCACAATCTGGCAAGGAGAAAGACTACTTTCTCATTGTCTTCTCTCTCATATTTCTTATTTATATTTCTGTTCTCATGATGATGATCAATTATTATTTTCAAAAGCCACATGTGAAACTATAAAAGTCTTGGCAGCTTTCGATGTCATTTAATGACATGAGGAAGAAAAACTACAGTATACATAATGCAGGTTCTCATAACTCCACTTAGCCTTCCTGGAATCAGTGGTCTTATAGGACCTCTCCTAACAGTAGCATAATTTCAGCAAACCCTAGCAATTAATGTGTAATTTATTAAAGAACAATAATCATTCTACCAGTATATTTAACACGCATTCTTAACATTTTAAGAAAAAGCCGATGAAAACTGGATTAAAAGAAGACCAGGAAAGCTAAAACATTAAATAATTCAAAGCACTATGTGCATTATCTTGTTTTTAAAATATTACAACAGAATACTGATGAGAATACTGAACAGAATACTTCTCAAAGGCAATTTTAACTACATACATGTCCATATAAGCTTTCATGTATATCATTCAGATTCACCAAGGAGAGATACGAATTAACAAGAATAAAAGACAACAGGTTTTTAAATCCTTAATCAGCCTAGAAGTAGGAACAAAAAAAAAAAAAAAAAAAAAAAGATTTTGTGAACAGCTGTTACCAATGTTCATTTCAGGATTATGATAGCTGAGAATCAGATCCAGAAAGCTGCAAAATGAGTTTGGGTTTACTTTGAAGGAAGTAACAGTGCTAAGAAGCCAGATAACAAACAAAAGAAATGCAGGACTGAGGGGAAAAACAGATGAGTGCTAATACTCAAAAGACAGCATTATCTTCATCTTTTATGGTCTGCATCATCTCTGGAAAAGTAATCACAGGAACTGAGATTACTGCATTTTCACTGATTTGAGAAAGATTTTGCAAGCTTAGCCTCAGAAATTGTGTAAGCCATGAAGAATGATTTTCCAACCCTTTCCTATCTGAAGAATGGATTCTGTAATGTGCTCTGCATGGGGTAACACTGGAATGTCAGTCATTTACCAATACATATCTTTGGCAGCCTGATTACACAGTGAAGTTTATCATGGAGACCACATACCATTTTGCTCTAAAACCTGCAGCAAAATCAGATATTATTTTGAAGAGCTTATTTTACATTTTTAGGCCTTGATTGGCCTAATATCTACAGGGTATGCCAGGGATACCACAACAACTAGAGCAGTGGCAAATACCAGGAAGCCCTGACTCTTACCAGAAGGCTGAGCTGACTGATTATAAAGCATACCTTTGTCAGAGAACAGGGCTTCAAAGACCATAGAATCTAAAACATTTTCCTTGAAATTGTTTGCCCCAGTGAGTTAAAACAAAACTATCAAAATTAAAGGGAAAAAGGATATTCCAGATATTTTGACTGGCTTTACAGAGGTCATTTATGTAATTTAACATATTATTTCAGTATTTGTATTAACTACATTGGATTATTATTGTATTATTACATACCTGCTAATTAAGCATTTAGACAAGAAATAACAATTAAATAACACTGAGAGTTTTGGTGGAGGTTTTTCGGTTTTGTTTTTGTTTTTTTTTGTTGTTGTTTTTTTAATGCAGTTGAAATGAAACAAGAAACTGATATGGAGTGAAGGTACTTCCAGATTCCTAGAATCATAGAAGGAACCTCTAAAGATAGTTTTCTTATAGAGGAAATTCCCTTAAAGCAGGCATTTACGTACTTCTAGAGTTTTAAAAACATATGTAAACATAGCAACTATATCTCACAAATATTCAGCCTCCTGATACCTGCGAACAGCTCCGCTTCTGAGCGAAACCTTTGCTGTAATCATTTCAAGAATGTGGTCCCAGTGATTCAGAGTCTTCCTGGGAATAAGGAGTCGCGCTACAGGGCTAATAAGATCTCCATTAGCAATCAGGCTGAAATAAAGCAAAGTAATATAATTTGAAGGACCATTTAAAGCAAAAATCATCTGAAGTTAACAAAGGGGGGGGGGGAGGGGAAGCACCTCAGTAACTGTAAATTCAACTTACAAAATCGTGTAGGGCTCCTGGAGCGGTCTTCTAAACCTCGCTGACACAGTGATTCTACTGTGAGTAACCGGCTTGACCTGCAAGGACAAAGAGAAATAGAAATCACTTAGTCTTCACAATGGAGTTAGAGCTTTCTCTGAATACCAACAAGAAGAGTGGAGAACCTGGAGAAAAAAAAATCCAGCTTTTAAATATGCCTATTATTCCATCCCATCTTCACCTTTTACAGAGCATACACAATTATTATTGCAGGTTCATAGGCTTGTTGAATGACAGCCACAGCATAGCACAACATAGTTGTATGGGAACTGTTGAGTCACAGCCTGAACCACTGATTGAGCACCTGGGGAAAGGACCTGGTCAGCCCTGGGAGCACAGGTGAAGGTAATTCAGCTGTGTGACCAGAAGGGATGGAGCCTGGCCGCACCTCTCTTAGGCCTCATTTAAGGGCTGACTGCCACTAGGGAAGGATCTCTGGTTGGAGATCCCTTCTTTGTGGAGTTTTTCTCCACAAGGCTAGCTCTTCAGAGATGGGTGATCATTCCTTTCCTGTTTGTTGGTTTTGTCATTCTGCTCTTGTATTGCCTTTCTACTGTGCTAATCTTTCTGACTGTAACCAAAGCACAGTATGGCATAGTGAAATTCTGATCTATCACTGGAAACAGTATACGGGCATCTTCGGAGACTTCTCAGTCAACGTTCCGAGGCACATGAGAAAACACTTCCAAATACTGTTCTTGCTTTCTTAGTTGTCACTGTTCATAACTATGGCTCAGGCGATTGAAATCAAGTCTCGTTTTAATAATAAATGCTATCTCTAGGTCTTTCTGTTATAATGTAATAAGTATTTTTTTTACTCATATAAAGGTCTTTACATCCAAAACCATCAGTAATTTACAAAAGTTGCTGTATACTATTCTCATTTTAGAGATGTGACTCAAGAAAATGGAACTGCAGAATAAAGCATGGACATTTCTAACATTAGTCCCTGTACTGGACAGATACCACACTGATATCAATCAGGATGCTCAACTTTAATTGATAATTAAATTAATAAATAAAATTGGTAATTAATTAATAAAGGCCATAAAAACACAGTTTGATCCTGTCTGCAATGCAATGCTCGGGTTTCTATGATCCACACTTTACTAGTACTAGTTAGAAAGCATTCCCTAGACGTGCAGAAGCTTTTCAGGATAGTCTCAGGTGTGCCCAATCATTTACTTGTTCCTACAAGCTGATGAAACCATTAATTTTGAGGTAGGCTCCTCAGAAGACTGCAGTGTTATTGCATGCAGCCTAATCACTAGGCCCCTGAGAAAACAAGCAACCTGACAGATGCTAAGGGCTCATTTATGATTCAAAGGATTGTATTTCTGCCAATAATAGATGCTGTGGCATCAGCTTGCAAGTCTGGCTTTTAAATTGCTCTCTCAAGAAGTTATTAATATTTCTGGCATCCTTTTGAAGCATAAAAGGCAGCCCTGTTCTCAGACCAGGAAGCTGCAGGGAACTGTAAGATAGGGTCAGCCTGGACAAACACTCAGTATTTTTCAAAACATAGCCTAAACCAGAACAAAATACAAACTTGTATGATTTTGTTAAACATGCCTAAATCAAATTTGTCTCCTGTATTAAAAGGTGGAAATAGGATGTTAATACAGTATTACATTTGCTAATGTCAGACGATAAAAAGCGACAGATAGATAGAAATGCTAAGATGATTGTGATAATATGGGTGTGTTTAAAACACTGGACAGGTTCTTGGTGCAGTGCACAGATGACACAGCAGTTTTGGGGGATTTGGATCACAGTAGTTTTGATTAAATTAAAAAATTAAATTAAGCAGGTGCTGGACCACACTGGTACAAGCTCTCCAAAGAGTCCTCTGTCGCACCCAGTGTGAATAGCGAGGATAAGCACGCTGCATCTTTCCTTGGGGTCCTCACATGCTCTTAGACATATATTCAGGCTACTGCTGCACGTCAGGAAGAGGAGGGATAACTAATTTCTCTGGGACTGCTAGCTTCCTGAAGGCACATCTCATACTTGTGATCAGCTTCAGCAAACAGCAAAAAACACCCTATCCACCATTCTTCTAAATAAGCTGACTGACATGGTCGGTTTTTTTTGGCCACCACAATCTTCAAGTTACTATCTCATATTGTTTAGAACAACTTCTGTGACTAATGGTGAAGTGCTTACAGGTATGAGAAGAGCTTTAATTTATAAAGCAAGCCACAATGTTTACATTTGCAGTGGCAGACATCAATAAAATACCAAGTACTTAGTTACTGTAAATCAGTGCAGTTCCTTTGGAGTATGTAGAGTTATGCAAACTCACCCCAGAAGAAGATTAGATCGGGGATTTAATTAAAGAATACATAAGACTGCTGGTATTTCTCATGTAGGAGGTACCACAACATTGCACTGTCTGGAATAGCCTGACCTCTCTGGCACTACAGTTACACATTAATGAAGATGTGAAGGTTTGCGCTTAGATTAACAGATCAACATCACTAGACCCCTAAAGTCTTCTCTTCTCCATTTGCATCAGCGATTTTGAGCATATTTACATTAGTCAATGTTCTGGCCCGTTATGATTTTATCTTTAAGTTTTGTACATTTTCAGAGGGGTTTGAAGGGTCCATCAAAGAGCAGTTTCCACATCCTACTACCAAATGCTTCTGTTTCATAATTTGCCATCAGATACTCATGTGTGGTACTATGCAACATACAGCAGTAACACAAAACATTTAGAACAGGAAGGAGAAAATATCATACTAGCTGAAAATTAGAGGGAACTTTCAGGAAGCAAGATAAAACTAATCAAACGGGAATTTGCAATGCAAGAAGAGCCACATGTGCTTGGAAATGCACCATGGGACCTCTGACTCTTAAAACCACCAGAATTTTTACCCTCCTATTCTACCAAGAATTTCCTCTTTCTTGCGATGTCCCTTACAATAAGAGTACTCGGAAAATTTCTCAATTCAGAGAACAGTTACTACCTGCTCATTAACTTAGTGAAGTACCTGGCAGAGCCCGAGGAAAGCAAAACAGTGAACTCAACACCAGCGAGGCTGTAGGAGCTAAGATCTCTGTAAAAACTTGAATTTCAGAATACTTTCTACAGATTGCCTCTTAGACCTAAGCATGCATCTTCAGGCACAATTCACTGTGGTTGAATTTGTGCTGGTGAATGCTAGCTGCAGCTGAATGCCTCTTAACACTCCTTTGAAAATACAAAGCCACTATGCAGCAAAGCATTTAGCTGGTGCAATGTCAGAAAAAAAAACCCCAAAAAACAAAAAACAACAGAATAAGGCATAGTTGCTTTATGACATCTTATACAACATTTATTGTTATAACATATGATAAATATTCACAAAATTTAGCAACCATGTACAACACACTTAGCAAACACACACAAGACATCACATAATCTACTATAAGTACTTACATCTTCCACTGTTGACTGCCGGCAAAACAAAAGCAAAACAAAACAATGAGCAGCCAAACTATCCACTCAGGCTAACTGTCATAAATATTCATATTAAAAACAGTTTTTCTGTGGAAACCATTTTGAATAAGCATGCATACAGAGATATATGTAAACATGTATATTGTTTATGTATGTGCATACTTTTGCACATCATCTTAATACATAAGTTTTCATACAAAATTTTCTATAATGCTTACATTCAGCTGACACTGTAAAAGACTGAGGATCAACTAAAAGAAGTTATCCTTTTTCAAATATTGTAGATGGTCTTGGCACTCAGTAAAAGTTCGAGAATACTTGCTGTTCAATGCTTTCAACTCAAAGAAATGCTATATTAAGAAGGCAAGATTAGATGTACAGCACTACAGGAAAAGTGCCGTAATTGAAAACAGCTATTTAAGTAAGGTCTCTGAGCAGCCCACACTTTGGTTTGAACTACAAACCTTAGAAAGAATGTTTTTCATTTCTTCATAAATAACCAGTAAAAAGAAAAAATTAATCACTAAAATGGAGATGCAGCAAAATATTATCTATTTCTTTTGGCTCATGTAAAACTATTTGTTTCTCCCTATGTGTAAAGATTTTTCTTCTACAAATGCTATGTGATGCTTTTCACATATTCTATTCAAACAGAAGCTGGAAAGTAGGACAGAGTGCTCAACATTTCTGTTGGGTACTTGGGACTTGAGAAAGGTGTGTGACACTTCAGAGTGTCAATCAGAAAAGTATACTGCTCACTAAATAGTATTTTAATTGTCCTCTGAACTTACCATGTTGCATATTTAATTTCCAAAAACGAAGTGATATTTATGCACTAGAGAATAGTTTAAAATAAAAATGTGCCGCTCTTTTAACTTGACTTTTCCCTCCATTGTACGTTAAAATGTTGAGGCAAGCTAAATACAGATAATTGTCCAGTAACAATTTCACAGGTGGCCATGAAGACTTGGGAAAGAAATGGTTTCACTAACTGATTTATTTCCTTTTCTTACCAGAAGAGAGCCCTGTCCAGTGGGTCAACCTGAGCAACTGCAAGATTGATGGGTTTACAGAATTTATGAAGTCATGCTGGGTGGCAGAAAGACATCAGCCAAGAAACCTCACCTCCTTGAACCAGGTGTTCTGTGACAGTTTGGTTTATACCAGTTTAAGAGTTTGCTTTTCTCAATGTTTTATTAATAATGTCTTGGTCACTACTAACATTTCACTTATTACTCACGTCACTTTATAAATAAGCTTTGGAAGTTTTAATATTTCAACACAATGTCACATACCAACTTTATCAGCTCATGCAGTGAGCCGTGGCTTCACCAGTTTGTTACAATTGCCTGTTTGTTAATCAATGTGCACAGGAAAAAAAATGAGAACAAATATTTGCATTCCCTCAGGGTAGAACAGGGGTCAAAAGAACTAAAAGCCCATTTATACATACAGTCACCATCCTATGATGTGAAACAAAGGAATGTTCAAGGTTGAGTGATCAAACACAAATTAGAAAGATAAAAGTTACTTTTTCTGAGGCTATTACAACATAGGAAATATCTTACCTACTTCACAGGAATGTGACATTTTAGGAACAGGCATTTTAATACACTTTGACTAAAGCTGAGTCAGATTCACAGAGGAGTTTTGTCAGTACAAAAATGTTTCAGTTATCCTACACGGTAATAAATCTAGATAATTTACTTTTCCCTGGACATGTTACATTGCTAGATGGTACACTGGATAGTAAAAACAGCCTTGAGCAAGAGACTAATGGGCTTCCTGCTGGCACAAGTACAAATGAATACAAATATTCAAACTTCTATTAACTGGCTGGATTTCCAGGTATATATAAAGTAGATCACAACTTTTTAGCCCATGCAAAGCACAGATGAGGCAGAAATGAGCTATATCAGACAGAACAAGCACATACAGAGTCAATGTGTCTTCTAGGTCACAAGGCTCCTGTAGAACTCCCAAAGTGTTTAAAGCCACCCTCTTCCGAAAGCAATAGCTGGGGTCAGTAAGTTTACCTCCAAGGTAAATTTTTTTTCCACTAATTTTTACAGGGCAATTAGAGAAAAAAAGACGCAGCTCTGTTTTAATGGGATATCTAGACAATTCTTCTCCAAATCCTCCTGGTATTAGATTATAAACACTCAGGAAGAGTATCTGTTTTGTACATCTTGTTTTCCTAATTATGTTACCAAGATACTAAATACCAAACAGTGTAATAGAAAGCTTAACTATTAAAGATATTGCTCAGGAGATTAAAGATGTGGTTTTTTTTTTTCTTTAACCTTTTCATACCTTTTTTTTTTTTTTTTAATCTTTCCCATACCGCACCCACAGCATAACTCCTAATTACACTGAGCCACAGAGAAACTGTAAGTTCCTTACTCAGACTTCTAACAGCAGTAGAAGCAATCAAGCTGTTCAGATGTGGAATTACAAAATGGTACTGGTTTGTTTTGTTTTAATAGTGGCATAGAATTATGAAGTGAATCTTTATCCATAATTTCTTCTCACACATATGAATATTCTGTGTACAGTAATTTTGGATACCACAATTTGTGTTTGTTTGTTTCAAAACAACAACAAAAAACACAGAAAACACACTTACTCCCGTGAGTATACATTGTTTTGGTATCAGATGGCTGTAACTTTTGCATGCTGGAGTCATTTCTAAGATATTTACTAGGGAATATTCTACTCAGCTTTCATGAGGCAACACCTGAGTATTATGTCAAGTTCTGGGCCCCCCCAGTGGAAGAGACATGGGCATACTGGAGAGAGTTCAACAGACTCCACCGAAGAAATGAAGCGATGGGAGCAGCTCAGCTATGAGGAGAGTGAAGAAGTTCTTCCCTACGTTTGTATGGAACTCCCTGTGTTGCTCCTTGCTCTTGCACATCACTGAAAAGAGTCTAGCCCCATCAACTCGATTCTTGCAATTTAGCTATTTATAATTTGATAATTTTAGATATTTGTAATATTGTTCCATTCCTTGAACACACAGTTGTCTCAAACAGAGAACTTAAAACAAATAGCTACCCCCAGAATCTGCAAATCCAAAAGCCCCGTTCATTCTTTAGCAGCTTACCCATGAACCATACCCAACGATAAGTAAAAATCTTTCTGAGAGCACAGGGAGGGTCCATCTAGATCAGAGAGAATGTCTAAAGAAATATGAATTTCCACACTACACACATTATAATTGGAAAATAATGCTCAGTGCTTTTTAGCAAACAATTACTCTTACAATAAACAAATGGTAACTATGTTGGTCAGACTTCTTCTAGAGGTTTGCTAGATTCCTCAAGCACATCATTTAAAATATACTTATACTTGCAGATCACCTTCACTAGAGAACAAATCTCTTTCAAAACATGAAACTCAGTTGCCAAAAGAAGTGAAGGACACACACATACCTGAGGAATATTTTGCATCAAAGCTTAAGGTTGGGTCAGGATGAAATGTTTTTGGTATTTTCTCTATCAGTAACTTAATAAAAAGTTTTAAGACATATTATTACAGCAGGAGGGCACTGCCAGGGGCTTCAAAAGTCAAGAGCCTGGCTGCCATCTGAGCAGCACACAGGTTTCACACGTTCCTGGGAAGTGCCTCCTTTCATCCTTATGTCCCTGGTTTAAAGAGGGAGCAGTCAGAAATTCAGATTTACTCTGTACCCCACTCTCCTCTCAGCAAGTCTAAACTGAGATAGAATGTCACACTTAGCTTGTTGCAAAAGCCATCAAATGGGAATTTAAAACTTTTTAAAAGACTTTTCCTAGGAAGCTTGCTTCAGCCTTCCATGCATATTAACTACCACAGTGCTACAGGGCAAAAGACATTTTGTCACGTGCTTGTTGATATAACAGCAGAACAGAAGGAAAAGAGTACTGCTATCTCAGTAAAAAACTTGAGTCAGATAAAAATTTACTCATACACATAATCTGTCTGTCTTCATCGCTGGTGTTCATTGCCTTATTTCTGGTTTGTTCTTTTCTTATGTTTGAGCAGTGCTGTGAAAATGAGCTGACTGGCACACTGTTCTGGTGCCACAGCTGCATGAAAACTATGGAACAGCTGGGGCTTTTCCAAAACTGCTGTGCTGCAGCTAATGTTAAATGAAGTATAGTACAAATGGTCAAGGAAGCACTCAGCACCCCTAACAGTGGATGAAGTGAGATAACGAAGATGTAGTTTTAAAATCCCATCTGCTCTAGAAGCACACAGCAGTGGATAATTTGTGAAGATGTACTTGATAATTTCTCAAATGTTACTTATTCAAAGCTTATCTCAGAAATCAGAAAACTGAGAGGATATGCTAATGTAGCCCTTCTTCATTTGTTATCCTCTACTATCAAAGGTCTACACACAAAGCTTCACACAGAAGCACAAGATTCTGCACCTCTGATCATCTTCAGGATGATCAGAGGGCTGAAGCACTTCCCTTATGGGGACAGGCTAAGAGAGTCAGGGCTCTTCAGCCTAGAGAAGAGAAGGCTCAGAGGAAACCTTATGGCGGCTTTCCAGTACCTGAAGGGGCCTACAGGAAAGCTGGAGAGGAACTTTTTATAAGAGCATGTAACAACAGGATGAGGGGAAATGGCTTTAAACTGGAGGAGGGTAGATTTAGACTAGATATTAAGGAGAAATTCTTCACTGTGAGGGTGGTGAGACACTGCAACAGGTTGTCCAGAGCGGGTGTGAATGCCACCTCACTGGAAGCATTCAAGACCAGTCTGGATGGGACTTAGAGCAACTTGGTCTAGAGAGAGGTGTCTCCACCTATAGCAGGGAGTTGGAACTAGATGATCTAAAAGGTCCTTTCCAACACAAATTATTCTATGAAGAATAGGACTACAAGTTCAAGTCTATAGCTGGAATAGACTGATGACTAAAAATAGCTATTTCCCATTATCTGAGTGTTTGACTTCCATACTTCAGTCAATTGGAAGTCTTAGACTGGTAGAATTAGATTTTAAGAAACCAGATAATAAGAAATTAGATTTTAAGAGACCAGACATGGATTAAAGAAACTTATCATTGATTTTATAAATTATAACATAATTTCATTGAAGAAAACAGTGAAACCTGATGCATTTCAGTAGAGTGGCTAAGGTCTTTTCTTAGTAATGTTTTTAAAGACTCAATTCTTGCTAATAACTGAGTCTCACAGACCAAGACAACAATTATTTTGCAAGATTATAACAGTATTGTTATTTCTGTCATATTTAAGCTATTCTTATACACAATACCTACTTTTAAAAGAAAAGCCCGATATAAAGTGTTATGTGCAGTTGATACACTACAAAAAAAAGGTCGAAACACAAGCTATCTTGCATTACTCACAGTCTTTTGGATGTTGACAATACTGGTGGGGGACACATAACCCACTCACTCGTATTTCACCAAAAGCAGACCATGGTGAAATCTGCTACTGTTATTATAATGAGGTATTTGTGATGTAGACTTGTTCCTGTTTAGACAGAAAAAAAAAGGTCTTTCCAAACTATTTCAACACTGACCCTTCTTACAGACAATCACATATATTTGCAAGTTCCGCTTGCCACATTAAATAGTGCATAATGAATTATTCGGTGTCACATATTTTATTCACTGACACAACACACCTACATTAAGACATTCTTAGCCAAATCTTCCTCAAAGCTCCTTATCATTTGTAAAGGACACACCAAAAAACACAGACAATTCCTAGCCGATAGTCTTTGCCAGCATCAAACATGTCAGGCAAGGTGAGGTGCAACTTACAGGCAAACAGAACCACTGTATATGAGATGCTTCAGCTAAAAAAGAAATAAGTCATACTAGGCAGAACTGGTACTGTTCTCATCAGAATCCTAGGGGTTAGAAGGGACCTCTGGAAATCCATTCCCAGATGTTAAAGCTCACCATCTTATGAGAAAGGACACTAGGGGATTTCTTTAAATAAGATATTGGAATACTTAAGGTGAAGAAGATTACTTAATTTATTGTTGCTGTTTTATTTATTTATTTATTTATTATTATTTTCCTGCGAAACACCTTCCTTGGAAGCTCAGACTCACAGCTGCAGATTTTTGTAGAGGAACCTATTCCTGATGAAGTACTTACTATATTCTGTCACTCCCTGAGAGAAGTGAGAAGACAGTTTAGTAGGAAGTTAATGCTTTGTATTTTTCTTTATGAATATAGGTCACAGTATTTATATTATACCTTGAACAAGAATTCTTTCTTGTTTAATTCCATTTTGACACATTTTCTACTTATATACGAATTTAAAGTAATTGAAATGCTGCCTTCAAAGAACAATATTAAAATATTTGCAAGAACAGATGTCAAACATTTGGCAGCTTAAACAATACAAATAAAGACTTACAGCTGCCTACAAATACACAACACACAGCACACCTTTATTCCTTTTGCCTTCCTCTTCACTAACCAGAATTGGAAATAAATATGTAATTTTTTTGCTGGAGGAAAACCTACAAAATCCTATTTATTAGGTAGGAAATGTCAAAGTGTGCTGCATACAACCAGAATTCATCCCCTTGTACATAAGCATAGTGATACCATCCTTAACCATTGACCATGAATTTACCAAACACTGTTTCTCTGCCATCTTTTTTCATCTTCCAAATCCTTGATAAACAGCACTATGTAGGTACAGAAATCTGACCGTCATCAACACCAGGCCAAGGTCGATGTACTTATAAAATCCAGTATAGAGAAAGCCACAGCATCACAGAATTGTAGAAGTCGGAAGAGACCTCTAGAGATCATCTAGTCCAACCTCACTGCTAAAAATTCCCTAGAGTAGCCTGCACAGGATAAAGTGTTCAGGCAGGTTCCGAATATCTCCAGAGGAGACTCAACAGTCTCTCTGGGCAGCCTGTTCCAGTGTTCTGTCACTCTCAAATTAAATAAGTTGTTTCTCATATTCAGATGGAACTTCTGTGCTCCAGTTTGCTCCCATTGCTCCTTGTCCTATCTCTGAGCGCTACTGAAAGAAGTCTGGCCCCATCATCTTGACATCTGCCCTTTACAAGTTTAGGTCAGATAATAAAACCAGTGCTAATAGCTTCAAGACCATCTCCTCCTGGGGCAACAACACTAGCAAAGCTACTGCCTCAATTCTGGATGCACCATCAGCATTCAGGAATAACACATAACAAAGGCGTTTATTTCTGTGATTGCTCTCCCTTGAGGTCCTACTCAGAGGAAGACCAGGCTCCTGTGGGACATGAACAGGTGCCAGGTGAGCAGGGTGGGAGGCAATCCCCAAGAGAAGGCTTTATGAATAGTCATTGCAGTCTCAAATCTCACAGTAAAAGCGTTATTACTGAAATCGTGTGAATGGTCTATGGTCCAGAGCACTAATGCAAGAGGCCTGACAAACTCCATGCTCTAAAAATGGAGGGGAATGAAGAAAAGAAAAAAAGAGAGAGAAAAGCAAAATAAGAGGTGGAGATGATGAAGGAGAATCGTTTAATATTTCAGCACTAGGACAAAGAGGACAGGAATCGCCCTGACAAAGAACAGCCTAAAAACACACCCTGATTTTAGCCTGGAGTTATGTATGAGGCTATCAGCAAACCTTCCTGCTGCCACATCCTCTTAGCCTACCAGAACTCTACAACTCACACCTGACCATGCATACTTTCAAAGCAGTCCTTCCTACTGAAATCACTGAAACAATTCACATTTTGAAAGTTTCACCTTACTGCTCTTGAAGGCCGGAGCCACAAATTTTTCTCATAATTTACATATTTGTTGATTTTTTTACCTAATGAAACAAGCTGGGAGGATTTTATTTTTTTAAATTCAATCTAAAATAAGGCCTTTTGAAAGCAAAACATTTTTTGGGCTTGTATCAACGGTTCCTACAAAGCTTCATGGAAAAACATGATTTATTTGTTTGCTGATGCAAATGCAGCAGAATCAAAGAGTAGGAAAACGTAGCAGTACTTTTGCTATTCTTGGTGTTAAAACACACATAGCATTTTGAATTCAAAATGAATGTTTGAAAAAAAACGTGCAAACAGAACTTGCTTCCTCAAATCATTTTAGCATAAACCTATTTAGGCATTAAAACTTCAGTTACTAACCCCCAACAGTTCATTTCTAGAATTAAATGATTAGAGCCTGAAAATAATGATGTTATTCATAAGTCCAGATAAAAAAAATCTGTAAAACATTAACAGGTTTCATTTCATTTTTAGGACTCCTCAAATAAATCAATAACATACATTTAAACCGAACATGGAGAGTTAAACTCTCCACAGAGACCACGGAGACTGCAAACTGAGCCAAGCAGAAGGAAAGAGAGTTGACATAATGGATGGTTTATACTGGTCTTCCTCAAAGCCCTGAGATGGCTGGAAGTGGTCAGATAATATACAGTGAGCAATGAATACAGAAGAAGTAAAAGAAGCCTCTCTTATCAAATGTGCAACTGTAAATAAAAGGAACAACTTCTGCAATTATTGCTCCGAGTATTTAGAATTTCTGTTATATTCGAAATCTATTTTAAAGATTTGCAGCAAATTCATCAGCTTTAAAAGAAGCTTTAAAATAGCAGTCTTGTGGTTGTCCTGCTAACTGCTAGTATGAGAACTTGGTTAAGAGGCTTCAGTGGAGACACCTGCTTTCTCACCAAGGGACATTTGGAGCCAGTCACAGCACACATTATTAGTGGGACTTGCACAAAATAGTGAATGTAATCCATCACATTCTCAGAGACGATCGGAAGCAATTTTCTCAAGTTATCTTCTTTTCATCCGTGACATGTAAGAATAATTTTCAGCTAGACACTGTTCTACACAAAGTATGGTACTGTCCACACATATGGGTGTTCAGAAGAAAATTAGTAAGGACTGGTCATAAATCCAATGGTTGGTTAGTTGTTTTTTTTTTATTATTTTATTTTTTTTATGTCCAAAAATATTTTTATGCATTAAAGGTTCAGATGAGTTTAATACTATTATTTTAAAGACCTTTTCTCTCTGAAATATATATATATATATATAATCTGTTACAAAGATCACAAGTTGAGAATAATTATTTGATTCTGTCTGCCTTGCAACAAGTAAATAGGTTCAGCAAGATTCACAAAGGCTGTTCAGAAGAGACTCAGGACTGAAATAATAAAATGCGGTAGGTGAAATATGGAATTCATGGACAAAAGATACCAGAAAGCTTAGTGTAGATATGTAGGTATGTTACTTATTATCATATACAGCTCAGCAACTGAGGCGTATATATACCTGACTGACTCATCAGTGTTAAATTATTTTTTCCTTATTCTTTTAATTGTTCTATTTTCTTTGTTAAATGCCTCAACAACGGGGAGACACAAATAATGACACAAAAGCAACAGAGCTCTCTCTACAATGTTCTGGTTAATTGCATACATAAATAAACTGAAGAACAAAAAATCCAGCTAAGAGCAAATTTATATGGTTCTTGTAAATCATACCTCTGACCTCCTGTTGAATTTGATTTTCCTGTTGACTGTGCTCATTTGGAAAAAGTAAAAATTAAAAAAAAAAAAATTGCAAGCAAAGATGGCTTATAAAGATACAATAATTTATAAAATGTACGTGTCATATTTCACTGCCTCTGAATAAGATGTGTCAAAATACCACAGCAAATATCATTGTGGCAATACACCTTCTTTTCTTTAGGTCTTCTAGCACAAGGTGTCTCAAGACATTAATTTGCTATAAACTTGGCAAGACAGAAGAAATGGAAACATTTGTGAGCTGATGTTTCTCGTTGGGCCAACGCTGAAATTCAAATGATGTGAATCACTGCTATCCATACACAGCATTAAAAAGTAAAATATGAAATACAGAGCCACATGTCTCAAAAACCCACATGTTAAGTTTCTGGAAGCCTGCAGTTGTGTCCTTAGTTAATAGTGTAACTGTTCAAAAGGAAAAGGTGAGCTGGGAAGATACTGGGCTAGAACTCATTAGAAGTTTGCAGTTGTCACTGGCAGTGACTGGAAAAAGCATTTCAGCTAAACGTGATTTTTCAATCCATAAAGTCTCTTTTCCAGAGAAGAAAATTTCCTTGTCAAAAACTCCTGAAGTTCACAGTACCATCGTCTCTTTCTGAATGAAAAGAAAGACTGAAGACCAGTAATGACACCACTCCATTTTCTTTCCTGGTAGTTTAGGAGTGGATATGGCAATTCAGAAAGCTGAATGGAAGACCATCAGTTCAGTTCACCATGCTCAGAGCAATCAGATTAATTAGCATTGAAATTCTATGTTCAGAATGCTGGATAATTGTATTATTTCTGAACATACTAAATATATATTAAAAACTCAGACGTCACTAATACTAACTGCAGGTTTACATCTGAAATATTTCAGACAACTTACCTCATTATTGACTTCAGCTGGCTTTTTCTTTGTTTCTCCTATGTCCAAATAACTGTGGAAGAAAATAGGTATTGATTATTTACAGAAGCATCTAACTTAGAGAATACAGATATTTTACACTTTTTAACACTGAAGCTCTTAAGATTTACCATGCCTCAGAGTAACATAAATAATAACTAATTCAAAAATTTAATGAACAAGTGTTAATACAAATCTACAAGCTAGCTCTCTGGACGAATACAAAATGTAAGGGAGAACTATCCATCTAAATTCAAGTCAATCACTGGAGATTGCTACAGACCGCCAGTAACCTACCTGTTGGAAAGATGGATCAATAAATATCAGCATGATATTAGTTTAGCAGAGTTTTCTAGGTTACCATCTTGCCTCCTAGTTTCTCACAGTAAGTTTCTGATACATTTAAAGTCTCTCTTCATACTCAAGTTTAATCAGTGCATTAGCTAATTTAAGACGATCTGCACAACTTGAGTTTCAGCGCATCTCAGACACATCTGAAAACATTTTATCCTGGTTTATCATGAAGCAATAAGAGCATTTTCACAATTATTTTATGAATAAATAAAATCCAAGGACAAAACAAACAAACAAACCCACAAACACTCGAACATCACTGCACTCCACTAGCATATTCCCTGCCGCATTAGCACAAAAGCATCAATTAAAACACACAGTGGTAGACTAGCTGTATGTTGCCTTTCCAAAGAAAAGGAATTAAATAAGTCTCCAAGCATAAGTAACCCTTTAACTGGATGAACAGGCAGCTATTCAGGTACCCAGACTGCACCAGCTCCAGTCCATTGCCAGCACTGCAAAAGCCTCATGAGCCGGCCTTCTCATGAATGCAGCTCACAGTAGCTGCAGGATCTCGGGTTGTTTCTAGCTCTCAGCGTTGTCACTGGTGTCGAATGAGACACTCCAGAATAATATATCTCAAGATGTTACAGTTCCAGGCTTGGAATGGCAGAAGTTCATGTGCTAAAGGTGAAAGCAGTCAAGCTAATCACTGAAGATAGGGAAGAAAGATTTGGATCTCATTATTAGGAATCTGTGGAGTAACAAACGTGACGCTTGAAGCTGAATGCTGACACTTCCAGCTCCTGCTTTCCTTGGATACTTTCCCCTTCCATTACGTTCCTGTACATGGGTGCCACACAAGTCTTTACTTCAAAGTTTAGCCCTGCTTAGTCTATCGTAACATGAATTAAGCCAACAAGCATCACTGCAAATGAAAAAACAAACAGGTAAAAATTTACATAGTTCTTGCTGCTTTAGGTCACCTTTTCTGGAAGTATTCTCTTTGCTGGCCTCAAATATTTAGGGGCTAATAATTACTGTTGCATGTTGCAACCAAAAAACTCTAATCATAAAAAATGAAATAACAAAAATAAATGCCTATTTCCACCAAAAAATCAACCTGAGGCACCCAATTCTCTACGCAGCACATACTAAAGAAAACAGTTACTTACTTTTAGCCTGTGGGAAGCACAATACATATGGGAAGGTGAAACAAGATGTGCTGACAATCAACAATGTTAAGCCATTCACAGGACAACAGAATTTAATACTAAAAGACATGGCAGCTCTTTCTGGAGCATGCAGCAATACATTTGACATGGAAAAGGATGGAAAAGGAACTTCTATTTGGCCTGTCATACATCTTCCTCTCTTGCTTTGCCACTGAAGAACAAGAAACATCAATAAATCTCTTGAAACAGACTGTGACAAAAACGGTAAATGTGCTGATAGAAACCCTGTTCATTAAACACAGAGCTTCATTTTGAAACACACTGAGCTCTCCTGAAAAATGCAGATTCCTCAACGGTACCTGATCGAGACAAGCAAGGGTCCGTGAAGCAGGTAGTTTATCATAGGAATTCCCAACCACTCACAGAAAAGGGACTGTTAATTTTGAGACATTTTTCAAGTCAGCTGTAGGATTAATGACCACAGAGGCTGGACAAGGCATATAATTAGGCAGTTGAGAAAGTGAAATTCATTGCCAGAATTAAGAACCTCTACTGGTGGTTCCACTCAGAAAGTGCACAAAAAAGCTCAGGTCTGCCCCACAATATTTTTCCAGTCAAAAACAAATAAAATGTCAGCTTAATTCTTGGTGTCCCAGCAGAGGAAAAAAAAAAAAAAGAAAGAAAAAAAAAAGCAGTTATCTTTTAAACGGCAGCAGAGACTCAGCTAGTCTGGCCAGGAAAATGATATGTGCTTACCCCATACTAATAGAATGGATGGCGAGAAAAGAAATTTTGGTAATTAAATTCCCAGCAAGGCTGTCACCACAGTACTGTCGACACTCCTCCTTTCTGGAGCTTCCTTCCTAATACCATCAAGCACAAACACAGGCACTTGCCCCTCAGCAAAGCACATCCACCACACCGTGGCAATGCAGCATGTCCTTGTGTCAGGGAATTGCCACTGTGTGACTGATGAAAACTGCAGCTGTTCTCTGGCTTACCTCTGAAACTCTTTTGCAGTCTTTTCTGTTGCAAATACCTGACCTTCTTGTAGTCAGTTTTTGTACAATGCCTAATAAGGGGTGGCAGGAGAAGGGGAGAGGGGTCTGAAATGCTGATATTCAGGTTCAGTATAAATGTTTAGATACTTTTCAGCCACTCACTTCAGTTTCTTGAAGGCTTCCCTGCCACCAGCTACATACTGCTCTCCACTCTGCAGCTCCTCCAGCTGCCGGACACGGTGCCCGGCCCGGGGCGTATAGATGTTACGCACAGCTCCAAAGGGTGCCTTCACCCCGCCGGTCACCTCTTTCAGGAAGACCTCAAAGTTTGATACTTTCTTCTCGTTGATGACAATGCGGCGCCCCGGGAAGAAAGGATCCCCGTTGCGATACACCAGCACGCTCTTCACCATCGGCTGTGAGAGGAACGACCCCTTCGTGCCGGGGTTAGTCATGCCCGCTGTTCTCCTGCGTAGCCAAAGCCGCCCGGGGCACCGCCTGCACCTGTCTGTCCGGGGGAAGGTCGCTGCCTGAGCACCGTTCAGCTCCGCTCTAAGAACTGCCTACCGGGGGGAGCCCACGGTAGGGCCCGGCACCAGGGCCCACCTCCCAGAGACAAAGGCAACAGCCGGCAGCGGCGGGGAGGGACCACAGCCTCCTCTGGGCTCCCAGCAAGGCTCTGTTCAGCCTCCTCAGGCTCCTCCTAGGCAACCAGATCTTGCCGCACTGGTGTGCAGGGAAGTTCGTGCAGGTGGCACCCATGCAGCGGCACAGTGCACGGAGGTGTATCCCACACTGCAGGAAAGTGACCGGCCGGGAGCATCCCCACGGCCCCCCATGGTCTTTCTGTCCTCTGGCTTTTCTACCACAGAACGCGGTTTGCCTCTGTCACGCCTGCTCCCTCTGGAAACTTCATCCTGCGACTGCCATTCTCCTCCCTGCTCGGCCAGACGAGAGCCCCGTCGGTGAGAGCAGACTGAGCCCAGAGTCAACATCACCACGAGCAGGGCAGGCGGGCAGCGAGCACAAATCCTTCGGAATTATTCATCAGGCGGTGTGGCTGGACGAAGGAGAAAGCGGAGAAGTCGTGCCCAGAGGCGGAGAGAGGGACGAGAGGACACAGGGCAGCGGGGGCAGAGGGAACCGGCCCGAGGCGATCGCGTCTGAAGCTGAGGAGGGCAGCCCCGCTCCTCCTCCTCCTCCCGGCGGCCGGGCGGCCGGGTACCGCCGGCTGCCTGCAGGGGCAGCAACGGGGTAAGCGCTGAGCCTCCTCAGCAGCGAGCAACACAGGCCGGGCTTCAAACCTGCTGTGGTACCTCTGGAACGCAAGGGGCCACGTGATAGCCAAGCATGCTCAGTTACATGTTGACGGATTCAACTTCTTTTCGAGGAAGACATTGCTATGCTATAAAAAAGAAGTAACCTTGACATTAGAATCATAGAATTGTAGAATCCTCAGAGTTGGGAGGGACCTTTAAAGGTCATCTAGTCCAACTCCCTGGCAATGAACAGAGGCATCCACGGCTAGATCAGGTTGCCCAGGGAGTAGGTTAAGTGAAAAACACTTCAGTCATATCTCATCAACTTATCTTGGGATTTCTTGTTAAAGGAGGCATTTCTTTCCCTCTCAAATATGAACAAGGATTTTACTAGACCTTCACAATCAAGTCACAAAAATATCATGTAGTTGGCCGGTATGAAAACACAGACAGGTCCCAACAATCCAAAGGAAAAAAAAAAAAAAAAATCCAAGAAAAAAAAAAAAGAAAGAAAAAAAAAAAGACCATGTGGTGGCTTCTTTATGGTATTTCACTGCTGATCATGCTAAACACTTTTTTTATTAGATTTATTTGTTGCCTGACTTTTTTCCTTTGTTCATGATTGGTATCTAATGATTACCACTTGTCTGCCTAGGATGATCTGTGTACAAAGCAAGCAAAGCACTGAAAACTCGTATCTACCACCATTTATTCCATTCTTACTTCCCTTCTTACTATGAAGTCCCACCTGAAAAATGAATCCTTGTCTCACTATGCTACTTAAGATTACTGATATCAAAAATCAAGCTTTTGGATTACCCAACCTTTTTGTATATATACACAGTCAGCTTTTATGGTTTTTTGTTTATTTTTATGTACCTACTCACATGATGCCCTCTGAATGCCTTTATAAGATGGTATGTGAACGTTACTTTTACTGTTTGGGTGCTTTTCACCCATCCTACCATTCTGAATGGTCAAAATAGGAAAGTAGCATGAAATTATATTGCACTCATTTAGTCATTGAGTAAATTAATTTAGCTATTTGCATTCTGGAAATACCTAAAAGCTTTTCAGTACTCTGATCATTCTTCAGCTGAACAATCCAGATGCAATTTGTTCTCTTAAGAATAAGAGCTCTACTGCAAGAGCTAACGTCACTGAGCTGGTCCAAACCTGCAGTTCTCTCTGGATAACTTTGGTTAATGAGATTCAGAGCTGGCTTGCCCCACTAAAGCAAGCTCAAATTCAACAGATCGTGAACACTAAGTAGTAGCCTGAAGATCATGAAGATATCCTTGGGCACAAACTTATTTATTTATTTTTACACAAGCAAATCAATAGAATAAAACAGAGAAACAATAGACGAAAAGTAAAACCTCACAGGCTTATTTAATGAACAGATGAGTCTTTCAGTTGATCAAACCGTTTTTGACTACAGATTATTTTTCTTCTCTTGGAAACACCTCAGGCACGCTTGACTTTCTGCTGTACTTTCTAACACTATCTGCTTTGCTTTCTCCAGGAAACCACATAATGAAATGCAAAGAGTTCAGCTCCCCCAGACCTTTGCCACATCTTGGCTACAATGAACTGTAAAACTTGGCAGAAGATAAACAGAAAATGCCTTAAATTCAATCTGAATTCCTTTAACATCATCTCCTTTTCCCCACTAATTTTTGCAAGACCAAAACTGCTTTAGACTTCCTGCCCGGAACTGTTTAGTGTACAGTGATGATTTTTTTTTTTTTTTTTTTTCCAAGTAGATTTCAACACAGGTGCTGGCAGGAATTTTTCATTCTTTTTATCTTGCCTCCTATGATGGGGAAATAACCCTCCTGCTGTGAAGTTACGACAGGGCAGTTAACCATTACAAAAAGAGCAATTTCAGGGTGAGTGAAGTCAAATATGCTACTAATGTTATTGGTTAACAGTTAAATTTCTCCAGTCCCTGCTGGCTTTCTTCTAGTTAATAAAGGGGAGAACCAGGCACATAGTATCCTTGTTTTGGTACCATTTAACATTCATCTGTTGGTCCCTGAAATTAAAATTTGAATTAAAAACACGCTTTACTTCTGTGTGAAAAACAGAGGAGCTGATGATCTTCACGCTGTTCTGCAGTCATGTAGTGATGATATGCCAACTGCCTGCTATTTTGTGCCAGAGTAATTTACTCTTGCACTCATTAGGACACCTTTGTTACTTCAAAATACTATTGCTCTTTACATATGGCCGGGCAAGCTACAATCATTTTTCTGGATGGCAATTAAGTATCCCTTTGTGATGAGCATAGAGCTGTGGCGCAGGGACATAGCATCAAGCAAGGTCGCTTTTCCTGCAGCAAAACACCTTGAGATCTCTGCTGTGCCTGCACCAGGAGAGATTTGCAACTTGTTGCATGATCCTGACTGAAAGGTTCCAAGACTGCAGAACATGAGGTCTTGGAAGCATAAATGTGTCCTAGTACCAAAGAAAAGGTTGACAGTGTACAGTAAGAGTAAGGATTACATTTCTAAACACAGGGAATGAATGTCAGCTTGTTCTGTTGTACAGCATGCTAAGAATTACATATAATAACTACATCTTTGTGCAGCTTATCTAAAAATCAGACTAACCAAAAGCAGCTACTGTTTGTAATTCAAGAGTAACTGGGTTGTCTGCACTGACAGCTTAAAACACATAAACACCAGGTGGTTCAACTCGCATGCACACACTACGTGGAAGAAATACAAATCTGATGCAGTTGTAAATTTTAAAACCCATGTCAGAGCAATTTTACCTGTGTATATTATACAACTGCCAGAACAAAAACTACTTAGAATACCAGTATCAATTTTTTTTTTTTTTTTTTTTTTTTTTTTTTTTGCTAAAAGAGGGAATTAGAAGATTACAATTTAAGCTGCTTCTCTTGAAGACACAAGGCTTTTCTAAGAGTGTTCTTGAAACAGCAGAAATGGAGAGGGGTTACACAGTGAAAAGGATTCGGAAGCCCTGAGACTACACGAGGAAATAGTTTCTCTACGGAGAAACAAATTCCAGGTGGATTGGGAGAAACATAAAAAACACCCTTCATCTGGTCTTTTTTACAGTAAAGAAAGCAAAGTCAACAAGCTTTCCAGTCAAAGATTCTTCTGGGTGTTACAACAGTTAGCCCTGATCCAGGCACCTGAGATTAGCAGCTGAATAATCCTGACTCTTTCACCTAAAATTACTCTAAGTATGATTATCATGTATTTAATTTTCCCATGAGGCGTTTCCTTCTTTCTCTCTGTAATCATATTCTGATGTAGCTACGCAAAACATCCACCAGACACAAATCTACTGTCTGGAAGCAAACACATCATTTTTGATTAATCTGTTAATTTCTTTTAACATGAACAAAACAGTCTCCTGTGAGTACTTCTTAGAATCACAGAATCATAGAATGGCCTGGGTTGAAAAGGACCTCAAAGATCATCAAGTCAGGTGAAGAAACGGATAACAGGTTGTGGCACATCTTTGCAAATAAACAAGACTAATTAAATGAATAAATTTTGTCTTCCTTGAACACAGAACCAATTTAAAAAAAAAAAAAAAAAAAAGAAAAAGAAAGAAAAAAAAAAAAAAAAAGGAAGAAAAAAAAAGGGAGGCAGCCTGTATCTCTTTCTGCCATAATTTTACCAAATACTTCTCAATACAGAGTTTTAGGGACTTTTCTTATGATACCTATGATTTCCTTCTCTGCATATTTTTCATTGGCATTTCTGTATTTTCTCCTCCACATACCCCAGCTTCTGTCAGATCAGTCCCTCATTTCCACAGTGATATTCACCTGGCAGTGGAACTAGTTGCTCAAATAATTCAACCTTACAAATGACTTGTGTTTTGGATGGCAATTTCATGGCTGAACAAACCTGTGTAAGAGCTACCCCCTCATTCTGGATAAATAGATGATAGCTGCTGTGCTCGTTTGTCCCACAAACAGCAGATGACTTGTTCTATTTATTTTTTTAATGACGATGAAATATAATATTCCTCCCAGAGTTTAGCACCACAGGAGACACCAGGTAACTGACATGTGCATACAACAGAAGCAACAAGAGGCTCATGGGTATTTAGGCCTGCAGTAAACAAAAGGCAGTTGTAAATCTCCAGGACGGATGTACAATTAGACACTGTCTCTATGCTTCAGAACATATCCCTGGCTGACAGCTCATGCCAATGAGTAAAGGTAGAAGCCTTAGGATGATCTCTGGACAGGCGGGGGGCCCTCGCTTGAATTCCATAGAAATTAAAGAAGGGAGGAACCCTTACTTCAGAGGCAGAGTTTGGGGTGTGGCTTACTAGAAATAGGCAGGACTTGGGGGAGTTTAGGCGGAGTTTGGGGAGGGGATTACTAGGAATAGGCAGGACTTGGGAGGAGTTTGGTAGAATGGGGGAAAGGCTTTCGCTTACCAATAGCACACTGCAAAGGAAGAAGCTCTTGGAATTCCAGACCTGAAACCTTCAGATAATGTTGGAAATACATCAATAATTTTGGTCAGGACGGCATCTCTGATAAAAGCCGTTTTTATTCGCGATTGCAATGGCGGGCGCCCTGCTAGCAGAAGCGCACCGAAGGACACGATATTACAGTTTTTATACCTTTTCTCCCATGTTCCCTCCCCTGTTTCCCCTTTGGTTGGGTATTCCAGGTTACAATTTTACGAGGTTTGTATTTGCTAATTACATTCTGACACTTGTTAATTCACGTGCTATCTTGTGCCAGTCAGTCGCCATCCTGCTGTTTTTGTTTCCAAGATGTCTCGGTACTCTTATCGTATTGATATGTTGATTCCCTTCGAAGCTTCTTCCATTCTGTCCGAGGGACACTTTGTTAAACAAAGAGCCCCGGGGGGGGCCCAGAAATACCAGTCCTTCCTGATGTCTCTTCAGGCACATCCTTAGGTATGTCACGACTTGCATATTTTTACTATGTGTACAACACAACATTACATACACACATATATATACCTAAACATACATTGTTGCTAGTTTATACAGGTATATTGTTAATTATTTTAACTTCTCTTCTTTGGATCCTTTATTACTCAGGTCTTGTTTGTCCAGCACCAAAGATCAGTCAGACGGCTGGACAGACAGGAGCTGCAGCCTTTGTACCTATGACATTTACCTACTTTTTAATAACTACAAATTGCTTCACTTATATACTGAGACCTTGAAATAAAATATTCTTATCTTGTTCTAAATGCAGAAACAACATTTGATTCCCACAATAAGAAAATGGACCAATCACCATAAAGGAAAACTCATTCAAACTGACTTGACTATACACTGCTCATGTCCAAGAAGGAGTGAAAAACGAGAAAACATTCAAGGAATTAGTTAGCATAGGACAACCCATTGTCTAGAGTGAGTTAGCAATACCTGCTTTATGGAATCGTGAGTGTGCATCTTGAGTGGTATAAATATGACTGCTTGAGAGACACTAGTTGCGCGATTGGAACGGCGCAAGCCTTACACCTTAAATAAACTACCTTACATTCTGACTTGTGAGTCTGAGTGCTGTTCTGCAGGTCACCAACACATTGCCTTCATCTCTAAAAATAAGGGATGATATTTAGCTATTGTCTGCTCTTCTGGACAACTATGACGATGACTATCGAAAACAGATACAGTGAGATTCAATACCAATACATAATGGCACTTTTGCCTATTTCATCATACGTGTCAGAATTCACAACAATACGTATTTGCTGTGAAGTTATGTCATCTTACTTTCAACAATTCCATTGCATGAGCAGACAGGATAACAGATGAACGAAGGAAAACATGCAGATAATATATTTTCCCCTTTTTACTGAGTACTGTGAAGCATCAGCTGGGTAAGACTTGTTGCAAATTCATTAAACGTAAATGCCTGATAGATATTCTTTGGATTTTTCCCTATCTTTTGCATTCTAAACATACCAAGTCTACAGAAGCTGCAAGTAGTTGGCAGCAAAGGTGCATGTTAGTTCCCTGCTCTCCTGCAGTGTTTTCTGTGCTGTCTGGTACTTCCAAGTTTCGTTTAGCTTGAGCATGTCTCATATCTAAGAGCATTAAATTAGTTTTGTGCACACTGCCACCTGCTGTGGTTAACCAAAACTAAAGCTGAAATACCAGTATTCCTTGTGGTGGATTTCAGTGTTTTTATGCAGCATGCAGGTCCCAGCATTTGCATTCAGGTATCCTCGCCCTAAAACTGAAAGATTATAATAGCCTCAGTCTACACATACACACTGTATGTAACAACTAAAAGAAGTTTTTATTTAATTACATCCTTGTTGTGCAAAGCATGCGTAATTCCATATATTACGTTACTGAATATCGAACACATGCTCATGTAAGCATGTTTATGGACACACACACACACTGTGGTGGAATCAGGGCCTGAAGAAGAAAAAGAGGGCCTGGTGCCTGCCCTCAGGTCACTTCCATCCAACTCCCCCAACGTATCACACAGCTGATACAAGCTGCTGTGCTATTAACAAAGCTGTAAGCCTCACCCAACCAGGCTGTCTCTTGTATCTCAGATACACAAGTGGGCCAAGGATGTAACTGTAAGGCCTCCTCTGGGGCGGAGTTGTTTTGCACGAAGTGCTGACTGCCCATCTCTCATCACCAAGATACTCCTGGTCCAAGCCCGGCAAAGAATTTTTTTAAGGTATCAGTAAAGTGAACCAAGGACGATCGGCTGCAGTCATTCTTTTAAAAAGTCTTCCAGATAGGCGATTTCCAGCTGCCTGCCGTGCCTCCCTCCCCCCATCCGACAAACACAGCAGCACAGCTCATCTCACCGCCGGGCCGCCGTAGACCACGCTCCGCCCCGAGCAGCTCCGCTGCGGCTGCGCACAGGGACCCGAGCCGAGCCGTGTTGTGGCGGGCGCGGTGCGCCTATGCTCCGCTCTGTACTGCTGCCCCGCGCCCTACGCCGCCCCCGCGGCTGGCCGGGCGGCGGGCCCCTCCTGCGGGCCGCCCCGGGGCTGCTGTTGGGCCAGGGTCGGCCTCTGCGGGCGGCAGCGCCGCCGGGCGCTCGGGGCCTGCGCTGGGCCGGTGAGCGGCGGCGCTCGGGCGGGGAGGGCTCGCCGCAGGCCGGGCGGTCGCTTCGGGAGGCGGGCGGGGAAGGAAGTATCAAACCGCGGCGGGAGTCCGCAGGTGAGGCGGGTAGTGCCGGGCTCCGGAAGTGTTGGCAGCGGAACCTCTTGTCTTTCTTCAGGTAAACTTTACCGGCATTTCACAACAGAGGCCTCTCAAGCCACCTTGGCCAGCGTATCTCCTGTGTTTGCAGTGGTAAGTACCGGCGGTTAACAAACGTCTTGCAAGGTGCAGAAGCGTTTGGAAAACACGCTTAGATGCGATGACCTGTGTGTGTCCCTTCCAACTCAGGGGTTGGAGGCGGTGATCTTTGTGTCCCAACTCAGTGTATTCTGTGGTACTGTGATGTTCCTGTTGCTTTGAGCTGTTCTGATTTGAGGACCAGCTGTGGCACACAGGTCTCATCATGATGTATTTCTGAGATAAAGAATCTGCTGGAAGTTCTCTTGCCTTATTCGTGAAATCAGATAAGCCCTTAAAAAGTACTGCGGTTAGAAGTCAAGTTTGTTGAGACTTACTCGTGGCTTTCACAAATATGGTTGCTGTGCCATATCAGCTGTAAGCCTAAACAAAGGTAGGCTCTGGGGACAAACAAGTTTCTCAAAATGAGACAGCTATTTTCAGTTGGCATAGGCAAGGCCTCCTTGCTGAGAGAGACAGGCAGTCATTCTGTGAGATCCATGCGTATGGGTCTATGCAGCTGTGTAATTTGTGTTGCAGCTGCACTGGAGTGTGTGCTTATGTGTGTTTTGTTTGTGGAAGTTTTATTTCCAAAGCCAATAGTAAGGAATTAAGCTGTGTGGCTTATAAGCAAGAGAGCAAACTACAAATACTTGATATAGACGTAGGGCCTGGCTACCACATTTGTCTTATTCTTTATTTTTTAAATGCTATTTTTAGGATTTGTTTGTTTGGTTTTTTTTTAACATATTTTGCTATTTCCATGAGTATAATAATCTGAAATGTGAGGTACCCTTTTGTACTGAAACGTGTGTGATCCTCTGTAAATTGCCACCTTCCCAAGGTTTGCGTGTAAAGGTCCTCATACGCTTGTTTCAGTTGTTGTGTGCACAAACAGTGCAATGCATGGCTGCAAAGTCTTAATTGAGATGAATGTTGTAAATGGTATAAAAAGTTAGTTATTCTTCATAGCATATTTTGTCCTTTTTTCCCCTTCTCTAGATGAAGCTTGACAAAGAGGGAAGTGCTACCTTTTTTGGTGAGTTTTCATTGTGTTTTGGTTTTTTTCTTCTTGTTTAAAACTTAGTTAAGTGTCTGCGTTGGATAGAAAATCACATTCAAGCTACTTCACTATGTTTATTTTATTAATTTGGGGTGTTTCAGTGCTTCCTCTGTTTTGCTGCCTTCTGTAGATTTTCATCTTCAACATGACAATATTTGTATACTTTTAATTAACATATTGAAAATAATGCATATGATCCATCCTGGGAGGGTCATTCTTTGCTGTCTGCTTTTTAACCAGCATGCTACTTTCCTGTTCTGGTATTTTCCCTCCTATGGAATTAGTCGTGCTTTAACAAACCAACCACTTTGCTTCTGACACTATATTAATTATTGTGGTGTTCTTCTTTACTTACATATATAATTTTTCTCTTTCCACTCAAGATATAATCTTCTGAACTTCATAAAAAATAAATTTCATTGTGGAATCAGTGTGATGAAAATGGTTTTAAAGATTGCACAGCATTTTTGTTTTGTGGGACTGAGAAATAGACTAAAATGAAATTTCAGGGCTTACATGCTTGTCCCCTGAACATCTTCATATAAAAATATTTTTATGATAGAGAAAAAGAAAACAGAATTGTACCAGGAACTGGGTCTTCAAGCTCGAGATCTAAGATTTCAGCACCTTATGAGCATTGCAACTAGGAACAACAGGATCATCATGAGAATGGAGGTAATGACTTCCCTATAACCCAGCATAAACTTGAACCATCTTTGCTTTGCCTCACGTATCCTTATGCAATTCTTTTACTAGCAGCTTTCTGTGATGTGTAATCCAATAGCAAATGTGTCTTTGGAGCTCTGCCTCCTTGACCATACCCCATTAGTGCAGGGCTGGATTTGAACAATCTGGAGTGCACTGGGAGCTCACAGTTAGTGAGATTCTGTTGTTGTCCTGCCTGAAAAAGCATTTGAAGACTGGCTTTATCTAAGTCTAGATTACATAATAATGAGGTTTGAAATCTTCAGGGTGTTTTTTTTTTTTCCAGACTTCTACATATATACTTTCTTTTCCAGTTCTTGAAGGCTGTCATAACACCAGAGTTTCTTCTGATATTAGATTATCGTAATTTAAATCTGGAACATTGGCTCTTCACTGAACTAACATCTCAGCTGTCTGGGGAAGGTCAGCTAGTTACGTATTCCCTGCCCTTTGAATTCCGAGCCATAGAAGCAATACTGCAGTACCGGGTAAGCTATCTGCATTTTAAGTTGTGTTGAAGCTTTTGCTTCATAGGAAAGATGACGATTTTCTTCTTATGTTAATATTTATACATAAGTAATTGTGTATGTATTTCATGCTTTGTGCAGGAGATCACTGGGGGTGTTGTGTTTTTTAAGGTTTTGTATATTTCCATTTCCTCCCTTAAAAAGTGCTAGTTGGAAATTTCATTGAGGGAAAAACTTGCATATGGATGCAATAGCTCCGTCATCACTTGGAAAAACAAAGAACTAATTAGAGTACCTTTCTAAAGACGTGCTATAGTTGAAATAGAATGTTATGCAGAGGCACTGAGGGCTTCTTGGGCAATGAGTTCTAGCTACCCTTAAAATCTATGTTAGCTAATAGTAAGTAATACGGCGTTTCTAGATAAATAGTATTTTACTCTTGTCATTGAGTTTCAGTCCAGTGCAAATCACTTTTATAAAATGCTCAATTTTGCGCTGGTTTTATCTATCTGCAAGTGAAATCCATGCAGCAAGTGTTGCCTGGGCGTTTGAAAGTAGATTGTATTAACTGCCGATTACTGTAAATTCTGTGTTTAGACAGTCGAGCCAGTTGCCCAAGCCATTCTTAAGGGATTGCTTTAATTCTTATGAAGGATCATGTTGTTATCTAGATCAGCAGACTGCAAGGGAGACTTAATACTTTGCAGCCTCAGATCCTTGAGACACTGGAAGCTCTAGTGGATCCCAAGCTTTTGTCTGTGGATAGGAGTAAACTCCACATTCTCCTGCAAAATGGCAAGAGGTAAATAAGCTATGCAGAGACTAGAAGGTGACCACAGAAAATTATATGCAATGAAATGTTAGAAAGATCACTGTAATGCTGTGTTGTACATCTTGTAAATGTGAAAAACAATATATGAAGTACCTAGTGATATGGGGGAAAAGCAGAAAATCTATTCTGTTTTGTGAGAAAAAGTCGAGCTTCTTAAGTAACACACCTAATACAACAAAATAACACCTAGTTAAACAAAATAGCATTGTAAGAGTAATCCATATGGTGTAAAACCAGGCCAGCCATTGGTTCTGTGCTTTATGGTTACTAATACTAGTTCACTGGTATCTTTATGTATTAACCTATCTTAACGGTCAGTGCAAATATGCGCTTCCTACTTGCTCACAGTGTTCTTTTTTTTCTTTTTTTCCTGATTTTTAAACATATCTGGAAAAAACAGCTGAATCTCTTCCAGCTGTGTTCGTAGCTCTCTGGTGCTCAGATCATGCTACTGCTAAACGTATGGTCTCTAAAAAGTTGTTTTAGAGCAACTCTCAAAACCTTCCGAAGAACTCTTTAGACTGGCAAGGGTGCTGTCAGACTCTTCTAAAAATGACCTCTGTGCAATGGTGCCAGTGGGATTACTGACGTTCTGCCTGTTCTTTCTTCAGCTTATCAGAACTGGAAACAGACCTTAAAGTTTTCAAAGAAACAATTCTGGAGATCTTAGATGAAGAAGAATTAATAGAAGAGCTCTGTCTGTCTAAATGGACTGATCCACAAGTATTGTATGTATATGATGAAACCAGATACTTTTGGAAAAGTGTGCTTTGCTTAAGGAGAACTTGAATAGTAATCTGAGTGTTCCCCTCAAAAAAAAAAAAGAAAAAAAGACTACTTTTTAAAATTTTTTTAAGCTCTAACACCGTTTCACAAATGGTTATCCACCATTTCAGAGAAGAGCTCCAGTAGCACTAGTCATATTGCCTAGTTTCAAATAGCTTGTGATATAGCTGGCCAGTCCATCTAGTATGTACTGGGATGGGGGCAGGATGGCAGGAGGAGGAAAAGCAGATTTTATTTTTCAGTACAAATGAACGCATTCACCAACAAAACAAGGAGGCTGTTTTTAAAACCTGTCGTGAGCAGGTCAGACACCAGTTCTTTTATTAGGAATGTTCCGAACATCTTGCTTGCAGCTTATTGCTCATTAGCAGAACTTGCATGAGGGGAGCCTCAGGGTGATCTTGTTGATGCTGTTTTTGTGTAAATGCATCTAAGAGCTGCATTTCAGGAAAAATGTACACACAGCAACAGTCTTGCTGCACCCTCTTAAGTCCTAATGAAGGATCATGCTCAGCAGCAGCACGAGTCACTTTAACAAAAACTAAAAAAGAAGAAGATGGTGTACGTCAGATTCCACTGTTTTGGGCTGAACTATTTTTAGATCTTGGATGCAGACATTATCTTTTTAAGTAGACAGTGAAAAATACCTTTAAAATCCTTGGAGAAGCTGCTGAATAATACTTCTGCCTAACAACATTGTGTGTGGATATATTGATACTGTTCACACAGTACCATGTGAAATCTGGAAATAAGTTTCTTGCCCTGTAGAGCTTAGTCTAAACATGTGATAGAAAACTGGTATCCTGGAAATGAGATGCGATTTGCACTTGTGATGCATCTGCTGGAATGGTACTGGGGAGGCTCTGAATTCCAGGCTGTTCCTAAGTCTTTGTCTTGCCTTTTGCTAGCAGCCTTCGTTTGGCCTTTATATGAGCTGCTAGCAAATCTCTTCTCATAGTAAAAATGTGCAGGGTACACTAGGAAGAGATGCTAAGGTCACTTAGCAGGTGAAGTAATTTCTGGTGAATTAATTTCTGTAAGACATGACCGCTGAATGAGACTATGAGAGGTGATGTGAGGTTGTGAAGAGTGCTGGAGCCATGCAGCAGGATGTTGTGAGGCAGTCTATGCATAAGGCACACTTGCACATACTGTCCAGAACAGTGTCTTTGTATACAGGCTGGCAGTGTGTGGACAGCAATTTTGACCCCAGGACACAAAGGCTGTGTGATTTCAAAGGATGAAATCAAGAGGCTTATCTGAGGAGATGTAAAGGAACACACATAGCAGGCATGTTGATGCTGTCACAAGTCATTTGCAACAAGAATGATGAGCTGAGCCCAGAAGGAAAAGATGAAGCAAACATCCTGTCTTTTTGTGAGGAACAGTAGTGTATCAAAGATTTATGAGACTGATGGAGGCTAATTTCTGAAAGCAAATCAGATGGCACTTGTTTTCAAGTTTTTATGGCTATTGTCTTCCTTTTTGCACACACAGATGAACCAATATAAAGGTAGTCATCAAATAGGAGCTTGAAATGAATGTGTAGAATAGCAGATAGTGCTCTAAGGCTTTCAGATTCCCAACCTAGCTCCTCTGCATGAGATAAGAAAAACCGCTAGTCCTGTAGGACTTTGAAATCAGCCTGGCTAACTTAAGATTCCTGCTTCTTAAGTGAGATGCAAGGGGCCCTGTTAAAAGTCCCCAGGGAGATTAAGTGTGTTAATTCTTAAGATATACCGTTAACTTTCTTGGAAAACCATTTCAGAGTGTCAACAATGCCAGAAAGAGATTTTATAGAAAGTTTAATCTCTTTAGAGAAAAGAAGCCATTCCATGAAGGGAAAAAGAAGGTGAAATACCTTCCTGGCTTTTCTCCTAATTTCTGATCTCTTCTGGATCTTGGGTACCTCAGCTTTTGTCTACGTGGTAAAGAATCCAGCATACCGCTGTAAACTTACATGTCTGTTCTAGAGAAGCCTGCTGCCTTGGCATTCTAGAGCACATGTGCCCAACTTGTTACTCTTACCTTTTTGTTGCCTTCTTTTTAAATGTTTTAATAATAATAAATAAAGAAAAACAAAATGATATTTTATTACTTATATACATTAGCTATATTATATATTTTGTATGTGGCCCAAGACAGCTTCTTTTAACTCAGTCTGACCCAGGCGAGTCAGTAGGTTGGACACCCATGTCCTAAACCATACAGTAACATCAAAGTCACTTCATTTAAGAGAGCAGCGTCATCTATTTGACACTCATCGTTATAGTCAGCTTCATACTCATAAGACTGTTTTGCGGTAATTACTATGTATAGCTAAAACAGCTTACAATTAAACTGAATGCATACCCAAATCACATCCTTTACCACGTAATTGTGTGCTGACTTTGGTTTTTTAATCCTTTAAGTTTTTAACTGCACCATTATCAACTTCCACCACTTGAGGGCACCAAGAAATTATCTCCTTTCAAAAATGTCAGCGGTTCATAATTTTGTATCAGGAAAAAGTTAGATTTCTGTTGTCATACATGCCTTGAGCGCATCAAATGCTAACTCAAAACAACTGACTGCCTGTGCTAATCAGCTGATGGGAGGTGGGGAAAGCATTTTGTGCTATACATATTAGTGGAGACTCCTTTCTCAATTTAAAAATTTGGATTTTGAGGTCTAGTGTCAGTACTCTTATCTGTTGCTCACAACTGTTTAACGTGCCTCGTGTTAATGCGTTGATAATGCACTCTGGTACAACGCATGCCTAACCAGAAAAATATAAATTATTGTTCACAGTGAGGAGAGCACATCTGGCATTGACCATGCAGAAGAAATGGAGTTGCTGCTGGAGAACTATTACAGACAGGCAGAAGATCTTGCAAATGAAGCTCGTGAGCTCAGAGTATTGATTGATGATTCAGAAAGTATAATATTTATCAACCTGGACAGGTTAGCTGTGCTGTCTGTTAGACTGACAAAAGCTGAACAGAACGCTGCCTGTTCTTTCTCAAATCACTGCTGAAGGGTGGAGAATTCCATTTTTTATGAGGGTTTGAATGGACTTGCAGTAAGCAGAACTGAAATCCGTATTTAATTAAGAGTCTGTCTGGGCTACTCAGATGTGCAGTCCAAGTTGCGTTATCACCCTAAGAAGTGATTTGAGAATGAATGATTGTACTTCTTTCTCTGTGTTACAGTGTTTACTGCATATTAGTTTTTAACTGAAAAATAATTGTAGCTTGCATTTGGAAGTGCATGCCACATTGTATTTGAGGTTAGTTTTTAATATCTTTCTCCTCTTTACTGAGGACTTATCTGTAGAAGTAATTGGTGGATGCTGCATCAGGAAACCATGGAAGTTCTTTAAGAGTTGAAAATGGAATTCCTCAAAACAGGCTTAATGTTGTAGTCTGCAGCATTTACTTATTCTGCTTCCTTGTAACAACCTTTTGTTGACTGTGAATACTAGCATACATTTCAGCCAGCTGGTAGTGAGAGAGTAATGAGGAGAGAGAGAGTTCCTTGGAATTTTACTGTTATTCTGTGCATGTACCTGTAAGAAGCAAGTGATGCCAGAAAGTGTGCTGATGGATACGCAGAACCTTCTGTGTTAGAGATATACTGATGCAGCAATTTCAAAGTGAAAGTCTCCTTATACTTTCGTTTCATCATTTGACACTGTGCAGCCTAATTTTAGCATGTCTTTTTTGTTGTTTATTTTTAATACATGCTGTATGGACTTTAAGAATTTATGCAGCAGATAATTTTTGGATTCCCCTTACAGATATTTCTTCCTTCTTTAGCCACCGTAATGTGATGATGAGACTGAATTTGCAACTGACTATGGGGACTTTCTCTCTTTCGCTCTTTGGACTCATAGGAGTTGCATTTGGTATGAACTTGGAGTCATCTCTTGAAGAGGTGAGGAATGAGTGTTGCCTTTGTCAGTGACATAAAATGAATTCCCTGCTCTTAGATTTTAGATTTTAGATTCAGTAAGACTCAATTTTTGCTGTAGGTAAAGCTCTAGATCTATGTCAGTGTGCAAAATAAGATATTGTAAGAAAGTAATTCACGTTAGCGCAGTCATCTTTTTGAAAGCAAATTATTTTGTGGCTTGTAGCAGCGTATTGCAGGCTTTTTTGTCTGTATCCAAGAAGAAGAAACAATAAAAGTATGTTAAATACGGGCTGACTATAAAACAGTGTTCAGATTTCTTTAAAAATTGCCTGTGCTTTTGAAGAGCCCAGCTTAGTCTTCCAGATGCAAAGGTGTCTGGCAAATAACCAAGGCATTCCCAGCACACCAGAGGGAAAGGCTCTACTGTCAGTTATGTGGTTATTCCTAGACTGGTGATAGTATTTGCAATTGTATGTGCTGTTTTAAAGGAGATGTTAAAAAAATCAACAGCCAAACCAGAAAGACCTCTTCTTTTCCAAATCCATTAAATAGGAAGGTTGAATTTCCAGTTTCCAGTCTCTCTTCCTGAGGAAGGAAAACTGCACTGGACAATAAAAAAAAAAGTACATTGGCTTGATTCCCAAATAGTTTTGCTATGAAACAGCCCTTTTTCCGTGGTGTGTTTTGGGCTATTAAGGATAGCTTACCACTTTCCTCCTGTGGAGGAGAAGAATGCTGGTGGGGAGTGAGAAATTTTCTTTGGATAATTCATTTTCTGAAGTGAGAATTATGTAACTAATGGCAGCATTCTGCTTTTAGGACCCCAGGATCTTTTGGCTGGTAACCGGGATTATGTTTCTGGGAAGTGGCCTGATATGGCGGCGTTTGCTTTCCTTCCTTGGTCGGCACCTGGAACCTTCATTACCTCCTCATGTATGTATGGTTGTCTAGGATTTCTGCTTCAGACTCTGTGTGTACAATTCATCTTTAAAGGAGGAAACACGCAGTTGTAGAGGGGTGGATCATAAAGCTTGTGAGGAGTTAAGCTAGGTCTTCCTTCCTTGACTTGATGAAGGAGAAGGTTCTCCCTGGCTGGAGTGAATGAGGTGGGAAGCCTAATACTGGGAAAGACATCTGAGCAGTAAGATATTGCAGGCTTTTGAGAGATGCCTTATTTACTTCTGTGTAGGAGCCTGAGGGAAGCTGAGGATTATGGGAGAAGCAGACATAACCTGCCTTCTCAGCTGCTGCAGCAGTCTCTTCTTAGTGGGGAACATAAGGGATGCTGCTCTCCTCCTCCCACCTGCATGCTAACACTGGATCTGTGATCCCTTTTTCATAAGAGATGAAGATAAAAGGAAGATAAGGACAGGTACTAGCTGCAACATCTTTCTGAAGAATGGTGCTGTGGTTGTCCTGACGCTTAGAAATTTGCAGTAGCTTTTCACATGCAAGGCAGCTGTCCTTGCCATTTATGCTAATAGCATCGTAGAGCCATATTTCACCAAGTTGTGTGAAGATTTCCAAGGAGGCAGTCATCAGAGTAGAAAAACTTTGTATGAGTCATTTTCCTTTTTCACTACTCTTTGCTGCCAAAAGTTAGCGGACTATATCGTCTGTCTATACTCTGCACTCTAATAATTGTAATGAGAGTATCGGTGGATTCAAAAGTTATGTTCCTATAAGTGAACATAAGGAAGTTAAGTTCCTTCTATAAGGAAGGAGAGACCCAGATTAGGCTTCCTTTCTTCCCTCCCTTCCCTTGCCATTAAGAGGCAGATAGTTCATTGTTGATTGTTAACTGTGGCTACAAGTAACATGGTTATCCTCAAGCATTGCTCAAGACCAACTGCAGTGTGTACTGACTGTCTTGGAGAAATGTTCTGAAAGAACAGTATCTGTCTTATCCCTACTGAAAATAAGAGGAGAAAAAGCAGGATTCAGGCCTCTCTTGATTCCCTTCTGCATATAGAGCAGTTTCTCATGTAATCATAGGCTTATTTTGTATCTTGCTTAGGTTCCTGCAGTTCTGAAAAAATCCCAACCAGCAGCTCAAAGAGTGGAGATAAAGAACAGCCTTAAAGCAGAAACTTTTGGACTGAGCAGAAGCACACTGGCAAACCAATAGGAAGAGCAGGAATGAAGAGATACTGTTACAGGGTGAACTTTGGACACTTTCATTTTTTTCTTCCTTCCTGAAAATGTTAAGAATTTATAAACTTGCTAATTTAATACATATTTTGTGCCAAAAAACGTATGGTGATATTTTAATGCTCACACACAGAAGGAGGGAAACTGAAGGGAGAACAGTGACATGCTTTCCACAGTAGTCTCGCCTCCACCCCATCTATGAGCGATTAGATTTCTGTATCACATGCACATACTCATTTCAAGTTTCTTTCCAACATTTCTTCATGTAACGGGTTTTCTTAAAGAGCAGCATCCGCAGTTTAAGGACGACAGCAGTCGGCATTCATCAGTAATGGTTCTCTGGTTCTGAGCTGCAGGTTTAGGAATCTGCCTTCAACTACCAAAGAAAAATCTACCCCCAAAGTGTCCTTTTTATTTATTTATTTTTCAAGCTCTGCTAAGTGAAGATAAGTTATTTTTCAGATGCCAAAAGCATGTGTGTGCATCCTTTGTAAAGAACTACTTCAAATTTGACAGTAACCAGAAATAATACAGCTTATCTTACGTGAGCTTTGAAATGGGACTTGCTGGGGGTGTTACTTAACATTTTAAGTTCAAACTATATGCACTCTTTAATAACTTGAAAAGCAGGTCCGTTAATAATGTGGACTGTAGTTGTTATCTGCTGCTATTTCGGTTTGCATTAACGTAGCCTGTGTCCCATGCTGGTCTGGAAGAAAGAGTAAAATTCTTATTGTCACGTGTTTTGTCTTAGGATTCATCTTTGAGTCCTCTGAGGGCATGGCTCTCTACTGGCTTATTTCAGTCTGTAGAGGAAGTAAAAGTATCTTTCCAAATCAGGTTGCTAACTGTCTGGGGTTTTCTTTGGGCTTTTTTATCCTCAGTAACATACAGTTTTACAGTAGCTCCCCAGGTGCCATCAGATTAATCCGTGGACTTGCAGGAGCTGGAAGGACAACTGTAGCTGAGATCAGTTTGACTCAAAACTAATGAGTCTAAAATGGAAAGGGTACGTAAGTCAGTATTATGCAAGCCCATGACTTTAGTTATGTTTAAATTAGTTGTACTTAATTAGTATTAAGTGTTACTAAGAGTTCTTTCTCTGTGTGTGACTTCAGCTGCACATATAGAAAGCATAAGAAAGTGAGAAAATCATTGGTCTTTGTAATGCTTTTAAATTTTTGGGTGACTATTTTTGCAGCGTGTAGAGATGTAAAAACAAAAAACCCACAGCTCCTAAACTGAGCCAGTTTATTTTTTAGTAGAAATCTAGTTTATCTTTTTTAGTGGAAAAAACAGTGGCTCTGACATAGTTACTGATAAATGCCAAGAAAGTGCAGTGGGCAATGGGATATGGATGCACGTGATTCCAACAAAGTAATCAGTTGCATTAAACCAGAACTGAAATGCGTTTACATGGCTGTAAGTTTTCACTTAAACTTTCTATGTTCTGTCTTCTGTGCAGAGAGAGGCATCTGTATTATATGTTGACTCCTTTTCCTGTCTGTAACTACTTACAGCATAATCAAAGCACTGACAGAAAGACAGTTCTTTCACAAGACTGCTGTCCTCATTACGGACATATACAAACTCTTAGTGGTTTTCATACCATTTGAGTAACTAAAATGCATTAATGTGCAATAAAATTATGCTGAGATCATACACGGGGGGAAAAAAAAAGCCAGGAGAAAATATTGGCTCCAGACTATATTGATATCAACAGTTTTTGTTTATAAAAGAAGAAACTGTTTTGCCTCATACCAGTATCCATAGGTTTGGTAGATAAGTATTGTGCTTGGTGCTCCCTGTTCCATCCAGTTACTACTTCTATGAAGTGCAGATTTCGAAGTAACTCAGCTGCTAATTGTTTTTTCTGTTTGGGTGATAAGGTCCCCAAAATAGATGTCAGTACACACCAAGCTGATGTTCGCCTTTTCATCTTTTTTTTTTTTTAAGAGAACCTTCCTGAGAGAGAATTCTTAAGAACATAGGTTGAGATGTGTTATGCTTGAAGCATGGCCCTTAGAAATCTGTGGTATTCCACTGACTTATTAAAAATAATACCTTGTGTTTGTCAAGGAGACAAAGAAGAGAAAATGAAGACACGTATCTATGGATTGTTGTTAATAGTAGCATAACGTATTGGTGCTCTAGTTTTTCAATAGATAACGATGCACACTGTTAACCTGCATTGTACAACATTAATGGTAATTGAAGGCAATACTGTTAACAATTAAAGCACAATTCTAAGTTATCATGTTCATGGAATTTTACCTAAAAGCATAAAAAAGGGGTATCCGAATAGTTTCAGCCATGAGTGCAAAAGTATTTCCTAAAAGCTAATCAGTCTTGCATTGCCCTCTTCTTGGGAGAACCCAACTGATCTACACCCTTAGTGAGGGCCTCAAAACTTGCTAGAGATAGAGAGGATCTTTCTCATTGGCATCTACCTGTTCTTTTTGGCTTATAGCTGTCCTTCCTCCATGCTTGCTATCCTGAAAGCAACTTTTGATGTCTTAGAATCCCCGTCTTTATCACGGTATGCTAATAATGTAAATTACATGCTATTTCTTCTTGATTCTGTCAAGGAAACCAACAAATTTGACCAGTAAAGAAGGTGACATGATGATTAGAGCTGAAGATGATATAGTTATTCAACATACCTTATACAGCCAAAATTGGCTACCAAAATTTAGTCTTCTGCTCATTTTAGTCTCCAAGAAGTTTTCAGACTGGCTTACTTGTATTAGGTCAAGTGTTGCTGCTACTCACAGAAGTTAATTTGCCCAGCATTAGTGACTCACTGACTGATTGGTTTGTAAGTCAAACCATCACGATGCTTACATTCCCATGACAGTTGCACTCTCTGTCTCCTGCAGGTAGTACTGGCTCAGATGCCGTTGATGAGCAGGCTAATTGCAGGCAAACTTTGTAAAATTTTAGAGTCAGGGACCTGAACTCCTGTGGTGAGTTGGTGTAGTTGAGAAACTACAAATAGAAAAAGAGGAAAAAATGGCCTGTATTGCATGACTATGGAAGGAAGAAGTTTAGCTGCAAGTCAGCAACTCTAAAATATTTGCAGCTGCTGGAGTCCATTGAGCTCTACTGCAAGGCAGCAGGCTGCCCTTTAGAGCAGGGATGTCTCTCAAGATTATTCCTGGAGATTGAGAGACACTTTAACCTGCATTTGATTTTTACAACAAGGTAAGCTACATCTATATATGCATGCAACATTGATGTATATCAATTGTGTGTTATCAGAGTGCTTGAATACCATTAAATATTGATAAGTCATTTTTGTTAACCTCACAACAAGAAGCTCAAATAATTCACTTGCAACAAAAATTGGCACAGCCAAGATATGGGGGTGTAGTGGAAATGCTAAATCGTGGCCTGAAACGGTGATGGAGGAAGGCAGGGCCAACCCAGGGGAGCTCAGGTGCAAGCAATGCACATGAGTGACTAGAAGGGGTGGAGCCTGGATCTACACCTTCCCAGACCTCATTTAAGAGTTGGCAGTGGAGGTGAGGGTGTCTCTTGCTGGAGATCCCTGCATGCCTGAGGCCTTCCAAAGGTAAGCTGCTCTTTTCCTTCATTTCTGCATTTGTGGCTGCTCAATCTGGGCTTGTTTTTATTTCCTACAACTAGAGACTTTCCCACTCTGCTATTATTGTGGAACTTTCCATCCCATTATAGCATTATAGGGAGTTTCAGTCACTATTTATAGAGACACAGAGTCCTACACCAAAACTGGAGGTATGGGCACATGAAAATAAGGGTAATTGGAATAAGATAGAGGAATAGTTAAATCTTGCAAAGTGGGAACTGATGGTAAGGAATAGGGAATTACATGTTGGGAAAGTGTGTAGAAACAGCATGTCAGTTTGAGGAGTGGAAAGGAAGCAAAATGAGAATGTTGCAAGATGAGGATGAACAAAGCAAAAGATATTGTTAAATCGAACAATTAAAGAAACAACTGGAGAAAGAAATAGAAAGATGAAGAGTAGAGGACAAGCTAGAAATAACGATAACCTGAGCCCACAACCTCCAGATGTGTTGTTTAGGATGTTAGGGAGTGCCCTAAACAAGATCTTAGCAGTGAAAGTGATTTTGATGAGCGACAATTTACAGCAGCACCTGTTGAGGTCCAAGAGATCCCTCAGTTTAACAAGGCAACCTGGGAAATACTACTAGAACCATCCTGTGAGATGTCTTTCAATTGGATAATTTCTGGGAAGCTATGGGCAGAAATCTGTTTAAAGTGAAACTTTGAATCTGTGGTGAGTCTCCCTAACTGGACGGGATTGTATTACATCAGACCAAATTGAGGCAGATGGCTTCTGGAGACCAGACCCTTGTAATGAACTGCACTCCATCACACATTAGCATATAGGGCAGTGGGTACAAACTCCTCGCTCAAGAAAAGGAGGAGCCCACCTCTACATCAACTCACATTATTTTTGTTCTAAAAAGAAATAGACCATTTTGCCCATTTAAAAAACAAAAAAAACAGCCAATGGGTTTTATCCGAATAAATCCACATTCTGTATCTTGATTAAAAAATAAAGGAGAGCGCAGGTACAGCTGGGCTGCTACACAAGAAGGTGACATCAAAGGACCCAGCCACAAATCTAGATCATGGTGGCAAACTGAAACTCAGCGGCAGCACGAGATGTCAGTACAGAGGCTGGGGAAGTGAAGCCCAGGGCTCCAGCAGCAGCATTTGCAATCCTGGTACCTAGAAAAATAGAGCCTATGCCCCATTAAAAACATAGAAGTAAAGATATAGGCCCTGGGGGTAACAGTTGCCAGCTTGGAGCCCAACAGAAATGAAGCAAGAGGCCCAAGGAAGCAACTGCTGCCAGGCTGGAGCCAACTTGAATTAAGAACTAATTCATTAAAAAGGTGAACTTACAGTCTGTGTGATTGGTTGACATAAAGAAGGCGTAAGCCAAAGCAACAACAGGGAGGTTAAGTTGTTTAAAGCAGTATACATTATATAGAAACTCTTGGGTTAATTAGATGTAGGTAACGTCCTTTCCTGTCTACAATGTGCACTGGAACAAGCAGGGGAGGAGAGAGGGGTGAGACTCCGTCCAATAAATACTTTCTTGGGACTGAAGTGGTAGTGTACCAGTGCCTCTTGATAGAAAACATGGAGAAAAAAAATACTATTTAAATAATGGCACAAAACTGAGGTAGTCTTCCAAAGCCCTTCTCAGTGGAATTGCCTGAGTCTAGTGGAAGGGCTGATCTGCCAGAGCAGTCTCTTCAGCAGGGAAAGGGCATTAGCAGCACTGCATCTTCTTTTTATCATTCTTTGTTAGCTTCACCACATCATTCTGTTTCTGCTGTTACTGCTTTACTAAGTTTTCTTTGCTCATAGAACTGGCTCTGTAATGCAGTTAAACATCTCTTGCACATTAATATTTTCTTTGACGCTGATCTCAAACAATTGTTTTTCCATCTGCCCAGAAAATTTATAGGCATCCTCTGTGTCTACTACTTTTCACTGTTGGTCATCGTTCTTGTTCCCCACTAGTATGACAGACGTCATCACAAGTTTGATTAATTTCATGTAAACACTGCTTTACATTCATAAAAGATTCTGCACTGGTTACATCTTAGACAACAATGATCCCACGTGTTGCTCAGTAATATGTTGATGTAATAATTCAGAAGCACTCTCAGTCACTTGTGTCCCAGATCAATAGTTTCACTTCCTCTCCACTGATCTAAACTGTCTGGATTTTAAAATCCATTCCAACTGAGGTTAATATAGCTACCTGAGAATGTATTATCTGCAAAATGCAACAGCAAACTGCTCTTGCCCACACTGCTGTCACCAATGATGACAACTTGAAAAAGTTGGTTGTAGTCCTGTGCCATGGCCAGGAGCAGTGGCAGGAAGGTGGCCAAGTAGTTTGCAGATTGGTCACACAAGTAAAACAGACACCCCAACACTTTCCCTAATCTCAAGAGCCCCATAACAAAATTATAAGTTCCTAGGAGAAGCATAAGCTTTGGAGAAAAGCCTTTGCGTGAAGCATACCTTTGGGTAGTTGTACAGGACTGACCAAATGGAGCTATACCTAGGTCTAGACCCCACCTTTCAAAAACAAGGAGTAACAGGGAACGTGAAGCAAACCAAACAACCTGCTCTCCAAATCCTCGTGAGTAATCATTTTAGACCTCTTAAGGAGGAACTGCAAACATTGCAGCCAAAAAAACAAATAAGCCCTGAATAGTACTTGGGCTGCCTGTCCAAAGGATTGAAACTTTGAAATTAAGAATGGGGTAACACAGATGACTCTCACATTTATGTCCCAGTCAGTCCCCAGAGACAAACAGTAAATTTTTTATTCAGTACAGGACCTCAAATTTCAATAATCTCAAGTATAGAAGCCCAAAGAACTTATGTTAAACTTCACCGATGGAAAGTAAAAATAACAGGATTTAATTATGAAAGCACAATAGGCCCTGTAGCTAAAGGGGCTACAGGGCAGAAAAAGATACCAAGGCATCAACTGGCAGTAATTTTGGGGAAGGAAAAGGTGTTAGATTTTGATGTATTTCGAGCTTGCTTAATAATTAGTTCTGTAGTAAGCAGTAGAGTGTTTGCTGCTAAACACTGATTAATAATTCTTTCGGTTATCCTCACAACAAAAAGTTGCTCTGGTAATTCACTTGTGAAAATTTGCCATAATTTAAGATCAGTGAGCATCCCTCACTCTGGATACTATGCAGGATGCTACCTAGCTATCTGTACCATGTACCTACTAAAGTTTGCTGTCATGTTTTTTTTGTTGGTTTGTTAGGGGTTAAGGAAAGTATCACAGATAGATAGTACAGAGATTTTTCCTTAAAAGACCAGTTTTGCCCTGGTCTGAAAGTCTATTGTGACTGTTCAGAATGAGTAGACAAAAAGCCTTCCACCAAGTCGAGCTTTCGCTGAACTTCTCTCTGCTGCCACTACAACTTCTTTCTGTGGAGATGGATATGGAAAAAGGGTCAGCAAAGTGCAACTACAGGTGAAAGATTGCTTTAAGCTTCCCTAATGGAAATTAGATTCTGGTTTGGTATCATGTAGACATGTTATGAGAAGAAATGGGAAAGCCACCCACCTCATCTGAACAGCATTTAACAAAACAATTTGACGAACAGACTTTATTTCATTTAGGCCCTGGAATGTGTTCAGAGGAGGGCTACGAAGCTGGTGAGGGGTCTGGAGCACAGGCCTTATGAGGAGCAGTTGAGGGAGCTGGGATTGTTCAGCCTGGAGAAGAGGAGGCTCAGGGGAGACCTTATAGCTCTCTATAACTTCCTGAAAGGAGGTTGTGGTGAGCTGGGGGTCGGTCTCTTCTCTCGTGTAATCAGTGATAGAACTAGAGGGAATGGTTTCAAGCTGTGCCAGGGGAGGTTCAGGCTGGACATTAGGAAGTATTACTACTCGGAAAAGGTAGTCAGGCATTGGAATGCACTGCCCAGGGAGGTGGTGGAGTCACCGACCATGGGAGTGTTCAAGAAACGTTTGGATGTTGCGTTGAGGGGTATGATTTAGCTGGGAAGTATCGGTAATGGTTGGACTGGATGATCTTCTAGGTCTTTTCCAACCTTGATAATTCTGTGACTCTGTGATTTGGAAAATGCTAGAACTGGTCAGATCTTTTGGCAACATAAACTCTTTCTCAGAAGCAAGATCAATAGAAATATAGCTGAAGTTTAGACTGAACCGATGCCATAGCAAAAGAGCACAAATGACTGGAAAACTACCTCACCTGCACTCATGCAGAAACCAGCAGCAATGTCTATGTCTGTTGCTGGATTATAAGTTCTAACCTAACTTGATGTATTTGCATTTCCAGGTGTTTCTTCATTGCATGTTTGAAGAGCAATGGGTAAGACCTGAGATGTTCGCCCATACACATACATGAGGTAGAAAGATCTAACAAAGCAACCAGAAGCAATTACTTTGCTCACCTTTTTTTCAGATTTCACAGTGATGACAGAACTTCCAAATCTTGATTGTTCCTGTAAAATAATGCTGCTTGTTATAATGCTGTTTTTAAAGTGGGACTTTTCCACTTTTCTGTTTCTCACAGCCGTTCGTTTTCCACTTACTCACCTCAGGAGAAATGAGGACATATTGTGCCTGGAAAAAAAGGAAAAAAAAAAAGAAAAAAGGCTAGTGGAGAGAACCACAGTAGAGGAGTAGAAGCCCAGTGCGATAGCCCTGGCTCCTAAACAGCAAAGAAACAGAATCACACAATTGTAGGGGTTGGAAGGTACCTCTGGGGATCATCTACTTCAACCCCCATGCTAAATGCAAGTTCCCTAATGTAGGTTGAACAGGAAAGCAACCAGGCAAGTTTTGAATATCTCCAGAGAAGGAGACTCCACAACATGTCTGGGCAACTCGTTTCAGTGCTCTGTCACCCTCACAGTAAAGTTCATATTCAAATGGAACTTCCCATGTTCCTATCTGTGCCAATTGCTTTTTCTTCTGTCACTGGGCACTCTTGAAAAGAGCCTGGCCCCTTCCACTTGACTCCAATCCAGTAGATCTATAAGCAATGATAAGATCCCCCCTCAGTCTTTTCTTCTCTAGACTCAACAATCCCAGGTCTCTCACCCATTACTATAAGGGAGATGCTTCAGGCCGCTAATCATCTTTGTGGCCCTCTGGACTCTCTGGAAGTTCCCTGTCTTTCTTGAACTGAGGAGCCCAGAACTGGACTCAGTGCTCCAGAGTGCTTGAGAACAAACAGAAACCAAATTACACAGATTCTGAATCAGAAATAACTTTTTTTCTGAAACCAAGCCCAGTATTTGCATAGGATGTAATTAATTAGCTGTCATTATAATCTTACATCATGATTTCACTTTTATGTTTTCTTACCCAGTCTTCAGGACAGGGAGATATCCATGATTTGCAGTGGTCTGTCACATTCCCTGAAGATGCTTGATTTCCATTATAAATGTAAACACGGCCAGCTGCCCCACCCAACAGTACTGTGGTGATATCGTTAGTTCGCAGGGGGGATGTTACAATCATTTCATCTGCAAAAATTAGAATGACATAGCACATTAAAAGTGAAATAATGCTATATCACAGCATGATAGTTTGAAATCAAAACATTTTAATTGGAATGTTGGTATTTAGAGGTATGTAGTAGTTAAAATGGTTAAAATGTTTCAATTTCTATCTAAATTATTTGGGATTTTAGAGATGTCTCCTTAGGAGGCATGATGGAATATTTGTACAAGTATTGTACAAGTAACTGAGTAAGAAGACTAAGAAGGCTGCATTCAGCACTTGTATGTGTGTGACTGGTCTTCTTGCTGCAAAACATCAAATATTTCATCTCTGCAATCTAGATTCATCTTGCTTTACCTAGTCCATCGTTATCCAGGTCACTTAAGTATGTATCTCCTCCAAAGCGAGAAAACCTTCTGTCCCCACTGAATGTACTAAGCAAAGAAGGCTTGCTGCTGTCTGTCAGATCATATACCAGAGCTAGTCCAGCTTGGTGCAACACCGTGGACAAAAATGAAATCCTAGATAGGCTGTCTAGAAAGCAATAACAAAGTAAGTTAATCATCAGACATAACAATTCATGTTTGGTACTTAAAACACCGTGACAGCAATAATAATGGCATTACACAAAATGGGCCTAATTAAAAAATGTATGAACCACCCCAGATTATATATGGCAGTAACGCTAGTTAGCATAGAAACAATCTCTTAGCAATAACAACAGGCAAAAGTACATTCTAAGGACAGATACTGGAGTTCCACATTTTGATTCATGCATTTCCTTATTATCTAACTCCAGAGTAAGCACAAAATGCTATGTTGTTTTAATTCCAAGAAATATGCAGTCTACTTGGAAATCACTGCTACATAAATAATGCAACATAACAAATGCTATTAATAGAATTTAATCCTAAGGAAGGGTTAAAAATCAACAACAACAACATCTTGTTGAGGTCTAGTACTCGAGTACTAGACTCTAGTACTCGACTCTGTACTATAGAGACTCTGTCTCTAGTACTAGACTCTGGAAAAAAATGCAAGTCACCTGTAAGTGATGACAGTGATTATTTCTAATTTTTTAAAAAGCATTTTTTTATAGTGACAATTAAAATATCCCTTTTCTAACATTTGTTTTTGCCCTTCGCTCCCACAGAAACAGATTTCCGAAAGCAGAAATAGTTTGCATTTTTCAGAATGACATACCTGTAGTAGGTGCACCCACCACCAATACTGTCCTGGCGATCCCAGCCACTGACATCACACCACTGGCCAGAGACAAACCCATCCTGCCCATTGCCTGTCAGATTTTAAAAACGCTTGTTTACACAGAATGTCACTCTATTTTAAATTGTTTATAAAGCACTATACCATGTAGAGAGCCCTACCTTCTTTCCAGCTATTGTAAACCAGTGCTTTGTGCTTGGTGGGTTATATCCATACACTTTCCCGACACTCTGTCTGACATCTGATGAGAAGGGACTGCACCTTGAATTAGAATTTAAAATGCTCAGATTCAGCTGTCTACTCATCTTAAAATATTTTCCACTTTTAGTTTGGAATAACAGGGCAGCTAATCTATTTTAGAAATTCCCAGTTAGAAATTTATTTTAGTAATTCTCATGCCTGTTCTAAAAAATTTTAAGATACTTTGGCCATGGACTTTGTCTTATCCTCCACTTCTTCAACACTCAATATATTTTTGTGTTTGATCTGCTTTTGAGAATGTTATCTCAAAGTAGGTGCTATCTGTAGACACATATACTTGTTGGCATTGTTTTGCCCCCTCCTCTCCCACCAAAAAAATCTGTTTTGGTTTCAGCTGGGACAGAGTTCTTCAGAGTGTCTGGTGTTGTAGTAGGCATGGTATGATGCTACATTTTGGTTTTAGGAGAAAAAACAATGTTGATAACACATCCATGTTTATAGTTGCTGCTAAGTAGTCCTATATAGAGCCAAGGCCATTCCCAATGAAGGCCCCCAAGGACCTGGGAGGGAACGGAATTAGGGCAGCTGACAAAGGGATATTCCATACGATATGACATCAAGCAGAAGGAGTTTTGTAGGGGGTGGGAGTGCATCTGGCTCTCTTCTACGGCTCAGAGGACTAGCTGGGCATTGGTTGGGGGGTGGTGAGCAATTATGTGTGCATCACTTGATATATACAGAGTGATTCTATGATATACATTTACATATATAAAGTCTTATATAGTCATAACTGTTTATCTTAGTAATTGGTTTTATCTCAATCCATGAGTTCTACTATTTTTTTATTTTTATTTTTCAATTCTCTCCCCCATCACACTGGGAAGGCGGAGAATGAACAAACAACTCTGGTGCTGAGCCATCTGCTAGGTTGAACCACAATAAAACCCCACAATTTTTTTGTCTCTAAAAAACAAAGTCCTTACTCTGTAAATACATGAAGAAGGGCAAAGGTATAAAATACAAACAAAAAGACTCTAAAGAAGATAAAGAGGAAACTTCCTGAAAAGCAGGAAGTCCAATCTATTACAAATCTTAACAGAATAGAGGAGAAACAAAGCAATGGTTTATAACATACTCAACACAATTCTTCCATGTAGGGCTACCAATCAGCAGTAATGTTGCATTCTCTAGTTGGCAGCTATGAAGAGAAAATCCAAACCAAGCATAGTTTTCTTCCCCATTCACCATCCAGTTGGCATCCTCTACAGACAGAAGTCCTGACAGACCAGGAAAATACTAATTAAATTTTGTAACCTGGCATACAAATTTCTATTAGCAAGCATCCACTGATAAACTCATCCTATGGTAAGAAGTTTCTATTAATATTGCTGCTATCTATGATATGACAACAGTTATTGCTAAATTCATTGCAGAGCAATGCTAAATCCGCAACTGTACTCTTTCATCAAAGCCTTTGTTCAATGCAGCCTGCTTCTAAAGCATCACAATAGCCTACATGAAGTACGTGACAGCTATCAGTCAAGTCTGCCCTGAACTGATGAGTCCCTAGGGATGGGAAAAAAAAAGACTATTTATTGGAACTTATAATACTTCGTTGGTGGAGGAGCATTAAATAATTCTGGCTTTAATTCATCAAATCATTCAATCAACGTTTTAGTTAAAAGAAAAAAGTCAGTGATGTTTTAAAATGTAAAATGCATTTTAGTTCTGGTTTTCAATTTTAGATAAAGTAGAATAAGCTAAAAAAAAAACTAGTGGAAGTTATTGGAAAACTCAGTTATGTGGTTCTGACGAAGCTTTGAATACCTGCATATCCTACCTCATCTTATACTAATTTTATTTAGTCATGTATGTGGCCTTTCCTTCCTCATTCACAGCAGTACCCATCACTCACTAGCTATTTCACTTGTAGCACTCCCCTTTATCCACATGAAGGAGCACAAGTAATGACAGAAAATCATCTTTCAAGATATATTTGCAAATTTTCAAGGATGACCTGTCAGTCTTCCTCGGTATCACCAACATGCAACTGAATCCATTGCTTCCACAAAATCATCCATTTATTTTTGTCTCACAAAGTTGTTGTTTTGTCTGTGTGCAAACTAATGACTTTAGCAGGCCTGTCTGTCAAAGATATTAAAATCCAGGATTGCATACCTAGAGGGAGGATTTCATCTTCCTATGATGTATATTTATAAACTTTAAATTTTCACTGATCAGAATTAATTCACATATTATCAGGCAGCATACGTGACATATTGAAAGTACATAGGAAATAGGTATGGATAGTAGCATGGGGGAAAAAAAATGCATGCTTACTACAAAAGGAACTTTAGCATTTTTAATTATCTGTATTAGTTATCAAGCTAAATTTCTCAGAAACAGATGACATTTTACGTTTAGGTTTTCTTCATCTGAATCAGCAGATATTTAATTAAAGATTAACCTGTCAGTGAAAATTCTTGAAACAAACTCAAAAAGAACAGTTTCTTTCAAAAACCACTCAAGAAAATGAGACAACTATTGAGTTCTTCATGACAGAGGACTGAAATTGGAAAGGCACCAAGGAAGTCTTTCTATTACATAATTCAGGTCTTACAAAAGACCTGGTCTTTCCTTACATTTGCTGAAAGTCAAACCTAGCAGGATTTGCACAGGCATGATTTCTAGAAGGTGTCAGGTGTGACTTCTAACAGATACTGGATGAGCTAAGCAGGGGTGCTACACAGCCTGACCTCTTATGCACTAACAATATAGACCTGATCTTATAATCAGTGGCAGTCTTGGCCATCATGGCCATGAAATAAGGGAGTTCAAGAGCCTGAATGGATTGCAAAAACAAGTAGAAGGGTAGCAGAGCCTGAACTTCAGGCAAGCAGACTTTAGTTTACTCAACTGATTAGTAATCGGGAAGGTCTGAATCTTTGAATTATTCTTTGAATATAATTCAAATTATAAAAATCAAATTATTATCTGAATTACTAGATCTCAATAATCTTTGAATGATCATGGTGACTCGAAGCGCCCAAAGACTGGTCAAGAGCAAATGTCACTCCTATCTTTAAGGAGGTCCCGGGGACCTTCAGACTAGTCAGCATCCTCAGTCCCTAGGGAGGCAATGGAGCAATTAATCCTAGAAAGCCTTTCCAAGCACACAGAAAACAAGAAAGTAACCAGGAATAGTTAGGCATCATCACTAAGGATCATGCCCGACCAATCTGATAAGCTTCTATAAACAATACGCTGTCCTTACATGTCAGGGGAGAGCAGGAAATATTGTATTCCTGGATTTCACTAAGGTCTTTGACACTGTCCCCTGTAAGATCCTCACAGAGCAGCTGATGAAGTATGGGCTGGATGAGCAGGCAGTGAGATAGAAAAAAAAACTGGCTTAATGACTGAACTAGAGGTTATTGATCAGTGGTGCAACGCCTAGCTGGAGGCCAATAACTAGTTGTATTTCCCAGGGTTCTGTGCTGTTTGTAATCTCCATTAACCATCTGGATGATGGGGAAAAGTGTACCCTTAGCAAGATTATGGATGACTCAAAGCTGAGAGGAGAGGCTGATAATCTGAATTACCTTACAATTAAGTAGGAACAAATGAACATTCATATAAAAAACAGCAGGATTAATTTACCCAATAAATACTACCTTGGTTACTTCTGTTGAAATAAGAGTAAAATGCAGCCACAAATCCTCTCTGCTGCCCACTACCAGGTGCATATGGAGAGCCAACAACCAGATCAGCATTTTTATCTCCATCAATGTCAGCTGCCAGGAGGGACCAACCAAGGTTACAGTAGGAATACTGCAATAAACAGTTAGTTTAAGCCTGAAATGGAACTTACTTAAACCACCAATCATTTAACAAAATAAAGAAGTTTACTTCTAAAGAGCTAACTTTGTCTACTTCTGATCAAATTACCCTCCAACTCTATGACTTCAATTTTGTTTTCTTTTTTGGAGGGCAGTGCTTCCTTTTGTTCACCCTGCTCCCTCCCCTGAAGTGGAGTACAAATGTATTTCCCATGTACAGCCAACCTAGATAAACATCTGCTTGCATCATCCCCAGTTACATGTCTATATCCCCTTGCAATTAGAAGCTTGATGTAAACATTTTTTCTTTAATCTCACAGGCCCTTTTCCCTTTTACCTCACCTCCTGCTTGTGTAGCCCTGTCTCCGCCTGATCAGATTACCTGACAAGTTATGGTCATGTTTGGTTGAGATGCCAAGCCTCTTCCCTTAGTTCCAAAATAGACATACACAGCACCCTAAATAATAGGAAAAGCAAACACAACATGAAAAGATTTGCATGTCAGCCCCAAGCATGAAACCCCAAAGATCAGAGTGAAACAATTTTGTAAGTACTATTAATACAACTGCATTTTTCTCATCACAGCTTTTTCATGAATTTGTCTTTTCCACTCCAAGCCTAAAAATACCTATACTGTAATGGACACTGCTATAACCAAGTATGTTCTCATCATACCATAGTTTAGGAGCAAGGATGGTATAATGTATATTACATTAATTATATGCAAGTTCTTTTGACTCTAATTTTGTTTAAAATTACTTAAAGCAATGGGATGCAGTGCCATTCATAACAGATGCTTGCAATTTTACAAGGTTTTAGTCTACAAAGAAGCACTGAAATTAGTATTGAGGCAGCAAAGTTAGTATTTGAAATTCTGAAGAGCTTTAAACTTAGTGGAAGTGCATTAACCTAATAAGTTATGCCTCCCAGTTCAGGTGGAAAGAAAACATTCAGTGACCATTGAGGTGAGATAATTTTGTAAGCTTCAAGTCATTAAGCCACTGTAGTTTGATTACTTTAGCACGTGTCTGTGTTCACATTGCATTTTAGATATTATCTGTTGGCCTGTGACAGCAGACGACAAGGCTTACTGATATGAGGTTCCTTCCAGACTTTTTGTTCCTAAAAGAACAGCACACTCAGATTTTACAAATGGCTTCAAATGTTTCCAGCACATCAATGCTTCAAAACTGACATGTGATTTGCATAGAAAGTCCACCAAAAGAAGGACATATAGATAACTTTCACTGATCTAGCCAAAGCATCCACAAATGTTATAAACCTTTCTGTTTATATTAAAAAGTGACCTTCAACAACAACAGATATTCTTTGTCCCAGTTCACTGTTCTAAAAAGCAAAAGCATCAATAAAAATGATCTGTTTGAGGAAAAAAGAAAAACCAAAACACACGCACACACCACAAAACAAGCTAATACAAAACCTGTGCATGACTTACTTTGTAAGTGAGAGAGTGAGATCCCACAGAAGGTGCTCCAATTGCCAGATCTGGCACTCCATCCTCATTGAAGTCTAGGACTGCCAATGCAGAACCAAATCTTCCTGAAGGCTAAAAGAAAAGGGACTGCTCTCTTGAATGTAACAAATGTTTTAAAGACAAAACCGCCAAAACATAATGTACATTTGCTATCACAGCACATGGAACAACTGGAAACATATTATAAAAATCCATCCCAACAATTATTAAAATTTTCTTATCATCATTATTCTCTCAGATAATAACCATATTAGTAATACACTAATTGGGAGTGGTCTGTTCTCTTTGAGGATACGCTGTTGTTAAAATATAAGCTAATTGAACATAATAAGGTAATGCTGTGCTATTTCGTTTTTTGAGTCTAATGCACCACTGATGTCATGCTTACAAATGACAAACTCTCTATTCTCTTCTGTGTGAATAAATATATTTTCTATAGAGGAACAACTTTATTGCTCAAAAAAAAACATCTGATCCTGCCTCTCAGTGTCAAGTATCTGACTTGACCCCTCACCTGATGACCTTCTAGTACTTGGTCTGCTTTTCCATCTAGATCCATGTCTTCTTGTGGCAAACCTGAATGATTGCCATAGATTATATACACCCTTCCTATCTGAATGTGGCCCAGTGTGCTGTACCCCGGTGCTCCAGCTACCAGATCTTCATATCCATCCTGGTTTAGGTCAGCTGAGATCATTGCCCTGTACAAGGGAGGCAACAAAACCATACCATTAGCTGTCAGACTACCTCTACATTATCAGAAAATAAATACTTTTAATTTCAGGTAAACTGAGATGTGTCTTTCCCCATCTTTTCAGTAAGGATCTACATGGCATTTTTCATGTGATGTAATTTATTTTGTTTACTTGGACTAAATAAAAACAGGTTTATCTTCCACTAATGCACCTGAGATCTGTATGGCCTGCCTTTGAACTGACACAAGGCATCTGAGAGCAATCAGAACAAAACACATGAAAAAGGGACACTTGCATATGACACAGAACGTAGAAGATGAAATTAACTATCATTTTAACCAAATCTCTAATTTAATCGATGGTCATAACAGTAGGCAAACAAATGGATCATGGGTCTCAGTGAGATAGTGGAGGTTTAAAGGGGGAACATTGAGAGAAAGAACTACCATTCATTTGGCTGGTATGGAGTAACCTCATGAATTAAATCTTCAATTTTTGAATCAAAAGAAATAAACCATGATGGGCAGCAATACAAATTTAGTTCATCTCTCATCTCTAATGCAGGTAAAGATAGAACATCTCTGGAAAGGAGAAAGATGTACATCTTTCTATGGCATCTTTGAACTCTCTACTAATCCTCAGGAATCTCCAAGAACATTCAGTCAGGCACCCTCAAGAAACAACTCAGGACAAACAACTAGTCTGGTGTAATGATCAACCAATACCAGAAAATGGTAATAAAAAAACATTTCTATACTGTTCAGAACTATAAGTGATGATGGTGCTAATTTTGCTTCTCTCCATTCTGGCCATGTTGACCTCTTTCACTAAGAGAATGAAAATATAAAATGACAGGATAAGAAAGAGTTTGTCTGACTAAGGTTTACGTATGAATAGAATGTTTTATTCAGCCCTGACACAAGGAGTCTTATGCTAACATTGATAACAAGAAAAAAGGGTCCTAAGCGTTGACTCATAGTTCTAGACAGTCAGTGTAAGCCACTCAGACAATTTCTACCACTGACACCTCTAACAAGAATCCAAAGAATAAAAATCAGTATTTTGGTAGGTACTCAAATTTTTCAGAAATTAGGAGGGAGGTTTGAGAAAAAAAGGTACAAACCATCCAAGTCTAGCATATGGTGAAGCAAGAAAATATGAAGATACGGGCTTGGAGATGTACTTAGAGGATTTTTGATGTGTTGCTATCACTCTCCAAACACTTTTTGCAAAAGCATGATTTATGAATCGGAGGGAATTCTGAAATAAAAATAACAAAGAGACACAAGAATTTGTAAACTGTAGGCTGAAACAGTACAGACAGCCTCAAAAAATAAGTCATCATCAGTGGAAAACATCACATTGATCTAAATCAACTCTGAATTGGGTCATAAGCACAGTTTTAGAAAGAGATAAAAAGTCTGTATGCCTTATATGGTGCACTGCTAACTGTTCACTTCTATAGTTTGCTGAAATTTTTTAACTTCAAAAAGTGATCGTATGATTCCATAAAACGTAAATGCTAAAGATATATTTGTCATTTTGACACTGTAAAATATGTTCTAGCCTCATTACAAAATGAAGAAAAGTGCAAAAAAGTTAGTGTTTACAATATACTTACTATGTACACTATATACCCATTTACAATGGCTGCCAGAATCTCCATAAAGTGAAGTGAGAGGCTACGGTTTACATCCAGAGACAGAAATTAAAACAATTTTATACAGAGCTGAATTTTACCTGACGCATGTCACTTCTCACTTACTGTTGCCCAAGACTGTATATTGAAGTGAACTCCTCTCTCTGTATACGTTATATTCTTTTCAAATGTTTTTGGAAGTAAAGAAGTTGTATTCTTGTGATGTTCATTTTTTGAGTGTTGGCTTCTGTTAAAATAAAGAAGGCACTAATAACAATTAATGCAACTCAACTAATGATGTATTTTATAACAAAGTAAGGAGAGAGAATCATATTGCCTTTTGAATGTTGAATTACCAAAGCTACATGCCTGTTTTTGGACTTCACGCATAATTTTTTATCTTTCCTCACAAAAAATTTTATTTTTTGCTGTAGTGATATTTTGCCAGTCGTTTTCACTTATTTCAGATATTTCCAGTATTTTCCTGGAATTATTCTCCTTCAACACATAAGTCTATTAATATCTAGACACTGGCCAGAATTCTGTTCCAACTTATGGTTCTTACAACTACTGGCTCTGGTGAGGTGTTAGTTGAAGAATGCATCTGAAGACAACAGTTCTTTTCTCAGCTAAGGTAAAAGCCTGAAAATAAAAACTCTCACAATAAGTATGTAATAAAATAAAGGTAATTAGTATCTCAACCCATAAAGTTTCCAGAAAACATTAACTTTCATAACCCCATATACTGGTTTAGCTACAGTCACTGCTGCTCTTTTCATCTATGCACAGGCATTAGCTTTTATAGTAAATAAAAGACTTTAAAAGTAAACTCTTCGCTTTCTTGTCCTCCTTTTTCTCAGCATGGCTATTTTCAAGGATGAACTGGTGTCTTTGAGGATGTGTTTTTTATCACATCTTTTTGTTCTTTATTTTTTCCCACCGTTATCTCCCTGTGGAGATCATTCCACTGTCCCAGTCTGACTGAAGTTGTAAATTAAACCATTAATACTTACTGCAGGTAAGCTAAGAAAGTTCTGAATTTCTGTTAACCAAATACAACTCAGGATTAAAGAGTTTAGATTCCTCTTGGGGTTTTATTATCATGTACCAAAAATTCCTGGTAAAAAAATAAGGTCTTTAAATTGTAGCCTTCAAATGGAGGAAAGTAATCCTTGCCAACAAAATACAATCTACCTTGCACTTAGAAACTAAATACAACTCTCCATAGTTTTAGTTCAGTGAAAATTAAATTAACCAGTATCAGAAGCAGAGGTGCTTTCTCAAAGGGACAGTTGAGTTCCATACTGCTAAACATAAATCCAAAAAGAATTCAGCTGTGGCAAAGACATGAATCATTAATGCAATGACTAGTGAAACACAGAGTGACAACCAATTAAAGTGTGAAGGCTTTGAACGTCAAGTGCTAGGTTAAGTATTCTTTTCCTAAGACTGGGAGGTAAAAGCCTGTCCTGGGCTCTGCACAGTTCCCTTACACAAAGATCATTCATTCATGTTAGGACAAAAATAGACGATTTCTAATTTTCAATAACTCGCTGTCCACATTAGTGAAAGACTGACTCTTTCTCACCAGTAGCAAGTCTTTGAACCTTTAGAGTTATACTTACATGTAGTTATCCTTGTGGTTCCTTGTGCAGTTTATAAACAGAGGGCTCTCAGGCAGGATGCAGCCACTAAAAAAAAAATATTCAGAATGTGTTTTGAAGATTTTCTTGCAGTGCAAGTAAAACTAAAGCTTCAACATTTATCCTTACTGATTCTTCTGTTAGAAGGCATCAGCTTTCTAAAGAAGCTCTGCTCAATCAACTTCAAGAAGGTATTACAAGCCATAGAAACTCCTTTGATGTATATTTTAATGACCTTGATTATATTTAATGACTTAGGTTCTATGTGAATCTTGCATGTCTTTACTTCATTTAATTTCATTTAATGAAACTTACTGGAACGTGTCCTGCTAATTCTATTAATATTATTAATAGAATAAATAGAAAATAATTATTTTTGACAATCTTTTAATGAAAATGAAAATGATATTTTGGAATAAAGAACATAACTGATGCTGATGCTGATGATACGAAGTTGGGTGGATTGGCTGACACGCCTGAAGGCTGTGCTGCCATTCAGCAAGACCTGGACAGGCTGGAGAGCTGGGGAGTAAGAAACAGGATGAGGTTTAACAAAAGCAAGTGTAGAGTCTTGCACCTAGGCAGAAATAATTGCATGCGCCAGTACAGGCTGGGGGATGACCTGCTGGAGAGGAGCTCTGCAGAGAGGGACCTGGGCGTCCTGATGGATGACAGGTTGGCCATGAGCCAGCAGTGTACCCTCATGGCCAAAAGGGCCAACGGAATACTAGGGTGTATAGAAAAGAGCGTTGGCAGCAGGTCAAGGGAGGTGATCCTCCCCCTCTACTCTGCCCTGGTAAGGCCTCATCTGGAGTACTGTGTCCAGTTCTGGGCTCCCCAGTATAAAAAAGACAGGGATCTCTTGGAAAGAGTCCAGTGGAGGGCCACAAAGATGGTGAAGGGCCTGGAGCATCTCCCCTATGAGGAACGACTAAGTGAACTGGGTCTGTTTAGCCTTGAGAAAAGAAGGCTGAGAGGGGATTTGATCCAGGTTTATAAATACCTGAGGTGTGGGGGCCATAGTGGTGAGGCCGGACTCTTTTCAGTAGTGCGTGGGGACAGGACAAGGGGAAATGGGATGAAGCTAGGGCATAGGAAGTTCCGCACGAATGTGTGCAAGAACTTCTTTACGGTGAGGGTGACGGAGCACTGGAACAGGCTGCCCAGGGGGGTTGTGGAGTCTCCTTCTCTGGAGATATTCAAGACCCGCCTGGATGCCTCCCTGTGCGACCTGCTGTAGGGAACCTGCTTTGGCAGGGGGGTTGGACTCGATGATCTCTAGAGGTCCCTTCCAACCCCTACAATTCTGTGATTCTGTGATTCTGTGAACTGATTATGCCATATCATATTCAAACATTATTTCCCAAAATATCCGTGGTAACATTATCCATACAAATGTATGGATTAATTCCCACTGTTGGTCTTATGTTATTTACAGTAAAGTTACACTTGTACTAATGCAGTACAAGGCCGGAACTTCAATAAAAATATGATATTTTGAATATAAACCCAAACTTCCAACATTAGAACATATATTCTTACTGTTTATAGTCCTATCTGCTTGCATTATCTGAAGGTAGCATTTGGCCTCTTCAAGGAAGGATCATCTCTGCCAGCTGATGAGAGCAGTCACATAGTACAAGCACTGCTCAGATCACCAGGCCAGGAAGGACCCCTGTCTGGCTATGCAACACTTGAGCATGCCATTGGATATATCTTAAAGAATGCCCCAGAATTCCCCCCAGTTGAGTATCTGCTGGTCATGACCCAGCTTTGCAGGGAGAAAAGAATGTGAACATGTGGCAAATACAGACTCAAGGTCTATGTATTCCTCTATGCATCTGATCAAACAGGCACACCTCCTTTGGTCCACATGAGGATTTAAAGTTCGGTGCTTACTCTAGGAAGTGACCTGACTTTAGAAGGATTAAACATGTGTCAGAACTTGAATACTACATTTAATGTTGCAAGAAACACAATGTTACCTGACTCCATTCTCTAGCATTTGGCTCATCTGCTCAAAAATATTGTTTGTCCAGAATGCCATGTCATCTACTCCTCCAAGGAAATATTCATGGAACTTTTCCACCAGAAATGGAGATTTACTAGCATATGTTGGAAAAAGCTAAAAGACAAGCAACATACTAAGTAAAATGGAGAGTAAAATGGATTGCACTGGCTTTACGTTACATATTCAACCAAAAAAAAAAAAAAAAAAAAAAGCCCCAAAGAGCAAACTAACCTTGGCAACAGCAAGCCTTTCTCCATGTCTGAAAAATATAAATAACAATTCTTCAGAAATAAAGAAATTTAACTTAAGAAATATTTTATTAATTATTAAGTTTCTTTTCAAGGTTTCTGTACTCCTGCATGTGGTAAATACTATGTAAGTAATTACATTTCCTTCTTATTTGTTAATATAATTTTAATGTGAAAAGTAACAATCTTAACGATACTGTAGTTCTTGTTTTTAAACACTGCATGCATGTTAGTAATTAACTGAAATAAAGAATACAGCTAGGTGGTTTAAGGTCTTCTAAGCAGACATTGTGAGATATAAAAAAAAAGTTGTAGTTCTTATCTTCATGCATTATTCTTGGATTTGATAGGATATACATAAACAGTAAGTAAACCGTCCATTTAAGTATGTATATTAAGCTTCATTAGATTAAAATTATATTGCTAACATGCCACAATGCAACAATACTTGAAGACTTGGCTGTTCTCAAATAAACAGGCCTAAATATGTTAAATGCATAAATCTGTTAAATAGCTTAGACACAGAAGCTACGGTGTAATAACAAAACTAACAGCCATTTAAGCAGTCCAAATTTGTATTTCAGACATTAAAAAAAAAAAAAAAAAAAAAGTATCTTATGATTTTGTATTCCTGGCCTCAAAGCATAATTTTAAACAAGATTATCATCTTTTTCCTATATATGTTTCACTAAGGAAAATCTACACAAAGCTATCCAACTTACAGTTCAAGAAAGAGCAGGTAAGTACAGTCGGTAATTGTGCCTTCAGTTATGATCTCTCTTCCATAAAATTCCTTATAGATAGAGGCTAGGTCTTTGACAGGTACATACCTAAGAACAAGACTGAGGTATTGTAAAAAGTTTTTCCACATCACCTGGTAAAAGACAATTCAGCTTCTGTAATAACGAAATAAGGATAGCCTGCTTGAATATATTCTATATTTCAAAAGACTCGGTAAGGTTATCAAGATTCACAAACGTCAGGAAGACCAGGTCTGCATCTACAGCTGCTTTCTGCACAGACACTCTTGCTGTTTGAGTTCAAAGAAAGAAACCTGTAGAAACATTGTAGAACCAGAAATCAATAGCCTCGCTGGCTATGGTTGGTTAGTTTCCACTCTTCCTCTACTGATTTCCTGGTGTGGTGATCACATAACCTCCAAACCTTCAGTGTTGCCAAACCTATTCCAATTCAACTCTATTCCTAGCCAAATAGACATTGCTCATTTTTTTCTGTCTCAAGATTTCTCAGAGATATGTCAGAGCTGATGAAGTTAAGGAGATAATTGACCTTCTTCTATACCTAGAGTAACTATCTTTCATGTAAACAAGACTCAAATGACCTACCACATCAGCAGAAAAAAGGGCATCTAGGTATTTCATTTCATTTAAAAATGGCAAGAAATAGAGCATGCCTATTTAAAACTGCTGCCTCTCTTAATGCTTTTAAACCTCGTCTGAATTCCTCAGTATCTATATCTATTAACATCCCCAGAGCCCTAAAATTAAAATGGAAATCAAAGTGAGACATTACCTGCAGGTTATTTAAATAATTGGTAGGACATTCCAGCAAGCATTTTTCGTTATCTATAATTACTTATAATTTCCATCAGAATTAAAAAAATAAATCTTTATTGCTGTATTGTAACATTTAATACTCTTTTTTTCTGTCCTCCCAGTTTTTTGTTTTTTTTTTTTTTTTATGTCAGAGAACGTTAAATATGCATATGAGGAATATTCCAGTAGCAAAGGTTTTGAAAGAAAAATACAGAATAAACTGAAATAATCATTAAAGAAGTTAACCACTGCTGAAGGTCATTCTCTTACCAATTTGGTGTCAGATAACTGAAGTCCAGCTCAAACTGACTTAGTACATCTCCTCCTGTAGATGGAGGAATAAAAGGCAAACAAACAAAACACAAAACCCAACAAACCAAACACGTAAATATCTGTCAAGGATAAGTGTGAATGGATCTATCTACGGCTATGCTGTATATTTTTATATGGCACCCAAGTGTACAAATCTTTGTTATTTGAAATACACAAATGGTTCACCTGAAAGTATACTGCATATTTTGTACTTCCAGACGGTAGCAAAAATGGTGTCAAATTTAAAATCCAAGTAGTGACTCCATTTCACCTTTAGCATACTTCAGCCTGTGTTTTGGCTTTAAGTACAAGTATCTATATGCCCTATTGCATCTCCTGAAACACAAAACATGCAGACAGGGGTAGCAGGATCTTGCAATCTACAGGAGAGACTTATGGCTTCCACTACACAGGGTAAAAGCCAGAATCACCAATAGTGCTTTTCAAGTGGACTAGGTATATCCCAGCAAGAAGGATCTATGTTCAGCAAACAGAAATATTACCAAAATCTCCAACACTGTGAGCCTCTGAATACGAACCATGAAAATCAACCTGGAGAAAGGAAAAAAAAAACAACTTTCTGACCATGTTACTTATCCTTCCATATAAGCATAAGAGCAGAATCAAATTGTCCAAGCAGGTCTGAAGCTTGCAGGTCCCAAATCTGACTTACTTTTTTTGTACAGAGTTTGTGACATTCTTTCTCTCTCAAAATTTTCCTGAATCAGGAGTACAGCTTTTGTCTTCTCTCTGTACCAGACTCCAGAGCTGAACTATCAATACCAACAGTTCCAGTCACGTTAATAGAATAATCCAAACTTACTTCTCCCATGGCTTTTAAAAATCCTTGGTCAATGCCCAGGCTATGCCAGCTAACATCTGCCACCATATGCGAGGCAATTCCAAACAGGAAAGCCACCAGCTTCTCTGTAGCCTATACAATAACAATACACATGTAGTATCATCAATAATTTTATTCCTGTCTTTCAGAAGAGGTGAACATTTTACATTGCACGATGATGCAATGGATAATGTATTGCAATCCATGAATTTAGCACAACAAAACAATGAGCACTCATTCCTTGACACTGGAGAATTGTTTTTGTAACTCGACAATCATTAAGCACTTCATACAATTCAAGGCCACAGAGTAAAATGGCTGACGTCAGAACATAGCCCGTGTGCTTCCAGTCAGATATGTGTTTTGGGACTAGGGACAAACTCTTCCACTCCCAAGGAGTGAAATTCCTCTGCCACTTGAACTACTGTGCAAATACACAAAGAGGAGAGAAAGATGCTCCTGTGCAAGTGCTATTCATTATAAAAGCACTTGACTAAGGCCCAGGAAAGAAGTTACTCATTTTATTCCGACAAACAGAAAAGTTATCCAGAATAAACTTATGAGCAACAGAGATTTCATTTTACTTCTTCAGAAAAAAATTCTCTATTTCAAATCCCTGTTAGTTCCAGAGGCCTTTAAAAAAATCTGTAATCAAGTCACAATTTTTGGATGAATTTATAGTTCCCGAAGGCTAACGGTTCACAATTTAGTATCACAAAGAGCCAGTCAAAAAGCAGGCAGCTTTCTTTGTATTTTTAGATAGTGAATGCTCTCAAATGCTGCTCCAATTGTACAGTTCTGTTGTGTAGTGAGAGAATGGCAAATACTCCAATAAGGAAAAGAAAGCAGTATGACCTTTAAAATCATTCTCACTTTTAACAATCTGTTCTTCCTCTCCTTTTATGTAGCTCACATAGTATAAAAAAAGCAAATCAGGACTAAATCCAAGTGTGAATTCTAAACCAGGGCTGGTTTTCAAATGGCAAACACTCAGCCAGACCTGACAGTTATGCAAGTACTCAAAACCACCAATAACATTCAAAAATCTGGACCAACAAAGTACACCAAAAGCACCAGAACACATTAAAGGTAACAGATTTTATATGGAAGCTGTTAACTTTTTGTCTGATCCTTTATCAGCACAGATTTTAATTTTAAAACATTAGGTATCTTTTTTTACATTTCCGAAAGGATAAAGCTGAAAAAACATGGGAAGCTGAAGAAGGCAGCAACACGTTTAGTCAAATAGAACAGCAGAAAGTCAATTCAGCGGTAAAAAAACTTTTCTTACCTCTTCCCAAGGCTGAGGATAATTCCTTCTGATGTAGTGAATACTTGCATTAAGAAATGGCGACCAGTGAGTATCTTCAGACACATCATGGTATATCCCTATTGCAACAGAATTATATTGGTATTTATTAATATTTGTGTGGTTTTGGTTTTTGTTTGTTTGTTTGTTTTGTTTTGTTTTTTTAAAAAAAAGGTTTTCTCCATGCAAACAAACAGATCTTTGCTCAATTCCATATTGCACAGGTGATACATTTTGCAATCTGTTTATATAGCAAGAGCCAAACTAGCCATATTTTTGTATGATTTATACTGACAAAAGAGATTCTAGATTTACCTTACATGACTGTGTTTGATGCATTTGAAAATTTTGTGCCTGTTCCCTTTCTCTGTAAGTATAATACAAAGAAATATTGCCTCCCAAGTGGGGAGGAGAGAGAGAAGCTGCCGAGTAAATAAAGGCATCAAACTGCATAGCAGAAAAGATGATAGGGGCATAGCAGCCAACTCTCAACAACTTTCAAGACAGGTATCGCTTACCACAGAGCTAAGAAGGGCTACCATCAGCTGCCCCTTTGCAGCTACTAGGACTTAGAAAAAAGATCTTTTCATCCTCTCAATCTCTCCCCAGATCAGTACTCTGTAATCTAACCTATTTCAGTCAAACAACATCCTTACATCAAATTGCTCCATGCATCAAACAGCTAAATTTACTCAAAATCTATTTTCTGAAAACATTTTCAAATCTGTTAATTTTCTACCAAGCTCTACAAAGAAAGGCTCAGAATTCTAACAAAAAGTGTGGATGCTTTTGTAGAAAGGTATTTTTGACCATATTTGATTTCTTACAGCATACTTACATTCAGCCCTATTAAATTCTGCAGTTTTCAAATGCCAATGCAATTGTTACAATACTGGACTCAAAAATCTTTTCTTACCACGTTTGCAGATTGGAGGATAAAAGGCATCAGGATAAATGCTCCCAGCCTGAAATGCATCTTGGTGGTTTAGTAACAACTGAGAAAAGGATAGGAGTTGGAAAAGAAATCAGAATGCTATTACACAGCAAAAACCTATCAAAGATAAATACTGCCAGTAAGATATAACATTATTTCAGTGCCATCATCCTCCCTCCCACCACTCCAGACCTTGTAAGTGAAATTAAACTGATCAGTATACCCTATAATTTGAAAGGTCATTTAGGAAAGGACAAATATGATATAACTTAGGTAATGATGAAGTCACCTTCAGAAGGTGTCCTCCTCTTGTCTAGACTCAAAGTCTGGGCTGCTGACTACTGTCCTCTGAATCACACCTTGGTTGTATAAAGCAGACAACGTCAATACTTTCTTTGAATGTTCTCCTACTTTCATAAGAGATTGCCTTATGTAAAAGGGTGTTCTTTAGATTGTCATAAATGATATTAAACATGTTTTTAACAAAAAACAAATGCATTTTGTTTATGCATATGCATATGTGTTTATGAAAACTGTCTATACATTTAAAGTGGTCTGCTAGATTGTTTAACCAAAAAGGAAAAAAAATCCAGCTCAGGCACAGTAATCACACACATATTACTGAGAACATGTAATAAAGAAAGGTAAGAAGACAGAAAAAGACTCAGAGGAAAGATACAAAATTGAGAAATAATATGCTTCCTACCTGTCTGTAATCAACATTCCCTTCACGTTTGCTGAAAAATTCCAGAGCTCTATGCGCTGAAAATCAAAATAGGGAAGTATTGACTTACAGATATTGTAACCCAGCCAATCGTTGTTAGACAAGTTATCAAAAATAGATTATACTTCATTATCATAACTAAGCCAAGTGGCACAGGCATATGAAGTATTATTTCTCAACAAATTCTGTGTACATGAATAGGTCTCTCTTCTTATTTAAGGATCTAATGCAGAAATGCTGTTTCTGCAGCATGTCCAGGCATAGAGGTCTTATCAGTCCCTCTCTCACTTCAGCTCTCAAGCTGACAAACAGAGATGACAGTGCCTAATAGCAAGGAAAAAGGAAAACTATATGCAGAATTGAGTACTGACACTGATCACAGCCAGAACATACAGAATAGGTACCATAGAATTCTAACTGCAAAGGACACATATGAACCACGTTTAAGTTTCAGTGTCCTCAGGGATAAACATGAATACTGAACAGTTTAATTGATTTTTAACAAGTATGAAAAAACAACATAAACTTAAAGTCTGCAAAGTAAATAACACTATTTATTCACTGAAAAGGCAGCGCCAAACTTACTGCCAAACTGATCATACAGCAAGTATAACAAAAGAATGAAACTTATCACTTTCCTCAAATCTCATTCTAATCAATTTCCCAGGGACAGTCTACTAGCACTTCTCTAAAAATACCCAGCACTGCCTCTAGAGTTAACCAGTTGAAACTACATACATGGATTACCTTCTTTCCCTTCCCACACAACAGTTATACTCTTCAGTAGTGATACTTACAGACTAACACTGATACTCCTCTTGAGACTACGCAGAATATACTGAATTTAAGTCAATCCTTACCAAATAAATTAAATCACAAAAAACAAATCCACTCATTCTGGAGTAAGATCTAGACAAAACTGTGAGGGCTTGAATGATATTTCACTTTGAATATTACACTGTTGTTCTAAACCATATTCATTCAAATATGTCAAGAGACACTTAATGAGCAGCCTTGCACCAAAACAGGATTTACATTAAAAAGTAAAAAAAAAATACAGAAGACTTTCATGTCTCAGCCCTTTCAACAGACATCACTTCCAGCACCTGAGATTCTCAGCTGGGCAGTTTCTGTCTCACACCCTCCCTGTCTTCCCTTACTCCTTGCTTGGACTCACCCTCACCGCGGGTCTGCAGACAGAGTCCTATAGCTCTGTCGAGTCTCCACGAGAGGCAGTGCCCGCCCATTCAGCCTGTTTCCAAAAACACGGCAAGTAGGGCACAGCACCGCACTACTCAGCGATCCAAATGAGATCCACGTTTTGAACAGGAAGAACTTGTCACCACTTAAAGCGCTTGCAGGAATGTGTCCAGGATAGACTTCAGTTTGAGATTTGAAGCAGAAGGGCTCTTTTCTGCAGAATTTCTTTTCCTGGAATACTCCACGTTTGGAACTGGAAATAACCTCCAGTATCTTATCATAACAGACTTCTATTTGCACATTAATAGAAGCATAGATTTTAGCAACGTTAGAGCTGAGCCCAGACAAGATGATCAAAGTTTTTTGTAAATGCTGACCTGATAGCTAGAAGTACACATTGCTTTTCAGACAACCAAGATCTCTAAAGTATGTAAATGTAGGTTTTCTGCAGTATGCTTCCTTGGTCAGATCAAAACGATCGCTTTGGGACAGATCTGTAAGACCATATTTCTCCTTAGAGACGTTTTGCAAGTACATTGTATTCTGTCAAATCCATCATTTCCAGTTCTCAGAAGCTCATATTCAGTAATTGGGGCACTGGGCTTGCCAAGATGTATGTGTTCGCTTAACTGCAGGCAGTGAGACTTCTAGAGATTATTATGTTGTTTTGTTTTGTTTTGTTTTATTTCTTGATGTACCATTAGAAAAAAAACAAATATTTGCAGGTTGCTGACTGAAAGTACAAGACACAGTAAGGGAGCACATTCTCAGTGTCAAATGAATGCCATGAATTATCCCAGATTCTTAGTCAAAGTTGCGTGTATTTAGTACTTACAGTCTGAGATTACCTGAATACATACAACACTGTATGCTTTACTTTCTGTTTGAGCAGGACGTTTAGAGACAGAGATTGAAGAATGAACAATTAAAACTGTAAATTACTATCTGCTGTGAGTAAACATTTGAGAATGGCCTCCAACTACCCATGAGTGTACCTCAAGAAATTACTACAGAGGTCAGAATTTCAAAATCACACATGCAAAAAAGAAATTCAAACCAGAAACATTTTCTCCCGTTGATGTTTCCTCAGCTCTCCCCTCAGTTCTCTACAAACCTTTACAGTTACAGGCCTCCCAGAAAAAGATGCAGATCAAAGTTTTCATTACGTTAACTCACAGACACAAATACAATATGCAGCTATGGCAAAATTAATACGCTGTTATTTGAAAACAGAGCTACCAAAAATGATTCCTGTTATTCTCTGGTTTATCCTTATGTACAAAAACACTTTAATTTAAACAAAGATGAGCATTTCTTTTCTTTCTTCAAGCAAGAAGCACTTATGTCAGGCTCACAGGCACCAAGATTTCAGTTACATAATGCCCGTGTTTCAGAAAACAGAAAAATACGCAACCGAACTGCTCCAAGCAGTCTGGTTACAAAAACATCACAGTTAAGGTTCAAATGACAAAAAATGAACAACCCGCTCAATCCACGTATTATTACTGTTATTATTAGTGATTATTATTTAAAGAAAACAACGTGGAACGCTCATTACTTTCACCTTTTTCCCTCCCTTTGCTTTTCAGCCATCTGAATTTACTTTTCTTCCCAAGCAATTCAAAACACATGAAAATTCATTCTGAATATGCCTTACCTATTTCAACGTGCGTTGAAATCCCACTTGGAATGCATTTTGGACAGAGATTGTACAGTATAATCATCAAAACAGACCAGCTCTTCAGACCAGCCATGATGCTGTGACGCTTGCTCAGACTGTGTTTTCAGAAGCCTGCAGCAGTAGCAGTGACCTTTGAAATGTGGGTTACGGCACACATTTTGTCTTTCAGACCTACTGCTGACACAACAAGCAAACTATTTTGGTATTTGCAGTGCTGTTTTATACCTTCACTTCAAATTAAATATATTTTTTTAAAAATAAATAATTTATAGGTGTTCCTCCCTCTCTCTCTGGGGTTTTGGCAGTGTAACTGCCATCACTGCACAAGAGCAGAGATTTCTTTTAACCCATAGCACAAAGGAGAAGGGCAGACTCCCAGAGGATGTCTACCTTACTGCACACTTGACTTACAGCACCACAGGATTTCACACACACACACACACACACACACAAAAGTAAAAAGTAAGCCAGTTGCCAAAGCAGTATTAATAGGAACACACTGGTTCCAGAACTGGAGGTAATATAAACTCATGAGCTTTGTCCAGGCAAGTGGTTTAGAGCTTTCCACTCATTACAAACGTACATCTAGGTCTTGCAATCCAGATTGATAGCCCAATTCAACCCTATATATGGAGCAGGTAAACACAAGAAATCAGAAGCTGTGAGCTTCCGTCCAACAGAAGAGGCTAGGCATGCTGCAGCTCCCCACCATCTTCTGCGCACACCTGACTGGTGAAGGTTATGGCCTGGATATCACGTTGGACAGCAGCTCAGTCTATAGGCAAGGTGGGCAAGTGCTTTGCATGGTCTTTGTGCCAGGCACCAGATGTGGCCACCAAGATGCGGAGAGGGATGTCAGCCTCCTGAAACCAAGTGACTGACCTCAAGCAATCTACCTAGACTTTAGTAAGGCCTTTTGCTATGTCTCCTACTGTATTCTCCTTTAGAAACTGGTTGCCCATGGCTTGGACTGGTATACTCTTCACTGGGCAAAAATCTGGCTGGATGGCCAGGACCAGAGAGTGGCAGTGAATGGAGTTAAATCCTGCTGGTGACTGGTCACTAGTGGTGCTCCCAAGGGGTCGGTATTACAGCCTGTCCTGTTTAATACCTTTACTGATGATCTGGACAAGGGGATTGAGAGTACCCTCAATAAGTTTGCAGATTACGCCAAGTTGGCAGGAAGTGTTGATCTGCCTCAAGTTTGAAGTATCCACAGTGATCTGGATAGGCTGGATCAATGGGCAGAGACCAATTGTACGAGCTTTAACAAGATCAAGTGCTGGGTCCTGAACATTCATTACAACAACTCCATTCATTCTTACAGGCTTGAGGCAGAGTGGCTGGCAAGCTGCATGGAGGAAAATCATCTGAGGGTGTTAGCTGACAGACAGCTTGATCAGGAGCCAGCAGTGTGCCCAGGTGGCCAAGAAGGCCAATGGCATCCTGGAGTGTATCAGAAATAGTATAGTCAGCGGGAGCAGGGAAGCAATCATCCCTCTGTACTCTGTGTGGCCCTGGTGAGGGCACACTTCAAGCACTGTGTTCACTTTTTTTTTTATCCCTCATTACAAGAAAGACACTGAGGCTTTGGAGCATGTCCAAAGGACAACAAAACTGGTGAAGGTTCTGGGACACAAGGCTTACAAGGTGCAGCTGGGGGAACTGGGCTTGTTTAGTCCAGAGAAGAGAAAGGCCAAAGGAGACCTTACTGCCCTCTACAATTACCTGACAGGAGGCTGTGTCGGGGTAGGGATCAGCCTCTTCTCCCAGCTAACCAGGAGAGGTAACAGCCTTAAATTGCACCAGGGGAGGTTCAGGTTGGACTCTTCACATAAGAGTGGTGAGGTACTGGAACAGGCTGCCCAGGGAGGTGGTGGAACTGCTATCCCCGGAGGCTTTCAAGAAAAGGGTAGATGCGGCAATAAACGATGTGAAGGGCATGGGTGATGGGCCGATGGTTGGACGAGATGATCATTAAGTAAGTCTTTTCCAACCTTAATGATTCAAAGTCTCTCCTCTCCCGAAGGACTGAAGTCATGATGTACCATAAGGAGCCAGGCCCTAGAAAGGGTCGCACACCCGCGCTCCCTCACTCCTGACGACCGCCCCGTGCCCCGGCCAGATGCGGCTTCTGGCCCGGCCCCTCCGCAGCTCCTCCTCCGGGGCGGCGCGGGTAGGCTCGGCCCGGGTCCCGCAGCCGGTAGCCGGTGCGCGGCCATGGCGAGCCTTCTGCGGCGGCGGGCCGCTGCTGCCCGCCGCCTCCTCCTCCTCCCGCCGCCGTCTCCGGGGCCGGCGGCGGCGCGGAGCGGCGGCTGGGCTCTGCCAGCCGCCCTGGTGCGCCGCGGCGCGTTGGTGGGAGGCCGCTGGGTAGACACGCCGGCCGCATTCCCTGTGCGGGACCCGGCCAGCGGCGACGAGCTGGGCCGGGTGGCCGACTGCGGCGAAGCCGAGGCGAGGGCGGCCGTGCGGGCCGCTCACGAAGCCGGAGCCGCCTGGGGCCGCCTCCCTGCCAAGGTGAGCGGCGGCGGAAGATGGCGTCGGTGGGGCATAGGGCGGCCGGGCGGAGCGGGGCGAGACGGAGCAGGGCGGCCGGGCGGCCCTCAGCAGGAGGCTGGGGTTGGGGGCCGTCCTGTATGTGAGGATGAAGGCAGGCTTCTGTCCTTGCAGGAGAGGAGCGCGCTTATTCGCAGATGGTACGAGCTGATGATTGAAAGGAAAAAAGATCTGGCAACGATCATAACGGCGGAAAACGTGAGTAGAGCGGCAGGTGGAAGGAAGGCGGAGCTCCGCCCTTGAAGTACGCACCTCTAGGCTCCAGATCTGTCCAAATCATAGCTCGCTGTGGAAACATTTCTCTTTTTAAGAAACATAATGTATGGATGCTAATGTTAAAACTGAAAGCTGCTGACACACCCGCTATACGTTTCACCAGTTAGCACTGTATCTTTTTAATTGTTTTACCAACAATGTTAGGTCAAGCCTAGAATATGCATTGTACGTTCACATTGCTGTTAAGTCAGTGGGTTATGTTTCAAACGCCCTTTCTTACATACATACATTCCAGCAGTACCTGGCTGGAATTACACCTGCACTGTGTTTCATGTGGTACAGGGGCAATATGAAAATCCAAACTGCAGTCGTAAGGGCAGAAAACTATTGTGCTTTATCAGTTTCATGTATTTAGAAGGGAAAGATAATGTAAATAATGCTTTTGTCCTTTAGTAGCCAAAATAAACATTAGTTTATTATTATTTTTTTTTTTTGGTCTGGTATTTGTTGAAATTACCAGTTAGATTTTGTAGTTTATGCCTGATCATAGCAAAACAAAGTTACTAACTAGCTTCAAAGGATGTGTGCAGATATACAGTAGCAATAAAAAGAACAAGCTTTGATGAGGATCATAGTGTTTTTTCGAGGCATCTTTTTACTGCAGTCTCTGCCTTTTAAGGGCAGGGAAGCCATCTGACAAGTAATTAATAACTGCAGTAATTACGATATTGTTTGTTAAACTGACACACAGCCTTTTCAAGTCAAAATGATTTTAGTACAACTTGTAACTAGGAGTGATGGGTTATGTCTGCATTAGTGCCTGATTTTGGATCCGGGTAAACCAGTTTCCCAGTTGTGCTCACTTAACGTGTTTGAGTTTGCGTCACAGACCAGTCTGGAAATGCACAGACTGGTGGTGTCCTTTTGAATAAAGCCATTCTGGAAGATACTACAGCAGCTCCTCTGCTGTGTTCCAACAGCTAATGACCATCAGTCCAGAAGACAACACCTGAAGGTCTGCAGAGTAATACACCAAAACACAGTGGTCCCTGACAGGGGCTCGTAATTGTTTTGCCTCCATTTTTATCTGCTTCAGAATGGCAGTAGCAGCTAACTGCAGAGTTTGTAAATAAACACAGGCTACATCTGCTTTTTCCATCTCCTTTGTGGAATGCAGGTACAAAGCTAGGCACAGCAGTCAAGTGTGAGTGTAGGATGACTGTATGTTGAAACTTCGTAGCGCTTGCTGGTGAAATAATACCAAGTCCTTTTTGGAGACAGCAAAGTATGTAATATAGAATTATAAAGCACTTTGGAAATAATTCTGAAATTATGTCAGTTCATTTGTATTGCTTCAGTCTGCCACTTACAGTGTATTTTCAATTTGATGTAATCAAAGGGAAAACCTCTGAAAGAAGCAGAGGGGGAAGTCCTATATTCTGCCTCATTTCTGGAGTGGTTTGCAGAAGAAGCTCGGAGAGTTTATGGTGATGTCATTCCAGCATCTGCAAAAGACAGAAGAATCCTGGTGCTGAAACAGCCAGTAGGAGTGGCAGCAATTATAACCCCAGTAAGTACAGCTGAATGTTTCAAATCATAGGAAAATTTTCATCTTAGCTTACAGCATGGGGCCTAACGGCTCCACTTGCCTCAGGAAACACCTCTGTAAAGTTTCATTTCTACCCTGTACCCACTGTTTCACTGGTCAGTAGTGCTTCTTTGTAACGTTCGCCTGGGACAAAGCGCATCATGCAGGTCTGTTTAGGCTGCCATGTAACCACAGAAAACAACTACTACTATTGCTGCAAAAACTGGAGGCAGAATTTCCCTAAGTTTGATTGTTCTTTTCTCTCATCCTAGTGGAATTTCCCCAGTGCTATGATTACCCGGAAGGTTGGCGCAGCTTTGGCAGCTGGCTGTACAGTAGTGGTGAAACCTGCAGAAGACACACCTTTATCAGCATTAGCTCTCGGAGAGGTGAGCTTTTATGCTAAGCTGTAGGTTAATGATGGACTGAAGCTATAAATCAGAACTTACAAATGGGATCTGTGGATAACTTGAGCCAGTTTCATACATGAAGAAAAGACAAGTTGGCTGAATTGATACGGAAGTTTTATTTCATTAGACGCCTTTGGAAGTTGTCTCTAATACAGTCTAGACCCTCAAAGTGGATCTGGCCACTGAAGCATGGGAAACATTTTTGTATCTTTTCTTTGGTTAGACTGAATGACAGCCAGCTTAAACAGGAGTGAAGCTGTGCTCATGACTTTATGGCATCTGTGAATTGTGGTGTGCGCCTTGAGCTTCTTTGGACTTCAATTTCTTTAAAACAGTAAGCATTAAATGATTATTCCTCATACAAAATGCACTGATATTGCAATTTCTCTTTCCTTTGTTGCAGCTTGCAAACCAGGCTGGAATTCCAGCAGGAGTGTATAATGTTGTTCCTTGTTCAAGACAGCAGGCACCAGCTGTAGGGGAAGTTCTGTGCACTGATCCATTGGTAGCCAAAATATCTTTTACGGGCTCCACTGCAACAGGAAAGGTACATAAGTGCACAGAATATCCTTGAAGATTGTAACTGTGGTTATACCAGAAAGGTAGGGGGAAACATGTGCTTTCATATAGAGCCTTCTTCTTTACTGGCTACTGTACAGAGATTGTACAAATAAGTGTATACCTGTTGAGGTATTGCCTATTCACTTCAGTGTCAGTATTTCACAGAAGGAGGCCTATGTGCAGCTTCTGGATAATTGCTCCTTATCGAATTATAACCTGAGCACTTCTGTATAAAATGTTTGTGTTTCATATACTGTGACAGCACACTGATATGAACACTGAAATAGAATTTCAAAGGTGCTGCTTGTGAATGGCTTCTGTAGTTGAAAGAAAGCATTAGAGAAGTGAGGTTCTTGTATCAACTTCGGCCTCCTGTGAGCTTTACTCCATAAACAGGCTTACTAATCAGTCCCCAGTGAAATCAGTAAAACTGCAGAGTATGGCTAAAGATGGAAGAATTCTATGCAATGGCTGTATGTGGAACGAAATAAAAGCCTGATACCTAAAGCAAATCTTAATACCAAATTCTGGCATGCACTAGAAAACTGCTGTGAGTTGTCAAGATTTTTGTTGCAAAAAAAGAAATGAACAAACAAACAAGTGACAGTGTCAGCGTATAATGTCAGCCTGACCGGAATGTGTTGAAAATCCTTTGTTATTTTTTCAGCAGAATGTAATCTCTAAAGACTTTAATGAAGGAAATTATTCCTTGTATTTGTGATGGGAGAAAACAGATGGTATAGCATAACACGGAAGATGCAGATTAACTCCCTGCCAGAGTTAAGTTTCTCAGTGCCTTCCGTCTGTAAGCACTGTGGTTCCTTAGTTTGCATCAAGTGGAAGCAGAAATTTCTGTGTTTCCTCAGATACTGTTGAAACATGCAGCTGGCACTGTGAAGCGAGTTTCCATGGAGCTTGGAGGGCACGCTCCGTTTATAGTGTTTGATAGTGCTGATGTGGACCGTGCTGTTGCAGGAGCCCTTGCTTCTAAGTATAGAAACTCAGGTCAGGTAAGAGTAATTATTTTGTCCTTGTTTTTGGGAACAGAAGATCTGTAAACAAAACATTTCATTGTGGAGAGAAAGGTGCTGGGGCCACGCATGGCTGTGGGCACTTAAGCCAGCTATCTCATGCAGCAAGTTTGAATAACAACAGTGTAAAATAACATCTATGTACGTCAATATATGTAGAAGATAGCTGTTATTTTTGAGAGGCTGTAGTAATGAAAGTAGGATTCAATCAGAGCATAGGGGTTAGCATAAATATGTTAGTAGGCAGCTGAAAGCACTTGCAAACAAACTCCAGGAGGAGGGAAAACTCAAGTTCAGAGGGAAAACTCAAGTTCAGTTAATGAAGGAGTGAGGAGGAGGAGGAGAAAAAAGGAAAAGAAAAAAAAAGACCCCACATCACCGAGTGTGAATTGAAATTCTTTTGCTCAATTCAGCATTCTCTGGTGTGTGTAATTAGAGTATAATATTTCTTGGAGCTTCTGAACCCTGCTCAATCCATGTACCAGTATCCACAGAAATCACAAAGCCTTTCCCCAGCATAAGCAACTTAAATTTAATAATATGGCATATTTTACGCAGATGTTTACAGCTTGTGGAATTGTATTAAGCGAGTAGGGTGGCAAAAGAAGTGGTAAAATTAGGTAAAACCTTAGGATGTTGGAGAATAGGCAGAGCACAGATCACTGTAGTATCCTGTCATTGTGGCGTGAAGGGCAGAATGAAGTCATAATGAAATACAGTATAAACCACTGCTTGGTTTTCCTTTTCATGTTTGTTTTCAGACGTGTGTTTGTTCAAACCGTTTCCTGGTGCAAAAGGGAATCCATGACAGATTTGTAGAAAAGTTTGCTAAAGCCATAGAGAGCGAGCTGCGCGTTGGAAGTGGATTTGATGCAAAAACTACCCAAGGGCCATTAATTAATGAAAAAGCAGTAGAGAAGGTAAAAAAAAATATAGATTGATTTTTGACATCTTAAATTCCTTTTTATGTTCCATAAAGTGACTCTGAATTCTATTTAACTTTTTTATGCTTCTTTGTTAGAAAGTATTAACGGTGTGGCTGGAAGTTTGCTATCTCCTCCAAGCTTGTGTGCATATATAAAGAAAGAGACATGGCCAGTTAATGTGTCATTCTCTTATTTCCGTTAAAGAAAAAAGAGATTTCTCCTTCATGAGAAAATAAATCTTCCTAATTACTTCTCAACTGTTTTCAAGAAGGACAGTCACTGAAATTGAGTATGCTGTGAGAGTGATGTGGTGATTCCGCAGTTCTGAAGCACTGTGATTGAGAACTTATTTTGAAAACATTACTTTGCCTCTGTTTGGCAAAAACTAAGCAAAATAACACACCGAGGTTAAAAGTACCAGAGCTCTGGATGCTTTAATCGTTTGAAATCTTATATGCATAGTTCAGGTCTTCTATTTTGAATTACTTGTGACTTCTAGAATTTTATTTTTAAAGTGTAGAAAGTCACATTTTCTGTAATATTTCACCCTTTCTAAGCTTAAAGATTATAAATTATTTCTACAAATTCTGAAAATACTCAGAATTAGCTGTGAGACAACAGATATAATACTTGAATTTCTTTCAGGTATACAGATGTAATTGAATTCCTTCCCTTTGTGTACCACAAAAGTATCGTGTATATCATAGGGCCTTCTGTTATTTCAAGGGAGCAAATTCGAGGTTGAGATTCCTACTTTGGTTTTCTCATTACTTTCTTGTCTTTGGATGAACTGTAGATACATAGGGGTAGAAAATGTCTTTGCCAGTCCAGTCTTGAAAACTTCCTTCTGTTGCCTGTTTCTCTTTAAATCTCTTTGTAGCTGACAGTTATGTACTTCTGTTTTTGCAGTGCCTGATCATCAATATCAGGTGTGCTACTCAGTCCTTTTCTCCTGTTAGGTGTTCTCCTTCAATAGAAAAGCTGAATGCCTGTTAGACGGGGAATATACTCATAGTTTAATTCTAGAGAGATTTTAAATAACTCTGCAAATAGTTTGCGAAGTATAAACCTCTCTTCAAAATCTTTTTAATTCTGGAGAGTATTATTTCTTCAGTGAAAAATACACTGATGTTCACTTTTAAATGCTAGCTTTGAGATTTTTGTTTTGCATACCTTAGGTAGAGAGACACATTAATGATGCAGTTTCACAAGGAGCATCTGTTGTGACTGGAGGGAAACGACACAGCCTGGGGAGGAATTTCTTTGAACCAACATTACTGAGCAATGTTACGACAAAAATGCTTTGCACACAAGAGGAGACATTTGGCCCTTTAGCACCAGTTATCAAGTAAGATTCTCTGAGATTAAAACACAGCAATAAAAGATGATGAGATACTGTTTTGAATAAATAAGATTTGATTGACTGACTGCCAGAAGTTTTTGGAAGGCCACATGGGTCTTGTAATAAGGCTCAGGTGTATCTGTGGAAACTTACTACATGTATCTACTTTGTTTGTTTGTTTTTTGACCTGATCTAAGCGTTGCTGCAGGTTTTTGAGAACAATTTTCTTTTAAATTGCATCAGCAGTTAAGCAAGGATGATAACAGCAAAACACAAGTTTAATGTTTTGCAGAATGAAGCAGGAGGCAAGAGTTTGCAATTTGTTATGTGATTTGCTAGCCCTGAGTTCTTCTGATTGAGAATGACCTATCGTAGCTGAGAGCGCCTACGTGGCTGGGGGAATTAGTGAGCTAACTCATGTGAAAGTAAACGTTTAACTACCAGCATCTAGGGCAGATAAAACAATCTTAACTACTTAATTGTAGTTTAAATTGAAATAAGCGGTAGAAACTTCTCCATTACTTTGAATTTAAAATTAAATTAATTTTGAAAATTCCTTAAAAAACAAACAAACAAACAAACTGTGCACTGACTTATTCTTGATAAAGCCGCTTCTTGGCAGTAAGTCAGGAAAATGCTGGATCGGTGGCAGGTCTCATTTGTATTTTTTTTTTTTTTTTATCGACAGATTTGACACTGAAGCAGAAGCTATTGCTATAGCAAATGCGGCTGATGTAGGTTTAGCAGGTATGCTTCTCCTATCATATCTCTTACACACTTTCTATAAGCTTCAGTGCTAAGGGAAATTTTAATGAAGTAAAAATCATCATATCAGTAAGTATCAGTCTTCTGCTATCGCTCCTCCTGACTTTATTTTCATTTTGCATGTCTGTGTGGCAGGATATTTCTATTCCCAAGATCCAGCACAGATCTGGAGAGTTGCAGAGCAGCTGGAAGTTGGAATGGTTGGTGTAAATGAAGGCATAGTCTCCTCGGTTGAGAGCCCTTTTGGTGGGATAAAGCAGTCTGGCATAGGGCGAGAAGGTTCCAAGTACGGCATTGATGAATACTTAGAAATAAAGTACGTCTGCTTTGGAGGCTTGTAGCAATCTTCAGAAAGCAAAATCCCAACACCTTGGAAAAGAGTGCTGTAGTTTTAAGAGCTTTTGAACCAGAAATAATGTAATTAATGCAACTTTTACCTTCTTTAAAAGTAAGCAACCCTGTCCTGTATGCAAGACATATTGACAACATTATGTGCCACATGTTTTTACATGTTTATACTATACGAGTACATTGTTTTTCAGCAATGTGATTGCAGTGCCCATTACCTCTAAAAGGGAGTAGGGAATAATGCACGTTTATTACTCTTAGATCACCCTTATTAGTGGGGGGACTTGGAAATTTCTTCATTATGAAAATAGATCATAATCTGTATCAAGGGGAAAACATACCAACTTTTTCTACTGCCTCTATTTGAGTGTGTGTAGGATGGGGGAAGGGTTGGTTATGGCAGACTGCCTTTAAACTTTTGTGCAAAGACCGACATTTTCTAATGTGGTTATGTAACTTTTAGAAACAGGCATGTCTTTTTTTTTTAACTGTAGGATAATCTGATGCTTATGAAAGATAAGTAAGTGCTTGGCTACGGCTAGGAATTCATGCAGGTGAACGAAACAGCTTTGTAAGTAAGTGCACCTTAATACTGGCTGCACAGCTGTCACCTGTTCAGCCTTCGGGCTTCTGAGAAAAGAGCTATAATTTGTGCCTAACAGCTTGCAAGTTTGGGATCAGGTACAGCCCTTGTTTGGTACATATGCAAGTCTCAGTTGTTCAGAGAAGATAGCAGTGCAGGACAGAGAGTTGCTGGCTCAGCGAGGAGCTGGAGGAAGATGGGATGCATAGCTGCAGAAATAACCTACAGAATTTTAAGGGGACACTGAAAGGCCTATATGAATGAATCCCAAATGCTGACATGGGAACATAAAAACACTGTTCTGCGAAAAGAAAGTAACTGTCCTTTGGTAGAAGGAAGGTCACTGATGTAAATGCTGCTCAGTGTCTACAGTGTTCCTCAGCACCCCCCAAGAGCATGAGCAGATGGTTCATTTCCTTTGGAATCTGCCTTGGATTTATGGTCACACAAGCAAATATCCATTACTGAGAGAGGTATACAAATTTTTAAGCTTGGGTAACTTGCAGTCTAATAAGGATTTAAATAAATTTAAATAATTGTAGGCAAGACTTTTTACCCAGAATTCCACTACTTTGACATCTTTAAAAGATACACAGATTCCTTAGTATGAAAAAAAACCAACAAAATATTTCAATGGAAATTGGAAGAGGCTCTTTTTTTTTTTAAAAAAAAAAAGCGATATTAATTTGGCAAATAGATCATCACTGTAGAGAAGAAATTTTGTTTCCTGTGGTTAACTCATTAGGTGGGGTTATACCCATTAATTATGACAAATAAAGGCAGGTTAACACATCTTTCCTTCATATATATATTTATACACTAATTAATGAATGTACCCTAAGAAATGGACTATTTTAAGAAACTTGATGCAATTAGGCAAAAAGGTACCAGGTAACAAAATACCTAAAGAAAATCCAGAGCCGAGTTTCACTTTTTTTTTTTTGTTTTTTTTTTTGTACAGTTGCACATAAGGTAGCATTAACTGCTACTCATTATTTCTAAATATTTTTTATGGTTGTGTTTGTGTAACACCTGAGAACAGGTGGGTGCAGAACATTACTTGTCAGTGGAACGTGTGCATGTGTATATGCATCCTGCCAGCTGAAGGACAAGTAAAAGACAATAACTGCGCACTGCACCAAGAATGTGCATTACAGTGGTAAGGACTGGATACTGTTATCAGTTGTAGCACATTTGCTTTCTGTGAAGAACAAAGAGGGATAGCTTAATTCTACCCACATAAATTGCAAGAAAATTTCTTGTTCTAGACAGCTTCTGAGCTTGCACTGCTGTGTGCACAAGCTGCCTGAATTTGGGGAACGTGACGTTGTGGAACAGGGAGCCTTCCGCCAGCTCTGGTTGCTGATATATTTTTACTCCTTGCAGAATGTAGCTCAGCAGAAAAAAAGCAGTAACCTGGTGCCTGGGTAACAACAGTACAGCAATGAAGGCACACTCACAGATATTACACACAGGTTGGAATATCTGCTACATCAATTGCACAGACTTAAAATACGCTTGCACTATCCAATGAAAATTAGACTCATCTCATTTACTGCTGTATGAGAGTGCAGTCCTGAATGTAGATGTACTTCTTGGGACGCTGCAGTTAGAGAAATAATTTTTTAGTCTGCTGCTCTCTTCATTGCAAAATTAGTGATCTGATGCCTTGGTGAATTTAAAATCTTGATGTGATTTCTAAGAGTAGCACTGTTACAGTTAATGAGTAAATGTTTACTATTTTGTATTTTTTTTTTTTTTAACTTTGCCTGATAACAAGCACAAACCATAATTAAGTTGTATAATGAAGTTGAAAAATACCTTTGTCTAGCTACATTGGAGTGTGGTTGGATTCCAGCACAGTATCTTTGTGTCATTAAGTAAGCACAGAATAATCTTAAATTGTTTTCATAGCAAAAGCTGTGATTCTTTAACAAAAGACATACTTGAATCCTCACATTTGAGTTGAGTTATGTTCGTGACGTTCAGAAATTTCTGGATTTAAAACTGTGATGGAAAAACATTTTCAATTAATAAATAACTTAAGTGAAAGCATTGGATTTCGTGCTTTATTACAATATTTACTGTTGAACTCACAAGTTGACAGCAGCAAAAGGAAGTTCTGTCCTTCAGATTTCCACAGATATTTTGTTGTGCCAGGCTTAGCACTGGAAAGAAAGGTTTCTCCGCACGCAGATATTCTGTGGGTGCAAGATTAGCTATCCAATTACAATGCCTTGAATCTAAATCAAGTAGGTGAGATTACTTTGACATGTTTGTATGCCATGAGTTATTCCATATGCAAATCTTTTATGCTGAATCAAACACTTTACCACAAGAGATAGGCTTTGTGGACCAGAATGCATTTTCGTGCTTTCAGGATGTGATAACCTGTACAATTCTCGAATTATTTAAAATAGGTTTTTAAAAGTCTTATTCTCATCTGTCTCGGCAAATTATTTCTAATTTCCAGTTCAACTTACTGAAGGCCAAATTCCATCTTATTTTCTTACGTTAGCCTTTAAAATGCTGTCGTTTGACCCCTGCCGTCTGTCCTCTCAGTGTGATGAATTCTTAAGAAACTACATTTTTTAGTAGTTTAGTTAGTTCTTTAGTAGTGTAGTAGTTTAGTTTAGTTCTCCTGTTTTACTAGAGATACACATTTTTAGCTTAACAGGCAGAAATTATCTCCAGCTGCAGTGAAAAGATGTTTCTTTTTTTTTTTTTTTCAGTTAAGTCACTCCAGGTAGTGCTTATCCATTGGTATACTAAGCTGGAAAAGAAATACTCAGAGCAAGTGAGGTGGCTCCGGGTCCTGGTAACACCAACCTAGTAGCAGTGAAGACAATTAGTGCTACTAATACATATTTCATGTTTGACCAATATCTAGCATTTAATTTTGTTTGGAATAGCTGGTTCTTGTTCTTCATTCCCTCTTGTCACCAAGACCTTTGGATTTAATGAAATGCATGCTAGCTAGAGTTCTGTGGCCTGTCCATTTACTTGGCACTTTTTTTTAAGACATCTATGATTGATTTTATGTTTTCATAAGCCTTGCAGAATGTAAATAGCAGTTTGAATGTTTTGCACATAGTAAAATAGCTTATACTGTCCTAAACTCATCATTCATTTAAATGATGTTGGGAGTTGGGCAATTCTGCAATTAAAAAGCATCTCCATTTGACTTGGTATTGAAATAGCTGTATCCCTGCAACTGATGCAGACTTAAGGATAACTTTTTGTCCTTTGTCCTACTGCTTATACGAGGCCTTACCTATCCTAAAGCAAAAGGTTAAAAGATGGTATTCAGAAGGTTGCGCAGGCAATTAACCCAAGGTCAAGCAGGACATGGAAATTCTGTAAATCAAAGTAGAACAGCTTTTTCTACTTCTTAATATACTGAATTATGCTACCTCCCTGCATAAGATACCTTTTTGCTTTTGTCAGTAGCAAATCGAGGGATCAGATAACTGTACTGCTTTTTTGAGTAGCCTTCAGCTATGTTACACAATTAGTCTCTCTTAGCCCTAATTCAGTATTAAGTCCAATACAGAAAGTACCTCACCAAGTTCCTAGAAGAAAACACAAAATTTTATTAGTAGTTACATAAATGTAATAGTTTCAGCTCAGAAATTATTCCAGTTACAATACACTGTCATATTCAGTAAGTAACATTTGTTAGAATTGGATTAATTGTATAAATAGCACACCCGTCCATCCACCCACAGGGAGAAGTTTTTCTATACAAAGACCAGCTACATGATGTGTGGCTCATCTACACCTGGTTCATACCTTGAGTTTTGTTTTTTTTTCCTTTATATTTTTTTTCTAAGCTTCAAGGCTTCCTTGTCATGGGGAGCTCTGGACCTAAAAGGTGTATGATGATATAGGTTTTCCTTTGCTGCAGAGGTATGAGCTCAATATTCTAGTTAGGTATCAATGATAAGCAATAGCTGACGTTAAAAACTAATTAATTCACTTCTACCTTATCTTCCTTCTAGAGAAATGTTATCCTTTCTCAATCATTATAAAAATGGCTCAGAAGACCAATATTTGTCATTTTATTACTGCCATCACAAAACGCCAGCTAACAAGAGCCCACTACCAGTATACTGAGGTGCAAAACTAGTTTCATGTGGGCTAAAAGAACAGGAAATTTGCCTAAGAAAATTATTTCAGGAATATTAGAACTGTCGAAGGAAAGTTCAAACTCAGCACTGAGAACTCCATTTTTGGCACAGTGAACTCCCTTACATGTTTGCACTTAATTTTGTTTGCCACAAACTAAGAAGAAAGCATATGATATAAGCAACCACATCTGACAGCAAAAAAACAACAGGTGCTTGAAAAGCAGCTGTATGTGATACATCTGGAAGAGGAGATTGCTTATCTTCTGTTTACCAAGGATGTAGCTGCAAGTGCATCCTTACAAATGAAACAATAACATCCTTTTTTTCCCATCTGCAAATAAACTCCTCCATGATTAGACTGTGATTAGATTGAGTTTCTCAACAATCCACTCTCAGTTAAAATGAATGGTTGAACCACAGGACAATAGATGCTTTAGGTGTGTATCACAGCAGACTTGCCTAGGTAAATCTCAGTTTTTACTTCAGCAGTGTTTTAGTTAAGAAAATTATAAACACAAAACATTATTCGCAGTATCACAACACTGAATACTTGAACCTCTTTAATATATCAGGCAGTAATGGCAAGGAAGTTATTGTAAATACATTCCCTACTTAAGATGCAACAGAGGCAGCCCTTTTACACAGCAAGATAACCTCTACTTGTGCATGTATCAGCCAGCATCTTTAAATGTAAAACCGAGATGGAAGTGAGAATCCAGAACTTACTCCAAAGCTATGATGAACTCCAAGCATTGGCACACTGTTCATGTTCTAAGAGAGCATCTTACCAGTGCCAAGCTGTGAATTTCAAGGGACTTAAAGCTGCACATGGCAAGCTGTATCTTAGAAGAGCAGAGAAGACTGTAGGGAAGGTCTCCATCCATGTCTCAGAAAGAAGGTGCCATATGCTTTCTGTGTAAAAAGGAAAGCTGTGTGGAAGTAAATGTGAGGACTGTGTACTTGCTTCAAACCCAAATGTAACTGATAATCCAAATCAGAAAGCTATCAGCAGTTCTAAGTTCAGCCACTGTGTTTACACCTTAACAGTTTGCTTTTCTTCTCTTTCGCTCCACCTGATGTGCAACAGTAAAGCAGTTTTTCTAGAAATAAAAATGTCACTGAATTGAAATAAAAGCCTCGCTATATTCACTCCTTATTTCCTGACAAAATTATGCTTGACCAAATAGTACATGTGATATCACAAATTCACAGAGTAATGGAAAGTAGTAGCAGTAATGGAAAGCAGTAATGGAAAGATGCTGTGGCAGAAAAAGCTGGAGAGCAGACAATATATAGCGCAATACTAAGGACTGGCTGAAGTTTGTCCTGTTGAATCTTCTTACTGTAAGAAGAAAGCATTCCTGTAGTACATGAGAGGTCAGTATGTAGTATGAAGCCCTAGGCCTCAGCATTTGACAGGGAGATCAAATCTATTGCAGCCAAGTATTCAGGTTCCCAGTTCCTGCAGAAGAAACACAAAGAATATGAGAAGGATGTTGGAACAGAAGAAATGGATGGCCTTCAGCCTGTGAACAAGTTACCAAAGAAAATGGAAGAAGTGTTTTGTTGAAAGTAAGTCTGAAACTGTATAAGAGACTGTAACCTCCTGAAAGAAAAGCACGATCAGGCTGTGGCTGAAATACAAATATCAGCACAGATAGACTGCAGTGCTTCCATCTCCACCCAAACAGATCTCCCAGGGTCTAAAATACCTGTCCAGCCCTGCTGGTGCATGGAGCTCTGCTATATGGAAGTTGTCCTAGTACACAAAGCAGTAGTGGGTAGATGTCATAGCTACACAAGCATGTGCAGCTGACAGAACTCTTCTAACAAGTAGCTACACTACAAGAGGAGTTCAACAGGCACAGTATCTGGGAATGTGAGCTGGAGATTGATATATGGTATCGTGTACCAGGCCAAGAGACAGTCCTGCTTTAAGACAACACAATGTAAATCCTAATCTAATCTCAATCTAACGTAAGTAACTCACAAGATGAAAGATACCACACTCTTGTCTCTGTTCAGAGTAGAAAGAAGAACCTTCCCCCATCCCCTTAAATGCCCCTAAATAAGAGACATGATGCTCTCAGAATGAATCAAGAACATATGAGAAACAGACAGCAACCAGGAAAAGCCAACCATATGAAGATGATCCACCCAATGCATGAAAACCAATGCCACCAGAAAAGTACATAAGGAAACAGTAATAGGAGATTCCCTACTGAGAGGTACTGAAGCAGCTGTTTACCATTCAGGTAACTTCTCCAGAGAAATTTACTGCCTAGTAGGAGCTTGCATTCATGTAGTCACTGAAAGGCTGCTGAGCCTTGTGAAACTTACAGACTATCATCTGCTACTGCTATTCCATGCGTAGTGATATTACAACAAGGCATCTTAGAACCATCAAAAGACACTGTACATACCCTAGAGCAAGGTTAAAAGGACCAGGACTTCAGGTGATGGCCTGTCCTACCCTCCCAGTCAGATGAAGCCATTCAGAAAAAAGGAGACAAACTGAAAAGGCAAAGCTTGGCTGCACAGTTGGCTTTAAACTAGACTTAGCAGGGGGAGAGGATGAGTTTTGAGCAACAGAGAAGAGTCAGGGGATGCTGATGCATTACATACCTACAAGGAAACATCTCTGAAATGCCTTAATGGAGCTTGTTCCTTTAAAGAGACGACATCGTCAACAGCCAAACTAAAGTGCCTCTATACCAACGCACAGGTAACAGATACTAGGAGTTGGTAGCCTCTGTGCAGCTGGAAAGCTAGGACATAACTCCTGTCTCTGAGACTTGGTGGGACAAATCACATAACTGGAACACTGCAGCCATGAACTGTTCAAACAGCATAGACAAGGAAGGGGAGGTGTGTGTAGGGGAGGGTTTGCCCTATAGGCAAAAAAAAAAAAAAAGAAATTAATGCACAGAGGTGCCTCAGAAAAACAGTGATGGACAAAAACCAATGTGGCTGAGTAAGGACATCCTTGTCAAAATGAAGTGTAAGAAGGAAACTCATGGACAATGGAGGAAGGAACATACATTTGGGGAAGAACATGGGGATGGGGGAAAAAAAATCAGGAAAGCTAAGGCACAGCTGGAGCTGAGTATGGCAAGGAGCGTGAAAAACAGTAACAGCTTCTGATGGTGTGTTGCTCAGAAAAGGAAGACTGAAGCAAATGTACACCCTCTGTTAAGCAAGAGGAGAGAACATGGAGAAGGCTGAGGTAGTCAATAATATTTTGCCTCATTTTTCACTGGCAAACACTCTTCCCAAAACTCAGTCCCTTAGATTCATCTGGTAGGGACTGATGGAACAGTCCCTCCTGTCAGGTTCAAGACCATCTAAAGAACTTGAACATACACAAGACGACTCCAGGGCCCAAAGAGATGCATCCCAGGGGTCTGAAGGGAATTGGCAGACATAGCTGCTAAGCCTCTCTCCATCATATGGAGTCATGGCAGTCAGTCAAAGTCCCCAGTGCATGGTTATCCAATTTTTCAGCTCGTCTGTGCCACACTGAGCAAAAAGGAATTGTCATAAGGTGCATATAAAATATATAATAAATTTAATGTATACAAGTAACAAAACTATTTTAATGTATTTATTTTTATTAAAAAATAAAAAACAGCAACGAAGACACAAAACTAGTGGGATGTTCGGCCTTGTTTTTGTGAAACAAATGCATTAGGCTGCTTTGATGGCAGTACCTGTCATTCCTGGTGAGTTTTCAAAGTGTTTCTGCACATAACGAATTTTCAAATTGTAATCTTTGAAAACTGATAATTTCTTTGCAAATTAAGCACAGTGCTGTATTATTTGTCAGCACTGCACTGAACCCTCCCCATGTCCCAGGGCAGGGCTGCTTAGCAGGGCAGAGTTTCTACGGTGTTGATGTGGCAATAGGGAGCACACACTGCATTGTGAGCGGTGTTGGGCTGTGGGCTGGACATGCCTGCCCTAGTGACTGGAGAAGAGGGAATATCACACTGATTTTTAAAGACAGCAGGTGGGAGAACCCTGTGAACAACCAATCAGCTTCACCTAAGTGCCAGGTAAAATCAGATGGAATAAATTATCCTGGAAATTACATGAAAGCACATGGAAGACATTGAGGTGTTTAGATGCATGGTGTCACCAAAGGCAAAATGTGTTTGATTAACCCACGGACCTTCTACAGTGGATCAGACATCAGAAAACAAAGGAAAAGCACCTGATATCATCTACCTAGAATTCTGTAACACCACTGACACAGTATCTCAAAATGTTCTTGCCTCTAAACTGGAGAGATATGGATTTGATGGATGAACTATTAGATAGATAAGGAACTGGCTGAATGACCACACTGGCAGTTACAACCAACAGCTCAATGTCTGGAAACTAGAAATGCATAGTGTCTCTCAAGGGTCCATACTGCAACCAACGCTGTTCAATATCACTTTTAATGGGACTGAGGGCACCCTCAGCAATTTTGCAGAATACATGAAGCTGTGTTAAGCATTTGATACTCCAGTGGGAAAGAATGCCAACTGGAGAAAACTCCATGAGGTTCACATGAGGTGATCACAAGTCCATAAAGGTGAGACAGCAGCCTACTTGAAAAGTGGGCCCCCATGAACCTAACGAAGTTCAACAAGGCCAAGTGCAAGGTATTGCACCTGTGTCACAGCAATCCCAGATGCATACACACTGGGAGAAAAACACACTGAGAGCAGCCCTGTGGAAACAAGGGTGCAAGTGTCCTGGTGGACAAAAAGTGGGAAATCAGCCAACAATGTGTGCCTGCAGTCTGCAGGGCCAACTGTATCCTTCATCAAAAGAAAGGTAGCCAGCATGGCAAAGGATGTGATTATTCCCCTATACTCTGCCCTTGTGAGGCCTCATCTGGAGTACTGTGTCCAGGTATGATGCCCTCAGCACAAGAAAGACACAAAGCTGTTCGAGCAAGTCCACTGTGAGACCTCACTGTGGTCTTCCAGTACTTAAAGGAGTTTATAACCAGAAGGGAGACAGACATTTTACATAGTCTGACAGTGAAGTACAAGGTGGAATGACTTTAAAAGAGAGGAGATTCACATTAGATGTGAGAGGAAAAATTTTCCCTCAGAGGATGATGAGGCATTGGAACAGGCTGCCCAGAGAAGCTGTGAATGCCCCAGCCCTGGAGGTGTTCAAGGCCAGGTTGAATGGTGCCCTGGGCAGCCTCATCTAGTACCTAGTTTAGCGGATGTAAAGCTTGCACATGGTAGGGAGGGTTGAAACTAGATCATTTCTAAGATTCCTACCAACCCAAGCCATTCTACGACTCTATAACTAATTAAATATACACAAACACACTCCAAAAGGGAAAGGATGAGAAAGTAGATTCGTTTCAATAAATATCCTAAAACCCATGCTCAGTTAAAACTTGGCTTCTAAAGAAAGCAAATCAGACAATGTATTTCTTCTGTTGGAGGACATGGGAAAAACACACACAAAAAAACTTGCATTAACTCTTCTTAGCCCATCTCCACCTATCCCACCTCTATGATACCTGAGACCACACTCAGGTCTCCACAGAAATGCAGGGATGGAACAGATTCTCAGCATGGTACTAATAACTTTATAGACTTTTGCTACAAAAACAAGAAGTCAAATGTATGAGACCATGCAATCATGGGAGGATTCAAATCATGAGCATGCCATGTTGCTGCACTTTTTGTCTGCTGATTCCTTTCAACCTAGCTAGTTCTTCTGACTTTTGCACAACTCCATTAACAAGAGATGCACAAAAGCCAGTGTTCAACCCAACCAATCTTTTGCGTCAGAATTCTATGAAAGAGTGGAGAAAGCTCCAGAAATTCTTCACCACGTTATTCCTTGTTATAAGGGTGAGGTATGTCCTCTCTGTGCCCCTTCTGATCTGCCCCTTGTGATCTCTACACTGTTCTACCCTTCTCCATCAACAGATTTTCCACCATCAGATTAAAATATATCATAGAATCACAAATTGTAGGGGTTGAAAGGGACCTCTAGAGATCATTAAGTCCAACCCCCGAAAAACTCACTACCAAACAACCAAAATGCACAAAAAAAAAAAAAAATCCATCAAGCAAAAAAACCAAAGCCCTGTCTGAAGCACTGCCAAGTAGAATGTATTCTGCATTACAACATATCATTTTTCTAGCTCAGCATAAGGCTTCCAACATGTCAGTAAAGAACCCACAAGAAAGACTGGCATCATTGCCAGACAGTGCCACAGATGCCTATGCCCCCACAAGTGAGGCTTGCATACAAAAGCCATACCTTCCATGTGCGATTTCAAGAACAGTATTAACGACATGGCTTTAAAGCCTAACAAAGCCAAGGAAAAATTATTCAGACTGTAAACAAGAACAGCAACATCAGAACTCAAATGCTTTATGCAAATACAGCCAGCCAATGAATAACTAGAGGAAAAAGTAAAACAATTCGACCATAGAACCAACTGCCAAGACTATGAAGATAAGTACTGAACCTACTGCTCTATACATGGTACTTCGTCATAAGCATTTCACTACACAAATGCCTGTCACATTCTGTAAGTGAGCACTGAGTCTGACAGATTCAAACTTGCTAAGAGTTTGGTCTTAAAACGACCACAGTTCTTTAAAAGTGCAAAGCAAAAGGTTGCTTGGGATGCTCAAAAGGCAGATGGTCCTATGTTCTCAGCACCTCTCTGCTATGGGCTGGACACAGTAGACTCTAAAGAAAGCAAAAGTGCTATTATCATTACAGAAGTAACCTAAGGCTGGAATTCCCTGCAGGCACCATACTGAGCCACCATACACATGTAAACACAGAGACCATTGCATCCTACAACACAAAGATGTATCACATCACTTTATAGCTAAGTGCAACTACTAAACTGTAAACTTCCTTTAAAAGCAAAGGTATTGTCATCTGGTGATTGCTACACTAGAAAATGTAGTCACAAAGCACAGTCATAAAAACACAATGCATTACAAATGTTCCCTCTCCATGTTCCTGACCTAAACTGACAATGGAGCCTGCAGTAACACACTGCTCTCTACAGCAGTAATGGGAATTCTGTACATTGTTTTTTTGCTGTTTTAAGTCAGTTTCATAATCACATGGCTCCTCTGAGAAAAAGACAGGAGTACAGGACATGCATCTCAATTACCATCTATTGTTAGCAGCATAATGTCCCTGGCTAATTTTGTAGCAGCACAATACAAGAAAATTGGCCTTCTGGACTTCAGATAAACATCAGCATGAAACACGCAAGAAATATGATGTGCTGTTTCATGTTTCTATAGCAGTAACAACAGGAGTTAGTTGACTATATATTTTCCTCTCCCTTTCTTCCCGCTGTTCTAGAAATTTATCCTTTCACCTGCAATTAGTTAGGAAGCTTTTGATTTAGAAGATCAGAGGTTAGTCAACACGCTTTAGATATGTTGGACCAGTGTGTTCTACGCTTTTACCCTAATTCAGCTATCTGTCTTTGGAGCTGTAGTTGAAGGAAACACCATTTCTGATTGATCCGTTCATAAGGGTTTTAGGATTCTCTCGTTCAATCCTTTCTCGGCTGAAGATAGTGTCCTGATCACTGTCGAACTCTGATTCAGAAACCATCAGGCTGGAGTTGTGTTCTGTACTTCTGTGTTTTATGCCTACAAATTACAAACAAAACAAACAAAAACAACAACAAGCAGCAAGCTCATTAGAAACATTTCATTTTTGACAGCTTAATCATCCTGTGCTCTGCTGCAATAGGAAAAAAACAATCGAAAACACTCTCTGAAACTCAGCATAAAAGCCTGCACCACTACCACCACTTACATAAAAAAAACTGGTCTAGGAGTATAAAATATGATCAGTTGGATACAATTTTGGCCTCACTGCAGTCCCAATGGTTCACGGCCCTGGAAAGTGAACATATTCATTTAAATGAGAAACAAAATTAAGAGATCGTCGTACATAGTGACCCCCTTCTAATAGCCTGAATCTGAAAATTTGTATGTCTGCTCAGCTATCTGATTAAAGTGACTGGTAAATGAGAGGTCATTTTCAACAAAAATGTTACATTTTTCTTATTACAAAAGCAATTTCTCACAATGATTTTATTCCACCAGATTCTAATATTTCCCCTGCTAAAAACTGAAATAAGGTAAATTAAAATGTATGCAAACAGGGGTTAGCAGCTGGAGTACCCAATGCTTAACAAGGCACTTACGGTGATGCACCAATAGAATCAGCTCTGAATTATGAAGAGTGTGTGTGAGGGAAAGGAGGTTACATGGAAAAAGTCTGAGGGACAATCAGATGCTCTAAATTACAGTTAATGAAGCAGCTTGGAACTTTGATCTCAAGGCACTGTGAAAGGAATGAAGTTATTCTTGTCCAACCATTTCTCCATCTATGCTTGCCTGTCATTCCCAGCCAACTCCAACTTCTGTGCTCCTGTTGGCTGTAGATATCAGTTTAAAGCCACTAACTAGCTTGGTGGACAAGTTCAGCTTAAAGATATACCGCTTAAAAAAACATTCCAAAGAAAGAGAGAGCTCTTACCGTATTTGGGCCGTAGCTCCATTCTCTCCTGCTCATCTATGTTATCTAGAATAGTATATTTTGTTTTCTTTCTTATCTTAGTCCTCTTTCTGCTAAAAAGAAAGTTACCACAAAGATATTTAGCTCTCGCATCAATCCACTTATCTCTTCTCACACAGCTACATACTCTATATATAGAACCTCTACTCAAAATGAGTTGTTTCAGTTTATCAACTGCAAAAAGCAGCTGCACAATCTGGACCAGACAGAAGAATGTATTTGCTCTGACTTGCATATAAAGATAATGAAATCAAGAAAGGTTGACCTCATTTCCTAGCCCACAGAGATTCATTTTTTTCAATTTCAACACATTAGCTAGATGTGAGATAGACATACTAATTAGATCCCAAATAAAATTTCTGAAAGAACTGCTTAGCTCCTAAACTAAATTGTTTAGGTGTTTGTTTATTTGTGTGATTGTTTTAAAACTAGGAGAGTTTAAGTAGAGCTTGTCTGGTTATATTTACAGAGAAGACCAGTCAAAAACAAAGAATGTCTCCCTCATACAGATGCAGGGACAAAGCTCTATTGGTCCATAGCCAAAAATTGACCTAGTTTTTCCTCATCCTTCTCCAGCATTCACTCCTACAGTGTTGCAAATCCTCACCTTAAGTTTCAGATGTTTGTGTGAGGACAAAAGCAAGAAAGCAGCTGGACTCCATGAACGCTCTTTTACTTAGCACATCCATACAAGCCTTTAAGGCCGCATCCCACACTTATATAAGACACACTCCTATTTAAACCTTTTCTATTAAATAGCACTGTTCCTTCAACCAAAAAGAAAGCAATACCAACATTTGTGCATTTCAAACAGCATCCCTTAAATGCTGAAAAGATAGCCCAGATAAAATTAAAAATCTAGGAGCATTTTGATAATGTCTCATCTTTTATAAACCTTTAACATCTCTTTGCTGTGCTTTTTCATGCAGCAGCAAAAAAATCTAGTTACAGAATTTGAACAGACTTCTGCTTCTAACAATTTATTAATGGGTCACTAGGAAAGACAAGACAGGTAAGATGCAGGGGCACACAGAGGGGAATAAAACATACAGTGGTAGGTAAAACTGTTTAAGGAAAGAAGCAGCAAAGAGTCTGTGAGACAGATTCTTGGAGAACTCCTTGCCTGCCAACCAGAAACAGCAGTCATGTCTGCTTTTCTTGCCAAAGACAAGAGAGTAGCTCTATTTGCATGTCCTATCTCAGTGACCTTCAGGATGTGCCTCTTTTTTTTTTAGCATGAAGTAGCTGGAGGACTCAGTGTGACAAGATCATGAAAATCTGCAGTACACACTCAACATTTTGACATAAATAGACTCTTAATTTGAAGGATATTCCAGTGCTTTTGGTTTTTCAAAATACAGAAGAATGCATAGAGCCAAAGACAGATATTCCTTTTTTTTTTTTTTTTTACTTTCTGAAAAAGGAAAGCATATATATACACAAAAACTACTAGAGGAAGCTTTGTAAGGAGTAGAGTGGTTTAGTTTAGTGCTAAGGACTGGACTAAAATACGGCAGCTGTGTGAAGTTGTTGCTCATACCCCAACTAAAAAGAAACATAAATCATGTACCTTTTACAGCAGCAGATGCAGAACCAGGCAAGCCCTATCGTGACCACAATCGTAATAAAAGCAGACAGAGTCACATAGAGTATACTCCACTCTGAAAAAAGAAACATAACAGTGCTTTGTAAAGTACTACGTGTAGGATAACTTCTAATACCTTTCTTTTGATTTCTATTAATCCTGGGCAATGGGAGGTGCCAACAGGATTATAGGAGAAATTAGCACCTTCATGTCATCTCAGAAGAATATATTCTTAAAGTTCCAAAATGAAAATGTGTGTTTTCAAAACTTTTTCTCCACCCTACCCCTTTTACTATCACAAAATAGCCAAAATGCACATAAAAGCTGGAACTCAAGAGGATAATGTAACCACCTCAGCCCTAATTCTCTTAATTAGTTCTCTAATTCAAACATAGTTGTATCCCATGTCTGGCATTTTAGCAATACTTTAAGAGAACAACCGATCAGCAACAACTCCTTCTACTAGCATATTTCAATTTTTAAATTTTCAGTTGATCAATTACCAACCACTACTAAGAGATACTTTGCTCACAGTTACGTTATGGCTTGTAGCAAATGCCACGTGCTTCCTATTAACTTCTCCAGCATTACTTTTCGGGTTGACATTTAAGCACCACTTCTCCCAAGCTCAAGACTAGTGCATCCCTAAGAGTAAGAAATCAAGCAAAAGTGGCAGGAGACCTCCGTTGATGAGCAAGGAACTTATGGAAAAACTCAAAGGGGAGAAGAAAGTTTATAAAACTTAGAAAAAGGGCCTGGCCACTTGGGAGGAATACAGGAATACTGTTAGGGCCTGCAGAGATGTAATGAAGAAGACTAAGGCCCATCTGGAATTAAATCAAAGGAGGTCAAGGACAGCAAGAAAGGCTTTTTCAAATGTATCAACAGCAAAACGAAAGGCTGAGATATCTGGGACTTTTCACCTTAGAGAAGAAGGTTGAGAAGGGATCTCATCGCTGTTTAAAATACCTAAAGTGCAGGAGTCAAGTGGATGAGGTCACACTCTTTTCAGTGGTGTGCAGTGACAAAACGAGACAACAGGTAAAAACTGCAAAACAGGAAGTTCCATACAAATATAAGGAAGAACTTCTTTATTGTGAAGGTGACAGAGCACTAGAACAGCCATCAAAAGAGGCTGTGGAGTCCCCTTATCTGGGGATATCCAGAACTTGCCTGGACACTTTTCTGTGCAGCCTACTCCAGGTAACCTGCTTTAGTAGTATATGGGAACTGTTAGGTCACAGCCTGAACCAATGACTGAGCACCTAGTAAAGAGGTATGGCCAGTCCTGGGAGCACAGGTACAGACAAGTCACCTGCGAGACTGGAAGGGGTGAACCCCAGGTCTACTCCTCTCTAGCCTCATTTAAGGGCTGGCAGCCAAGAAGGAAGTATCTCTCTACTTGGGAGACTGCTTTCTTTGGGGAGTTTTCCAGTGAACCCTTATCTTCAGAGTGGGGTAAGATGTTCCTTTCTTAATATCAGATTATGACTCATACCTTTCTCAGATTATCTGAAAACAGGTCAGAGGCAACTAAATGCCTCTATTTCATATCATACAGCAGGGAGGTTAGACTTGATGATCCCCAGAAGTCCCTTCCAGCCCCAAAGATTCTGTGATACTTGAAGGCTAGTGCATTGCTCAGCAAAATGTCTCTAAGTCTCCAGAGTACTAAAAGTTCAGCTTTTATTAAACTATGTAAAACACCTATTTAGTTAAATTAAAACTGTTTTATCTACTTTAGATAGGAGGTCCCTATGTAATATTAAATTGGCTTACTTGTTTTGTTAGGTATGCCATGGAATACAGACATGATTAAAATGATGAAACTAGATTGTATTTCCCAGGTGCAACAGGTAAAGCGAAAAAACCCACAGTGTAACTAATCAGCTTATGAAGTTAAAGATTAATAGACAACTATACTGCTTAGTCCAGAACACCAGTGTTTGCTTTCCTTAGGTCAGGTCACAATTCAGGCATGGAAGCATCAAACAATAACTCAGAAAATGTAAGCTGTTGCCTTCCTTTTCAGCTTCGCAAAAATCTGATGAATGCACCTCACAGCTTTGCAATACACGCAGTATCAAACAAATCCGCCACGTGGCCCCAAATTTACTCAAATTCTCTCCCCTGATAGTTAAAATTTTTACACTTAGCGACGCTTTTAAAATTCTGTTTCTAAAATATTCAAATTGCTTAAAATGAGGACTACTATAAGTCTTTATTATTTCAAGACAAGTCATAATCTGAAGATACTTCTTTCAATAGAAGGATACTGGCCGGCTGGACAATAAAGAGTCTGTTCTAACATCAGTGTTCCAGCATCTACATCCTATTCTGTTAGCAAATAATAATCTCATAAAAAGAAAAATTATTATTGGAAAATATTCTGTAACACTCAAACTCACCACAGTTACTCTCGCCATTATTTAGATAACGATTAATTAAGTTTTCCATCCACAGCTGGTAGCAAATACAGCGCTTTGTAATAGGGTCACAATGTCCATGCCCAGAGCATTTTAAAAGACATGCTAAAAACAATAAATAAACATAAGTTAGCTGTATAAACAGACAACTTGCAACTCCTACTGTGAGACTGGATTGGTGGTAAAGCATCTAATTCATAACGTCCTGGTATTTTTTTCCCTTGCCTTTGATGCTGTGTATTAAATAGGTTTAAGTTTCAGCAAGCTGTGAAGAGAAAGATGAGAATATCTTATGCATACAATACTGAAATTGTATGCAAGCTGAGAACAGATTCATCCAACCGCAAGTAATGATGAGCTGAAGTTGCAGAGTTCAGACTTCCTCCTTTATTTGTGACATATTTGTAAGAACTTTTAAAGTACCTGAGATCTCAGGAATGCTAGTATTACCAGGTATTGTAAGACAAGCATCACACCAAAGTGCCTTTCAGTATCTCATAAGTGACTTGCAGGATCTGAGGCCAGAACACTTACATATCACATGCTTATAGCAGCATCTGTTGCTAGACCAACATGTCACATTAGAATAAAATAAATTTATTCCTCTTAAACTTATAGTGGCAGATTTGCTATGTGAAGCAAAACATTAAGTTGTATTTTCAAGTGATACCTATACATTCTGGTAATCCAAGTGTATTTACAATAAAACAACAGTCCTTCTCAACACATGAATAAAATCACAATTTACTATGGAACTTAAAACTATTTTAAGTGCTACAGTCGTATACTTTGTTTGCATTTGGAATGTTATCTCCTCATTTTTAAAAGATGGAGGAAGTCGTCTCTGTAATATGAGTGTCATAAAGGGGTCATGTTACCAGCACAGTTTAATGTCAGGTAAGGTTTTGAAGTTCAAGCAAAGTTCACTATGAAATCCCCTAGGACCCACTTGTGATGCAAATATAATCTTAGAAGACAACGTGAACACAGTGATGAGCAGACCATTTTGCCTGCTACAGACAGACAAAATCTGCATTACACACCTATTATTGAACACTAAAACCCTTGAAAAGATGTGGAACATTCTATAGTATAGCTATAGTAAGCTTTGCTTATCTTCCAAAAAAAGATGATATGAGTAGTGAATCTTTCTCATTTCCCAGGTCTTTCCAATCTACGTCAGATAAGGCTTTATCTATAACAGCAGGCAAAAGCAAATCTTTTTAAAAGAACACAACTAACTGGTACCGGTTTAACACATATGAGCATGCATTTAAGTATCATCTTCAACACCATCTTTCAGAAAGAAAAATCCCAGACACCAGATGGTAAACATACCAGCTGTGTCAACCCGCAGGACTTTAAAAAGCAGAAAGTCAGCCTTCTCTTTCAGAAGCTGCACATGCAGAGCTCGAGACACGTCTGACGCCTTTATCACCTTGGAAGGATGCCCGTTTTGCACGTAAAACACAACGGCAGTGCTGTAAAGAGAGCAGTACAGGTTAGGACTACTGTCTAAGATTACTTTTGTCAGGTATTCAGTTGACAGCCTTCAGTTTCACTTGTTTCTGAAACGTGAACATCACTAGTGATACAGACCAGGGAACTCTGTCTATACATCAACAACCTCTACCCAAATATCATGGCAAGTGTATTTTGTTCTGAGCCAGAAGCACCAGTAGATTCTTCAGTTTCTTCATAGAGGAAGAATGAGAACAAGAAAGGTCCTCCTGATGCTCACTTTAAGAGAAGAACGCACTCAATGTCTGGTTTCACTCCACTTGTCCAGAACCTAGCACAAAGCATCCCAAAGCAGTTAGAGGAAATCTAGAAAATTCAAGAAGTGTTGGTAGTATTGATTGTGTCCAACATCATGTGCTTCAGGGAACATGTTTAGTTGAAAAGCAGTAGTTGGAAGCTGCAGGTATTCAACACAGAAAGGCTGGACAAGAAAACTGAAGTTCATTTAGTCCAACCATCAACCCATCACAACCATGTCTGCTAACCTAGACACACCATGGTCATATCACTCAGTGCCACATCTACCTTTTCTTGAAAACCTCCAAACATGGTGACTTCCAACACTTTCCTGGGCATCCTGTTCCAATACCTCACAACTTGTTTTAAAAGAAATGTTTTCTAATATTCAACCTGAACTTAAAGGTAGCATAGCCATAGATACTGGATTTTCTTTCCCTTTTTTAATGTTAAGAGGTTCCCAGAGAGGTGAATAGATACTAAAACAGATTTTAAATCACTAAGCAGTTAACAAGAAATAATTTAGAGTAAGATGCCAACAGGTTTTTAACAATCATGCTGCATGTGGCCACTTCCACCCCTCTACTCCAAACAGAAAACATATTTACTTTGGAGTAGGATACTCCATGTAGAATACTGCAAAATCTGCTGATTTCTCCGTGGAAAAAAAAAAGGATTTTTTGTTATCAGTTACCTGGGGAAATGTATATGAAGTACTTAAAAGTATCAGAAGCTTAGAGGAAAAAAAGGAAAACAAAGTAAGCATGATCAGATACAGCTGGAAACTTATTTCGAAATACAGTACTTGCTTCACTTGTACTTGCTTCAGGTCTGTCCATCAATAAATCAAAAACAATAAATCTACATCGAACAGAGACTCTGAAATCCTGCATAAACATTCTTTGAAGGAAAAAAAGATAATTAAGGGAATCAAAATGACAATCCACGCATAGGATTTTTTTTTTTTAATTAAATATTTAAAAACCAAGCTCTTGGAGAGCTCACTTCATCAACTTCCTACCACAACAGAGGAAACTCACTTCTTAAAGTACATACTGTAGCATCTTTGATAACATTTTCTACATTATTTTGCAACTATAAGCTGTGAAAGACTTTATGAAAATCATAAATCTTCCTGGCACAGCAGAGCATCTTTGTACCTTATATCTGAGAATGCTTGTATCTTCTGAACTTTGATGTCTGAGTCCAAGACATTCAGCAATACAGCTAGCTGTCTCACCAGTGTGTCCTTCTGCTGTTCACTCAGCTGACCCACCTCAACTTGCAGAATCAGCTCCACCAGGCCACTCTTTTTGGGATCTAACAGAAGAAGGACAGGCCATCAGAGCCTGGAAAATATTTCAGTATTGAATGAAGACAATATGTGGTATTTCAATTACTTATCAATATTGTATTTTCCTGCATAAGACCAACATCACTTGTAACCCACCCCTTCTGTGTTTCTACAAAAGTACTTAGCCTACCTTTTCCACATTACCTCTGAAATAAATCTGGTAGGTCCTAAGATAACAAACCACCTTTTATCAGTTCAGGAAAAAAACACTTCAGTGTGTATTTCAGCATTACCACATCCCTGTGCAGAATAACATCTGTTTCCCTCAATGCTGCCATGTGGAGGTCTGAGGTAAGTGCTTGCTGAGTCTAATTTTTAATTTCCCTGCTAGTGATCTACTACTGGCTACCAAGGAGGAAAAGGGATGCAAAGACAGACTCACAGGGTAGTATCAGAGACTTATGCAGTGAATGAGCCTAAATGAGGACAGTCAGATTCAGAAATACCAAAAATATTTCTCTTCAAACATGAGACAGATTCAAATAATATTTGCATTTCTAGAGTGTTTTGCAAACAAAACAAGCTTCACAGACATGCAATGATACTTTTGAGCCAATTATCATGTGACTAAATACAATAATAAAGTGAGGAAGAAATAAAATAATTGCCCTGGAACAAGACAAACATGAAATCTGACAGACCTGCCTCATATTAATTTCCTGAAAACCCAACTCATTGTTTCCATCACATAACCACCTAGTTTACATTTGAAGACAAGACTACATATAAGCAATATCAGACAATGAAAAGCCAATTTAAAACATTCTGAAAGTCTTGCAGCATTTGTACCTAAACTTAATGCACAGTTCACATCCTGCTATTGGCCAAACTGATCAATAACCACAAAAACAAACAAGAAACTACAATGTATGACAGAAAAGCAAAAAGTAGCTAAATGAAAACATTAAGTGCTGTCATTTAACCTGGTAGGCGGCTCAACATCACACAGTCATTTGCTCACACTCCCTCTTCCCAGTGGGATAGGAGAGAGAATTAAAAAAAAAAGTAGAACTTGTGCGTTGACATAAAACTATTTACTAAGACAGAGAAAAAGAAAAGGAAAGTAGTCATGACTGTGTGTATATGTATGTATATAAATGTATATAACAAGTGATGCACAAGCAATTGCTCATCACCACTCTCTGAGCAGTGGAAGAGAGCAAGATGTAGTCCCACCCTCTACAAAACTTCTGCTTGATGTCATATGGTATGGAAGATCCCTTAGGCCTGTTTAAGTCAGCTGTCCCTCCCAGCTCCTTGGGCCCTTTGCTGTGAACAGCCTTGACTTAACAGGCAACCATAAACATCGATGTGTTATTTATGTTGTTTTTCTCCTAGAACCAAAACACAGCATCCTAGCAGACACTCTGAATAAAGCAATTTTGTCTCAGCTGAAGCTAAGGCAGTAAGATGTATAATTCTCATATTTATCTATCTAGAACAGCAATGCTGCAATTTGTGGGAAAGAACTCCAATACGTCTTGTTCAACACACACAATGCCAACTGAGAGAAGTGCAATAAGATGGTGGGAAGGGAGACTTATTTGTGTTTTAGCCTGACAAAATCTTGTCAACACTGGAAGAAGAGAAAAGGAGAACAAAGATGAGGTATTCACAACGTATCGATGACCTTTTAATTGTCATACCAGGCCGCACTTCAACAGTAGCAGAGTCAATATCTGAATCTCCTTTGGCATCTGTCACTTTCAAGTGAAAAATATAGATTCCTTCCACCAGATTAGTTAGCTGCAATACTGCTTCATGGTCTGAGCCATGGATCACATCCTGCAAAAACAGGTACCAGGATGGTTATACCCTCAGATAAAATTGCAGATATGAATATCAACTCAGGTAGCTGATATGACAGTGAGTTCTTGCTTTGGCTTTTAGGACAAATGTGACCTATTCACAATTCATAGCAGAATTATGCAAATTTGGAAGTGGGAGTTAATAAGGCTCTCTGCACACAGTACAGATTCTTGTCATTAAAACAAAACATGAAACAAAAAAAAACATCTCAGACAGAACAGCTGACATCCTCAAGTCCCCATCTACCTGAAAACCTGAGACAGTCATGTTATTATTTCTCAACTTTACTCTAGTATCAATAGTTCTGCTTTCTTAAATATTATTTCTGCACTTTGAAGTTTATGAATTTCCAACATTTTTGCCAGCTGTAACTTAAATCTCTCCACTCTTCCTCATATACTTATGTGAACTGCTTCTAGAAGCTTTGCTATCATTTTACCTTCTCCTTTCTCGGTTCTCACCCATCTACACTACTGAAAATGACACAAGCTAGTTGAACCAAAGCATTAGAGAGAGCTGAGGTGATAAATCAGATGCAGACAGCATCTCATGAGTCATACCAGCTTGCCCTTCTGCAATGAAGCAACATACATAAGAGCTGAATTTGAATCCAGTTAAGATGTTCAAAAAACTTACCCCAGCTGCTGGGCTTTGACCATCCCGAATCCACAAATATGACACAATCCCCTGGTCATCAGCAGATCTTGAGCCATCCAAGGTAACAGAGTTATTGGGAAGTACCAGAACATGCTTCCCACCAGCATGTGCCCGGGGTGGACTGTTGTTTTCTAGCCATAAAAGTAGTGGAGGAGAAGAATTTGCTTTCAAATCATGCAAGACGTGACATACCACTGCCAATACACTCACACGTCAGTTCTCTACCCTGATGATTACAGGCACTAACAAGAGAATCTCATATCAAAGGGAAAAGGATGAGCAGGTATACAGAATTTGGCTCTGGAACTACAATAACCTGACAAAAGCAGATCTGCACCTGAGTAGAATACTGACAAGAAATATTATCCAAAAATATATTTTGAAGCACTGTGGGGTACTCTATTCATAGTCCCACAGTAACTCCTGCATCTGATCACCTCAGTCAAGCAAAAGTTTTCTACCTGCCTTAGAAACACAGCCCAGTATGAGAGCACTATGCTGGGCTCTTAACTTCTTGAGAAGCCATTGCTCTTCACTCATAACAGAAGCTTGTGTGAAATCTTACTTCTTCCTATCTGTATTTAAGCAAAGCGTATCCAATAGTAACTAAAGATCCTGAATGCTTTTTGCTCGCTGCTAGCAGTGAAATTATAACATGAATTGTGAGCATGGCCAAAATCTTTCTTTCCAGAAGCCAGACATCACTGACTTCTGTGTAGAACATAACTGGTGAGACAGAGTTCTGGAAAGCTGTGATGATGAATGAAAGGCCTCACTGGTCTGATTATTAGCTGGTGAGAGGGGGAGAGAGAGGGTAGGGTGAGGGGCAGAGAGAGAAGAAAAAGCAGGAAGGGACTGTAGCAGTTATTTGCAATACCCCTTTATTACAAAATGGCAGTTACTCTTCTTGAATCTCTTGAAAGATGACAACAAATACATTATTTGTTCCTGATCTGAGTTTCTTTATGATGTCAGTGACTAAACTGGCAAGTTGCCTAGTACATCCTAAGCAGCAGCAATGAGGCTTACCTTCCTTCACAGTAACAGACAGCATACATGCATTGCTTAACCCCTGCTGGTCTTTTACTGTTAGTCTGAAGCGATAGGTGCCAACCTGAAGACCAGACACTGTTGCTATTGCTTTGTCACCATTTTCCATCTGCACATAGCTTGGCCCACTGAAACAAAAAATTTCATAAAAATAGTTTGTCAAAGCCAGACAATTCTCTCAAAGCAGCATCACTTAATATCATTTGCTGTTACGGATATTGGGGTTCTACCACTTCTACAAGCATTGATAATAAAGAAATTATGACAATGAGTTTAGATGAGAGAGTTCATAATTGCATCTTTTTCAAGACATTCAAAACACTCAAGCGACACATATACCATCATCAGAAGAGCAGACAATGCACCCCAGTTCAGCCTCCTTGCTGTACTATTCTACGGGAACGTATGCAAATACTGCTGATCTAAAAGCCACTTAGAACACATACTGAGTGCCAACAAATTTATTTCTGTACTGTGGATATGACAGCTGCACAAACTAATACCTTTGTTCTTTTATTAAGAATCAATTAGCTTTGTATTTGAACATACTATTACAAGCTTCTCTACAGAATTTTTAATCACCATTCAAGAGTGCTTCAGTCATTTCTAATGAAAGCTCTGTCTAAATGGATTGTGTTTTTCCTTTGTTAACCAGCAAAGAGAAGAGACTATGAAAGCACTGACAGGAAAAATTACACATTACAGGAGAGTAACTAAGCCTGTTGCCCTCCTTAATGGAAGATAAGAAAGTTCCTGTAATTTCCCCATAAAATAACTTTGTGACTGCAGGTTTCAAGATGACACAGAACAAAACATAAGAATTTAAATTTCATCTTGCCCTGCTTATCTCTTATCCTATTACCACCTAAGAAGGAAAACTCTCAAAGTAGTTTTCAAACACTGCTTCACCCAACAGTATTGACTAAGAGGCTCTAGAACTTAAGTAATTTCACTTTCTCTCCCTATTTTTTTTTTTTTCCTCTAAACTGTACGTTAGTAATACATCCTCTTAGATACCTGATTACCTGATATTTTCCCAATGATAAAGGACAATGCCTTGGTCATCCTGGCTTCTGCTTCCATCCAGTGTAGTACTTTCTACTGGGAACGTCAATTCCTTGTCAGGGCCAGCCACTGCTACTGGAGGACTGTTATTTTCTGTAAAAATAAGATTCAGCTTATCACATTTGCTGGTTAGTCACTAGCAAAGACTGTCAATCAGCAAGATTTTACAAAGAAAATAAAATTAGAAGCCTGACATGCAGCTCAAAAGCATGAACCAGAGGATCAGAGAACCACAAAGTGGTTGAAGTTGGAAGGGATCTCTGGGTTCATCTGGTCCAAGCCCTGCTCAAGCAGGGAAACCCAGAGCAGGAGGCTTTTGAAGATCTCCAAGAGGAGACTCCACAGCCTTTTTAGACAACCTGCACCAATGCTCCATCACCCACATAGCACACAGGTGTTGTAGGTGTTCAGAGGGAACCTCTTGTGCTCCAGTTTACACCCACTGTCTTGACACTGGAGGCCACTGAAGAGCATGACTCCATCTTCTCTGCAACATCCCTTTGGGTATATATGCTTCTGCTCTCCCCTCATCTACCAGGTAGGTGATTTGATAACAGAGGCTTATCTGGTTGATTAGGCATTACTTCCTCTTGGTGAACTTGAGCTGACTGCCTTGATGATTTTCTTGTCCTTCTTGTGCCTGGAAATGGTTTCTAGGATCAGTTGTTCTACCACCTTCCTAGGAATTGAATATAACATGCACAAACCAGTAACAAGTACTTGGTGGGAGAGACAGCTCTGCAACAAGTCAAATACCACAGCAAGTTCTTTCCTTTCTCAGTCACATCTGAAGGCACAGTAACACTCCATGAACTCTGCAGTCTGCTCAAGTACACTGTACAGAAGTGTTTTATGATAGGAGTGGTGTAGTATTGATCTGGCCCCACCACTATGACTCTTTCAAAACAATCCACACAAATACGGTAAAGAAGATACTGGCTGAGGTTTCCCACTGCTCAAGTTCAGTGCAATGCCACTGAGCTAGTCTCAATTTTGAGCCTTTGAGGATTTGGTGAAAAAATGTAATTTATTATTCTGTTTCCAAATGTTGTTGTTGTGGCACGGTAAACCACCAACACTATTATTCTCCTGTATAGTCATTTCCACTTTAATCTGAATTCAGCAATAGTTCCTTCCCACTTCAAAACTGTCACCAATCTAAAACGCACCACCACATGCTATACTTGCAATTCACATTCCTGGTTTCTTTGGTAAATGCCCACCGCAAAATTTCCCTAAAAAGTGTCATCGACATTTAAGAGGAAATTCTTTACTCAGAGGGTGGTGAAGCACAGGAAGAGGTTGCCCAGAGAAGCTGTGGATGTCCCACACCTGGAGGTGTTCAAGGCCAGTTTCAACGGGGCTTTGGTCTACTGGGAAGTGTCCTGAATCATGGCATGGGGAGTGGAACGAGAGGATCTTTAAGGACCCTTCCAATTCAATGCATTCTACGGTTCTAGAAGCAGCTGTAGAATGAGCAAAGTGAGGGAGCCATAACACTGCTCTATAGTGTAATATGAGGCCTTCAAGATGAGCAGAAATGTCCACTTAAGATGTAAGAATCTGCAATATGCAAACATACTATTAAAAAATTGGAAAAAAATACTTTGTAGGCCTGGTGTATTTGCATCTACTCATCATTCAGCTCCCATATATAACCATGTGAAAGAAGCAGCTTTTGAAACTCTCTGCTTGACATTTTTCCTTCTAGCAAAAGAATTCTAGTGAGAATTCAGATCACACCAGGATTCTTGAAGAACTGCAAAACAGTAAGAAATTGAGCAAATCACTGATTGACATGGTGAACAGCTTAGCAGGGTATTAAACTGAAAGCTACATTTTAGTTTTTAAAAGTACACTGAAACATCTCTGTGCATAGTGCCTTATATAATCAGGCCAGTGGGAACCTTCAGGATCACTGCCTGGATTTCCTGGAATTCTGCACTTGTTTGTTTTCTATCAAAACTGTTTGTTTTGATAGAAAACAGAGGTGAAAAAGTCCTTGATGCAGGCACACCAGACGTTCAGACTGCCACCTGAATGGTGCAATATGGGGAGATATCTGATGACAGCGCTAAGGCATTCAGGCTGGTCCACCCTGAAGGACCCAGATGTGCCTGCAGTCAGTCAGCTTACCAGGCTGTACTATCAGAGTGACCTCAGCAGTGGACTGCTGCCGTGCTGAATCTGTGACTGTGAGCTGAAAGGTATAATCTCCTTCCTGCATTGCAGACAGCTGGAGGTATGGAGTCCGCACTCCCTACATGGCAGTGAGAGAGAGAGATGAGAAAAAGCACTCACGGAGTACAAAAATATATTAAGAGAGCAGATGTGGAGGAAAAGAAAAATATATTTTAATTCAAAATAAGTACATGATTTGAGCAAAAGCACCTTGCAGACAAAGAGGATACTTAAAATTTGATGTACAGACAGATATCGTATGTTCAGTAATGCAACTGTCTATCAATCCAGAGATATATTTATCAACATCAAATCTTAATTTCTTAATTTTAAGTATAACTGCTGCATTATTTATGAACAATGTAGAACAACAATAATTGGTAGACACATAGGACATTAACAATGACATTGTTCAATCCAGTGTTTATTTATAAAAATAGCTAAATGCAAAAAATAAGTCATTAAGAAAAACAAACAAAAAACCCATACTCGATTCCAACCAGGTAGGCCTATGGAAAAAAAATAAATTAATACAACTCCGTTCTGAGCATATACTTCCAGGAGCATTACTTAATGCATACATAAAAGCTCACAAAAAGATCAGGCCCAACTACACACCCTTTTGCTAACAAAATGACCATTTATATATCTCATGAGGAATCATCCTTTCCATCTTCATCAATCAAAATTACAATTATCACAGTTACCCAGGGAAGTCTAATGTGAACTAAAGGATACGGTCAGTGATTATCTGACCATCCCAGCCACTTGCTACTTTGTACTCTAACTATGGATATCACATAATACACCTAAAACCAGCAACTTCAGACTTGGAACATGAGAAAGATTAATACACCTTAAAAAGAAATCGTAAAATGCTCTCACATTGCCATCACTATATACACATAGATATCTCAAGCAGCCATCCTCTTTCTCCAGTAAAGTTGCTTTGAGCTGTAACAGCTCTCAAAAGCTACATCCTCGGGATTCAAGAACACTTTTGAAAAATTGTTTTTTTGTTTTTTTTTTCCCCCAGTAAATGAACAGAAAGAAGTTAAGACCTTTCACAGTTTCATAATTACCTCTACAATATATGCCGTCAACAACATATTTTCTAAAATGATCTATACAAAGTGGTCTTTTTCCAGTTTGGAAGGCCTAAAGCGTTTGCCTTTTTAACAGAGAGTTCACATCTCTCATAAAAATGGCTTCTGAAGTTCAGCTGGAATCATTATATTAATTACTCTAATAAGCTAAGCAGCTACAAGAACCTGCACCTTAGTGAGTGCAGATACACTGAAATCGTATTTGTATTGATTTGAGTTCTCAGATTTAAAAAGCAAAAGATAAAATAAATATGTAGCCATAAAAAACAAGAGTAAAATCAATTAGCATTCATAGGAAACCTGTGTTTTATTAAGGTCAAACGAAAAGAAAATCACACCAGTGTGTCAGCAAGAAAATGACAAAAGTCTTCTAAGTTTTCACTCAGAACATAAAGTTCGTTTGAGTCCTACTGTTTCCAGGAAGATGAACTATTTAACAAAAACTTGGGCAAGTCTAATCTTCTCTCAAAAAAAGCTTGCACCATGTCTAGCCTCTCAGAAGATGCAAACTAGTGGAGCAAGCTCCAGGGTCCAAGATTAGTCAGAGTGAACTGAGATTTTTTCCAAACCACCAGAAAACAAACAATAGCAGGGAACAGAAATGGCCATAAGGAATGGAAAAATAAATAAATTACAAGTAGTAATCGAGTCTAAAAAGCTGAACACGACAAAAGGAACAACTACACTCTGGATATTTAAATGCTTCTGAAAAATTACACGTTTCTCTTCATATTAAAGGCAAAGACAAAAGAACTTTCTAATACTACTCAAGGAGAAATAGACATACCTGCATTGCTACAACCTTGTCTTTGCTTCTAGGACTGAGCGACCACTCATAGCTGACAATTTCATGGTCATCACTGCTCTGGTTTCCATTCAACGTGATGAAGTTTTGGGGCAAAGTGACTGCCTGATTAGGTCCTGCATTCGCAATAGGTGGGTAATCCACTGGTTTGTTGACACTCAGAGACGCAGTTGTGGAGTTGGCTGCTCCATCTGAATCAATCACAGTGAGTCTACAATAGAAAAAAGCAATACTGCAAAAAGCAAAATCTGTTAAATCAGACTGCTGACAAGTCAGAAGCCAAAGATTCCCATTTTGCTGGCACTCAGAGAATAAAATCACTACCTAAGCTGAACAGAGCCACTGATTTAATTTTTACAAACCCGCTCTGTAGAAAGACATAGCCTTCAACTAAGGTGGAAAGAAATTTTGAAAACTACTTTCAATCACAATTTGCAACCTGTTTTGCTTTTTTTTTTAAACGTATATCTATTCTGGATCCCAGATGAAACCTCTTCCATGCAGTCAATGGCAACGCCATCAATTTGCAGAGATTTTGCTACAAATTCTTTAAAACTGTACTCAGTGAAAAACAGTGACTTCATTCATCTGCTACAGCAGAATAATCCCTGCGCCCAAAACTACTGTGGATATTCAGGAGCTCTGCCTTATCATAGCACAGTAACAACTCATAACTTCTTATTTCTTAAACAAACTGCTACTAATACTAATAAATACTAATATTATCAGCTCTGATTTTGTAAGGAAATCTCAAACGTAGGGTTTAAACAATCATTACTGCCTTTCAGAAACACAATGATAAATTATCTAAAAATGCGACACCGGAAAGTGATGGCAAACTGCTCTCCATGGTGTGGGAACTTGGTACATCTTCAATTCACCCTTTTTGTGACTACTGCATACAGTCAAAACATGGAAGGGAGCCACTCTTAAAGTCTTCCCCAAGAGAGAACAATATTGCTTACTGATCTCACTGCATACCTTTGTGGTTAGGAGTACCTTCCAGCTAATTTCCTGTGAGCTTGAACAGGCTGCTCTATTGTTCAAGTACCTCAGCCTCTCCCGAAGATACATGGAAAAACTTATTTCTTAATTCCCTTGTGTTCAGAGCATGCTTAAAAGCAATGTATGTAAGTGAGCTCTATTCTTTTTAACACAGGAAAAGAAAATAATAATCTGCCATTGTACAATATGGAACAATTCCAGTAAAGAACAAAGAACTGAAACTGAAGCAATTTTTGGTGATGCAAAGGGCCATGTTTAGTTTATGCCATACACTGGTCATCAACAGGCTTCAACATTCTGCTGATGCTACACTGACACGTGACAAACCGACCTGCAGGCTGTTACCCACTGGCAGCCAAGAGTGCGCTTTTCACTGAATCACAAGTCCAAGACAAGGCATTAAGTTAAAAAGTACAGAAAATGATCTCTGATTTTAATTAAAGCACCCCACACTATAAACATTGTTTTTGTTGTCTGGCCAAAATCCATCACCAGCAGGATTAACTGGAAGAAAACAGCAGCAAGGCAAAGGCCTTCAAGAAGAAAAGTATTACTCTCCTAAACTCAGCACACCACAGAACTTAGCAAGGATCAGACTGCCAGTACTATTCTGTCTGTCATCACTATTCAGGGGATGACTTTCACATCCTGACTTTAGTCTCATCTCTGGACACTTGCCAACTTCTAAGCTGAAATATATATATACTCTCTTGCAGTTATTATTGCAGGAAGTGGGAGGTTATTTAAGTTCTGAGACCTTGATTTGCATAGGTTTGTGCTCCAGTGCATCATCATACCAGTGTCACAAAATCACTGCAAGCCCTTCTTAATTAAACTGGTCCCCATGTTCCTTCATTATGCAAAACAAAGGCAAACAGCATACAAAAGAAAAATGAAGTTCTTTAAGGAAGTATGCATAAGCACACAAAAAAACAGAACATTTAACTGACATCACAAATGCCTGAAACTCAAAAGGAAATCATCCATGAAGGTGTACCTGAAAGTGTAATTTCCAAGAACAAGGTTAGACAAGTGCAAGACAGGTGTGTCAGCAGATGCTTTCTGCTCCCGCAAAGGACCTTTAATTTCCTCCCAGTGGTAACTCACGATCTTCATATCATCTGTACTTTCTACATGAATTAAAGAAAAATGTGTCAGTACCTTGTGTAACTTCAGCCTGTATGAATACTAAATTCTCTCTCGTGCTGATCCTTGGTTTTCTACAGTTCATGTACCATAGCCACTGAACCAGATGATGAGTTACGATTTGAATGCTTTACCATAAACAAACAAAGGTAAAGTCAATCTCAGCCAGCCTCTCAGTGCATGAATCACAGAACTATAAAATGGCTCAATGATCACCTAGCTCCAAACCCTGCCACAGGCAGGGTTGTCAACTGCTAGATCAAGCACTAGATCAGTTTGAACAGGACTCCATCCAGCCTGGCCTTGAACATCTCCAGGGATGGGGCATCCACAATCTCTCTGGGCAGCCTGTTCCAGCACCTGACCACTCTCTCAGGAAAAGTCTTCTCCCCAACACCTAATCTACATCTCCCTTCCTTTAGTTTGAAACTATCCCCCTTGTCCTATCACTATCTACCTGCGTATAAAGTTTATTACCTTTCTGTTTATAATCTCCCTTTAAATACTGGAAGGCCACAATGAGGCCTCCCCAGAGCTTTCTCTTCTCCAGTCCAAACAAACAAAGCTCCCTTAGCCTGTCTTCATAGAAGCGCTGCAGCCCTCTGATCAACTTAGTGGCTCACCTGTGGACTCAGTTCATAAGCTTTACTACTTCCCTGTGCTGGGGGCCCCAGACCTGGAGGCAGTGCTCCAGATGGGGCATTCCATGACTTCTTGTACATTCTACAGTTTGTTCTTAGTAAATATAAAAAGAAACCTTTGCTTAATTTTAAAACAAACTCAGAGGAGCAGTAATCAAAATGACATGTCATCTCTCTATCAGGAACCCAGACTGGCACAGAGGCCTGTAATGGGGACTCCAGGCAGGACAGAAAGAACCTCTAAGGCCACACACTACCTCAGCTCACAAGTGGAAGGCTGCATTTTAATACTGTTGTCTTGATGTGCCAACTGCATTTCTACAAAACACAAAGTCAAGCAATCATGTCTTCTGTAACTAAAAACATCAGAAACTAAAAATCTTCCAAGTGCAGTTCACTCTAGAACAAATATTCAATTTTATACATCTAGTTGACTCATCCTTTTTAAAAATCACTCAAATTCCCAACATGAATAATGATTCAGGGAGCTTATGTGCATTGAATGAAAAGAAAGAATTCTACTTGGTATTAATAAACAGTGTTTCAACTGTATTAAAAATACAGGGTGTAAGTAAGTACATACGACTGCCATCAATGAAGGTAGAAGTCGTAGGCAAAGAAACTTCTTGTACTTTGGGTGAAGCAACAGCAACAGGAGGCTGATTAATTCTGGTTGCTGCGAGGAAGACAGGATTGAAAAAAATTGTGAGGATCTAGGCAAGGATAATCTGGTAACTCTACAAATCAATAGTCTTCAGTAATCTAAATCTAAAAATGACAGCTCTGCAGCATCTGCTGTCGAAGGGATAGAAAAGGTTACTGAAGAGCAGCAGTCTTCTGCTGCAGCCCCTTCCATTTGGTATAACTCAGGGAAGACCTGTGCACTGTAACTTGGAGCTACGGCCAGTCGCACATCTAGTGCCTGATCCTTGTAGCAGAAAAGGGGACCACAGAAGGTGTCAGGATACTACCTCAGGCCTTGTACATGCTAAGCAAGATCCTTAGCTGCACTTGCTTAAAATGCTTTAAAGTCAGAAAGACATGGAAATACATCTCTGCATAACTGGACTTCTAAATGCCCTTGGAAGACAGACTGTTATATAAGCATGTTGTATTACCACTTGTGTTGAAGAAATTAATTATTTTAATCAGCTGATTTACCTGGTTTGACAGTGACATTTACAAAACCTTCGCCAAAGGCATTTTCACCAGAAACTGTCACTTTGAAGGCATAAAGTCCCACCGACAACTGAGACACACACAGAATAAATTCAGTTACATGGTGAAATATACAGATGCAATACACATACAATCTGCCAATCATGTTGTAAACATAGAAAAACCTGGATATCTGAAACCTAGAGTTCTTTTCATAAACCTATACATAAGAAACACTGGTTACTGTTTAGAGGTGAGGAACACAAAGCCAACACCTAGGAAATTTTACTCTATCACAGAAAATTGTAAGAGCACTCTGAAGAAGGCATTTCTGAAGGTCTACAAAAGAGCTGGTGATACATGCAAGTGAAGAAAACTGGCAGTAATTTGAATTCCTCAACTAAAGGCACCCTTCATCACAGGTTAAATTCTTGTAAAAGAACCAAACAAACTAAATAAGCTTGAGCTTTCCGTTCACTTACATGAGAAAGCTTCAGTGTCCGGGTGTACCTGCGCTCCATTTCACCACCATAGTCAGCAGGATGACTAATTAATCTCCATTCATAGTTGTAGGATGTTTCTTAGCGCAGTAACACAACAAAAGAATAATCAGTTTTCCCTTCCAAATATGTCCAGGAAACAAAGAAAACAAGTTCACTACCAGTCAGATAAGAATACTATAGTAGGAAATCATGAGTGCTGTTTCAGACAGAAAAATGAAGTGTTACAAATACAAGTTACGCTTCCATAGTATGCTGTAATTTGCTAAAACAAGCAACAATAACAGTCTTGATAAATAACTCTAAAATCCAGCTTCACATGAAGTGAATGCATTTTACATGGCTACCTACGAAATATGTATTCTTTGCTACTGTAGCTCAGAATCTGGTGGTTTTAAGGTCAATGTGTTCAGAATCTACTTTTTTCTTCCCCCCCCTCTCTGCTTAACAGCAAGATGCTATAACCAGGGCAACATAATCTTTAGGTAGAAGTCACAGGCTTTCTGTTGAATCATTTAGCTAATGAATTTAGATTCTGAAAATACAAGCCATTTCAAAAATGTGTGAAATTCAAAGAAGGAAATGCTCTCAGCAGCTGGATTCACAAGAAAAAAGTAGAAAGAGGAGATGAGAAAGACATCTCTTTAAATGCAGATGATCACTTAACTCAGGACTCATCTGCATTTATAAGTTGGCAGTGTTAAACATGTCCTGTATGGCAGGACCATTTAACTCACCTGTTGGTGGTGGTGGGACAACAAAAGCATTCAGTTCAACCTCATTTTTGGGTAGCATAACTTGTACGTTATCTCCAGCAGACACAATAAGTTCTTTTACTGTATCTAAGACAGAATGAGAACATCATGTTTTAGAAGACAGGATGGGTAGAGATTTAGTATCTCCAAGTATTATTTGTAACAAATTAAGCAAAATTTGACAATTAGGCAAAGATAATTTAAAAAAAGTTTCCCCGATGTATAATCAAATAATAATTATCATCATGACTATGGCTACTTCACTTTTCACTGAACTATTCCAGACAATTGTTCTTCCTTAAATATGAATTACCATTTCATCTATTCCTATGTTAGACAAATGAGTTCTGATTTTTCTTACATTATATCACAGTTAACTTTGCTCTGCATAAAGAATTACACATCTTTCTTAATTTGCTGGAATTACAGGAGTTCAAAAATAAACAGTACACAAAAAGAGCCACCAAATTCAGAAGAAACACCACAAAACTTCATTAAAGTAACTAATACAGTTTATCCTAAAACTAATGCCTCTTTTCCACCAGGAAGCACTATCTCTGTATTTGTGTTGCATTTGGGTAGCCATACCTAAGTGCCCGGCACATCATGTCACTTTCAAAAATTCTGCTAGTGGATCAGGGTTATCTCATAGCTAAACTGTACATTCAGCCTGTGTCTCAACCAGAAACAGTTCTTAGCTGTGAAAAATCTTTCCTCTTCCAAAAATGCTGAAGTCCACAAACCCACTCCCCAACAGAAACATACCAAAGCACAACTTCAAGCAAGGTTCTCACAGATCTGTTTTTCAAAGATTTTACATCTGTTCCTGAACACTGGGAGTCCACAGAACAAAAGTTCTCCAAAGGCAGCACTCAATACTATCTAAACATCCAATTTAAACTCTTAATAGATGAGTAAGAGACAACTCAGCAGTGGCAGATGACACGTCTAAACAAGGATGAAGCAAAGAGGCCACAATGACACTTTTTGCCATTGCTTCTTAAACTTAAGGCTCTAAAATTGCTCATAGTAGTTGACTTAACCATCAGCAGAGTGGAGGTTTGCACTTCTAAAATCTTTCAACCTCCACACGAGATGAGAATAAAACAGCTATATGAGGGTGATGACCAAAAGAGGAGAGACTGTATCCTATACTGAGCATCTTTTCTGAATCTTCATTAGCCTCCTCCTGTGAAGGATTACAGCCCAGTCAACCCAAAATTGTAATGATTATTCACTGCCTTGGAGAAGAACCGTCTTGCAGCTCACCTCTTTCCATTACCTCCTACTGCTATCTGGCTAGTAGGTCTACATCCTGCTAGACAGGTCCTGGCAGAAGGTGCCAGGAATGTCCCAGATCAGACCCATTCTATCAGGAAGCAAAGTGCTTAGCTCTATATATCCCTCAGAAGTACAGAAGAACATACATCTGTGCTTCACTGACTCTTGTGGCCCTTCTAACCTTTTGCCAGGATACAAAGGTGTCAATGGTTTACAGGCTGGTTCGGCCCAGTTCCGTGACTAGTGGGACAGAGGGACTTCGCGAAGTCCACGCCTCTGGAAACAGGGGACCCCAAAATAATTAAAGAACAGTGGCAACAATCTGAGGAGGAACAAACTAGTTTACTAAATATAATGAGAGAGAGTATCTGAAGAAAAAAAAAAAAAAAGCTGTAAGCCTTACAGTAATGCTGAAGAAGCACGCGCAGTTGGGCAGCAGTGAGGAGAGATGAAAGAGAGGAGCAATGAATGAAAGCGAAAGGAAGGTCAGATGACCTGACAGTGCCTTATATACGATCCCCCCTGTGCAAGAATGATATCAGCACAGCGAACAGTCTTCTGGGGAATGTAGTGTCTTCTCTTTAGTATGTTGAACTGGGACATTAACGCTTCAATTCCCAGTGCACTACACGATGTTATGATGAGGAATACTGATGACCATAAAACCATGACAAAAGGAAGGGGGGAAACTTGCCAGAGGAAAGGAGATAGACTAACATACACACAGAATTTAACACAATTACAGACAGCAGAACAGTTAAAGACATCTTTTTGAAAATAAGAACTTTCTGTTCTGCAGCTGGAAGTCTTACAGTTACTACAAGCCTTCTTACAGCTCTGAAGTCATAACAAGACTTTTTTTAGGATGAAGTGGACATGTTCTCTCCTGTTAAGGGCTGAGCTTCCTCAAGTCCCACCTGTGCTCCTGTGTGATATCTGACAGCTATACGTGGTGGGAACCCTACTGAAGAGTTTCTGAGAAGGAATAGCATACTGAAGCCACACAAAAACAACAGTATGGCTAGAAGAGACTGCTGTGAAACTCCAGAAAGTCTTAGGTATTTCTCACCAACATAAAAATTAACTCATTAAGAAAATGCTCTTAATCTCTGCTTTTTGCATAGCTGTATTTGCTTGAGTTATAATTTCCCATTGATGTCATGCTTGATCAGAATTTTGCTCCAGAAGTCACCAGCTAAAGGGGATGGAGTTTCCAGTGTTACTGCAGGACTTCATGCTTAAGGTGGGATGAGGCTGCATTTGAACAGAGTTCATGACTAAGAAAAGGATGCAAGCCTGACAGTATTAAAGCCCTCCCTGCCTCCTGTCCAGCAGGCCCTCAGATCTCCAGCAATGCTGAAACATTACCTGCTTTGGCAGCAGTAACAGGAGGTGTAAATTGCTGCATGGGTTCAGATGGCACAGTATTACTGGGAAGCAGCATGATTCCATGTTCGGTCACATTGTCTGGTGCCACAGTAGGAGTCTGGGCTTTGTCTGACACATCTGGGGAGATCTCCAGTTTGTCTGATGGAGGGGAATAAGGAGGAACCTGAAAAATGAATTATAGGGAAACAATGTCTTAAAAGAAGTCGTTCTTCACCTTTACAGATTTACAAGTATGCTGTTCTTGAAAGAGCATGTGGGGTTCGCCTACTAATTTACGTAGTCGGGAGGTTTTATTCATAAAGAATATCAAAGATATATCATATCTATCAAAGAAGGAGCGTTCAGCTTTTTTTTTCCCCTCCCCCCATCAGTCTTTTAGGAAACGCTAACCTTTTTCCCAAGTTTCAGATGCAGAAAAGGACTGGTTATACACACTTTTTTTTTTTTTTTTTCCTTTCTTTACTCCTAATGAAGTGCCCTAAATCTCTCTACTTCAGTCAACAAGCAGTAATGTTCTTCTCACCCACCACCCCTGTAAGCGATCCAGAACTGCTGTGAAAGACACAGCAAGTCATGCAGGAATAACCATGCACTGTGAAAGCTTTGCCCATCACCCCTCCCTTCTCTCAGGCACCACCACCTTCCAAAGACATGGTCTGAATGGGACGTATATTTTCCTTACCTTCTCCCACCAAGACTTATTTCTGACCCTGTATCTAGCGGAAAACATTTTCCCTATTATGGCTACTTTGTGTGGCACACGAAGGCAGCAAACACCTGTAATGCATTAAAAGAAGCATGGCCAGCAGGTCAAGGGAGGTGATCCTCCCCCTCTACTCCTCCCTGGTCAAGCCTCACCTGGAGTACGCACTCCCCGGTACAAAAAAGACAGGGATTTTCCAGAGAGAGTCCAGCAGAGGGCCACAAAGATGATAAATGGCCTGGAGCATCTCCCCTGTGAGGAAAGGTTGAGTGATCTGTGTCCGTTCAGCCTTGAGAAAAGAAGACTCAGAGGGGATCTGATTAATGTTTATAAATCTCTTAAGTGTGGGAGACATAGGGACCTGGCCAACCTCTTTTCAGTGATCTGTGGGGACAGGGCAAGGGGAAAAGGCCATAAACTGGAGCATAGGAAGTTCTGCACCAATATGCGAATTAACTTTTTCCACAGTTAGGGGGGACAGAGCACTAGAACAGGCAGCCCAGGGGGCTTGCGAATTCTCCCTCTCTGGAAATATTCAAGACCCGCCTGGATGCCTATCTGTGCAGCCTGCTGTAGGGATCCTGCATTGTAGGGGGGTTGGACTCTAGAGACTCTATAATCTCTAGAGGTCCCACCCAGCCCCTACAATTCTGTGAAATACTGTTATCATTTGCACCTAATCTACTGCCAAAGCATAGGATTAAGTAAGTTGGTAAAATGCACACTCATACCACAGAATGGCTGAGGTAAGAAAGGACCTCTGGAGATCATCTATTCCCACTTCTAGGCTGTGATGGTATCTCAGCTAGACTGTATCTCAAGTCTTAATAAACTTGCAGTTTTCCCACATACACACTTCTACCATTTCAATCATTCCCTCCAAGAACCTCAGTTGCCTTCTTAACTTATCTTTTTCTTTCCTACAGCAACAGCAAAAATATATTAAAAAAAAAAAAAAAAAAAAAAAGGCATTTTTACAGCAAGAGGATGGCAGCTGTTGGTTACAAAACCTGTTGGAATTAAGGGAAATCCAGACAACGCTGCTCAATTTCCTCTGAGGCATGACAAACACAGTAGATACTGACTTTACAGCCTGTTTCAACTCACCCACTGATCCCATTCTGTTCTAATGGAGTCAAAGACCATTTAGAACTGATCAAAGCTGCTGACATAAGGGAACAGCTGCATCTTTCTTAGATAGCTACACTAGGTTTTAACCACTTAACAGATTTTAACTTCGGTTTTTCTTATTACCAGACACTAGAAAAGGATTCTGAGAACAGAAACGTACCCAGTTTATCCTACTGTGGTCCAAAACAAACAAACAAAACTATCCGTTCTTATATACCTTGCCCCTCTATTATGCTCTAAAAGCATTATAAAAGCTATTACATCAGCACTATTACATCTGAAACACCACTTCAGGCATTTACTAACATGAATCCTAGAACAGATAGATGGAGGAATTTATGTTTACTGGTCTTGTCCTCTGGATGCTGACAGGACCACTACTATCGCTAAGCTTATGACTTGTAATTGAAGCATCAAGTAACAGAAGGGCAGAACACCAAACCAGTCCTCTTATACCATGTTCAAGCCTTGTCATCTGAATACTTCCAAAGAAACCCTACAAGGTCTCTGAAACAGTCTTGCTCCTCATCATCCAAAACAGAAGTGTGCTTCAGTGATTCATCTGCCTATTAAGACAATCCTCTCCTCTTCAGTCTTCTCTATGCTGCAATGGAATGTAACTCACTTGAGTTTCAGGGTTATGTAACAAAACAACAACCTTGTTTTATATGTTGAACAAAACAACTGTCAAGTGGCCTCACCTGCCTGCTTCTCAAGGGGCACACATACCTTTTCTTGCAAAGGGCTGGCAGGCTGTGTAAGAAGCTTGACAGCTGCTCTGCTTTCAGATGTCTTCCCTGGGAATGGTGTAATCTCTGAGAGAGAAGACAACCTCTCCGTGGAGTGTTCACTGACAGAGCTCAATTCAGATCTGTTTTTACTTAGAAGGCTTTCGACCTTTCCAGCTTCCTCTTCCTGGTTATCTCCACTGTCACTGACTGAAGTGTTGAAGCCATTTTCACCTGCCACCATCAGGCCCCAGTCAGCATAATCCGTGCTCTCCTTCTGTTCATGTTTGAGGCTCACCTGAAAGGGGTCCTGCTCCAAATCTTTATAATCGTCTATGTATTCAGGTATCTCCTCAAGGCTGAGTTCTTTGCCAAGCAAAGACACTTCCTCAGATGGCTCATTCTGATGTCCCACAGAGTGCACCATGCTTGGAATCACCTGCCCAAATCCCAGCAGTGAGGCTGGCCTCTGAGAAGGCCTCAGCACAAATATTAGATAGGACTTTACTGTCTCAATTGTTTTAGGTTCACAGTTCTCTCTGTGCTGGCAGTTCACAATGTAACAGCGCCGTTCAAACATCCAGGACAAGTCGCAACCAGAGAGGTCACAACACGCCGTGATGCACTCAGACACTGATGTAGCATGAGGAACTCGCATAATTTTAGTGGTTTCTAAGTTGGGAGATATTACTGCACTTGAATACGTGGCTCCTTCTCTGCACTGCTCACAGTAGGAACCTGGAACAACAACACCAGCATGAAGCACAACACTACAACAAAAGCATAATATTGTTTTTTGCAGCCCGAAGGGGATTAAGACAGGAGACAAGATACAGGCAGATGGCACCCAACTTAAATAAACTCATTGTTTTTAACCACTACTTTTCTTACAGTGTGCCCATTTGCAACAGTACTTAGTGGGATTTTTCAGTGTAGGATCTTAATGCATTTTAAAAAGTCTTTCTTATTCATCTGATACAAGTGCCATCACTAAGGGATCAAAGTTAGCTGTGGATACTTAAAAGCAAGAACAGAGCAGGGAAGAAGAAAAAAAAAATCACGCAGTACTCCCACTATACCCATAGCAAAGTGAGCAAAAACATGTTTCACAGCTAAAGTTGCTATTAACAACAAAAAAAAAAAATTAAAAAAAAAAAAAAGGGCAGTTACATGTCATTGCTCCAGCTGAGAAAGAAAGCAGCTGGGATTTATGTTTGAGACACCAGATATCTCACTTGAACTTCATGAAAGGTCTCCCACATCAACATCATTGCTGGACTAAATATAAAAGCTCCAGAGACAGGGAGGGGAATCCCTCAAAGTTTGCAGCTTTAACCATTTTCATTTATGAGGAATCCCAAGAGCTCGCTCCCTTGGAGAGAATGTTTACACCTCCACTGCAAAGGAAGGAATGACACTAGAATTATTTTCATAGAACATCAGAGATCATGAGTGTGAAACGTTTAAATTGAGCATGAATCAACATAATGTGTATCTTTTTCTAGTGCTTTTTATTCCATATGTTTCGAACTGCTGTTCAAAATCCCTCTCTCCAAAACTCAACTTGAAGAATTTGATTGTGCTCCAAAAAATTGCTAAGTAAAACCAGCAATTCTTTTTAGCATTGTTTTCAATCAGGCTTGCTAACTCAGCCATGAAAACATAATGCCACCACCATGGAACTAACACAGTAATGGAGGACAGTGTTTGACCTGCCTGCCTTGCACATCATAACTCAGTGGTTAAGTGAGTTCTGGTGGCAGAAAATACATTATTAATGATAGCATAGGAAAAAGACTGTTTAACTAATGGATTCCAGCTCAAATCTGTAGAACTGATGGGAAAGAAACGTGAAATCAGGGAGCAGAGACAGGCCAGCAGTAGGGGTTAGATCTGAGCATGACCCATAGCCCTGAGGAGATGTAGTAACTCCTTGTACACACACAAGGGAATCTAACAACCACACGACAATTAACTCATCTCTAGGCTGAACTGCAGCATGTTCCTGCACAACACACAATCAATATAGACTAGACAAACAATTACTGAACTATCTGTGGAGCATCACATTGGTCAGGAATGAAGGCACAGCTTGCAAGATAGGCTAAATTCAGTGCAAAATACATGCATGCACACTGGACAAGCTGACTGGACACCTCACCATTCAGCCACTGACTTCTCTCCTCTCCACTCTGCTCAGATAACATAGCAGAGGAATAGAAAGGATGAGACTTTATGATGCTTTTGCAGAGCTGGCTATTTGGGTTGAGGAAAAATTTAAAAAAACATCCTCTTCTTCCACAGTCCCTTTCATCTCCAAGAATATGAGACCCTTGCAAAGACTCCAAATTGCCATCAAAAATCATTCTTTTAAGTTGGCTGCTCAACTTCAGACAGGGCACCCAGAGGAGCTCCCCAGAGGAACTCCAGGTTCAAATGCTGGCGTTCTCTGAAGGGCTTGTATGTTAACCCACACAGTATGTGGATTAAGCAAGATGAGCGAAGAGATCTACATGTAGTAGTGGGGCTAAAATCTTTTTGGGAAGACAGATGTGGTGGGATAACTGTTAAAAGTAGAATGTCGCAAAAGAGCACTATAGGCCCCTAAAGAAGGGCAGGCTGGGAAAACAAGGATGGGGGGGGAGCAGCCATTCATGTGAGCTAGAATGCATGGAGCTCACCCTGGGGATGGACAAGGAGCATGCTGAGAGCTTATGGATTGTGACCGCATCAGAAATAGTGTTGCTAGCCAGAGCAGGGAAGAAATTGCACCTCTGCAGTCAGCACTGGTAGGGCTGCACCTTGAATACCGTGTTCAATTTTGGGCCCATCTCTAAAAGAAAGGCATTGGGGCCCTGAAGCATGTCCAGACAAGGGCAATTAAGCCAGTGAGAGGTCTGAAGCACAAGCCTTATAAGCTGGGATTGTCTAGTCTGAAGGAGACTCGGGAGACCTTACTGCTCTCTGTAACTACCTGAAGGGAGGTTGCTGTGAGCTAGGGCTCAGCTTCTTCACTTGTGTAACTAGTGACAGGACTAGAGAGAATGACCTCAAGTTGTGCCAGGAGAGATTCAGGCTGGATGTTAGGAAATACTACTTCTCTGAAAGTGGTCAAGCAGTAAAATGGGCTGCTCATGGAGGTGGAGTCACTGCTCCTGGTGGTGTTCAAGGTACATTCAGACACTGTTTTGAGGGATATGGTTTAGTGAGAACTATTGGTGATAGATGGATGACTGGACTGAATGAAATTGAAGGTCTCTTCCAACCTTGGCGGTTCTGTGATTAAAGAGAGGGCAGGGAAAGGTGGCATTATAGTGTATGACTGTTACAGAACCTGTATAGTTGTTATTATACAAGGTAGTAACAGATGAATATCCAGAGGTTATAGGGGAACAACTCACCCACTCTGAGGCTCACAACAAGGATGGATGCTCGCTACAAAGAACTCCACACAGGAGCGATCTCAAAAAGAGATGCTGCCTTAGTGGTGGTCAGCCCTTAAATGGGATCTAGGAGAGGTGGAGTCAAGCTCCACTCCTTCCGGGAGTGGTGGAGGTTCAGGCTGTGATTAACAGTTTCCCATACACTCCACCCCTTCACAGCATGAACCAATGATTAGGTGAGTTTTTCCTTATTACAGGGATCCAACACGACGCTTATACAATTTCCCATTGCAATATATGTTGACATAATTCAAGCGATGATTGATGAAAGTTCACGGTCTTCCATGGGCCAGTGCTTGATTGATGTTGCTGGAGGCAAGCAATCATGAGGTGCATGTCCATTTGTTTCATCAGTCCCATTCCTTCCAGTGATTCTGGAAGCTCAAAGACTCAGGGGGAGTAATACAGATGTTTCAAAGGTACCAGAAGGTGAAGGTCTGCCCTCCAGGGTAGGATACAGGCCGTATTTCTATCCTGGGTCAATACTTCAGCTTGTACCGGAGCATGCCCCGGTCACCTATACCACACCCTTTGGCCAGATATCTGTGGTTGCATAACTATATCTGGCACCAAAGGAGGTGTCTTGATCTGCCACAGGGACATGATGGGCATCCCTTTAGCAATAAAGATTGGAATATTGACCACAATATCCATAGGCCATGTACCTATCACCAAGGGGGCTACTGAGCCTCCCACCTCCAACAATCTCCCCCAAGGTGCCAGTAGACCACACCACTTGGGTTCTACCTGCACCTTCCAGGGCCACTTTATCCTATGGATTCCTGGTTCTAAATTCTCAGGGGCAGGGGGCAGAAGATTTCATTTTCATTACCAATCTGGGGTCTTACCTGATTATCAGTGCCCGTAACTTGGATCCTAAGCGGGGAGGCCCATATTGTTCGTAGCATTTTTAGGGCACTAGGCTTGCCATCCCGAGGTCTTTCATTCAGGTCCCGCAGGGTTTCATAGAGTCTCTTTGTCCACCCCTGCAGGGACTGGGAGTCTGTCTTCAGGGCAGCCTTGAGAATACCATTATAGCGGTCAATGAGGCCTGCCGCAGTTGGATTATATGGCAGGTGGAATCGCCATTCAATGTTGTTCTCTTCTGCCCAACACTGTATTGTTGCACCAGTAAAATGAGTCCCTTGGTCGCTCTCGATCACTTGAGGCGTCCCATAGGCAGACATCAGTTTCGTGAGTGCCTTAATTGTATATGCGTGATTTGCCTTCGGTACTGGATAGGCCTGCAGTAGCCCACTTACAGTATCAACGCAGGTCAGGGCATACCTCGCCCCCTCAGACCGAGGGAGGGGCCCAATGTAATTGACCTGCCATTGCTGCAGAGGACTGTATCCTCTAGCAATGTGGGCTGTTGTTTCGGGCAACGATCTTGGTCTCATCTTCAAACAAGCATTGCAATCTCGACATGCCTGGGTGATGTCAGATAGTTGTACGGGCAGCCACCATGCTTTAGCAGCTGCCCACATTACCTTTTGTCCAGCATGTCGCAGTTTCTAGTGTAACCAATGGGCAATGTTCTCAGACTGCAAACTCTCAATCCATCAAATTCGGGCCAGTGTGTCAGCTTCATCATTTCCTGGTGACTGCAGGGGTTGGTGACCAGAGACATGGTAGACACATACAGTCCTGTGTTTAACTGCATTCCATATGTCTAACCACATGTCTTTACCCCAGACTGGTCGGGCGTGAATAGTCCATTCCTGGGTAGCTCACTGTGCAATCCAAAGAGTGAGCCCCCGATATACAGCCCAACTATCTGTACAGATGTTCAGACTGAACCTCTGATTAACCATCTGAGGCAAGTGACGGGTCAGCTGTGGGAGCACAGGTGAAGGTAATTCAGCTGTGCTCCCGGAAGGGGTGGAACTTGACTCCACCTCTCCTAGATCCCATTTAAGGGCTGACCACCACTAAGGCAGCATCTCTCTTTGAGATCGCTCCTGTGTGGAGTTCTTTGTGGCGAGCATCCATCCTTGCTGTGAGCCTCAGAGTGGGTGAGTTGTTCCCCTATAACCTCTGGATATTCATCTGTTACTACCTTGTATAATACTATCTGTACAGATGTTCAGACTACTATCACCAGGTTCCTTGGTTATAACCATCCACACGGCTCGCAATTCTGCCCATTGGCTGCTCTGATCGTCCCCCTCATCAAATCAGATTGTCTCAGTAGAAGGATGATATGCTATTGCTCTCCACTTGCTTGGGTTGCCCTTGCTGGACCCATCCGTGTACCACGCATCTTCAGGAATAGGATATTTTCCTTCCTGAATGGGACACTTCCCATAGACTCTTCCTCCAATCCCATAATTGTCCCTTTATCATGAGTCTGTATAATGGTCTTAGCAGCTGCACCAAATGAGGTATAAAGGAGAGCCAGTACCCCAACATACCCAAAAATTCCTGCAGCTGCTTTGGTGTCATAGGGACTGGAAACGCCTGAACCTTACCTATTACAGCACTAGGTAGTACTTTGGTTTTCCCGGACCAAACTACCCCCAGGAATTTCACAGATAGGCCTGGGCCTTGCACCTTCCGAGGATTTATAGCCCATCCTCTTCCCTGCAGATAGGTGGTTAACAAATCTGCTGCTTGTCCCACTGCCTCTAATGAGTCGGATGTTAACAGGAGATCATCAATATAATGATATAAATTGACATTATCCAGTTTTTCCCATTTAGCCAAGTCACGTGCCACTAGATTATGACAATATGTTGGCGAATGCACGTATCCTTGAGGCAGGACCTGAAAGGTCCACTGCCTGCCTTCCCACATGAAGGCAAACTGATCTTGCGATTCTTCAGCAATCGGAATACTGAAGAATGCATTTGCCAAATCCAAGACACAATGATATGTTTTGATTTCTGTACTCAATGTGTCCATTAGCGAGGCAATATTGGGTACGGCTGCATGAATAGGCAGCATGACCTTGTTCAACTCTCTGTAATCCACTGTCATTCTCCATGTTCCATCCGACTTCCACACTGGCCATATGGGGGAATTATATGGGCTATGTGCAGGTCTTATGATACCCACTTTCTCCAATTCCTGCACTGTTCTCGATATTATCTCTTGCCCACCTGGGAGTCTATATTACTTTACACTAGTATCTGGCATGGTTTCGGCAGACAAATAGGCTCATGCTTCACATGGCCTCTTAGTATTGCTTGTACTGCCCGGACACTAATACACCTTTGTCGGAGCCTGAATTCTCCCACAGTCATGTGGAGAGCCAGACCCCATAGGATATCTATGCCCAGAATATATTCCTGGGCTGGGGCAATAGATACCTTATATTCCTGAGGTGGGAGATGCCCAACCCCCAATTTTAACCAGGTTTGGGTGACTGGAATAGTCTGTCCCCCAAGACCTCCAATCATCGCTCTGTTACCATGAAATTTGGCTGGATTCCCATAAATTATCGATGTTTCTGCCCCTTTTATTGACTAGGGCTGTAACTCTCTGAATATTTTTTGGGGAACCAGAATATCGTCAATTCTACATAGGGCCTCTGGTCCTGTCTGGAAGCCCTAGGGGGACTGACGTCCCTCATCATGCCATAAACTGAGCCAGGTTCAGGTCTTTTACCTCTGGTGGCTCGTGCACTGTGGCCCGAGACACCTGAGGTGGCTTCTTTCTCTTACTGGGAACAATAAAGTCTGCTAAATTCCATGTTATTGACGGTTTTCTTTCTATAATTCTTACCCTTGATTTTCTAGGGTAATTTTGAAATTTTTGATCATCCTTCAACTGTTTCCACAGCTGAAGGAGAACGTAGTTGGGCTGCCGATCAATTTTCACAAATTGAACACCAGCCCTGATAAGATCATTGAACATTTGCTTTCGGGATACCCTTATGGGTCCCGACTGAGGAGCTCGTGGAGCCGGCCCCTTAGTTCTAACCACTGGCATAACTTCAGCTTCCTCTAATACTCAAATATTACATGTAGTTCGCAGGTGCTCTGTTTCTCCTAGATCAGCTACTAGCCTGTTGAACTGCCGCCTCTGATGCTACAAGAGGGTTTAGTATAGACACCAAGGTGCCATACATATGAGAAGGGGCCTGTTGCAAGATTAGGTCCCTCATTCCTCCTGAGGAATCTAACCATATCAGAGCTATCAAAGGTGTCTTCATAAATGGCCTCTCTTATTCCTAGCTCCCTGATATAATTTTGAAGGTCCTCCATAGAGGACGATAATACTGCATTTAATGGCTTATCTGACTTATTTGGCCAGACCATACGACATGTGGCCATCAACCAATCCAGAATAGAATGGTTCTCCTCTGGGAACTGGGTTCCGCCATATAATCTCTGCCTAAAGGCAGGGTGAATGGTTACAGCGGCCAGTTTTGACAATTCAGGTCCACTGACAGTAACACTTTCTGCCCCTGAATCCCATAGGCGTAGCAACCAAGTTGGCACACTTTCTCTGGGTTTTTGTCAAAACCGCTGTACCAGGTCCATTAATTCCATGGCTGTGTATGGTCGGGCCGTGACATGAAAGTGGGTTTCAGCAGGGGGCCATTGATCAGGGGGCACCCCTGCCGGTCTATCTTGGACCTTTTTTGTTTTTTTGTGTTATAATAGGACGGAGTTGTAATGAGTCCGTCATAACAGGTTCTTCCAAGTCAACTTTAGTATTTTCATCCCCTTGTTTAACCAGGTCCATTGTTTCAGATACACAATCATCATTTATCAAAACATTATGGACCTGAGAGACCAGGGAATGTTATAGGGGTCTTTTCCCTGTCAGTATACTAAGTTCTTGTTCTAATTTTCCAATATGATCCTTTAATAATTGATTCTCACTTTCTAATACATTCAATCTGATTTCTGCTTGATTTAAGGCAGTTAATAGTGGCCATGCCACTGTAGAAACAGCTAATTGCCTTTCTTTCGTAATCAAGATGTCCTTATTTAGTCCTTCAAAGTATTCTGCCATGCGGAATGGAGAAAAATTACCCATAACCCGCAGGGGACCCCATTTTTCAACTATAGTGGCCAGTTGATAATAGGGAGAACCCATAAACCCTGGGATCTGCCCCAGAACGATCTTGTCTAATGGGGTGATGTTCTCCCCCCTGACCCATTTATACATTCTCCACAAAAACGACATTATCTCTCCTGCCTGGCTCACCAAATGTATAGTTGTTATTATACAAGGTAGTAACAGATGAATATCCAGAAGTTATAAGGGAACAACTCACCCACTCTGAGGCTCACAGCTAGGATGGATGCTCGCCACAAGGAACTCCACACAGGAGCAATCTCCAAAAGAGATGCTGTTTTAGTGGTGGTCAGCCCTTAAATGGGATCTAGGAGAGGGGGAGTCAAGCTCCACCCCTTCCAGGAGCACAGCTGAATTACCTTCACCTGTGCTCCCACAGCTGACCCATCACTTGCCTCAGATGGTTAATCAGAGGTTCAGGCTGTGATTAACAGTTTCCCATACAGAACTCTACAGACTAGGAGAACAAGTGCTCGGCTGAAGCACTTGTTGAGCTGATGCTCGGCTGAACATGAGCCGACAGTGTGCCCGGGTGGCCAAGAAGGCCAACGGCATCCTGGCTTGCATCAAAAACAGTGTTACTAGCAGGAACAGGGAGGTAATTGTCCCCCTGTACTCGGCATTGGTGCGGCCGCACCTCGAGTACTGTGTTCAGTTTTGGGCCCCTCACTGCAAGAAAGACATTGAGGCCCTGGAACGTGTTCAGAGGAGGGCTACGAAGCTGGTGAGGGGTCTGGAGCACAGGCCTTATGAGGAGCGGTTGAGGGAGCTGGGATTGTTCAGCCTGGAGAAGAGGAGGCTCAGGGGAGACCTTATAGCTCTCTATAACTTCCTGAAGGGAGGTTGTGGTGAGCTGGGGGTCGGCCTCTTCTCTCGTGTAATCAGTGATAGAACTAGAGGGAATAGTTTCAAGCTGCGCCAGGGGAGGTTCAGGCTGGACATTAGGAAGTATTACTACTCGGAAAGGGTAGTCAGGCATTGGAATGCACTGCCCAGGGAGGTGGTGGAGTCACCGACCATGGGAGTGTTCAAGAAAGGTTTGGATGTTGCGTTGAGGGGTATGATTTAGCTGGGAAGTATTGGTAATGGTTGGACTGGATGATCTTCTAGGTCTTTTCCAACCTTGATAATTCTGTGATTCTGTGAAGTGGATGAAAACCTCTACAGACAGCAACCTTATGTTCATAGGATTCACAGTGGACTTCAACCTCAGTATTTTTTGGAAGGGCAACACACCCAGACAGAAGTAATTGAGGACATTCCTGGAGTACACTGATGATAACTATCTATCTCCTCCAAAGTGAGAGATGCCAATAAGAAGAGGTGCTTTGCCAGACCTCACACTCACACCAAGGGACTTCTTGGGAATGCAAAGGTCAGAGGAGGCATTGGGTGCAGTGACCATGAGATGGTGGAATTCAGGATCCCCAAAGCATGGAGGATAAAAGCTTAATAGCAAACTCACAACACTGGAATTCAGGACAGCAGACTTTGGCCTCTTCAAAGATCTGCTTGGAAAAGCATTGTGGAATAAGATCCTGCAGGGATGAGGGGCCCAAGAAGGCTGGTTAATATTTAAGGACCACCTCCTCAAAGCTCAGGAGCAGTCAATCTCAGAGAGGAGGAAGCCAGGCAAAAATGCCAGAAGGCCTGCATGGATGAACATCAAGCTCCTGACTTAAACACAAAAAGGAAGTATACTAAGGGTGAAAGCAAGGACAGGTAATCTAGAAGGAATACAGAGACACTGTTGGAGCATGCAGAAATCAAGCTAGGAGAGCTAAGACTAAAAGAGGAATTTAATCTGGACATGAAAGTCAAGGGTTTCTTCAAGTATATCAGTATCAAAAGGAAGACTAAGGAAAATTTGGGACCTTTGCTGAATGAAACAGAGAAAACAGGACAGCAAAAAGTCCTGTGAGGCCAGGGTCTCAGACTCTAGGGGAAAGGCAAGAAATATGCACTCCTGTTGGTGGATGATCAGGTCAAGGAACACTTAAGAAACCTGAACATATGCAAGTCTATAGACCTTGATGAAGTGCACTCATGAGAACTAAGGGAGCTGGCAAATATCATTCTAAGGCCACTATCTACAGTCTTTGCTTGACTGCAATGGGAATAAGTGTACAGAGATTGAAAGAAAGTAAATGCCTCTTCCATCTTCAGCAATGGCAAGGAGGACCTATGGAGCTACAGGACAGTCAGCCTCACCTCAACATCTGGGAAGGTGATGGAGATAATCCTGGAAACCAAGCACATGAAGGACAATAAAGTTATAAGGAGTAGTCAGCATGGATTCACCAAGGGGAAAGCATACCTTATCCACCTAATGAGCTTCTATAATCAAACTAAAAGCCAAATGCCTGAAGGGGTGAAGCAGTGTGTGTTGTCTTCCCAAACTTCAATAAGGCCTTGGACATTGTCCCCACATCATCAGCTCAAACTGGGAATGCCCCAGAAAGAAAACAGCTCTGAAGAAAAGGACCCAGGAGCCCTTGTGGACACCAAGTTGAACATGAGGTAGCAACACACTCTTGCTGCCAAAGCTAATGATATCCTGGGTTGCATTAGGCAAAGTATTCAAGACAGATTATGCTCTCCCTCTAACTCAGTATTGGAGAGGCTGCACCTGGATCACTATGTCCAGCTCTGGGCTCCACAAAATAGTGGATGTGGAGCTACTAGTGTCCAAAGAAGGGCCACAAAGGCGATGAAGGAACTGAAGCATCTCACCTATGAGGAAAGGCTGAAGGAAGCACTTCTGTGCTATGTGGATGAGAAAGCATTGGCATAGCACGCCCAGAGAGGCTGTGGAGTCTTCTCCTTGGAGATTTCCAAAAGCTACCTGGACACCCTGTTCTGGGTGTTCCTGCTTGAGCAGAAGGAGCTGTACCAGATGACTTCTAGAGGTCCCTTCCACACTAAACCATGTTGCACTACTCTTCCCTCTTATTTAGTGGCATTTATTTGTGCGTGGTGGGTTTTGGCTAACATTTGAGTGTTTTTGATGTAAAAGAAAGCATCCTTCAACACTCTCAGCCTGTGGTTCACAAGCGTGTATGTGGGAAGAAATGTTTGTTCACCTTCTTCCTCACAAAGCTCATGACTAGCAGTAGCCAAGCATGTTTAAAAATGATGGCCTTCAACATAAGTCTAAGAAAATATATTTCTAAGTAAAGAAAGGGATATGAAGTGATGCAATAATATAGCAGACTGCATGGAGGAAAAGAAAACAAAATACTAAAGTACACAAAACCTATACTGGCAGTTACCTACTAATTTATCTTTGTGCTTTTGCTGGAGTTAATCCAAGAATAAAGCACCACTGTATAAACAAATAATAAGTTGAATCTAAGACTTGGCCATGAGAGCTTTCTTAAAGATGCACAAATACCTTTCAGTAACATTGTTACGCAAGGCCTGTCTTAAGTGCACCGTTAGCATATCAAGATCAAGAGGGGAACTAGACTGAACTCCCAGGTGCAAAATAAACTGTCACTCCTGTGGGAAGCAACATCTTCTCCCTCTGCAACAGATACCTGTGCACAGCTAAGTTCAGTTCGCAGGGCAGTTTAAATTTATAGGAAAATATATATATAAGACTATCTATGAATATTTTAGGAATGCCCAGAATAACTTAAGTCTATTCCAATATAAGCTAATTTATCAATGAATGGACATAATCCAGTGGAATGAAACTGTGTAAGAAGGAATGCCTGTAGAAATTATAGGCTACATTCACAGATCTAGGAAATCAGGCATTTATACTGCATGAAGAGCTGAGTGAGGGAGGGTGGGTCATGGTCTTATTCGGGATACAGCTAATTTTCTCTGTACAGGCTCATGTCATTTGTTTTGGATTTGTAATGAAAATAGCAATGATAACTCTGCAATGTTTTTAATTGCTACTGAGCAGCGCTTGCACAGAACCAGAGTTTTCTACTTCTGATGCTGCTCTGCCAGCAGAGAGCCTGGGGGTGCACAAGGAGCTGGGAGGGGGTCAGCGTCAGGACAGCTGACCCTAAATGATATCCCATATCAAATGATGTTATATTCTAGAAAAAAAGAAAACAAACCCGGAAAAAAAGAGGAAGCAAGGAGACATTTAGTGTATCGGTGTCTGTCTTCTCAAGAAACTACTCCATGTGATGAGACCTGCCTTCCTACAAGCCGCTGAATGTACCTCCCTGTGAATAAACACCTTGCTTTGCTTGCCCACGAAGATTTTGTTTTATCTAGTAATCTATTGCACCGTTTTACCCCCCTGATTTTCTTCCCAATCCCACTTGAGAAGGGTGGATAAGTGGCTGTGGTGCTGAGCTGCCTGGAAGGTTAAATCACAGAGACATGGTACACTAACATAAGGCACTAATCCCTATTTCTACAGTCTGATTACATCTCCTAAAAACCATAAAGATTAGTCAAGGTCACTGATAACTGTCTATATCCATCACGTCATCTGCCTGCTGGTCTAGTTTTGTTTTACATCAAAACTACTCAGACAGTAGCCAAAACTCAGACAAATGTGAGCTAGTAAGAGGAAAGTGTCACAAAATGGTTTAGTTTAGAAGAGACCTCAAGCAGGGACACCCAGAGCAGGGTGCCCAGGCCCATGTGCAGGTGGCTTTTGTGAAAGACTCCACAGCATTAGGTACCCAGAGATTCCACCTCCCACCACTCCCCCCATATTCTCTTCACCAGGCTGAAAAGTCTCGCTCTCCCTGCTTTTCCTCACAGACAAGATGCTTCAGACTCTTCACCATTTCTATGACCTCTCATTGGAAACACTGAAAAAAAGTCTCTTGTACTGAGTAGCCCACATTAATTCCTCTTGAAGAACTAAAGCACATTATTCAGTATTCTTCTAAAGATATTCACTAATAAGCCTGTTTTTCTATCCTCTTAAAGACAGAATGTCAAGCCTTTCTTATATTAAATCTGCTTCCTCATTACCTGTGAAAAAGGATGCCCGATTAAAAAAAAAAAAAGTGGAAGTGATGGAGGTCCTAAACTTCCTCCTTCCTTCCTTCATTTCTCCCTCCATCAGCATTTCTTTTTCCTTTTCCTAAAACAAATAGCCTTTAGACGCACAATATCAAGTACAGAGAAAAACTGCAGAATGCCCATCTAGCAGCTTCCTGAACCTGAGACAAATCATCTTACTTAAAGCATGCACACAAAAAAAAGGACATTCTCTCAATGTAACAACAGTTAGCATCTACTGACATATTTCACCAACCAGATCACAAAACGGCAAATACCTTCCAGTTCAGAGCTGACCTTAAATGGATGGACAACACCAGCAAATTATCAAGATGAAAATATCACCATGTTCATGAAAATCTGCACCAGCAGAGCTAATCCACTGTTTCATTGCTACTATGACAGTGTCACTGCTAGGAAAATGTTCTGCTGATGCTGATGAAAGATGGGTTCTGTAAGCAGCAACATCCTCAACAGGATATTGAAAAGCATCAAATCTGGACTACACATTGGGCATGGAAGGACAAGACTGGCAACGTACTGCATTATCTTCAAACTGGTATTGGCCTGGCATTATTGTATCACAAAAGAAAGGTTGCCTCAGGCATTCAGCTTAATCAGAGTCACAACTGATTGGTCAGAGTTGATGGTTTGTCAGAGTTCTAGGAAATCCAGAAGGGTTGCTACTTTCCCACACCAAAAGACAGATATCACTTCATGCACTGAGGGCTACATCTTGAACTTCTTACTTCAACATGGAATTCACACCACCCCTTCATGGACTGCCACTTTGACTCTAGCTCATAGTGCCAACAAACATCTTGTCACCAGCAATGACACAATCCAGGAAACTGTCACCTTCAGCCTTGTACTGTTTCAGTAGGTCCTAACAAACTTGCACATGCTGTTCTTTCTGCCATCATTGTATCCAATGCACTGAAGCTGATATTCAGCTCCATACACAGATTCCTCTGCCAGTTCAAAGAGAAGAGCTGATCAAGACTCTCTTCATTTTGTAGTGTGACAGCTGTGCATGGCTGTCTGGAACATGGCTTGCCTTTCATGTCACTGTCACCACTGCTGAAATACACCCCCCACTGCTTCACATAAACATTCAGCAAGCATTGAGGAATCCAGAGATGCCTTTTCTCCTCAGGGAAGAATTCAATGACATGCCTCTGCTTCATATACTCTTCCATGTCAGATGTCAATTTTGTCAGACTGCCTCTCTGCTGCCATCTGTCACATGAGAACAAAATATAACAGAATACTGGCAGGAAGGTTCAACTGTTACTGCTGTACCACCAACACACATCTCTGGCATTGCAGGTCAACATCATAAAATGGAAGGCATTACTTTCAGAGCACCCTTGTATATTAGCCCCTGAACTATGTGTGCTCATACCTGAGATAAAAGAAAAGAAGTGGACTACAGACAGCAGTTTGAGTGGAGCAGTCTTGTTCCCAGATAAGTAAGGAGGCAGCAATACTGACATAAAAGGAAAACAAGACTTCCTATATATGCACATGGAGGACATTCCAGTCTGCTAGTAACTCATGTTAATGAAAACATAGAACTATGACTTTCTTTATAGCCAATATTCAGCATTTACTGCACATTATTACCTTCTACTGAAGACTGCGTATAGTTTATTTGGTTGGTTTTTGGTTGTTTCCCCGCTGCCCTCTGCCCTCTCTCCTCCACCTCAAGACACCAAGTACCTGCTACAGTGTGCACAGCAACACAGCATAGGTGATTATTTACTTACAAAAGGGCATACTTACTGTTTAGTACAAAACTGACCCCCCCAAAAACCAGCAAAAATAAACAAAACCCCCATATTCAGCTCTACATTCTCCTAAGAAGCTTAATGATTAGTGCAAGCCAACTACCAGTGCAGCTATAGTTAATGTTCATCCCCCTCAACCATGTCTTTCCAAATTCCAGTCCTCTTGAAATTGGCACCAAACAACCACCCAAAACTGCATTCCCTCACAGCAATGAGCAGCTAGATACAAAGTGGTACTTGTGAGAACTTGCTGAGGAGCTACAAGGTTCCCTAACTCTTGCCTTATTCACATATTATTTACTTGTCCACATACACTCCAAAAGCAGTTGCTTCACTCACTCTGTGTCGCTCAGAAACAAAAGAAGTAAGCTCCTACCTGTTATTGCCCATAGTAACAGGCAAAAAGCACCAAGTCCAAATGCCATGCTGCACTGAGAAGGCAGAAGCAGACAACTGCTTTTCTGACCAGCTGTGTGGAAATCACTTAATGTTGGCTTCCTTTAAGATTATTTAATGCTCTGCTATGGCTGTGAAGCACTGCAACAAACAGGACAGGAAGAAATGGGTCAGATGTGAGCATTAATTAGAACATTACTGTAAAAGCAAGTAGACAGGTTAAATGCAGACTCCTTTATTATTTCCTGATTTTTTGACTGATTGTACAGTAGATGAAGCAAGAACAAGTTACCAACCTGGAAGTCTCATTCTCTGGAGATACTGAAACATTCCAGATAGACTTGCATGGTTGGGCTCCCATACCTCTAAAACCACAAATATTCTGGCTGATTATCTAGACAATCCTGGGTTTTTTTTGTGAGGATTTAAATGGAAACTGGCAGGGACTCTTAATTGAAGAACCATAGACAGTGTCATCCATACCAAGAATCTACATGGTGTCAAGTCGCTCAAGGCAGCATCCAAGCTATTCCCTCCCCGCTCTTGCAATAACGCAAGTAGATACTTATACAGAATTTCAAAGGTAGCATCCTGACAAGGAGCATCAAGTTTCCCAAATGAGGGAACCAAAGCAACAAATACTAAAGCAGGAAAAAAAAATAATCATCAAGGACCCTGCACATTAGCAACAGTTATTAAACAGCCTTAAAGAAGAAAAAAAAAAAAGGGTAAAACAAAAACAAGTCCCAAGTACAAAAAGATAAGGCTTCCAGAAAGGTCTCCACAAAACCAGGAAAAATTAGCATTAATTTGCCCCCCAAATTGATACTTCCTTTAAAATATAACTTCACATTTGTAACCTTTGTTTTCACCAACAACAGAAGACTCCTTCTTAAGGGCAGATGAAGAGAAAGTTGGTCTCAATTTATTTTTAAGCCACACAATTAGAGTTTACTACTACTCACAAAAAAACCCACCTGTCAAAAAACCAAAAACCAACAAACCTACTCCACCACACAGTATCTCTACAATGCATCAAGCACTATTTTAGTTCTGTACTGACTTAATATCTGGGCTCCTATGCCAAGATATGAATTGGACCAGGCATTCATAGCAACCTTCACTCATTCCCAGTAGCAGCCAAAAGGACCAGACGCATATAACAGACTGTCAGCCCTTTAGCCAACAGAAAAAAATGCACCAGACTTGGCAACAGAACTGCACAAGGTCAGATATTATCCCAATAAGAAGGCAGAAGACTTCACTTTCAGCAAAGACCTTGTGTGGATCAGCACTATAGCAGAGGCTGGCACCAAGGAACTCTTCAAAGAAGCATAAAACCATGGCAAAATATTGTGATAAGAGCCACTGGATAAGGGGACAGCCCATAAAATGCATTGGCACTGGAGCACAGGGGACAGCAGCCAACTCCCTTGCGTGTGTGGTGAACCAAGAGCGCAGCATACAGGACAGGCAAACAGAGCAAGGCATGGCAGAAGGGTGAGACAGGGCAGTTTACATGGGGCAGGGTGAGCAGGAAGGCAAAGTATTCCTCCCCACTCAGGAGACCAGCTCATCTGTCAGCTACCCTCTAGAGAACAAATCTAGCCAAGGACTCCACTAGGCAGAAAGATCTGGCCAGAAAGAATGCAGCAACTCAAGAGTGTCCACAAAAAAACACAGTTTTCATCTCTGACAACAGGAAGAGCCTGAGCATGATGCTACCAGTGCAGGGCAGCAGGGATTCCATCTGCATGAGGTGTGAGCAGGTGGATGATGTGCTCAGTACAGAGTCAGAGCTCGAGGAGGAGGAGGAGAAATTAAGGAGCATCAGGGAATACAAGCTCAAAATAAATTGGTGGAGCAACTCCCTGCCAAACTTGCAAGAAAGACACCAGAGTGATATCCATGAAACAGTGGTGGACCCCCTACCTCGCCACTGACATGCAGAGGGAGGGGATTTAAGAGAAGAGGAGTGGAAACAGGTCCCAGCTCAGGGCTGTAGGCAAATCTCAACCCTAGGTGACTGTACATGCTAGGTCTGAGGCTCTGGAACTTGAGGGAGAGGTGTGTGAGGAGGCTGCAGAAGGTCCACCCATGAGGTTGTCAATTTTACACCTCATAACTGCCTCCAGCAAGAAAGAAGGACAATCGTTATAAGCAACTCCCTTCTCAATGGGATGGAGGGCCCTATATGTCAGCCAGACTCCATAAACGTTCAGCAAGCATTGATGAATGTCAATGGGTACCATTTTTCCTAATGGAGGAATTCAATGACACACCTTTGTTTCATAAGCACTTCCACATCAGACAGCATTTTGTCAGACTGCCCCTCCACTGCAACAAAATGTAATGGAATATCAGTGGGAAGGCTCAACCTCTACTGCTATAACTGCCATCATCCACCTCTGATGTTATGGGGCAACATAATAAAATAGAAGGCATTGCTTTCAAAGTGCCCTTACTTAGAATCATACAATCATCCAGGTTGGAGAAGACCTCCAAGATCATCCAGTCCAACTGCCCACCTACCACCAGTGTTTTCCCACTAAACCATGTCCCTTAGTACAACATGTAAGTGTCTCTTGAACACCTCTAGGGATGGTGACTATACAACCTCCCAGGGCAGCCCATTCCAGTGCCTGACTACTCTTTTGAAGTTTTTCCTAATATCCAACCAGAACATCCCTTTGCACAGCTTGAGGCCACCCCCTCTCACCACATCACTAGTTATACAGGAGAAGAGGCCTTCTCCCTTCAGGTAGTTGTAGAGAGCAATAAAGTCTCAGTGCTGCAGAACAGCAAACAGCGTAAGGCAGTACACTGCTGTCCTACAAGCTAAGCAAATCAGAGACAGAAACAAGTAGAATCCCTGAAGTAACCAGTGATCAACTTTAGCCAGCTGATGCTGGTAAGATAGCAAGGGCTCTGAATGCTGGGCACAGAAACACTAATGTCCATGGGAAATGCAAGCAGGAGTTTCTCACCTCCGTGCCCTTCAGGTCATTAGCATAGCTGGGTAACATGCCAAAAGAAATACTGAAACAGTATCTGAAATCTCAAAGTGCAGTGAAAGCAGAAACCCTTAGTATAGAACTGACAGCATCTCCTATTAAGCAGGGAGGCAGAGTAAATGAACATATTTCCAATTAGTTTGACCTTAAGTGTCTTAAATTAGTCACTTCATCAGTTTTTGTGCCTGCATTCATATCTAAGCTCATTGATAAAGAGTATTAATATAGTATTAATACTGTAAAGGAGAGGAAAGTAAGCTTTCATAACATTCACATCTGTACCCAATATCACAGACCAAAAACTCAGGATATCTGCACACACTAGGGACTAGTATTAACAGAAACTACATTAATGCTCATCAACAAAACAGACAGGTTAGGCATCTAAATAAGTTTAATGACTTTCAAGCTCTTTAACAGATGTGAAAAATACAACAGTCATCAATATTCAAGACCAGTGCAACATCACCCTCCTCTCACACAATTTTGTAACACTAGTGTAATACTATAAAGGGATAGAAAGTACTGTGATAAAAGCATGGTGGCAAAGTCTTTGGCCACAGCAGATGAGAACAAGCCCAAGCACAGCAGCCATAGATGCAGAAATGAAGGAAAAGAGCTGCTTACCTTTAGAAGACCTCAGGTAGAGAAGGATCTTCAGCAAGAGACACCCTCATCTCCACTGCCAACTCTTAAATGAGGTCTGGGAGGGGTGGATCCTGGCTCCACCCCTTCTGGTCACTCAGGTGCACTGCATGCACCTGAGCTCCTTTGGGTTGACCCTACCTTCCCACCAGGTACTCAATTACTGGCTCAGCCTGTGGCTTAGCATTTCCGCTACAGGTAGGCATCTATACTTGGAAACACAGAACCGTAACTACTGATGGAAAGTTCTTTATTGCAGCAGCAGGATGTGATTGTAAACATCTCTGCTTTATTCAAAGGGGCTCTCACAGGTCTTCTTGAAGGCTGACATCTAGAGCAGTATTATGGCCCAACTCCAAATCAATTCCTTTGGTCAAGCTTAGGACCCCAGCAGCAAGTTAATGGTGATAAAACAAAAAACCAAATAGCTGAAAATATCCTGCCATGTTATACTGGATGGACTGCATGATCCACTGGTTCCTCTGACATTCACAGTTCAACTGCTAAGTGATACTAACTGAACAAGTAACAAGAAAACAACAGTGCTTTCTGGAACTACTTCTCTGAAAGATTGGTCAGGCAGTGGAATGGGCTGCCCAGGGAGGTGGTGGAGTCACCGACCCTGGAGGTGTTCAAGGAACGTTTGGATGCTGTGTGGAGGGACATGGTTTACTGAGAACTATTGGTGATGGGTGGATGGTTGGTCTGGATGGTCTTGTAGGTCTTATCTAACCTTGGTGATTCCGTGACTCTGTGAATTCTAAGATGGCATTTTGTCCCTTGCCCCAAAAGAAGACAAGACATCCTTCAGTCCTCTTCTGGATTGCTACCTAACCTGTTCCCAAGACTCCCATGAAAGACATTTCAGAATTTCTCCAGCTATCTTCTTTCACTGTTTGTTTTTACAGCTAGAAGACAGACCTCAAAACATCTATTCCACTGCTGTACGTAACATTACTTCCGAATTTTGAATGGGAAAAGAAACAGATTTAGCAAACAGGTGGTATCCTTTTCAAGCTCAGAGTGCTTAAAGCTGTCATTGTCCAGCAGGTGTCTGAAGGCCTGTGCAAAGGCGGTGTATGGTCTCAGTCCAATTCCTGGTCTAAGTATCATTAAGACAGAAAGCAAGAAATAAAGCTAGCAACAGCACACAGCATAGTCCAACTATGAGATACCATGTGCAGGTGAGTGTTAGAACATTCAGGGAAACTTCAGTACACTATGAGGACAGCTTGGAAACTAATGCCTTCTATTTTATCATGTTGGCCCACGACATCAGAGGCAGATGTTGGCAATATGGCAGTAGAGGCTGAATCTTCCTGCCAACATTCCATTAAACTTCATTGCTGTGCAACAGATGGGAGCAGGGGTGCAGCGTGGAACAATGGTGTTTGACGTGGAAGCGCACATGAAGCAAAAGTGTGTCACCGAATTCCTTTACATGGAATAAAATGGCACCCATTGACATACCTCGATGCTTGCTGAATTTTGATGGAGACCAAACAGTGGATGTGAGCACAGTGAGGTGGTGGGTGGAGCGTTTCAGCAGTGGTGACAACAATGTGAAATATAAGCCACACTCAGGATGGCAGATTTTTACAAGTGGCACACAAGCTACTTGTTCATCACTGGTGAAAACACATACCTAATGGTGGTAACTACATTGAAAAATAGTGCTTTGTAGCTGAGAATTTGCTCTATCAAGTAGCGTTACTGTGCTCTTTGTAGTACTTTCCATGGAAATATAGGAGGCATTACTTTTGGAGCAACCTATGTATAAGGAGAAGAAAGATACTCAGGCAGTTTAAGACAGAATAGCTGATAAAAGCACAGAATGATTTTACACCTGTTCATGGCAAAAAATGACCACACTAGTCATCTACTGAAACTACAACATAAAAAATTTGCTTCTACATCAGCTTGAATCTAGGAGTACTCTTTTTTTTCCCATACTGGGAGTAGAAGCCCTCAAGAGTAAATAAAAAGGGGCTATTCATTGGTTCAAAACACAATGGTACTGCAGTCCTTGGCATTTTCATATTTTTTCTCTAAGTGCCATTTCCTGAACTACAGTAATTATTGAGAAATCTCAACCTTTAGCAGAAAAAAAAAAAAAAAAAAAAAAAGGTTTATTTCTCTGATTGCTGCAGAGAAAACCCTACAGATTGAATCTACAAGACTCACAGTCTAACATTAAATACCTGAAATATTACCTTTCTTTTTTTCTTTTTTTCTTTAAAGGAGAACTTCATGGGACAAAGTCATGGCCCCATTTAATTCACTATCTAGGATTTAGGAGCTACCACTCCTGATACGTGACTCTTTGCAGATGGTTCTATTAAATAGCAGTATTACTATTTGATAGACATCTAAAATAGCAGTAATAATGCTATTTAGCATCTAACATTTAAAAACAAACTCTTCTTGTAACATTGCTTCTACCTAAACATCAAAGCTTTGCATTTGTAGATCTGGAGGATCCAACTTTGTAAATGCATTGCATAGAACCCCTGGACACTGACCTTAGAAACACATAACACAGAGAATATCAGATCTGATACTGCTGATCAAAGCAAACTGCAGATACCTGGTATCTTCAAATGTTAAAGGCTGGCTGCCCCACAAAATATGAGTTGTCTTGAAATAACATTAGTTTACAGCTTTATCCAAAGCAACAAAAGCTACACAAAGGGTAGGGGAAAAAAAATTGGCTTATTTATTTTGCAGTGCAATTTAAATTGTTGTAATTAACACATTTACTATATTTTAACTTTAAAATTATACCTGTCACAGTACTTATGATACAAACATTGCTGGAAAAGACAATTAAACTACTTATCAAAATTCAAGGCTTAACACTGTACGGGAACTGTTGAGTCACAGCCTGAACCACCCATTGAGCACCTGGGGAAAGGACTGAGTCAGCCCTGGGAGCACAGATGAAGGCAATTCAGCTGTGTGACAGGAAGGGGTGGAACCTGGCTGCGCCTCTCCTAGGCCCCATTTAAGGGCTGACTGCTGCTGGGGAAGGATGTCTAGTTGGAAATCCCTCCCTTGTGGAGTTTCTCCCTATGAGTCCTAGATTCTTGGAGATGGGTGAGTATTCTTTTCCTGTTTGTCTCTTTTGCTATTTTGCTCTCGTATCACCTTTCCACTGCACTAATCTTTCCAACTGTAACAAACACAAAAGCTCTCTGGAATTCTTTTCAAAAGCAAACTTTTCATTTCATGGCTTTTATCACCTTTGTGGAAGATAACTGACGCTGTCTTCATCAATTAGCAATGTAGCATCTATCAGAAGAAATAATAAGTTGACACTTGAAGATAACTGGATGAACTAGGATTTTAGGTAGTCTTTTCATATTAAAACAATAGTGTTATAAAAGCAAACTTCCAAGTTACCTAAGTCTATCTAACTTGTGATAGTTTTCAATGGCTGCTCAAAGATTGCTTGAGCTGGTTCGTTAATGCAAGTACAGTTGTCAACAAAGCTAATTAATCACTTCCAAGATTAGAGCATTTAACATCATAACACTGCCTGAAATAACATTATTTGCAGTGCAGAGAAAAAACAGTCATGTATAATGGCTTGGGTAGAACAAGACATGGCCAGAAAAGCCATGATCTTGGAAGTGGTGTTTAGAAATACTCTTTCAATTTGTGCCTTCCTGCTCTATTGCTTTTAAGGAAAGACTTAATCTAGATGAATGATGTACATCCATTTCTACATTTGAAACCTTGTGTGTTGATAGAAGAGCAAAGGAAGAAAACTTCATCTCCTCAGTCAAAAAAGGTAGAAAGTCTTTTCACCCACATGACCATGCTATGTTTTATATCCATTATTAGCCTTCAACTTTTAAAAAGAACACAAAAAATAGGACTCCTGAGCCACTGAGATGATCAGACACCACTTCTGTAAAAGTAGCCATGTCAGAAGAGGTAGAACTGCAACTTGAATTTCTACAGGCCTCCCTCCCTCTACTAAAGTACATCATCCAATAGCTATAATTAAAGATAGGACTCCTGTCATACCATCAGTGCAGTCTGTAGAGAAAAAGAAAACTGCATGAAAAAAAGGTATATGTGAATGGGGGAAAAAAAGAATTGTCAGACTTCAGTTTAAGATTGAATTGACCATAATGCATGTGAACACCCTACCAAGATAAAAACCTTCACAGCCCCACTTAAATGACTGCGCACTTTTTTTTTTTTTAGTCTATCTATATCTAACCAGTGAAACTCCTTGTGACACGTAGAAGAATTAGTAAAGTACACAGAGAACACATTCTTCCAGGAAAACATATTAGGACTAAACTGTCACTAAACCACCTCTTCAACAAGGCCAACTAGCTGAAAACTGACACCAGGATACCTCCATTCATATCTCCAGAATGATTTACTCAATTCATATCTGTCAACTGCAACCTCATATCATCTTGAAAAATACTCAATACAGTCAGACCCTGATGTTGACTAGGAAAAAAAAAAATCAGACATTTAAATGGAAAAAACAGTACCTGCAGCTAAATTATATTATAAATTTGTTCAAAAGGACACTTTGTAACAGAAATTGAAAGCTAACTGCTTTGACAGTAAGAGGGATTTCTCCCCAAGGGTATAATATCCATTACTGTGGTTCTGTACTTGTTCTACAGCCTTGAAATTGGAAACTGTTTGGATGTACAGCACTTGATCACAGACCAACCTCTAAATGCCAAAATCCTACTAAACATATGCATTTAGCGGCATTACTAGGAAGCAAAAAAGCATCTGTTGTTGTTTGGTTTTGTTTTTTTTTTTTTTAGAAGATTTATAAGCAAGTTTGTAATATAAATATGTGAAGAAGCCCACAACAATTATTCAAATGGAAAGGGTCTGAAGGCCCCCACCTGAAACAGATGCTTGGATAGTTTTGAACTGTTCCCAATGGACATTACACCAGCAGGTGGTTCAGAAACCTGTCAGTGAGAAGACTTGGAACTCTCCCATCTCCACACCACTGAATTTAGTAGCCATCTCATCCTGCTAAGACAGCATTAAGAACTAAGAAGGCAAAATTGAAATAAGCTATAGCTCCCCCCACATCACCAAAACTTCCTTACTGTGTGCCATCATTAGAATTGATAGAATCATAGCTCACTGGTAGGTAACTAATGACTATGCAAAATAATCATGCTTACAGGTATTCTTTTAATCAAGGAAATTGAGGCATTAATGGAGAGCACTTCCATTCCTCCGACGCAATACTCCCTGCAGAAAAAGCTGGAAGAAGACAAGGCTGGGCAGGCAAGCATCCTAGAGCACAGCCTCCTCCACAGGCCATGAACATGACTGCAATTAGCCTCAATCATGCAAAATCCAGGTTACATTGCCTCTGTCTTGTGTTTAAGGGAAAAGTATTGGCGTGTATACTCGTGCACCACTCAGACACACAATCTGATGTGAAATATGCTGAGCAGATCAATCTTCAGGACCTCGGTTACCAAAATAAGTATGGATAGTATTGTCTGTTAACTTTGCACCACCCTGGGTTTTTAAGATGTAGATTTGTCTTAAGACAATGCCTAATGATGAAATAACAGTTCAAATACTAAACCCTGCAAAACACCAGGAATATTAAACAAAACAAACGTGTTAGAGTTGTGAGGTTGAACATCAGAGTCCCATAAAATACCATAAAAGCAAAGGCACACACAAAACACACTGTCTCCTTCTCTGGAGACATTCAAGACCCGCCTGGACGCCTACCTGTGCTACCTGCTGTAGGGAACCTGCTTTGGCAGGGGGGTTGGACTCGATGATCTCTGGAGGTCCCTTCCAACCCCTACAATTCTGTGATTCTGTGATATACTGTAGTCAGTATTTGGCACATGAGAGAGCTCCTACATCACAAACAGATTAGGGAGGACTACAGTGAAAACCAGGTTGTGCTTAATTTTGTTTCCTCAACTATATGACTTGTTCAAAGGTGATCTGCTTGAGCCATCCACTCCTGAAGGTGCTCAAGGGAATGAGACGATCAGACAACCTCAATGCAAATAACTCCCCAAATTGCAGTGGCAGTACTTTCTTCGGTTTAAGCTCTGCTGCTTATTAACATGCTCTGACAAAGCGTTACACATACTAAACATGAGCACCATGCTCACCAATCACACACAAATACAGGTTTGGGTTGTAACACATGTTGACAGGAGACAGGATAACAACTTGGCAAAGAAAAATATTCCTATATACTTTGGATATACAAATATCCAAATACACATACACAGAGGACAACATAAAGGTTTGATTCCTGAGCTCAAATCACATTTAGCTACATACTCAAATACATACGTAAGCCTACCTGCAAATTAAATAGCCGTATTTGCATTCCTCCCATACAGCCCTGAGCCCATTGTCGTCTATTCTCATGCTCCCGGCCTAACAGGTTGCACGCACGCATTTTGCTCGTGGGCTGGCGGTGGTGGGATGACAGGCACAACTCCCCGAAGAACGAATTATCGCTGTCCCGTCAGCACTTCAGCGCGATGCTCACAACAGTGCCGAGGCGCTGCATACCCTCGGTCCTTTCCCAGCCCGCGAGGTGGGCCGCCGGCAGGGCGGCTCCGGGCTGTACCTCCCTGCGGGCCCGGCCCTTCTGCAGCGAGCGGCTACGCGGCGCTCAGCTCCGAGCTCAACTGGGAGCCGGGCAGAGCCCGGCTCCGTTTGCCGCCCCTTTCCCCCCGCGCCGACACCCGAGGCCACGGCAGCCAGCCTACCTGGCGGCGGCGGACGACTGCCGGGGGAGCCTCCGCCTCCCCGTCGCTCCTGTGGGTGTGCAGCAGAGGAGCTGGGGGTTAGTGCTGGAGGGCCGGGGAGGCTCGGCGGGTGCGGGCTGGCGGCGACGTGCCGCCCACCGCCGCGCCGCTGCTGACTCAGGAGCGAGCGCCGTTCGTCCGCACGCCGCCCAGGGGCGGCCGCCACGTTCCGCGCAGGTTCATCGCCCAAAGACCACCCCGCGCACCGCCCCAGCGCTGAGGCTGCCGAGCCACCGGGGCGCAGCGGAGCTTCACCTGCGGGCGACAGAGAAGGGAGAAAGACGCGGAACGCGAGATTGGCACCGCTCCGTCTCCGCAGAGGTAGAGGAGCTCCGTGACAGCACTGAAGAGAGGAGGCGCCGCGCCTCCATCTTGAGGAGTGGGCGCAGGGAAAGGGCCGCGCTCGGGGGCAGCAGGTGGGGCCGCCCCCCGGCAGGGCTGCCGGCTCCAAATGGCGTCCTGAGCACGCCGAGCCGACCGCTGAGGGTGTCTCACGAAGGATGATCCTGAGAAGGGGCTTTCTTTCTGGAATGTTGATGCTACTGCTGGAGATGAAGAAAAGCCTAGGGAATCTGGAAAGGCCCCCATCGACGGGTAACGAGAGCCTGGTAATTATTTAGAGGCCTAGCAGTCGCACTTCAGTGCCTGGTAAAATTATAGAGAAGACTATTTTGTGAGTTACTGAAAAGCATTTCAAAGTCATTGCAGTCATTGGTCGTTCACAAGACATGGCTTCACAAGAGGGAAGTCGTGTTTAACAAACTTACCCTTTTGCAGAGGTTATTCACCTAGCTGACCAAAGTGGAGTCCAGCAGATTTAGCCATATTGTATTTCAGCAAAGCATTTGGTACAATTTCTCACAGTATTCTCTTAGACAAAATGTCCAGCATATAGCTAGATAAAAGCATAACATGGTGTGTGAGGGGTAAATGCTGTTCCATGAGGCTGGTCGTCAATCTTTAATGGGATTCCACAGGGCTCAGTTATTATTTTTTTCATCAATGATGTGAATACAAGACTTAAAAGTATGCTGAGTAAAGTAAGCTTGTAGAGGACAGTAAATTGGATTCTACACCTGAGATGGGGTAACCTTGTATTTATGGGGACTGGGGGATGAGAGGCTGGAGAGCAGCCCCACAGAAAGGGACCTGTGGTTCTGTTTGAAGGCAGGTTGAAGCAGGATGTTGGACTACATGATCTCCAGAGGTCCCTTCCAACTGCTACATTTTGTGATTCTGTGATTCTGTGAATTTGAGTTAGCTGCATGCCCTGGCAGCCTGAAGAGCCAACCATACCCTGGGGTACATCAAGCCCAGCATTGCTCGCCAGTGGAGTGGGTGATCAGACACAGGAGTGGGCTCCCTAAGGCAGTGGTTAAAGCCCCAAGCCTGCCAGAGTTCAGGACATCTTAGGCATAGGGTTTGAATTTTGGTTGATCCTATGTAGAGCCAGGATTTGGACTTGGTGATTCTTGTAGTTCCCTTCCAACTTGGCATGATCTATGATTCTTTAGGAGGATTCTCAAGATACTAAACCAAAGAGTTTCCAGGTGAGGGTTGCCGAGGCTTTGCCATGTGACGTTGTGCATTGGTGCTTGAAAGACAAACTCAGTATCCCTGCTGATCTGCCTAAGACCCTCGAAGATGGGAACTTGCCTCCATGACATCATGCTACATGGAAATTGCTGTGCATGGCTGGTGACTGCTCTGAGTTCTAGGACAGCGTTTTGGGGATACTCTCACTTTTGGTAGAGATTTTCCATTTTATGCAGTGAACAGGTGAATGGAGACTGCTGCGGTTTGTAAGGGCAACCAAGGTCAGCACCTCTCCATCATGAGCCGTTCCTAGGTGACCTACTCTGGGGTGAGCGGCTGGATCTACGCATCATCCTTCTACTCTACTTATGGTTCTTCCATTCCCCTCCCCCCCCTTTTAAAATAAATAAATAAATAAATAAAAATTAAACTAGAGACTCCCTGCTGCTCAACTGGCAAAACCCCATACCCTAATGACAAGTAGGAAGCTTCTGACATGTGAAGACTCTGTAAGAGTAACCATTTCAGCATACCTTTTCAATAAAATATTCACTATTACTGTCACATTGATGTTGCGCTTAGTTTTTGCCTCAGTGCTTGACTCAGGAAAATGGTATATTGCAAGTACTACAGCATGGTGGGGAAAAAAAAGATGCCCTTAGTATGTGTAACTGTCATCTTCAGCATACAGCTGTTTTTATCACTTTTTTACTTTCCTTCTGATTCCCAGTTACCCTTTTTATTTTTTAACAACAGGCTGTATGAAGTTTCTTGAGGCTTTTCTTGCTTACGAGGAGCCATTAACTCATCTGTTTGCTCTGTAAAGCAAGGAAGTAAATCTCCGAACTCTTAACAACAGATTTATTTTGGATATATATGATGAAGTCTAAACGAATTACCTTTTTTTCCCACATTTTTGCTATGCTATGTCAATTTTGATTCCTCAGTTTCTGTGATTTCTGTTTGTTGGCTATTCTTGCCAACTTACGGAGGCTGAAGTCCAAGAAATTCAAGAAAATTAGTGAGAAAAAAACTATGTTTTTCTTATGTTGTCTAAGATGTTCAGGGGGAAGTGTATGCAGAGACAGGAAGTCTGGCTAGCTTTGCTTTGTGAGGCAGTCATGTTTCTCTTGCCATGCAGCCTTCCTGGCAGCACAGACTCAGTATGGAAAGAGGATTGTCCTCCAATGCTTTGCATAGTTGTGAGATCCTAATTTTGCTGATAGTAAATGCATTAGATACAGCTGCATACTCATTTCTTCTGCAGAAAAACAAAAACAAACAAAAAAAGCCACTTGCATACTCAGTGCTAGTGTTTTTTGAATGATCTGTGTAAGTATGCAAAAGCTCCTTAGTGCAGTGCAGCCTAAGGGAGATAAGCCTTCTCTGCTTGTCCTGTCAAGAGATGCATCCTATGATGAAAGTAGAGAGAAGAGGATAAGAATTGTCCCTCTATTTACTTTCTCTGAAACAGAGTGCCCTTGAATTTTGCACACAGAATTCCTCCTCCAGAGAACGGACAGGATGCAGGTAGTCCTATGCTCCCATTCAAAGCAGCAGCACCTGCTGCCTACTAGCAGCCTGCAAACTCCCAAAATGCTGTGAAATGGAGGACCAAGAAAGCAGGTTCACTGCAGGTAGGCTGTGGCTAAGATTGTATTTTCTTGCTGAGTCAATTCATGCCTTTCATATAATTGATGAGCTGATAGGCTTAACTCCAGTGAAACAATAGGCTCAGTGTACTGTCATGCAATCTGATGATAATTAAAACTTCAAAAACGTAGCCTTCTAGGTAAATGTTTATCTGGTTACCTCCAGCTGCCTTTCCACACTAAGTGCATTCATTTTGTCAAACAAAAGCCCTGTGAAGCTGTCATCACCTGGGACAACTAACTCTGTACTAGATATCCAGAGGCATTTTGAATGCAGCCCGTGACATGCAACCCCATCTCCACTACACAGCCCTTCTGCACAGCTTGGCCTTGGTTGCAAGGGAGCATGACAGCATGGCAGTGTGCAGGGAGTCCCTCCCCTCTCGGGATTGGTGCAGATTCCAGTCCCTGTGCACCCTGCTCTCCCTCTTTCTGTTTGCTAAACCAGATGCTTCACATCATAGTTAATAGTTATTCCACAGGAAAGAGGTCTGGGATACATGCTAGTTTGGATACAAATTCTTACCTTCCTTATATTGTGTTGTGCTTTCTTGGATGTACCCTTTCTGCATTAAAATAGCTTGATCTGTTTTGGTTTGAGGAAATGCCTGCCAACTCTGAAGAAGACAGTACTGTTCAAGGCACATGTGACATTTTCTAATTTTTCAATAATTGTGAGAATTTTGAATTTCTCAAGTCAGGTGGGTGCCATTGACCACATTTGTCTAGCACTGTTCATTATATTCACATTACTTTTGCCATCTTCCGGTAAAGCTTCTGCTTTCTGAAACGATTTTTAGTCGTTTCTATCCTACACATGGTAATGTCAACAAACCTAGTAATAGTAGGAGTTACAGTGATGTGTATAATCCTTCCTTTCTTTCTTTTATTCAAGTATGTTAACCTTCACTGAAGCAGATAAATTTTCATCCTTTTCCTTGGTCAAAACTAGTTTTACAACATCTCCGTATGTTAATACATCAATTTCTTGTCACATCTGCATGAATACATAAATAGCGATGCACTAGCAGTTTTACATCGGTTGTTGCAAGTATTACTTGCATTTGAATTTTAATTTAGCAACATTCCTGCCTACCGCAACTCCTGTTAATGCCTTCTGATTTCTTAGCAGTTACCAAATTGTCAGTGTTACACTGCTGTCTTCTCAGTTACTGTAGTTCTATTTTCTTGGAGCTGGTGTTCCAAAACAGGCCTTCTCTCCAATACATAGAGAGGTATTATTTATAACTTTTTGCAGTTAATGCTTTTTATGCTCACAGTGAACATATAACTTGAGAATGAATTCATTCTATAAACCCTGCTTTGAATTTCCATGCCCTAGGAATTTCAAGACAGCACCTGTATGTGCTGTGTCTTTGGTAGGATTTTATACTGGATTGCCTGCCACTGGGTAAAAATATTCCAAAACTATGTAGAAGTGATTGCATGACCTTTGTTGAGCTTTTCAGTCACACTGAGCTGATATAACTGAAAATTATGGCAATTGCACATCTGTAATTGCAGGGACTTTTATTTTGTGTTGCTACCATAACAATAGGTTCTAGAGGTGGTACCATAATACCAGTAATCATGATGCATTTTGATCTAGTAATTTTGGATACGTCTGATTTGATATTTGACTTTATGTGTAAATGTTACAGAAATCAATGTGTGATATTTATAGACTTAATCTTCAATGCACTTATTTGTAAAACAATTTTTTATTAGTTATAGTTTCAGATAATTTCCTACAGTTAAGAGCATACGTATTCTTTGAATAGTTTTTATTCTTTAATCATGCTATTACAGTTTTATGCTATTATCATGTTTTTGTCACCTATTTATTTTTTCCATAAAAGAAAAAAAAAAAGTGAAAATCATCTATTTTTTTACTTCTTTGTGTAGCATTTATTTTGTTCAATATTTATATCTTCTCTTTAAGAAATGTCAAGTTCTTTTGATATAGAAGTATTTTAAACTTTAGATGGATCCTCAGAAGAAATATCTTCACTTGTTATCTAAATCCAAATATGAATAAAATATAAATAAATATGAATAAAATAATGCTTCCCATAGTATAGGATTACCTCAAGTCTACTGTTGTCATTGATTATCAATAGGAGAGAATTATTGCATTTTCTTACATTCATGTACTTGTGTAAGTCCTTTGGGTTGAATAGATTTCATAATGCCACATCTCTGGATCAGGGAAATAAATATTAACAATTGTATCACAAACCTTGTTTTACTTTGCTGTTTCTATCCCTTTATCTGTTTGTATTCAGTTTTCTTATAAGTTTTAGTTGCCATATTTAGCTGATATTTTACCTATTACATCAATGATTAAGAGGCAAATTAACGTAAGGGCTCTGCTCTCGATACTTGTCAATACAGTCATTAAATGGTTTAGAGTGAAAATTAACTTAAGATGTAGTGCTTGCTTTGTGTTCAACAGTCAGTAAAACATTCAGCATTTATGTTGTCTTATTTTTTTTTTAAGAATAATTTATTTTTCTGCACTTCAAGTAGAGTTTTAAAAAGCTGTATTTTTAATACCGTAGGACTGACTAACCACTAATTACACTGAATATAGCCTTCCTCTTGCTGCCTGTCTTTATGATTAGAAAAATGAATTGGCTGTGACTATTCTGAGTGATATTGAACAAAGAGCAAAAACAGGATATTAAATTTTAGGAAAGTCAAGTTCCATCTCTCTAGAGAGCTGTTCAACAAAACTCCCTGGGTAACTGTCCTCAAGGACAAGGAAGCAGAGCAGAGCTAGCAAATCTTTACAGAATCTTTCCTTAGGGCACAAGAGTTCTCCATCACCAAGTACAGCAAGTAAAGGAAGGCAAGAGACTGGCATGGCCAAACAAGGATCTGCTGGTCAAAGTGGAGAGCAAGAAGAAAATGCACATCCAGTAGAAGCAGGGACAGATACCCTGGGAGGAGTATAGGGGTTCTGCTAGGCTGTGTAGAGATGGGATCAGGAAGGCCAAGGCCCAACTGGAACTGGAGTTGGTAATGAGTGCAAAGAAGAATAAGAGAGGCTTCTACAGGTACATCAACCAGAAAAGGAGGCATTCCACTCCCCTACTGAGCAATACAGGCAGGCTGGTAACAATGGACAAGGAGAAGGCTGAGGCATTCAACAATGTTTTTGCTCTTCACATACCCCCTGAACAGATGAGTTGCAAGGTGGGGGCTGCGGGAACAATGTCCCTTCTGCTATAAGCGAAGATGTTTGTGACCACCTAAGGAACTTGAACATCCTCATGTGTATGGGTCCCAATGAGATGCATCCCAGAGTCCTGAGGGAATTAGCTGACGTAGTTGCCTAGCCACTCTTAATGACTGTAGAAAAATCACAGCAGTTGGGGGAAGTTGCTGGTGACTGGAAAAAAGGCAATGTTGCACCCATTTTTAAGAGGGGTAGAAAGGATGACTCAGGAAACTACCAACCTGTCAGCCTCCCTTCTGGACCGGAGAAGATCACAGGGTAGATCTTCCTGGGGGCTGTGCTAATGCACATGGAAGAGAGGGTGCTGATACAGGACAACCAGCATGACTTCCCCAAGGGCAAGTCCTGCCTGAGCAACCTAGTGGCCTTCTATGATGGCATAATTGTGTCAATGGACAAGGGAAGAACAGCTGATGTCTTCTGAACTTCATTAAGGCCTTTGACTCGATTCCCTACAACATTCTTCTCTCCAAATTGGAAAGATATGGATTTGATGGGTGAACTGTCTGATGGACAAGGAACTGGTTGTGAGACTGTACCCAGAGAGTGGTGGTCAGTGGCTCAATGGAGCCATTAGATGGAGATCAGTGATGAGTGGTATTCCTCAGGGGTAAATACTGGGACTGATGCTCTTTAATATCTTCAAGAGTGAATTGACAGTGGAATTGAGTTTGCCTTCAGCAAGTTTGCAGATTACACCAGTCTGTATGGTGCAGCTGACGTGCCTGAGGGAGGAGGTGCTATCTAGAGAGACCTAGGCAGGCTTGAGCAGTGGTCTTGGGAGAACGTCATGAGGTTCAACAAATCTAAGTCCAAGATCTTGCACCTGGGTCGAGGCAACCTCCGCTATCAGTACAGGGTGGGGGGCAAAAGGATTGAGCACAGTCCTCCTGAGAAGTATTTGGGAGTATGGCAAGCTGGGCATGAGCCAGCAATGTGCCCTTGCAGCCCAGAAAGTCAACCATATGGGCTGCATCAAAAGAACAATGGACAGTGGATTGAAGGAGGTGATCTTGCCCCTCTATGTGCCAGTGAGACCTCACCTGAAGTGCTGTGTCCAGATGTGGAGTCCTCAGTACAGGAGACATGGGCCTGTTGGAGTGAATTCAGAGTAGAACCACAGAACTGATCCTAGGGATGCAGCACCTTTCCTCTGAGGAAAGGCTGAAAATGCTGGGGCTGTTCAGCCTACTAGAGAATAGGAAGCTCTGGGGAGACCTGATACCAGTCTTCTGGTATCTAAAGGGAGGCTACAAGAAAGGAGGGGACAGTCTCTTTAGCAGGGTCTGTTGTGATACGACAAGGGGTAATGATTTCAAAGACCAGATATAAAAAAAAAAGTTTTTTACAATAAAAGTAGTGAAACACTGAACAGTTTGCAGTGGTGGCAGAGTGGCAGTGCCGTGACAGGCTGGATGGGGCTCTGAGGAGCCTATCTAGCTGTAGATGTCCCTGTTCATTGCAGGGAACTTGGACTAGATGACCTTTAAGTGTGTCTTCCAACTCAAACAATTCTATGATTCTATGTGTTGCGACTTTGCTTGTTCCAAATAAAGACATTATATGTACCCTCTCAATCCTGTCTCAAAGATTCAGAAAGACTGCCAGTGAAGGAGGGATCAGTTATTCAGTGGCCATAGGGATGGCTCCGAAGTTTAGACATTGTACTAAGTCATACACACATATACACATTTTTATTTCTTTATTCCACAATTTAAAAACCTATTGTACAACATCAACTATTAGTTTTTCCTCATATCCTCCACAAGGTTACAGCCACCTAAACAAAAGTGGCTACAATACAGAAGGCTACTTGAACAGGTATTTCTTTAGCCAAAGCATTATTAGTTTATTGTGCTTGAAGGTTAATTAATATTGTGGGGTTTATTTGCTTGTCTAGTAAGATCAGCTATGCCTCCTGCTGAATCAATGGAAGAACACATCTACCTCAGCCTCTTCATTCTTGAGATGAAGAGAAATTGGTTCAGGTTCCTGATAATTTTAGGGTAAGACTCAAGACAGCAACAGAATCACTTCCTTGCTTTGAAGGATGGAACAACTTGCTCTGCAGCTCTTTGTTACCTGTACTTCTGCAGTTCACAAGGCACTCAGAACTCTTTTTCAGGATATCCAGACTTAGGACTAAGTGTGTTGAGAGCCACAGATTCACTAACCTGTATTGCTCCACACCCCACCTGCTGTGCTTTAAGGGTATGAGAAGCAGATGCAAGTCAGAGGTGGGAAGGGTCATATCCAGACTCGCTTTTTTTTCCCCTAGTATTTGCCACACAGAAGTGGATGTGGATGTGTTAGGCTAAGCATTAATGCAGCAAGTGTTAATACTGACTGACTGTTCACTGCTAGATAACTCAGTCCTACTGGTCTGATGTCACTCTGACAGTGCATATGGGGACATATTGCATCTGTCCAGTCACTCTTCCCCTAATATTCATATTCACTTCATCCTTCATTGTCACTCAGCCAGTTGCAGAAGGACAGAGAAGATTTGTTCCAGCAGACAGTGACACAGAGAGATAGCCTCTTTTGCAGAAGTAGTTCTTCAACAATTCCAGTAAATATAAACTGGCACCATGAGTTTTAACCGGACCATTTATTTTATTTTATTTTATTTTATTTTATTTTATTTTATTTTATTTTATTTATTTCATATGGCACTTCTGATTTGAATTAGACCCCCAAATGCTGTACTGTTGTTATCATTTAAATCACAGTACTATTTCTCCATGCAAGAGTTAGGATTGGACTTGAATATTTGTTCAAGGAAATGTTTCTTCCACAGAGTTCAGTCCAACTCACCCAGTCACTTAAATAGGTTGAGTCACTGAATTTAACATCAAATTTGCTCCCTGTAAAACACATGTAGGTCATAGGAGTATTTCTTGGTAATACACTGTATAAAGTACCTGCCTGTTAAAACAAAACCAAAATACTGCTATTCTCTGTCATCATCATTTGTCTTGGGAGTCTAAGCAAACAAAAAACCTCATTTCAAAACGAAAATACTGTCTGTTCTGCTGGTATGCTTGAGAGCGTTTCTTTAAACAGCAATATGTATCTTAGGATTTGATGAGCTTTTAGTTATTTGAGAACATGAATATATCAGTTATGCTGGGTTTTCTTGCTTAGCTTTTGTGAAACTTCTTGCTGGTATTTCTAAGCCTAGTGTTACTTCTGAGATTATTTTTGGGCAAGTTGAGAATTTAAAACATTAAAACATTATGGCAATATTTTAAGATGCTGTTATATCATGGTCAACTTTCAAAAAGCCAAAAATACTGAAGAGTTTTGGTTAAGCATGGCTTTTCTTCATGCCTGCAGAGCTTGTTGAGGCCAGGAGGTGAACAGGGCTCCAGATCAATGTGGAATACTTCACACTGACCTACCTTCTCCTAAATCTAAACCATAAAATCATGGAATCACCAAGATTGGAAAAGACCTCCAAGATCATCCAGTCCAACCATTCACATATCATATTTCCCACTAAACCACCTCCCTCAGTACAACACCTAAACTTTTCTTGAACACCTCCAGGGCCAGTGACTCCACTACCTCCCTGGGTAGCCCGTTCCAGTGCCTGACCACCCTCTCAGAGAAGAAGTATTTCCTAACATCCAACCCGAATCTCCCCTGGTGCAACTTGAGGCCATTCCTGCTGGTCTTACTGCAATTTACATGAGAGAAGAGGCCAACCCCCACCTCACCACAAGCTCCATTCAGGTAGTTGTAGAGGGCTACAAGGTCTCCCCTGAGCCTCTTCTTCTCCAGTCTAAATGATTCCAACTTCCTCAGATGCCCCTCATAAGACTTGTGCTCCAGACCCTTCACAGCTTTGTTGCCCTTCTCTGGACACATTCCAGGGCCTCGAGGTCTTTCTTGTACTGAAGGGCCCAACCTGAATGCAGTACTTGAGGTGCAGCCTCACCAGCCCTGAGTACAGAGTGATGATTACTTCCCTGCTCCTGCTGGCAACAATATTTCTGATAGAAGTCAGGATGTCATTGGTCTTCTTGGCTACCTGGGCACACTGCTGGCTCATGTTCAGCCATGCATTGACCCCTAGGTCTGTTTCCTCTACAGAGTCTCCCAGCCACTCTGCCTCAAGCCTGTATCATTGTCTTGGGTCGTTGTAACCAAATGCAGGACCCGGCACTTGGTCTTGTTGAACTCCCATTGGCCCTAGCCTAGCTGTCTAGCTCATCCAGATCCCTTTGTAGAGCCTTTCTACCCCAGTGCAGATCAACAGTTCCTCTAAACTTGGCATCTGCAAACTTACTGCGAGTGCACTCAGTGCCCTCATGCAGGTCATCAGTAAAGATATTGAACAGGACAGGCCCCAGTAGCGACCCCCAGGGAGCACCACTTGTGACCAACCAGTTACCAGCTGGATTTAACTCCACTCACCACCACTCTCTGGGCCTGGCCCTCCAGCCAGTTCTTTGCTCAGCAAAGAGTGTATCTGTCCAAGCCATGGGCTACCAGCGTTTCCAGGAGAATACTGTGGGAGACAGTATTGAAGGCTTTGCTGAAGTCTAGGTACAGTATGTCAACAGCCCTTCTGTCATCCACCAGGACTGTCATGTAATCATAGAAGGAGATCAGGTTGGTCAAATAGTATCTGTTTTTAATGAACTCATGCTAGCTGGGCCTGATCCTTTAGTTGTCATGCACATGCCATGTGATCTCCCTCAAATACTCTGCTCCATAACCTTACCTGGCATTGAGGTCAGGCTGATAGGCCTGTAGTTCCCTGGATCCTCCTGATGACCCTTCTTGTAGACGTGAATCACTCTCGCAAGCCTTCAGTCCTCTGGGACCTCTCTTGTTAACCAGGGACACTGATAGATGATGGAAAGTGACTTGGCTCTTGCCTCTGCCAGCTCCCTCAGCATCCTCCAGTGGATTTAATCCAGCTCTATAGACATGTCAGTCCAGGTGGTGTAGCAGGTCTCTGGCTGTTTCCACCTGGATCGTGGGGGGTTTATTCTACTCATCATCTGAGACTTCCAGGTCAGGGAGTAGAGTATCCTGAGGATACCTAGTCTGACTGTTAAAGACAGACATAAAGAAGACTTTGAGAACCTCAGCCTTTTCCTTATCCTCAGTGGTCACATTCCCCGCTACATCCAATAAAGTATAGGGATTCTCTTTAGCTCTCCTCTTACTGTTAATATATTTGTAAAACAGTATTTTGTTCTCTTCTACTCCAGAGTCCAGGTTGAGTTCAAGCTGGGCTTTTGCCTTTCTAATTTTCTCCCTACACATCCTAATGATTTCTTTGTACTCTCCCCAGGTTGCCTGTTCCTTCTTCTGCAGGAGGTAGATTCTCTTTTTGTCCTGGAGCCTCAGGAAAAGCTCCCTGTTTATCCATGCTGGTCTTCTTCCCCACTGGCTCATCTTGTGGCACAGGGGGATAGCCTGCTACTGCGCCTTTAAGACTTCCTTCTTGAGGAGTGACCAGCCTTCCTGGACCCCTTTACCCTTCAGGACTGCATCCCAAGGGACTCTTCCTACCACTGTGTCCTGAATAGTTCAAAGTCTACCCTCTGAAAGTCCTAAGTAGCAGTTTTGCTGCCCCTCCTACTGACTTCACCAAGAATTGAGAACTCTACCATTTTGTAGTCACTCTGTCCAAGACAGCTCCCAACCTCCACATCACCCACCAGTCCTTTTCTGTGAACAGCAGGTCTAGTGGTGCACCTCCCATGGTAGGCTCTCTTACCAGTGGCATCAGGAAGTTATCTTCCATACACTCTAGAAACTTCTGAGACTGAGCTGTCTGTGTTGTATTGTATTTCCTGCATATATTAGGGAAGTTGAAGTCCCCCATGAGACAAGGGCAGGTAATCATGCAGCTTTTTCCAGCTGTTCAGAGATCTCCTCATCTGTCTCTTCATCCTGGTTAGGTGGTCTATAGCAGATCATCATCAGGATGTCTACTTTGTTGGCCCTCCAATACGTTCTCAGTGATGTAGAATGAGTATCTCACATGTATACTTACACGTCATTACCTACTGCAGCAAAGGCACATCAGCATGATGAATTCAACTGCCTGTGCCTTAGATGGCAATGCGCATTGTCCAGCAAGGCCCTGACACCCAGGACCAAGGCTGATGAAGTGCCATGGAAAAGTGGAGGAAGCCTGTTGCACCCTTTGCTTGGCTGATGGCACAACCCCATGAGTGTGGCAAAACCAGTAAAGCAATAGTGCCCAGTGTAGCAGAGGTAGGGGAAATTGCAGGAATCTCACCAGCCCCCAGGATAGGCCTTGAGGCCCAGGGGCAGAAGCTGGGTCACTTTTCCTCTGGATCCATGCAGCATTTTGTTTGTTAATATATATGAATTGCAAAATTACAAGTATTTAGCAACTAGTTTTTACATGCAATCTGATGTAGATCATTAAGGGTTTGGTTTCCTTACAACAGTACAATTATTTCAGCTGTGGACTCTGCCCAGACACATAGACTAATTTCCAGTATTTAGATATATGTAAAATATCCACACATTAATTTTGTTGGCAAAAAAAATATGCAAGCCTAGCTAAGTGTACTTCCTATTTTGTTCTTTTGTCTTTGTAGAATCATAGAAATATAGAATGATTTAGGTTAGAGGGGGTCTTGAAGATCACTTAGTTCCAGCCTCCTGTCATGAGCAGGGTTGCCAGCCATGAGGTCAGGCTGCCCAGGATCCCACCCAACCTGTCCTTGAACACCTCCAGAGTTGGGACACCCACAGCCTCTCTGGGCGACCTGTTCCAGAGCCTCACCAACCTCAGAGTAAAAAATTTTTCCTACCGTCTAACTTAAATCTCCCCTCTTTTAGTTTAAGCCATTCCCCCTTGTCACATCACTATCAGACCATGTAAATAGTCCCATTCCTGCTTGTAAGCTCCCTTCAAGTACTAGAACGCTGTAGTGATGTCTCCAAAGCTAAGCAAGCCCAACTCCCTTAACTTTTCTTTGCGGAAGAAAAAGGGTGTTCCAGCCCTTTGATCGTCTCTGTGGTCCTTGTCTGGACCCACTCCAGCAACTCTGCATCGTTCCTGTTCTGGGGGCCCCAAGGTTGAACACACTACTCAATTCCAGTTGAGACCTCACAAAGGCAGGGTAGAGGGTGACAATCATCTCCCATTCTCTACTGGCCACCTCTCTTATGATGCAGCCCAGGATTCTATTGGCCTTCCCGGCTGCAAGTACACACCTCTGACTCATGTCCAGCATTTTGTCCATTAGGACCCCCAAGTCTGTCTTCACAGGACTACTCTCAGTGAATTCTTCTCACAGTCTGTACTTGTATCTGGTATTGCCTTGACCCAAGTGCAACACCTTGGACTTGGCATTGTTGAACATCATTAGGTTCTTGTATGTCCACTTTTTGAGTTTGTCCAGGTCCCTCTGGATGGTGTTACTTCCTTTTGTTGTGTCAGCTGCACCATCAGCTTGGTGTCATCAGCAAACTGGCTGAGGGTATGTTCAATCCCACTGTCTATGTCATTAATAAAGATATTGAAGGGTGCCGGTCCCAACAAGAACCCCTGGGGGACAACATTTGTGGCCAACCTTCACCTGGACGTAGAGCCATTGACAACAACCCTCTGGCTATGGCCACCCAATCAGTTCTTTATCCACCTTACATCCAGCCTTCAAATCCATCCCTCTTCAATTTAGAGATAAGGATGTGCTGTGGGACCATGTGAAAGGCCTTGCACAAGTCCAGGTAGTCAACATTAGTTACCTTGCCTTTGTACGTCAATGCCATCCCTCTGTCATAGGCCATCAGATTGGTCAGGAATGATCTGCCCTTGATGAAGCCATGCTGGCTCTCTTGAATCACCTCCTCATCTGACATGTGGCTTAACACATCTTCCAAGAGAATCTGCTCCATAATCTTCTGAGGCACAAGTGTGAGGCTCACTGGCCTGTAGTTCCCTGGCTCTTCCTTTCTCTGTCTCCCTTTTTCTAGTCAATGAGAACTTCACCTGACAGTCATGATTTTTCAGATATGATGGAGAGTGGCTTGGCAATCACATCAGCTGGTTCCTTCAGAACTCTGGGATGCATGTCACTGGGCCCCATGGACTTGTACATGTTCAGCCTCATGAGGTGGTCTTGGACTTGCTCCACTCTTACACTGGGAGTGATTTTGCTCTCCTGGCCCCCACTTAGAAGTTCAGGGACACAAGAGGTACAGGGAGCCTGACTGACAGTGAAGTCTGATGCAAAATACTCATTAAGTACCTCATCCTTCTCCACGTCTGAGGAAGGCAGCTCTCCCTTTTTAATTTATCAGAGGGGGTACACTCTCCTCTGCTTGTCTCTTCTGCTTAATGGATATAAAGAAACCCTTCTTGGTTTTCACATCCTTCACTAAGTTCAATTCCATCTACTCCTTGGTTTTCCTGATTGCATCCCTGCACATTTGGACAGTATAGTATCCCTATATTCTTCCCAGGCCACCCACCCCTGCAGGCTGTTCTGTCTCATTTTGTTGGGTTACATTATACAGCAGTCATTTGCAAATATTTGTAATTCTTTTAAAGAAGTAGTTGTTGTACAATGCATGAGATTATTCCTGTTGATAAGGTAATATTGTCCTCAAATTTAGAAAATATTCTGTTCTGCTTCAATTTCCACTGGCTTGGTTGGATTTCTATTTAAGACTAATGTAGTTAGGATTAGTATATCCATGTTTGCCAGAAGGTGTTCAAATTCTTTATTCTGAGCAATGTAGCTATGCCAGTCTCATGAATGCTTTAAGTCTGATAATTTTGGTGAATAACTTCTCTTATAACAAGAGTATTAATTCAGCTAACTGAAAGAAGAACTCTGCTGAGAGTCTTCAATTTTCAAATGCGTTAATAAAGCAAAGTTCACTACAGCTCACTGCTGAATGCAGAACTACATCCCTGCAATGTTTATTTATAGCTGCTATGTTTTGTAACAACTTGTATCCACGGCAACCAATGGTGTGAAAGAAAAATGCTCGATGCTGAGTAACCATGGAAACCAGAACTATGTTTATAGGTAACTGGGAAATCTAGCCTACCTGCAACAGTCAGAAGTTCTTTGCTATTTAATACCAGGAAATATTATATTGAAATTTGGAATCATTTGGAGCAAGCGATGTCTCATCATTATAAAACAGGAAGCAAAGAGCTGCATACAAAACACAGAGAAAAATTCTTTTCTGTAGCCTTCCTCTATCTGATCACACTAAGATCAAGAAAATGAACTTTGCTGTCTGTGTGTCAACTAATGGTAGAGCTTCTGTCCATTTTTTGCACAACAGCGAATACTGCTGGTTCATTGTGCCAAAGGTGCATAGTCCCCTATTTCCCTATGCACCACACCAATATTGTAGCAAGCGTTCCCAGGACTATAGCTCTGAAGGAAAAAAGTATCCTTGCATTGTGAGGATTTGCTTCAGTGGATATGTGTTCCAGATCTCAGCAAAAAGGCATTTCCCCAGTATGCTGTTGACAAAAATGCCCAAAGCTCGAAGTATAAATATGCAGCCTGTAATTCCTTAGCATAAATCTCACTGTGTCACAGGGTTGCCGGTATTTCTGCCCCTAAAACATAGCTTCCTGAGGAATAAAAATGGAGGAAATTCTGAAGGCATGTGATATTTGGTTCTATGTTTTGACAAATAAATATACAACATATTTCAAAGAACTCATCACTTACATTGCACATTACATGCCTCATCCATTTCCGTGATCACCATTATGACCAAAAGTGCCTAAGAAGTATCCTAGCTTTTCAAGATAAAAATATCAGTTTTGTTTTGTTTTGGTTTTGTTTTCTTCAGCATTAGTTTTTGGGGATTTATTTTAATACTGTATATTTGAATAATATGTTGAGCTAAACTATCTTTACTCTTTTTTAGTATCTATATTTGGTCATCATACAGAGCAATAGGAACTGAAATATAGAGTACTTGATCTGTAAGTAAAATCAATGACAAGACTGACATGTAAAATTATAAGCTACATATTCATTAATAATAACAGTAACAACAAGAAAAAAAATTAAACAATCTCACAATCATAATTGCCATCACATTACTGTAAAATTCCTTGGTAAAAAATTCAGGGGGTTACTAAATTATGATCTGGCCTTGTTCTAGCTTTGAAATAAACTGTTTATTCTCTCATCGCACAAAAAACCAAGATTTTGAAGGACCACGATTAGCCAAACCGTGAGAAGTAGTTTTGTAATGGAAAATTGTACCTGCCGCCGATTTGAGTAAGATGACTTGCGCCTGGGGTAGGGGAAGAGATTGAAAGAATCCTGAAAATCCCCTAATCCTTCTTGTCTTGTCTGCCCTCTACAGTTGTAACACAAAACTGCAACTAACTGCGTCTGTACTCCGGAAACAGCAGTGGGAAAAAAGTCACGGACTCACAGAATTACAGAATTGTAGGGGTTGGAAGCAATCTCCAGAGATCATTGAGTCCAAACCCCGTACTAAAGCATGTTCTCTACAGCAGGTTGCACAGGTAGGTGTCCAGACAGGTTTTGAATATCCCCAGAGAAGGAGACTTCACTTGTCAGTTAAGTCTCATTTTCAAAGACCAGATAAAAATACACTAAATACTTCTTAGAAGAGTGAAAGAAGAACCTCGTCATTTGTCAAGAAACAGGCATGAAACAGTTGGCTTGGGATCTGGTGTGAGAGGCCCAATCTTTTGTTTCTTTTCCTCCAAGTCTCTCCTGAGCCTCGTGGGAGAACAAGACAGGGGATAAAGGAGAGGTGACTAAAGCTACCGCAATGAGATAATTAAACTTGCAGCTGAATGTTGGGGCCTGTAGCATGTCCCTTATGAGGAACGTCTGAGAGACCCGAGGCTGTTCAGCCTGGTAAGGAGAAAACTGAGAGGCGATCTCATCACTGTTTATAAGTAGCTGCAGTGTGGGAGTCAAATGGATGGGGCCAGACTCTTTACAGTGGTCTGCAGAAACAGGACGAGGGGCAACAGGCCCCAGCTGGAACACAGGAATTTCCATCTGTACTTGTGGAAAAAATTATTCACTTTGAGAGTAAGAAAGCAGTGGAACAAGCTGCAGAGAGAGGGTGTGGAGTCTTCTCTGGAGATATTCATAACCCAGTTGAACACTTTCCTGTGCAGCCTACTCAAGGGAACTGCTAAAGCAATGGGGTTGGAATAGATGATTTCCAGAGGTCCCTTCCAACTCTTATGATGCTGTGATTCATATACGCATAAAATTGCCAGGCATTGGCCAGAAGTAAGGCATCCAAATGAGAACTGTAAGGGCAAGAGGTATATACATCCTAATTACTGTCCCCCAGGCTCAGCCAGTGACATTGGGAGGCAGCCCAGAGAAGGTATCTGACTAAAAAATAAAATAAAATAAGGAATGTAAATGGCAGATATTCTCTGAGGGAACAATGGGAGGCAACTGCGGGTAGAGATGTTTAAATACATGATAATTACACATTGTGGATGCTACAAGCTTATTGAAGGAAAAGTCACCAGTACCGATTTAGGGTACAAATATTGTTCTTTTAAGTAAAATAATCAAAAGATAACTACAGACAGGGACTTTGACAACAAAATGTCAAATGCTGAGACTTCTACAGTCAAATTAACTGCTAGAAAAAAGGTTGAATGAAGTGGAAAACATTTCAGAAAGCAGCAGTGAAGGTCACTAGGAATTTGAAAGAAATGCCTGAAACCTGAAAGATAGCACATAGTTTGTCTAAGCAATGATTCATAAGAGATATCATCTTCACTATCATTAGAATGAAAATTAGTTTTTTTTTTTAGGATAGGAAATAAAGAAAATAAAATTGAAAACTTGAAATGACACTTGAAAATTGGAAAAACTTAGCAATATAAAAAGATGGCTATGAGAATGGGATTGACTTGTTACAGAAAGAAAATACATCAGTTGTGAAAGAAGACTTAATTCCAGAATGGCAGATTGCCATAATCATAGAATTGCAGAAACACGGAATGGCTTGGATTGGAAGGGACATCAAACATTTAGTTCCAACCCACCTGCCGTGAATAGTTTTGCCAACCACTAAATCCAGGTTGTCCAACCTGGCCTTGAACATTTTCAGACATGGAATATCTACAACTTTTCTGTGCCTCCTGTTCCATCCTCACCATTCTCCCAGTGAAAAATTTCCCCCTAACATCTAATCTAAATTTCCCCTCTTTTAGTTTAAAACCATTGTCCTTTTTCCTTTCACTATGAGATTGTAAAAAGTTGATTTCCCCCCTGTTTATAAGCTCCCCTCAAGTACTGGAAGGACACAATGAAGTCTCCCCAGAGCCTTTTCCATGCTGAACAAACCCAGTTCCCTCAGCCTGTCTTCGTAGGAGAGGTGAGGTGCTCCAGCCCTCTAATAATCTTTACAGCCTTCCTTTGCACCTGTTCCAAAAACTCCACACCTTTTCTGAGTTGGAGGCTCCAGACCTGGATGCAGTATTCCAATTGTGAGACAAAGAAAGTCATTATGAACAAAAGACCTTGCAAATGAGCAAACAAGCTTAGCAGCTACTTGAACCAGATGTAAACATGCAAAAGGCACCTGGTTCATACATGTGACCAAGGGGTTGTTGTGTGTGTATAAAAGGTTGTAAGCATGGACAAAAAGGTCTTCATTTTGCACTAGCAATGGAGTCCGTGACTCTCCTGCCACACCAGATGAGTCCTCACAAGGGCAGAGTAGACAGGCACAATCACCTCCCTTGCCATGTTGGCCACTCCTCTTTTGGTGTGGACCCATATAAGGTTGGACTTCTGGGCTGTAAGCAGACATTGCTGGCTCATGTTCAGTTTTTCATCCAACAGGACTCCTAAGTCCATCTCAGTAGAGTAGCTCTCAGTCTGTACACGTACATGGGTTTGTGCCAACCCAACACCTCTCACTTGACATTGATGAACCTCATTAGGTTCACATGGACCCACATTTCAAGCCTGTCCAGGTGCCTCTTCCTTCTGTCCTATCAGGTGCACCACTCATCTTGGTGTCATCAGCAAACTTGCTGAGGGTGCACTCAATCCCATCATCTCTCTCACTGATAAAGATTTTGAAGAGCACTGTTCTGAAGATGGACTCATGAGGGAGTCATGAGGGACTCCACCTGTACATAGAGCCATATATTACAAACCTCTGATAGCAGCCTTCCAACCAATTCTTTATGTACTGAATAGTCCACCCTTCAAATCCATCTCTCTCAAATACAGAGGTAAGGATATAGTGTGGGACCATGTCAAAGGCCTTACACAACTCCAGATGCTAGCACTCCATCATGGAAAACCAATCAAACTATCACATTACAAAAGATGGAAACCTGACCTGCTCAGCTCTACTGAGGAGAAACATACTGAGGCTTATGTGAGTAAGCACATAAGCGTATGCTGCATAAACTACTAGTAGAAAAAGCATGAATTTAAACAACTGCTCTGCAATGATGGTTTATATACAACCTAATGACTTGTGGAAAATGTAGAGCACTTCACCTGTCCTTTCTTGGAGCCTTTAAATGATGTATGAAAAATTGCACCTAAGGTTATGTTGTTAGACATCCAACACTGCCATTTCTTTGGAGGTGGTGTGAGAGATTTTCTAATTTAGTACTCTATAATACTAAAAAAAACCCTTAAATAATATATAAAAATACTAGAGAAGCTAAGTATTATCCCCCAGTAAGAGTGAAAAGCAAAAAATATAAAAACCTTCTAGTTTCAGAAAATCTTCAAGGATATTTTGAAGAACATTTAAAAAAGGAGTTTTTGAATACACTGAAAAAAAAACAACACAAAACCCAGCTATGACTTTTTTTTCCTTCTGTAGTTTTTGTATCACTACAAGTGGATGGAAACATATCTAACATTGGCAGTCACTCTCCATTAAAAATTTAAAGATTTTGGCAAACTTTAAACAGTTGATGCACTCTTTTCTGAGCTCTATGCCAAATTCAGTGGCGCAGTGTGTATCAGTCACCTTTTCTGTGTGAGCATTTTCTATATGTTTTCATGTGATTTTTACCTTTTCTTTCACTGGCAGTTATTCCTTATAGCACTGTTCTCTTCTGTCCCAAGAGAAAAGAGTATTGGGTGTCATATTTGACATAGACCTCCCTCTTCCTCCCCAGACTTGCTGCCAACGGGCAATTAAAACAAATAATTTGCATGCTGCACGGAAAGCATTAACTTGTCAAAATCATTAAAGCACTATGTCTAATCCAATAATTTATTTGAAAATCATCATAAAAGCAGTAATTATTTACAAGAAAAATGAGTTACTTTATTTTAAATGACCTAACTTTAGTGTGACTTACCCAGACATTTCCTTAGGACCTCAAATAAATCCAGAGGTTCAGACATAATGTGCAAGGAAAACAACACAGTCTGAATCAGTGACTTCTATCCATCAATCATCAGCTTAAAGAAACAAAGCAGGAGCGGGAAACACTCCCTATAAATTCGTGGCTTACAATAATAAACTCAGCAATAATTTTTTTCTGAGATGTCCTGGAAACTGGATTGTAAAGAAAAGAGAGTTTTATTTCAGATCCAGTAAAAAATGTATCTGGTTCTGACCTACACATTTGAATATATTTGAACAGTTAATGTAAAAAAAAACAGATACCTTTTTTATTCTTTTTTTCCTTCATCACCATGACCATCCTTTGTCATCAGAATTTAATTCAATAGCTGAGGATAAGAAACTGTAGCAAAGCCAGAGAAATTCTAAAACAAATGTAGCAAATATCATTCCACATTTACCTACCGCTATTATTTTATTTTATTTTATTTTATTTTATTTTATTTTTTAATCTTTTATGTGAAGCATTTATTACTCACCTCAGGATATTATACTATTACGGGCTACATTTTGTTTTGATACAGGAATTTCTGTGCCCCCTAATCTTGCTGATGATGGCACCCCAGAGCTGGAGACAGACTATAGTTTTGTTACTTATTTACTGGGTGCAGAGCTGGCAAAACAGCAGCAAACATAGCCTCTGACCTTAGGCAAATGCTGGGAAAAGATGAGAAACTTCACGATTTAGGAGGTCAGCTGAATGCCACTTGCTATGAGGGCTTTTTCAAAAAATGGAGATCGTGACAGAGTAGACCCTAGCAGTGGTACAATACAATTTTTTTACATATATTGTTTGTCTTGCAATCTGTAATCAGTATGTCAAAGTCACACAGACGTGCTGTTGTAGAAAAACTAGAATAATTTTACTCAATATCAGCCAAAAGGTTCATTGCATTAATAGGGCTTCAAGACAGCATCATGCGTTTTCTCATACATATTCATAATGACAGGAGGGTGATGGCGTGAGTAAGTGATTTGTAAGTCTAAGCATAATTTGTGAAATGAATGTGGAAGATAAGAAAGAATGCTGACGGACAGGGTCTGGCCATGCTGTGGTGTCCTGGAGCTTACAAGAGGAAGCTTACAAGAGGCAGGACACCCTGTATGGGTCTGAGTGTTCATGCTTCCATGTGCAGCTGTGGAGCTCCCACCATCCTGCACTCATGGGCCTCTTGGCTGACTCAGAAGTCTGCTGAAGCCACTTCCCCCATATGAAAAATACAAGTTGTGCTTTTACTAAGGATCTTAGAGCTAATCTTGCTGGATTGCTTTCCAGTACTCACTGGAAAAGCTTAATCCCAATACTCACTGGCAAAGCTATCTCTTGTTCTCAGACTCAGCATCCGTCTCAAGCTTGTCCAGAATTTCTCTATACCCTCAAATTATCTTTTGGAGACTGTAATCTCCTTTAGCAAGCCTCGGAAGAGAGTGAGTATATGAAGTACATAGATCGGGTGTACCCTATGCCTTGCTGTGGGGCTGGTACCTACTCTAATTCTCAAGATCTCACTTTGGGTTACATTAGCTCTGTTGTAGATTGGGCTCTAACCATCCTATTACCTAAATAGCAGCCAATTAATTAGTTTGACAAGTGTCAGTTTTCTGTTAATGCTGTCACCATAAATACTGAAGAGTTTCCAAGACTAAGAAAGTGCCTAGGTATCTTTTAAAGGATGTGGCAGTGTTTACCTCATTGTGATACATGGGAAATGTAAAGAGCCTGAATCCACCTTTTCTCATCTTCCGTGTTTACTTCAAGAGCACAACTCTCTTATGTATAGTGGATTTTAGTATCTAGCAGACATTCAACAGATTAAATAGCTATTTTGAATTGTTTTGAGATAATGCAGGAATGAAAGGAAGAACTGTGGGTTTTTCCATGCACTAGAGTCCTCACTCCTCCCGTGAGCTCTTTATCAAGTTGCCTGCATTAGGTCATTTCATTCCAAGAAAAAAAAAAAAGTATTATCATGATATAAAATTGGTTAAATATCAAGCCATTGTGGCTACCTTGTACAAACCATAAGAAAATGAAAACAATCAGGTATCAGGTTTGTAAAGATGCAAGCAGGACATTTAATGCCTGTATGATCTATTGTTGAAAATTTTTCAAAGGTTATCACCATCCAAGGATGTTAACTCATTCTGCAACTAATCCCTATTTTATTTCTCTGCCAAAGCCAACACTTTGGCCTTTAAATGTCTGATGTATTCTGTAAAATGTAGAACAAATTTTAAGTCTTGAAAGGATAGGATAATATTTGCCATGCCTGTCAAAACCTCCACCAGCAGAAGTGACGCACTGTCACCACTTTCGAAATGCACCACTCAACACCTCATTGTACTCGCATTCACTGTTTGATCTCCATAAATGTTCAACAGGCATCAATGAATGCCAATGGTTGCAGTTTTTTTTTTTGCATGAAGGAATTCACTGGCACACCTTTCCTTCACACACACTTCTATGTCAGATACCACTTTGTCAGACTGCACCTCAGCAGCAAAATGGAATGGAATGGAATACTGGCAGGAAGGTACGAACTCTGCTGCCATTCTACCAACAAAATAAAATAGCAGGCATTACTTTCAGAGCAGCCCATGTAAAATATATAATATAGTTAATCTATATAAGCAACAAAATGTAATTTAACTTTTACTATTTTTATGAAAACTTTTTTTTGTTGAAAGAAGCAATAAAAGCCTAAAACTAGTGGGATCTTTGACCTTGTTTTCATGAGACTAATGCACCAGTCTGTTTCAATTGAAGTGGTTGCAATTGTTAGTGAATTCTCAAGGTGTTTGTCAGAGATTTTTGATGAAATTTTACTCTTCCTGTGTTTCATCCCTGACAATAATTGTTCACAAATGTGCACACTGCCAAAAAGCGATGACACTAATAAGGTGTGATTGAGAAGTGAGGGCTATTTCTCTCTGGAAAGACAGCTCATATAAGCCTGGTAAAGAGACATTATCAAATTTTTAAGTTGAATATCTGATTACAACTCTATACATTCCATTTGAAGACTAGCAGGACATGAATTTATGTTGACTGAAAATTGAGTCAAATATATATTAAAAAAAAAACAACACAAAATGATGGTTATTTCAGCAATCTTGAAATCTATTCTCAAATTCCTTTATCAAAACAGAAGGGGAGCCTGCTCTTCTGTTCAAAGGACGATGTTTACACAATGTATCAAAATGCATGCAATAATTAGACATTAACATGAGTTAGCACTGCACTGCACCCTCCCTGTGCCCTGGTTTCAGCCCAGGCAGTGCTGATCGCACGCTGATGTTTGGTTGTTGCTGAGCGATGAGTGTGCTCACGGGGCCAGGCCAGGTCACTTGGTGAGAAGAGTCACCAGAGATGTGAAGGACAGAAAGCGGTCACACTGTGAGCTGGGCTGGGCTGCATGCATTCCATGGCATCTAGGTTGGCCATTTCTTTACTCATCATCAGACTTACTCACAAATGGAGGGCAATTGGTGTCCCCCAAAAATCAGCCTGGAAGCTATGCTAAGGCACATGGAAGGCAGGGAGGTGATATGGGAGAACCAGCATGGCTTGGTCAAGGGCAAATCCTGCTGCACCGACCTAGTGGCCTACTATGATGGTGTCACTGCATCAAAGGACAAAAGAAGAGAAACTGATGTCATCTGGCTTGACTTCAGGAAGGCCTTAGACACGGTACCCCACAACATCAATTTCTCCAGACTGGAGAGAGATGGATTTGATGAACGGACAGTTTGATGGACAAAGAACTGGCTGCAGGATCGAATACAGAGTGGTCAATGTCTCTGTGTCTAGATGGAGATCAGTGACGAGTGGTGCCCCCAAAGGCCGTTGCTGCAGCCGATACTCTTTCACTATCTTCCTCAGTGACGCTAACAGTGGGGTCGAGAGCACCCTCAGCAAGTCTGCTGACGACACCAGGTTAAGCTGCGAGAATTGAAAAGAAATCGCAACACCCCCCGCCCCCGGCACCGCCACCTACGCTCCTCCCCCGACGCTCGCTGCGCCGCTCCCGCCCTCCGTTCCGCCCCCGACGCTGGCCGCGCTGCCGCCGCCTTTTGCCCGGGCCACGTCGCTCGCGGTGTCGCTGCCGGCCTCTGCTGCGTCTACGTCGTCTGCTGCTGCTTCTCTGCAGCCTGCGCATAACTTGGTTAAAGACAGGGATGGACCAGAAACAGGAACTTTTTGATTCTGGTGCAGTAGATTCGAAACAAACCGATCATTTTCCCTGATGATGATAATTTGAAGGATGCAGGAAAGAAAGATTTTTCTACAGTGTACTGCGGTGCTTTAGAGCAGTGCAGAAAAGATGCAGTATTACGGGGTGATGCTGATACATTGCAAGTTTTTGCTGTGTTGTGTCATCCAAATCAGCCCCCCAGTGGGAATCCCTGCCTTATGGGGCAGTAAAGGAGCTAAGGAAGTCAGTGAGAGACTATGGAATTCAGTCTGCCTTTACATACAATCTTTTGGTTGCAGTTGGTGACAGTTATGACCCCTCACGATTGGAAAACCTATTTACAAATGATCTTGTCTCCTATGCAATACACCATGTTTATGGCCGAATACCAAGATCAGGCTATCATCCAGGCTATGAATAATTTGACTAACTTAAATCAAATTGGCATGGAGGAACTCATGGCAGAGGGGGTCCGGGCAACACTTCAGGCCCAGGCACAGATGGACAGGCAATGCCTTGAACAAGTTAAGACTTTGGTGTTGCGTGCTATCTATTGGATACATGATACTAATTCGTGTAATGCCTCATTTACATCAATTAAGCAGGAGCCTGCTGAGCCCTACATTAAATTTCTTGACCGTTTACAAAATACGCTAGAGAGACAAGTGGAAAATCAAGCTGCCCGAGATATTTTGCTTAAGCAATTAGCAGTAGAAAATGCAAATACAGATTGTCAACAGATTTTACAATCCTTAAAGAATGCAGATCCATCCATTACTGATATGATTAAAGCCTGTCAAGACGTAGGCACGGAAAGTCATAAAATGGCCTTGCTAGCAGACATGCTGGCAACATGATGCAGGGACAGCTCAAGGAATGAAGTGTTACAATTGTGGGGAGCCCGGTCACGTACAAAGGGACTGTAAAAAGCCTAAGCAAGCAAATAAAAATGCTCGTGCTGTTCCAACTCGACCCTGTCCCTGGTGCAGGAGGGGGCTACACTGGGCGAGAGAATGCTGATCAAAACTCCCTGTTGCTGCACGGCGCTGTGACCTGCTGGGAAACGGGAAGAGTGCAAGACCGCGTGCTATGACAACAAATACGGTTCCGAATTGGCTGGCCGCTGCCTGGCCAGCTCTCAGACCAGCGACCGCTGGCAGTGCAGGAGTGGATTTGGCCACCGCCCAGTCAGTGACACTGACTGACAGCACTGTGACTCTCATTCCAACAGGTGTCACGGGCCCCCTTGGGGATGGGCGTAGCACCCTCTTATTAGGACATTCTCTGTTACACGGATGGGACTTTTTGTTTTACCAGGAGTTATAGATACTGACCACACTGGGGAGATTAAGATAATGGCATGGACACCTTCACCCCCCTGCTTTATTCCCAAAGGCCAAAATATAGCACAGTTGTTCCCTTTTCATTCTTTGACTGAACGTGGCATCAGGACCGAACTGGTGGATTTGGGAGCACGGACAAACCTGATGTGCTATGGACTACACAAGTGACAAAAGACAAACTATTATTACCATGCTTAGTAAGTGGCTGACAGTTATTAGGCCTAGTAGATACCGGAGCTGTTGTTACCATTATTAAGTTAAGTGATTGGCCCTCTGAATGGCCATTAAAAGACCCTAATTCTGCTATTGTAGGAGTTGGGGGTTTGCAGCAGCCCAAACAAAATGCCCAAATTTTATCTTTCGAAGGGTCTGATGGTCACATTGCTCCTTACATCTTACCAGTTCCCTGTACTTTTTGGGGTTGTGATCTTTTAAGTCAATGGGGCATGATTTTGCAGACAAATTTTCAGTGAGGGCCATTGATTGGCAGCAACTTATACCCCTAAGTTGGAAAACAAAACCACCTATTTGGGTAGATCAGTGGCCCTTAAAAAAGGAAAAGTTGCTGCATTTACACGAGGTAGTTCAAGAACAGCTAGCTGCTGGTCACATAGTGCCTACTACCAGCCCTTGGAATACTCCAGTCTTTGTTATCCTCAAGAAGAGTGCAAAATGGAGGCTTTTACAGGACCTGCGTGCTTTCAGTGCAGTAACTGAGTCCATGGGGGTGTTGCAGCCTGGTCTTCCTTTGCCTTCAGTGTTACCTTCAAATTGGCCTAAAGCAGTTGTTGATTTAAAAGACTTTTTTTTTTTTTTTTTTTTTTTTACCAGAAATGATTTGCAAAAATTGTTAGGAACCATCAATTGGTTGTGACTGCTTTTTGGTATCACTACTCAAGAGCTGCACCCTTTATTCCAGCTACTCAAAGGAGACCCAGATATTAACCTCTAAAAGGCAATTAACACCAGAAGCGCTACAATGCTTAGACTCTGTAATAACATCATTGCAACATCAATACAGCCATCGTGTTTGTTTATCACTTCCAGTATCTCTTATGATAATTTCAAATTCTTGTCAACCGTATAGCTTGTTATGTCAATGGGATATCTCAAGAAAAGATCCTCTCGTTATCCTGGAATGGATATTCTTACCGCATACATTTTCAAAAACCATTACATTATGAGTGGAGATGTTTGCAATGCTAATACAGCGAGGTCGACATCGTCTACAAATTTAACAAGCTTTTGACCCTGATTGCATCTACGTACCTGCTACTAAAAAGATTTAGATTGGATGCTTGCACAGTCACTCGCTTTTCAAATTGCTATGGCAGGCTATACCGGACAAATCTCCACCCATCCCCCCAATCATCATTTACTATGTAATATGAGTGATCTGTCGCTTATAACTAATACTTTACTTTCACATGTTCCAGTACCTAATGCCGTTACTGTATTTACAGATGGCTCTGGCAAAACACACCGAGCAGTGGTTCTCTGGTGTGCGACGGCTACATGATGGCAGTCAGACATACACATTGTCGAGGGATCACCTCAAATTGTAGAACTTGCTGTGGTAGCGCGAGTTTTCAACTTTTTTCTGATCAAAAGCTTAATATAATAACTGACTCTTTGTATGTTACAGGTATCATTCAGTGGATTGAAGGATCTTTATTTTTTTAAGGAAGTGAACAACCCTGCTTTGTTTGCACAGCTCAAGTGAGTTTTACATTATGTCTCTCACCGTACTCTTCCTTATTTTATTATGCATATTCAGTCACACACTATGTGTGCCAGCATGAGCCCCAGCATGAGCCCCTGTGGAGTACAGGGCTCGGGGCTCCTCATCCCCCATCCGGCGGTGGATGCTGTGGAGCCGATGGATGTGGACTCCGATCAGTGTGCCTCCAGCCCCAGCAGGACCTGCTGGGGAGTAAATGGCATGGGGCTCCTCATCCCGCACCCGGCAGTGGATGCCGTGGTGCCCATGGAGTTGTTGTGAGGCCCAGGCATGCCATGCCGTACATGGGCAAAATTATGGGAGGCACAGCTGCTACCACCATACAAGCAGCTTCGCGAGCTGCAGCTCCAGCCGCCGCTCAGACCACCGCTCGAGACACAGACTCCACCACCGATCAGACGGCCACGGAAGCCACAGCTCCGTGAAAAAAAAAGCAGATCACGAATTTCTGCTGAATTTGGTTTCACAGATGTGTCCTCCAGCAGTGGCTCTGGACTATCCACCGTCATGGCAAACACAGCTTCACAGACCACAGCATAGGCTAGGTTGCAAGAGAGCCAAGGAGCTCATCCAGCCCAACCTCGAGCTAATAAAGCACAGTCAGCTACAAACCTGTGGGTTTTCAAAAAACCCTCCAGCTCTTTGAGTTTACATCGGTAAGACCATTTGCAACGAGAAAGCTTCTACAATGACTTGCTTTCCCCTCTGTTTAAATACATGGCTATTTATTTAAAAGTACAGAACAGGGGCACCACAACGTAGGAGGTATGTCATCATAGAAGCGCAGATGAGCAGGCAGCGTCCAAAGGGGAGTTCCAAAGATGCTGAAGGTGTTGACGTGCACCTGGCAACCCATGTTCTTTTAGTTCTGTGCCTGTGCTGGACTATCGGGTAAAACCTACCCGGGCCAAAGAACTGCATGTGAATACCAGTATGGGGAGCAGAAAAATGGCATTTATTGCATTGTGCGATTTACCTATATACCTATCCTACTTCGTCTACACCCCTTATGCGTACATTAAACCTTCGACACCGAGCAAGGGGAGAGTCCTACCACGTCACATCCCAAATCCTTGCTGTCGCCTACTACAACATGAAGGATCCAGAGGGCAAGGAGTATGAGGAGAGGCTGAGGTCCCTTGCCTTGTTCAGCCCAGAACAGAGGAGGCTGAGGGGAGACCGCATAACGGCCTGCAGCTCCTTACGAGTGGAGAGAAGGGTCAGCGCTGAGCTCTGCTCTCTGTTGGCAGCAACAGGACCCCAGGGAACGGCATGGGGCTGCGTCAGGGGAGATTTGGCCAGGGCATTAGGGAAAGGTTCATCACAGACAGGGTGGTTGGGCACTGGGACAGGCTCCCCAGGGCAGTGGTCATGGCGCTAAGCTCTTTACTATCTTCCTCAGTGACGCTGACAGTGGGGTTGAGAGCACCCTCAGCAAGTCTGCTGATGACACCAGGCTGTGGGGTGCAACTGATGCACCAGAGGGATGGGATGCCTTCCAGGGGGACCGAGACAAGCTTGAGCAGTGGGCCCAGGAGAACCTCATGAGGTTCAACAGATCCAAATGCACAGTCTTGCACCTGGGTTGAGGCAACCCTCAATGCCAAGACAAGCTGGGGGATGAAAGGACTGAGCACAGCCCTGCCAAGAAAGACCTGAGGGTACTGGCCGATTGCAAGCTGGACATGAGCCAGCAGCCCAGAAAGCCAACGATAGCCTGGGCTGCATCAAATGATGCGTGACCAGCAGGTCTAAGGAGGCGATCCTGTCCCTCTGCTGTGAGCTGCTGAGGCCTTGCCTGGGGTACTGTGTCCACGTGTGGAGGCCTCAGTATGGAGAGACACGGACCTGTTGGAGCGCATCCAGAGAAGGGCCACAAACGTGATCCACGGGATGGAACACCTCTCCTGTGAGGAGGACAGGCGGGGAGAGCTGGGGGTCTTCAGCCTGGAGAAGAGAGGGCTGCAGTATGACCTGATAGCAGCCTTTCAGTATCTAAAGGGGAGCTCCAAGGAAGAAGGGGACAGACTCTTGAGCAGGGTCTGTGGCGACAGAACAAAGGGAAATGGCTACGAGCTCAGGGAGGGTAGGTTTACATTAGGTACAAGGAAAAAATCGTCTGCAGTGAGGGTGCTGAGGCTCTGGAACAGGTTACCGAGTGTTGTGGTTGATGTCCCATCTGTGGAGGCTTTCAAGGCAAGGCTGGATAAGGCCTTGGGCAGCCCGGTCTAGCTGCGGTGTCCCTGCTCATTGCAGGGGATTTGGACTAGACGGCCTTCAGAAGTCCCTTGCAACTCAACTCTAGGATTCTGCGATCCTGTGTTTCCACAAGGGGAGGTCAGGCCTGTCACAGTTCAACCTGGTTTGGCCAACTCCCGTGACAGGGGACAAAAGGACCCGTGGTCCCGCGCCTGGGGAAAACAGGAAGGGGGGCAGGGAAAAGGTAGGGAGATGGGCCAGGATGAGGAAAAACAGCAGCCACCAGCTAAAGGAAAAACCCACGTTGACTACAAGTGACAGCGGAATGCAAGATAATACAGTACAATGCAATACAATTGGAACTGAAGCAAATAAATCAAATAAATGAGAGAGTCCGACACTGCAGGCCTCACTCATGCTGTAGGTGAGCCGGCCAGGGAACACACAGAGCCACGGCGGGCAGAAGGGGAACAACCTTGTGACTCCTGGTCAGCTTCATCTTTCCCTCTGAATGGAGAACGGAAACAGAATGATGAAGACTTCTGGGAGCCGCAGTTCACTCTTCCCTTCCGAGAACCAGGTACCCGGAACCATCGGCAATCCACAGAACTGCGGCATGGACGCTTTAACTCCCAGTACGCTACGTGATGCTACGGTGTGACGTACCGATCACAAACCACAACACCGTGACAAGGCCACAGAACACGCTCCCCCCATCACGCCCAACATGGCCAGCATTGGCCACACGCATCGGATGCTGTCACGGTGGCCATTGCAGTGGCCTGCAGACATGACAGTGGCCACCACTGCCGCACCCTTTGCGCTGCGCCCCACAAGTACGGGAGCGCCAGCAGCTGGCCCACACTTGCCGAGCTTAGGCCTTCTGGGTGCCACGCGTGCGTGGACGGGAGAGGAGCCAGAGCAGGAAGGCAGGTGGCTGCCCACCTGGGTGTGGGGCGAGAGAGAGGCGTTGCCAGGAAGCGCAGAGGAGGACGCCACCTGGCACGCAGACCAAGTGCGACGCACGCACGAGAGGCACTACTGCGTGAGAGCCACAGCCATCGCTCTTGTGTCCAGACTCTCGTGCAGCCCACTAGAGGCTAGTCTCTAGCCTCCAGGAAGGGACAAGATGAAGAACACACCTGTGCTTCATCAACCCAAGAATGGTGTGCTGTACAGGTACGTGCAGCGATCAGAGAACGGTGTGCAAGTGAGTCTTTTCCGCCGTCCGCTGACAGGCTGGAGATCTCAACATGCTCGCCATGAGAGCAATGTTCTGCGGGCAATGCTCAGGTGCCCAGAGAAGACCGCAAGGCGCAGCATTGCCCCCTGGGGGCAAAATGGCATGGGGCTCCTTGTCTCCCATCGGGCAGAGGATGCTGAGGAACCCATGGACGTGGGCCCCCCTCAAAATGCCCCGACACCCAGCATGAGCCCCTGTGGAGTGCAGGGCTTGGAGCTCCTCATCCCTCATCCGGCGGTGGATGCTGTGGAGCCAATGGATGTGGACTCCGATCAGTGTGCCTCCAGCCCCAGCAGGACCTGCTGGGGAGTAAATGGCATGGGGCTCCTCATCCCCCATCCGGCAGTGGATGCCGTGATGCCCATGGAGTTGTTGTGAGGCCCATGCCGGACATGGGCAAAATGATGGGAGGCATAGCTGCCACCACCAAACAAGCAGCTTTGCGAGCTGCAGCTCCGGCCGCCGCTCAGACCACCACTCGAGACACAGACACCACCACCGATCAGATGGCCACAGGAGCCACAGCTCCAGCCACCCATCCGACTGCTGCGGGAGGCACGGCCATGGACACGAGAAGACAATAGCATCTAACCAAATACTTTCCACTCTCCTGAGAACAGGAAGATGCCAAGATGTTCCTGTTCTTAATAAAGTCCTACATACACCCTAGCTGAGGGTTTCTGCATCTATTTCTTTGGGTACTCTGGGGAGGCGTGAGGGGCAGATGGGTGTGACCTTTCCCTGGCATGTCAATGCAACAATCTCATTGTAGACCAATGTTTGGCAGGTGATTTGGCTTAGCGACTGACAAACCTGTGTTCTCATCCAGGGTCTGACACCAAAAAAGAGCACAGTCCTGCGGGTCTTTCTGTGAAAGTGCAGCTATGCAAGAAAAAGCAGACCACGAATTTCTGCTGAATTTGGTTTCACAGATGTGTCCTCCAGCAGTGGCTCTGGACTATCCACCGTCATGGCAAACACAGCTTCACAGACCACAGCATAGGCTAGGTTGCAAGAGAGCCAAGGAGCTCATCCAGCCCAACCTCGAGCTAATAAAGCACAGTCAGCTACAAACCTGTGGGTTTTCAAAAAACCCTCCAGCTCTTTGAGTTTACATCGGTAAGACCATTTGCAACGAGAAAGCTTCTACAATGACTTGCTTTCCCCTCTGTTTAAATACATGGCTATTTATTTAAAAGTACAGAACAGGGGCACCACAACGTAGGAGGTATGTCATCATAGAAGCGCAGATGAGCAGGCAGCGTCCAAAGGGGAGTTCCAAAGATGCTGAAGGTGTTGACGTGCACCTGGCAACCCATGTTCTTTTAGCTCTGTGCCTGTGCTGGACTATCGGGTAGAACCTACCCGGGCCAAAGAACTGCACGTGAATACCAATATGGGGAGCAGAAAAATGGCATTTATTGCATTGTGCGATTTACCTATATACCTATCCTACTTCGTCTACACCCCTTATGCATATATTAACCCTTCGACACCGAGCAAGGGGAAAGTCCTACCACGTCACATCCCGAATCCTTGCTGTCGCCTACTACAACATGAAGGACACATGTGGAGGCCTCAGTATGGAGAGACACGGACCTGTTGGAGCGCATCCAGAGAAGGGCCACAAACGTAATCCACAGGATGGAACACCTCTCCTGTGAGGAGGACAGGTGGAGAGTACTGGAGTACTGCGTCCAGATTTGCAGCCATTAGTACCTAACTGTATCCCTCTTCCTCCAGTCAGGGTCATTATCAAGCAGCTGTAAAGCAGGTTACTTGACTTTGTTTTATCCTCTTCTGGAGGTGTCCTTCGTTGTAAGACTCGCTGTCCCATGCTGTTTATCTTGCTCCGCAGCTTCTGGTTGAAAATTCTTTCTTGTATTTCCGCAGTTCCTCCTTTTATTGTTTGTTAATAAACATACTAGAAAATAATATTAATTATATGTCAAGGCTTTGATTGATAACATGCTGAATGTAAGAAAAGAGACAAGGCAAACATACCATAATGACAAGAAATACTATTAAACCCATTAATAAAAGAACAAAAACATGTTTGGTCCATGGCCCAACTTCCTGCAACCTGGAAAAGAATCCCAGAGGGTCCTGTTCTCTGTGTACCTGTAACTGATTGGAGAAAATCTTCAACTTTTGTACGTATCAATCAACTGATGCATTGATTTTGGATGATCACTAAGGTTTATACAACACATGTGTTTGGACTAATAATAGAAAATCAATGGCCGCACAACTTGGTAAAGTTGTGTATTGGATAGAATCAATATCAACGGGCAAGCCTGCTAGAGCATCACTTGGGGCACTGTTTTCCTTAGCCAGCTAACATCCTAACTTGTTGAGTGTGGCTAAAGCTTGAGCGGTGCTGTTTGCGGGTACGTTTGGATCTGAGAGACATGATGTGTCAGGAGTAGAGGCAAGCAAACTATGCACTCAGAGCAGCACAGAAGATCAGCAGTTTTAGTCAAAAAATGCACATTCACACACACATAGGCATCCATTTTAAATAATCCCACAAGCGGGAAAGCAAAAACTCCCTAACCAAGTGCATTATTACTTACTGACCCCTGAGAGAAGGCAAGCTGCTGGAAAGGAGAGAGAAGGAACATGGCAGCAGTGGATGTGATAGTTAGTGCCAGCAGGGCATCCCCTGCTTCAAGGTGCACTTTTCCTCTCACCCATCACAGATTCCCTCCTGCTTTTACTTTCTCAGGGTATGCAGGGCTTACTTTCCATTTTTCCATTTGCACACTGCATCCACATGGCCAGTGTGTAATAGAGAGCCCAAGTGGAACACCTGCTTGCAAAACAAAATAAACTATCAGCTCTCTCTATGAAACAAAATATTTGCAGCTATAGCTACAAATACCAATTCCCTTAAAACTATCAGAATACTTTCTTCCATTCCAAGATTATTCACCAGTTAGGGGCCTTCAGGTCCCTGGTGTAGGTGCCAATTGAAAGTGGACTAAAAAACATGTTGGGCAATATTCCTGAATTCTATATTAGAATCAGATGTTGAATCAAAGTAAGAAAGTGTGCGCCTTTGTCTCGAGTGATGCATTGTCGTATTTTTAAAATCCTGATTAGTGGGATAAAAGAGAGTTAACCATTCTATAGTATAGGGTCATCTCTTTGCTTGGGATTCCTTTCCATGTTTTGTCTCCACAAATTAAGAAAAGGCTAATTGATAGGCTAATAGCATCGTAACTGAGTGTTACTGATAATGGGGTGCTGAAATCACAATAAAAGAGCTATTCCCAAATATTCCAGCACTGGTAACATCAAATCCTACTCAATTTGCATTTGATCTACTACTAAAGTAGAGGAAGAAGCACACAACAACCTAGATTATGCCTAATAATTCTAATTCTTGAGGCTGCATTGGTGACACAGGAGAATCACCCACTTTTGTCATACCGTTACCAGTGTTATTACTGTGATACTGCCCAGTGGGTAGTCCAGCCATTTTTTGTCACTCACTATGGCACCCATAAGTTATCTACAATACAATAAATTGAAAAACAATACCAATAAAAACCACACAATCCCAGTCATTATGAGAGTTGGATACTATTTTTTTGCCTTGAGATGAGGCCAAATGTATTGTACTCCAGTGCGATATCCACATAGGGCCAGTCTCTGTGGAAACACAAGCACATCCATAACCTCAAGTTATCAATGGTAAGGGACCTTCCCAATGTCCTGTGGCCATATTCTGAACGTTAATCATTGGCTGTTCCTTGATCATTCGGGAGGCCCTAAAATGACTGCCTACTTGAACTGTATCTGTATGATCATGATTCAAAAAATTCAGCACAAGCAAAGCCTTTCATACCCTTTCTTGTGGTGTGTCTCCCATATTCTCCCTTTTTTGTTTACTAAGAGTACGTTTCTATGTTTGGTGATCATGCTCAATTATAGCCTGTCCAGTGGGAGAATGAGGGATGCCTGTAGCATGTCTAACCCCCATTCTTGGAGGAAGGTCTGAGTGGCCTTAGAAATATATGCAGGTCCATTATCCGTTTTTATAGTACATGGGATTCCCATAGGAGCGTAAGCAGATAACCAGTGTCTATAGGTGTTGAGACTGTGTTCACCTGTATGTGCTGTGGCAAACACATATTTTAGATGGCCAAATTCATGAGCATGAGTGACATCTGTTTGCCAGAGTTGAAGAAGTGCTGTGCCACGAGGATTTGTCCCAACTTGAGGCAAAGGGGCAATCGCCTGGCAATCTGGGCATGTTAGAATAATGTTACGGGCTTGATCCATTGTCAATTGGAATAGTTTTTGTAAGGCTCTCCTATTTCAATGCAAAAATTGATGCAAAAGTCAAGCTTGTTGAAATAATTGAGGGGCAACAAAGGCAACTGTGGCTTGATCAGCCTTACGGTTGCCCTCAGTTAAAGGGCCAGGCAACGTAGTGTGTGATCGAATATGCATAATAAAATAAGGAAGAGTATGGTAAGAGACATAATGCAACACTTGCTTGAGCTGTGCAAACAAAGCAGGGCTGTTAATTTCCTTAAGAAAAGATCCTTCAATCCGCTGAATGATACAAGGAGTCAGTTGTTAAATAAAGCTTTTTTTTCTTCAAAAATTTGTAAAGCTCGAGCCACCGCAGCAACTTCTACAGCTTAAGGTGACCCATCAATGATATGCACGTCTGACTGCCAACATGTAGCAGTTGCACACCAGAGAACCACTGCTTGGTGTGTCTTGCCAGAGCCATCTGTAAATACAGTAACGGCATTAGGTACTGGAACATGTGAAAGTAAAACATATGTAGTAAGGGACAGATCACTCAAGTCACACAGTAACTGATGTTAGGGTGGATGAGTGATGTCCAGTATATTCAGTCACAGGAATTTGTAAAGCCAGTGAATACACAAGCATCCAATCTAAATCTTTTTTAGTAGCAGGTATTAGATGCAATCAGGGTCAAAAGCTGCTAAAATTTGTGGATGAAGTTGACCTCACTGTATTAGCATTGCAAACATCTCTACTCCTGATGTAAAGGTTTTTGAAAACGTCTGCAGTAAGAATATCCATTCCAGGATAATGAGAGGATCTTTTCTTGAGATATCTCACTGACAAAACAAGCTATACGGTTTATAAGAGTTTGATATTATTATAAGAGAGAGTCTAAGCATTATAGTGCTTTTGGTGTTAATTGTCTTTTAGAGGTTAGATCTGGGTCTCCTTTGAGTAGCTGAAGTAGAGGGTGTAGTTCTTGAGTTGTAATACCCAAAAGCAGTCACAAAAGGTTGCTAATAATTTTTGTATATCATTTAATGTCTGTACATGGTGAACTACTTTTAGAGTTTGCAGCTGAATGGTATGAGGTGTAATTTTCCATTCTAAATGTCTCCATTGAGAGCTGAGTTGCACATTTTCTCAGCTGTTTGCAAATTGACAGATTGTACTGCCTGCTGGACAAGCACTATAGCATCTATAACTCCTGGTAAAACAAAAAGTCCCATCCATGTAACAGAAGAATGTCCTAACAAGAAGGCACTACGCCTGCCCCCAAGGAGGCCCATTACACCTGCTGGAATGAGTCACAGTGCTGTCAGTCAGCATCACTGACTGGGCGGTGACCAAATCCACTCCTGTGCTGCTGGTGGTCACTGGTCTGAGTGAGCTGGCCAGGCAGTGGCCGACCGATTCGGGACCGTATTTGTTGTCATAGCACGTGGTCTTGCACTCTTCTTCCCGTTTCCCAGCAGATCGCAGGGCCGTGCAGCAACAGGGAGTTTTGATCGACATTCTCTCGCCCAGTGTAGCCCCTTCCCACACCGGGGACAGGGTCGAGCTGGAATAGCACAGGCATTTTTATTTGTTCGTTTAGGCTTTTTACAGTCCCTTTGTACATGACCGGGTTCCCCACAATTGTAACACTTCACTCTTTGAGCTGTCCCTGCATCAAGTCGGGCTGCCAGCATGTCTGCTAGCAAGGCCATTTTATGACTTTCCGTGCCTACATCTTGACAGGCTTTAATCATGTCAGTAATGGATGGATCTGCATTCTTTAAGGATTGTAAAATCTGTTGACAATCTGTATTTGCATTTTCTACTGCTAATTGCTTAAGCAAAATATCTCGGGCAGCTTGATTTTCCACTTGTCTCTCTAGCGTATTTTGTAAACGGTCAAGAAATTTAATGTAGGGCTCAGCAGGCTCCTGCTTAATTGATGTAAATGAGGCATTACACGAATTAGTATCAGGTATCCGACGGACAGCACGTAACACCAAAGTCTTAACTTGTTCAAGGCATTGTCTGTCCATCTGTGCCTGGGCCTGAGGTGCTGCCCACGCCCCTTCCCCCATGAGTTCCTCCATACCAATATTGTTTAAATTAGCCAAATTATCCATAGTCTGGATGGTAGCCTGTTCTCGGTATTCAGTCATAAACACGGTGTATTGCATGGGAGACAGAACTGTTCGTAACAAAATTTTCCAGTCATGAGGAGTCATAACATAACTGTCACAGACCGCAACCAAAAGATTATATGTAAAGGTGGACTGAATTCCATAATCTCTCACTGACTTCCTTAGCTCCTTCACTGCCTCATACGGAAGGGATTCCTGCCAGGGGGGCTGATTTGCAGGACACATCACAGAAAAGGCTTGCAACATATCAGCATCACCCCGTGATAATGCTTCTTTTCTGCACTGCTCTAAAGCGCCATAGTACGCTGTAGAAACAACAATTGTTTTCCTTCCCGTCCTCTTCAAATTATCGTCAGGAGGGAAAAAGTTCGGTTCGACCGCTGGATCTACTGTACCAGGTTTAAAAAGATCCTCTGGCTCCAGTCCATCCTTGTCTTTAACTAAATTACATGTGTGCGGCAGAAGCGGAGCGGCAAGCGACGTGGGGGGGGCGGAAAGCGGCAGCGGCACTGCCAGCGGCGACGGGGGTGTGGAGGGCGGCAGCGGCACGGCGTGGGATGGGGGGGCTGCGGCGGGCGGCAGCTCGGCAGGGACGGTCTGGAGCGGACCGCGGCCGCGGGGCTGCGGGCGCCTCGCAGCAGCGGCGGCGGCGCTATCCGGGGGCCGCGATTTTCCTTCCTCCCGGCCGGGGGTGGTGTTGGAATCGCGGATCGGGTCCGGGCAGGGGTTGCTTCCCGCACCGACAAGCACCGCCGCGGTTGGGTGGGAGGATGATGGGGAACAGTGGGAAGAATTTGCCCTTTCTTGTCGAATTTGTTTGAGAGCTTCCGACATTTGGCGCCAAACAGGTAAAAGTTCAGCAGCCGTTTTATCTGCAGTAGTTGCAGCATCCCAGAGTTTTGTGCCAATTTTGTCCCAAAGCTCCTCATCAAAAGAAAACTCAGTTATCGGAAACTCGGGTACATTTTTCCTTATCCATTTAAGAAAAGTAGTTGATGCTGAGGGAGATACAGGTCGATTCTGAAACTTTAAAATTCTCGGTAATACGCCGAGATTTACTTGTTGCTCCTTCGTTAGCGAACTCCCCATAGTTCCCGACTGCTCACCTTCTGTCCTGCAGAACGGTGCGGGCACACACGAAACAATCTCTCCGTAGTTCAGTCGGGCGGTGCTGCCGGACGGGGCTCGCTCAGCGTCGGCTTGATTTGCTCCACACGGTGGGCGCCATTTGCAGCGTCTGAGGCAGGGACTGAAATGTGAACGATCCAAATAGTATATTGAAGCTTCTAACATCCTTTGTATACATTCACAAGGTTTCTTTTAACTTTCCCACACTCCTTTACATGTCAACAAATCATTCCACAAACACTCCTTAACCGTGGATTAACTGCGCTTATCCAATAAGAGTCAGGAGTAGTTCCTAGCCATGTGCTCTTCCTCCAATCAGGGTTATTGTCACGCAGCCATAATACAGCTTAGATGTTTTCTTTTTTTTTTTTTTTTTTTTTTTTTTTTTTTTTTTTTTTTTTCCCTTCTTGTGCAGGTGTCCTTGTTTCTCGGCCTTGCCTTCTCGTGCTGTTTATCTTGCTCCGCAGCTTCTGCTCTGAATATTCTTTCTTGTATTCCCACACAAGATGACCTGATAGCGGCCTTTCAGTATCTAAAGGGGAGCTCTAAGAAAGAAGGGGACAGACTCTTGAGCAGGGTCTGTGGCGACAGAACAAGGGGAAATGGTTATGAGCTCAGGGAGGGTAGGTTTACGTTAGGTACAAGGGAAAAATCGTCTGCAGTGAGGGTGCTGAGGCTCTGGAACAGGTTACCGAGTGTTGTGGTTGATGTCCCATCTGTGGAGGCTTTCAAAGGGGAAGCTGGATAAGGCCTTGGGCAACCTGGTCTAGCTGTGGTGTCCCTCTTAGTTGCAGGGGAGTTGGACTAGACGGCTTTCAGGTTCTATGATTCTGTGATTTTATGAATGTTTAAATAAATGAATAAAGAAAGGCCTGCAGGGACATGCTGAAACATGTCTGTGTTTAAGTAACGCGTTGTTTCAGCACTACAATTTATAGAACACTATCTTTAACTATTTATATATTTGCAAGTGTAATACAAAGGTAAACCATATTTTCTGTTCTCCGCATTCTACTGACTGATTCAACTAAGTTAACTAAGCTCAGTATCCTTCCTACAAAGGAAAGCCAAATTGTCATCCTCTTAAATAATGGATGCAGTGCACAGAAATAACTGCATTATGTTGGTGTTATTCTAATAACTTACTTGTTTTACTGAACACAGAAATTTAAATTTCTTCTCCTTTGCCAAAGATTTGCTTTCAACATACAATATATATGTGGGGTTTTTTTTCCCTAAATAGTTACTGAAAAGTGTGTGCGATAAAATCTTGTATGCATAAATAACAAAACCCACTTTTTCTTGGTTCCCTTCAAAAGAAACTGCAGGACTGTCTTTTCGCAATAAATTGCTGTATAGTCTTTTCATTGTAAATGTCTTTTTATAGTATGATCCTCTTCATGGGCAAAATGATGCTCGTGAAATGTAATAGATCCTCATGAAAAAAACTGACACGTTTTCATTTTTTTTCTTGTTTATTGTCTGTCTCGTTTTTTTCATGGAGGAAAAAAAAAAAAAAAGAAAGAAAAAAGCTTCTTCCTTAGAAAAGTATCTTGGGTAACAGGAATTGGGAGACAAAAATAAAGCTTTCTGCTTCATTTAGAGAAAAGGTAGATGTGCAACTGTCTGAGTGCATTATGTGTCTGTAGTCTGTACTACTTCTGTGTATTTTATGTTTATGGTATTCTTTCTGAGCCTATGTATTCTGTTATTCCGCTCTCTTTCTTAGACTGAATAACCTAGCAGCCTTATCATCAGCTGCACTGAAGGAGCAGTCTTGGTGTCTCGCTCCTACCTACCTTCCTTTAGGCACGATATGACCTGAGAATGGTCTTTTTTTTTTTTGCAGATGTCCTTGCCAAGATTGTAATCTTTTCAGAATCCCAATCTTCTTTCAGAATCCCAATCTTTCTTTCATGCCCCCCCCTCCCCCCAAATAATTTTTAAAAGTTGTTCTTTTAAAAAACTTAATACAATAAAGTACAAGTTCCTTTTCTGAATGATATCTTTTAAACTGCATAGAAAATGAAAAGGTGCTGTATTATTAACCATGCTGTCTGCATACAAGAGTTTTAACTGAAATAGTAAATAAAAATAGCATCAATATTTAATAATAGTATAATGATAGTAAGTAACTGTTATGAATGATGTAATCATCACATTTTTTATCAGAGAATATATGATGCTATCTTGGATAAGTAATAAGGGGATAAAAGTTCATTTCAAAGTATATTTTCAAAAGTTCATTTTTATCAGTGGAACATAAGAAGTTCAATGGCATGGGAATCTTAACATCATTAATAAAATTAATTATCAGGAAGTGAAATGTGAATGAAAAGCACTGTAGCTCACTGCTATAGAAATCCTTTACTAAGCGCAGCTCATCATGAGTTATTAGGTATCAAAATGACAACATATCTTGGAAAAGAAGGTCAGTTTTTAAGTCAAACAATAGAGACCCCACTTATGTGCACAATGTAATTTAATTATAATGCTAATTATATTCTATGAATTATGCCCACACAAATGAAACCTGTAAAAAAGCACTTTAAACTAGCTACAACTAGTTCTGTATAAAGGCCAGTGCTAACCGCTGCAATTTTTCAGTAAGAACAGTGGTAGACATGTCAGCGTCTGAAATGAACAGGCTTATTTTCTTAACAACAGAAAAAAAAACAAACAAAACAAACCCACCAAAAAGAACTCTCAAATAAACCAACTTTGTCACAAGTTGTAACTGCTAGTTGTTTTCTCATTTTCTCAACACACCAGCATTGCATAACCCAGTGAATAACCCAGTGAGTAACCCAGTGAGTGCATAACCCAGTGAGTAAAAAATAGCTGTCTTAAAAATCTGTTAAAGTTGGTGCTGTAGCAATTAGCATTGATGTAGCTTTAAAGAGTATGCAGATATATTGAACTGGTTTAATAACTAAACAATAGTTTTTATCTATGTCATTATTACTATTTAGTTACATAATTGACTGTAAAACAATAATTGAGCATAAGACTAATAACTGTGTGTATTTGTAAACACATTTGGAGTGGAACTATTGGCTTAGAGCACTTTCATATTTATTTTGCATTTTATCGTTAGAGTAACTCTGTTCTTATTATTATACAGTATAAATGAACCAACAGTGTGACACTGCCTTGAAGAAAGCTAATGGTATTCTGAACTGCGTTAGGCAAAGTATTGCCAACAGGTTGAGGCAAGTGATCTTTCCCTTCTACTCAACCATTCCTGGAGAACTGTGTCCAGTTTTAGGCTCCGCGGGCAGGTACAAGAGAGACACAGAGGTACTGGAGGGTCCAGTGAAGGAACTGGAAAGGAACTGGAGCATCTAACCTACAAGGAGAAGCTGAGAGAGATGAGAATGTTCAGCCTGGAGAAGAGGACACCCAGGGGGGATCTTATCCATTTGGATAAGAGGATGGAGCTGGATTCTTTTCAGTGCCAGAGTAAAAGGCAACGGTCACAAACTGGAACACAGGAGATGCCATCTAAATATCAGGAAGCACTTCTCTACTGTGTGAGTGATGGAGCGCTGGTGCAGGTTGCCCAGAGAGATTGTGAAGTCTCCTCCTTGGAGGTCTTCAAAAGCCACCTGGACATGGATCTGGGCAGTCTGCTCTGAGTGTCCCTGCTGGAACAGAGGATGGACCAGATGACCTCCACATGTCCTGCCAACCTCAGCCATTCTGTGATCTGTGATTCTCTGATTAAATATAAAACAAAAAAGGAAAACATAGAGATCTGTCTAATTCTTGCCAGAAATTATGAAATTTATATTCATTGCTTCCCAACAACGATATTGTATTTATGTAGGTGATTTATGTAAGCTTTCAGTGAAAGCCAGAAGGGACTTTGAAATCAGCTTACCTCAAACACTTGTAGAAAGTTTCCTTACACCATAATAAATTTCTTAATTTGCAATGTTCATCACTTTCTCCATGAAATGAACTTCCACAGAAACTTTATGGAGAATATTTACATGTGAGTGGTATTATAAAAGACTCCAGCAGCAGGAGTTGGAATGCAGTGATGACAGTAAGTGCATAAAGGTACATTTCTGAGTCCCAAGCATCTCTCACTTTGTCCAACTGTGTTTCTGATCCCTTAAATGTTTTGGAAGAATTATAGCAGCAGCAAAGTCACAAAAAACTCCTTCTGTCCTCACATAAGAGTATTTACAGACCTATTGAAATCCATTTTAAGAGTAAGGAGGAAATTTGTTTCTCTCCTCCAGCCAGGAAAGTGTTTTTGAATGTTACTGCATTAGTGACTGCAAAGTATTTTCTGATTGCTAGCCTAATTCAGTCACAACCAGTTATTGCATGTTATTCCACCGCTAACACCATCTTTTAGTTTAAATACTCCTTATTTGATCCTTTTGGGCAATGTACTGACAAGGAAGTAGGAAGATCCCCTCTGGCTTTGGGAGGGTATCAGGATATCATGAACATCAACATTGGTGATCTTTAATCTCTACAATTAGGGGAGAAATTTTCTAAAAATTCTGTTATGAAAATGCAGTTTAGAAGTTAAATGAATATTGAAGAAGCTGGACACTAAGGTATTTTCATATCTCACCTAGCTGGAATAGAAAGTTGTTGAATTTGGTTTCTTCTTTCTTTAGAATAAACACCTAAACAGCCCACATTGGTGCACTGCTGCTCTTCAAACAAGGGCTTTCGTGATTTATCATAGAAGTGAAAGCTGATCAGTGTGTGCTAAAAGATCAGAAGAGAGATTTAATGTTTCTGGAGGGCTATAAAGATCTCAGCTCAAAGAAAGATGGAATAATGAGGACTTTCTGCACAGAATCTCCAAGCAAGGCAATTAGACTGAAAAATTTCATGCCTAAAACTCATTAACATTCCCAATCTGCATTGTCAGGCAGCTGAGCAATGAATGTACCTGCTGCCTTGAAACTACATGTAGCTGGATAGGGGAGAAAGGCTTAGGGAGGAATGCATTTTTTTTGTTTGTTTGTTTCAAGATAATTTCATCAGTGCTTAATTAATTGCACCATATTATGTCCAATTTGAGACTGTGTAGTCTAAATTGGTTTCACATTGAAGAATGAAGCTCATGAAAATACCTGTATATGTATATACCTGTGTATGTGGCACTAAAATCCTTTTATTTTTTTTTTAAGTTCTAAATTGTTATAAATGTCTACCTTCTTTACATTATATATATCAAAGTAGAGGGTTTGAAATTAACAAGTCTTAAGGAGTTCAAGAAGCATTTGGGCAATGCACTCAGACAGAGAGTTTGAATTTTTGTGGTCTTGTGTGGAGCCAGGAGTTGGACTTTTGATAACCCACGTAGGTCCTTTGTAACTTGGGATGTTCTGTGATTCTAGTAAATTTTTTTTATTAGCATATTGTGAAGTTATGTTCAATTAATTTCAGGTCTTTTTGTCTCAGCAATCAGCACAGGTGCTAAAAATTACCAACATTGTAAAGCATTTCTCTAACAGAAATATCCCTTCTCCAAATTTAAGACCATTGCTTCTCCCTTGTTAACCTTGGATACACATAGAAGTATGTTTTTGTTTTGTTTTGGTAAATCTTTCACTTGTAAAATTCTGAGAGTTCAGGGTTTTTCAGCTCTTAATAGTCTTACATGAGTTTCACCCTTCTTTTGTGGATTGTTCTTATAGACCTGTAATTATTTCCCTTTCCTTTGGAATCTCTTCATTATCTGTTACTAGCATATGGTACACAACACAGGGAATAATACACCATTCAGAGTTTTGGTGCTATATGCTTTAGATAAAAAAGAATCCTTTGATATCTTAAAACCTCCACTTCCTCCACCTGGCAGTATACCTATGAGAGAGCTGAGCATGTGTTCAGTGTGCAAGCTACTAGAATCTCCAGCCCCTTTTCCACAAAAAATTCCCCCTAGCCTGTCATTCCACTCTCTGTAATGCAGGCGATTGTTCCTGCTTAAATGCAGAAGACTATATTTGTCATCACAGAATCATAGAAACATCAAATGACTTGGGTTGGAAAGGTCATTAAAGTTCCAGTTCCAACTCATCTGCCATGGACAGAGACATGCAAAAGCCCCAAGCATTTTGGCCTTGAACACCTCCAGGAAGGGAGCATTCACAGCTCTGGGCAACCTGTGTCTCACCACCCTCTGAGTGAAAATTTTGACCATAACATCTATATCTCCCATCACTTAGTCTAAAACCATTCCCCCTTGTCCTATTGTTATCAGACCACCTGAAAAGTTAGCGTCCATCTTCTTTATAAGCTTTCATTAAATACTGAAAGGCTGCAGTGAGGTAATTCTGGAGGCTTCTCTTTTCTAGGCTGAGCAATCCCAGCTCCCAGCCTGTCTTTGTAGAAGAAGGGCTCCAGCCCTTTGATCACCCTTGTACCCCTCCTCTGGACCTTCTCCAAAAGCTCTACATCTTCCTTGTGCTGGGGGTCCCAGACCTGGATGCAGTACTCCAGATGGGGCCTTACAAAGGCAGTGCAGAGAGTGGCAATTACCTCCCTCTCCCTGCTGAACACCCCTCTTTTTATGCAGTCCAGGATACAGGATTCCCTCTCTTGTACCAACTGCACCACTCAGCTTGGTGTCTTCTGCAAACTTGCTGAAGGTACACTCAATCCCGCTGTCTATGTCATTGATAGAGATGCTGAAGAGCACCAATGCCAGGATGGACCTTTGGGGGAAACCACTTGTCAGTAGCCTACACCTGAACATAGAGCCATTGACCACAACACTCTGGTTCTGACTATCTGGTCAATTCCTTTTAGTGAAGAATGAAATGAAAAAGGTACTGCAGTTATGCTCATTTCTTGCATCCTGTCACTACTCAGGTCATTTATCAATAGCTTCTCTTCTCATAAAATCAGCAGAATGGGTCTTTCCTTGCTTCTTTCCTTATAGTAACATGCAGAGAGAGTAAATTGTGCCTTCTGAAGTGCATTAAAAATAAACAGATCATAATTCTTGCAAAATGAAAGTATTAGTATCTATATGACCTTGAATTTCATCTCTGTCTCATAATGAGCATTGCTGCACAGCAGAACTAACCAAGTGTGTTGTAGAGAAGATTGCCTTCTGTGCAGTTTTGAATGGTGATAACTTTCAAAATTCCGTCAAGATAAAACTGCATAGTTATAATGGATTTGTATGACTCATGCGGAGTTTCAGACTTGGCTTAAAAAATGCCTTCACCTAATCAAGTGATAATCGGGTACCTGATTATCTGAACTGCAACCAAAGACAGCTGGAGTTTCTCTTCTGACAGACATGGAAACACCCCTTAATATCAGGCCTGTAGCTGGCTCTGGCTTGAAAAAATAGCTTCTAAGAAGAAAAAAAAAAAAGAAAAAAAAAGTCGGCAGAAGGAGTATTTGAAAGGAGTATTTGAAAGTCAATTCTGGACTTTGATGCTAATAATCTTTATACACCACTTGCAGGGAGAATAAACATTGTCCTGTTGCACCTTTAGCTAATGCTTTCACATTTCACGTTTTTGAATGCTGTTCTTGTCCAAGTTTGACTTACGTAGCAAAAAACAAAAACAAAACAGAATCAAAAAGGCAGACGGCAGGAAATAAAGAAACAAAGATGGCATTTTTTTTAACACAATAATATGGTGTTCCATATATTTTTTTTTTTCATTAATAAACATGTACTTCATATGGGAGTGTAAAGGGAAACATGAGAAAGAAGGATTCCCTTGGCAGATTCTGGTTTATGAAAAACAAAATATTGTCATTGCTATATGAAATTTAAAAAAGCTACAGATAGATATTTGTAATGAGAAAATAGGAGCAAGTTCAGCTCTTACTTGCTCGCTATTTTAATTCACTGCTTTGTAAGTGCTACTCTGCAAGTTCAAAGAATGCACTGAAGACAAGATGGGAATACATGTGGGTTTTTTTTTTTTTTTTTTTTTTAATTTGCATTTTTTTCCCTTCTAAACTAAATTCAGGCTGCTAAAAGCAAAAGTGTTGCGGATATTTCCTAGTTTTCTGTAGCATTATTTTGAATGTGGTTAAGAGGAATGTATTTTGTCACTTTTCACTGATACCAATTTACTTAGGGAAGGAACAGAGGAAGGAAATAGCACTGATTTTCAGTCTTCTTCATGTCCAGAACAAATTTAAGGAATCAGGACTCTCCAAGAAGCCCTCAGGTATATTCTGGGAAGTAATGAAATAAAGGGAGAAATTGAAAGCACATATAAAGCCCCTTAGGTTTGGCTGTTCTTTAAATAAACCTCATTGGAAATAAATAAATAAATAAATAAATAGATAAGTACCATAAGATTCAAGTCGAAAGTTCTGGTTTCTGTCCAAAATCTGAATTCCACAAGTTTCCTAAGAATTCTGCAATTTAGCAAGCATTGCAGAAGTTGCCCTTACAGTCTTTTCTAAACCTTTGTCTAGAACACCTTTTTCAAGCCTTTCTCTGTACTCGAGGAAGGCCAGCACCTTCCTTAAATATTGACAAAATGCTTATCACTTGATATGCTAAGAATGTTGCTTTAAAATACTTCGTCTCTAAGAAAAAAAAATCCAGTGAGAATCAGTAAAAAAGGCAACTATTGCTATCTGATGTCTTCATGGCTCTCAGTAAGGACTGAGTTTTCAGGTATGTAAGTTATCTGTTTCCACCTTTACTTTACTTTAATTTTCACAGTATGCTAGGGGTTTTTCTCAGTTTTGAGTTTGTATCCAGAGCATTCCAAGATGTGTTCAAGAATCACAGAATCAGAGAACTGTAGGGGTTGGAAGGGACCTCTAGAGATCAATGAGTTCAACCCTCTGCTAAAGCAGGTTCCCTACAGTAGGTAGCACAGGTAATCATCCAACTGGGTCTTGAATATCCTCAGGGAAGTAGACTCCACAACCTTCCTTGTAAGCCCAATCCAGTGTTCTGTCACTGACAGTAAAGAAGTTCTTCCTTGTGTTCATATGGAACTCGCTGTGTTTCAGTTTCTGCGTGTTGCACCTTGTTTTACTGTTGCTCATCAACTGATAAGAGTCCACCCCCGTCAACTTGACCCCTGCACTTTAGATATTTATAGACAGTTATGAGGTCCTATCTCAGCCTTCTTTTTTCCAGACTGAAGGGTCCCATGTCTCTCATCCTTCCCTTGTACAGGACATACTCCAGGTCCTTAATCAATTTTGTCGCCTTCTGCTAGACTCTTTCTAGGAGGTCCCTGTCTTTTCTGAACCGGGTAGCCAAGGAGTGGACACAGTACTCCAGATGTGGCCTTGCCTGGGAAGAGTAGAGGGGAAGGATCGCTTCCCTCTACCTGTTGGCTACTCTCCTTTTTATGCAGTCCAGGATGCTGTCTGCTTTCTTGGCCACAAGGGCACACTGTTGGCTCATGGCCAATCTGTTGTGGACCGGATCAAGGAGATCCTTCTCTGTAGAACTCTTCTTCAGCAGAACAAGACTCCTCATGAAATAAAAAAATCAGAAGAGATCCTTGCTGTGGTACTAGAATTTATGTGATGTTAGAAATTCCAGTTTCTAATCTGTTCCTACATCATAGGAGTGCCTGACAATTCAGGACATCAGATTGCTATGATCAAGTATTTTTTTTTGTTCTATAATATTAAATGTGTGTCCTTTAGCACGGATGAAATGTAAGGAGTGCTAAGATTGTCATAAGTAGTTACAGGTCATATGTGGCATGAAAATTTTATTCTAGCTTTTGTAATATGAAAAGTGTAATTTCTTAAATATATGATGAGTGTAAATCTAAATTATTCCTCCTTAGGGAAAACAAAGAAAGAAAGTAAGAAACAAAAACCCAAAGAGCTTTGTTTAAAAAAAGGAATGCATACACTTTCACTGCAAATTTGAGAAAGTACTTTATAAAGTATTCATAGTTCCCTGAGGCTTTTGTAAACTTCACTGGTAGAACAGAGGTGACAGAACGTCAGTTGCATAAGATGGGCATATAGAATAGGGATGCCAGGTTGTGCTACAGAAAAGATTCTCTTGAATGTGGGAATTTCAGAAATTCTGCAGAACACCTGTAGCTCCATGTGCTAATGGAGTCATTTAGCCCAACTGTCACATTCACAAGACACAAAACTGAACTGTTGTTGTCAAGAGTTTGAGGAACTTGATTTGATATACCCTGGATATATTTACAGATCAGGGGATGAGGGGCTAGAAAGCAGTCCCATAGATAGTGGGTTCTGGCTGGTGTTAAGCCCTGGCAGCCAAAATGGCTAATGGTATACTGGGGCTCATCAGGCACAACAGTGATAGGCAGTAGAGAAAAGGGATTATCCTGCTCTGCTCTATGCTGATTTGGTCTCACCTCAAGCACTGTATGTGGTTTTGGGTGCCAAAAAGGTAAGTGGAGGGCAGTGCCTGTGCCCAAGGCCAAACTTTCTGCACAGCAAAATGACACACAGCAAACAGATAAGTTAGCACATACAAGCATCCAGAGAATAGCAAGGATTACATGGAGCTGGATCCACCAGAGAGTGCCCAAATATGCTGGAATGCCTAAGATCCAGAGAATGGTGTAGGGCTCAGGCATGTTCACCCTTCAGAGAACAACACAGAACAAAGTAGTGTCCAATGTCCAGAGAACAGCTACAGGTGATGTCATGCCTTTTGGCTAGAGAATGGTGCGGAACCCGTGGAGGTAGGTTCTCCACAAAGTGCCAAGAGGATCATGACAAACATCCAGAGTGCAGCATGGAGACCCGGTGTGCCTAATGGTCAGAGAATAGTATGGGGCAAAGGCATGGCCATTGTTCAGAAAGTGACGGGAGGCACAAATATGCCCAACCTTTCAGACAACAGTGAGGGGCATAAGCATGGCTGTCATTCAGAGTCCACTGTGGGGCACTGGCATGGCCATTGTTCACAGAAAGGGAACAAAGTGGTTTCTGTCATCTAGAAAACAAGAAAATTTGGAGTTATGCCTGCAATTAAAAGAGAATAAGAGAAAAAGAGGTAAGAGGTAGCCCTGAATGCCTAACTGAGAGGAAGAATCACTTCTCTGCTAGGGAAGTGATAGCAAGGGGTAGTTGCAAGATAGCAAGCAGCTAAGGCTGCGCTCCTGCTGTTGCAACCCAGGATGCAGTTGGTTTTCACTGCTGGACAGGCATGCTTGGCTCAAATCCAAATTTGTGTCAATCACGATATTTTCTGTGGACTTGTTTTCCAGCAAGCTGGAAACATACTTAAAAGCTTATCAGTATGACAATCCACAGAAAGAAAAATCTGTCTCTTGTGAGTGTCCTTTTGGCAAACCATTCAATAGAAATTTTGTTTAGTATTTATAATTAGCATGAGAACCCTGACAAAAGAGAAAAATACTGTCCATCTGTTTTCCTTTGAAGTGCTAGGTTTGCTGATAATGAACAGGGTTTTCAGAATGTTGTTTCCATAACTCTATGTAGACAATCTGTCTTCTGTCAGAGAGTGTTATCCAAGATACGCTGTGTCCCTTGGAAAAGTGAAATGCAGTTTAAATGCATGCAGAGAAAATTGTGTGATGATTCTTAATCCTTGAATGTAGTGCAAAACTACATGTTCTCATAATCACGTTTTTAACAGTTATTACTGTGATGGTACCATTGCTATTTAGAGGGAGGAGGGGAGTTTACGGCTTCAGACTGTCCCAGCTTTTCTTCATGTCTTTATAGAAGATCCAGGTTATTTCTCACTGTGGTTCCATATGGAAGACATACAGTCTAAAAGATCATTTGGAGGTGACCGTCTGAGCTGCTCGTAGGAGTATAGTGAATAATGCATTTGGATGCAAATATGCATTTTTCTTGAAAGCTCTCTACATTCTAAAAATACTGAGACATACATCTAGTACATTAGTACAGAAATGCACACGGTCTTTATTTTATACTGTTTTGTGTAAACAGAAAAGGATACTTGAAATGGAAAACCCATTCATTAAAATTTATGGAATGGATAGGAGTAGCCTGGAAGAAGAAAATCCTCAGAAGTGCCGCCCCTTACTTTCTTGCTACCCTGCAGAGGCAGTTGTACCTGATAGGGATGGTCTGGCTAATGGAGACTGAGCTGCTCAGACAGAGTTTGGGGTTTCCCAGTAGGCAAACTTGCTGTCAGTAGAGGATATCATTCAGCCAAGATGGGCCGTGTTCAGGGAACTTTGCAATATATTCTCCCACTAAGCACTGAAGATAGATAGCATTCTGTAAACAATCCTACTCTTGGTTTACTTGCTTGAAAGAAAAAAAAAATCAGGAGAAAGAGCGTGTGGGGAGGAAGATTATAATGTGTTTTTCTCAGGATTGCATAGCTGATGAGTTCCAAACAAAGTATTTTGAACAAAAGAATTTTGAAATAAGCAAAAGCCTTCTGAAATAAGAAAAATGCCCCACATAGGAAATATGGAATACTCCACCGAACGTTCTATTTTGACTTGTAACAAATTGAAAAAAAATTTTTTATTTAGTACAGAAATTTTTTTTTTTTTTTAAAAACAGGAAGTTTTGAAATCTATTCTGACATTTCTGAAAAAGCTGAGACATTATGAGTCATTATAAGTATAACCAAAGTCTAAACATCTTCTAGATTATGTGATGAAAGCTCCTATGCACAAAGGGGCACAGAGTGACAAGGAAAAGTTGAGGATCCCCAATAAAACCCTGCCCTGGCTGCTCCCAGGCCCATCACAGGAACCATCAGCCCATCAAAGGGCCATTTCCACAAGGCAGGGTTGCACAGTTGTTAACAGAGACAGGCAGGAGCCCAAACTGTGGGCTCAGAGGAAGGGGCATCCCATCTGGTATCTCAGGGCTGTCCCAGGAGAACCTCATCCCCCGTGTGCCTGTGTAACACCACCACAAGTCATCCCTGGAGCCCCTTTTGTACCAAGGCACGTCAAAGTCTAACAATATGGGATTTACTATGAAATCCAAGGCAAGATCATTTTGAGATTGTGCAGGACTTATTATGGAGGAAAAGAGGAAAGGGAAGGATTTAGATGATTTGGGGAGGAACACGTGTGGGGAAAATAGAGGGATAATGTGGACGAAGAAGCTCAAACGTGTAGGTAGCTGTCTGGTCAATACACTTCTCTGGGTGTGTTCTGTATGTAACGAGTGCAGTCTGCCTGATCTTGTTAAATCCCTTTCCACTGCTTTAAATGGATGAGGATTGTCTCTTTGAGACCACAGTGGAATTGGCTGCTGGGGACTGGGTGCGTCCCAGGCAGCTGTTGGGGAGACCTTTGGTCTGGGAATCCCTGGGAATGAGCTCCATGTGCATATATATGGCTACTGCTTTCTAGTATGTGCTGGTGAGACGGCCTGTGCCAGTGACAAGATTGAGGCCTTGGCATCCAGCAAATGGGAAGACTGGTATATCAGGGCCAGCTACTAGGTACAAAGTATTGGAGCCCAGCTGCTGGGGGTCCCACCTTGCAAGCACAGCAGTACCAGCAGCAGGCCTTCATTCTGCTCAGGAAGACTGGTGACTTCTGCTCATCAGCTGGTGTTGCTCCTTCACTGCTCTTTTGAATACATTATGCTATAAAGCAGAAATCTGTTTAGAGTGTTGGAGGATTACTAAGTCAGTTAAAAAAGAGAAGTCTCTCAAATATTCACGGCTCTGGAAAAAAAAAAACAAAAAACAAACAAACAAAAAAAAACCCTGAAGCTTTGCAGCTCTTTTTCCACTAGAGGTCTCTACAAACAACGCTGAGAAGCAATGCCACAGGCAATGGCTGCTACTGTTTGTGATGCTGTGCCAAGTGAGAATTTCAACGGCTGTCTTTCATAAGTGTATGAAAACCACATGGGTCAAACAACAGTCACTCTAAAAGAGTAATAGTGACGTATGTTTGGTTTCCTAAGAAATACACTCTAAGAACAAATTTTTATCCTTAAAAGACCCCAATTTCATTGCTTTTAAATTCTGCTTATTGTAATGGAGGTAATGGTGACTTGATCTGAATTTACTGGGGGTCTTTCCTTTCTCAAATCTGTGCAACTGTGTTTGTTTGTGTTGTCTCCAATAAGGCTAGCCGTGTATGATGAATGCCTTACATACATGCTTTAACTTCATGGACATTTATTTATACAGTTAAGCCTGCTTTGCTTAAAAGAGCACTGCTATAAGTAGGAATGTGGTCCTGAGTAGTAGCAGGGTCCTGCGAGCTGCAGGAAGTTAAGGTAATCTTTTTTCTGAAGAACTGAAATGTAGATTTTCTATTTATTACCATATACAAGTATTCTGTTTCTGATTTAATTTACACAAATAAAAACTTCACCAAATTCTCTAGTCTGTCTCTAAAATTCAGTGATGAGTAAGCACCACAAACAAGCAGGACAAGTAGGACAGAGCAATGCCCTAAGTGTGTAACAGAGGACAAAGTACAAAAACAAAATTTATAAGGGATTAGTCATTTGAAAAACACCCTTTCACTATATTTAAAGCAGAAGACTACTGCTCTGACTTTACTAAAACCTGAGTGTATTTGAACAAACCCCTGCTATGCCTCTACTTCCTTGGTTTCTACTGGAAGGAAGGTTGAATGTGTAGGCTGAAGATGGATGGACCTTTGTAGCCCTGGGGGAGACAGTGGAACACATTCAGTGATCGGATTTGATGTGGCTTTTGACACTTCTGAGGCAATTGCAGAGAAGACAAGAAAAATATCCTTTCAAATGCAGCATGAGTTCAGTTAATGTTGTGGAGGATTTGGGTCATGAGTAAAGAGGTTAGATACAGGGACATAACCTCCTGTGGAGTTTGTGATTGCAGAACAGCTCAGAAAGAAACAAGTTCTCATACGGATACTTTCAGTGAACCTATGGAGCTGGTACTTTTTGACAGAGTCTATTGGAGAATGTAACCAGAATACAAGGGATACAAGACCTAGGGCTGCATGGATTCTGAGAACTTACTGCAAATATGCTACGTTGGTCCACTCCAGTGAATCATAAAGAAAAATTCTTTCCCAGATGGTCAGACTTCACTGCTACTTCTGGTTCAAGAGCTTGCAATTTCAGGTGCCAAGGTATTTTGAAATATTACAAAACAATTATTTTACTATGGCAATAGATGTGTTCAAGTTGCTCAATGATTTCTAGAATATCTTCAGTTTTATACAGAAGAGTTCCACCATGGTTCAGTTGTCATCAAGGACCATAAAATTGTATGATGCATACTTAGTTTCTATAGTTGCAGAAGTCTTGCCATTACTGAACGTCAAAATACTACTTCTATGTTATAGGAAGTGTAGGTGTAATTTTTGTTGATAGAGTTGTGAGAAGTAATTTTCTAGAATGAGTTTTGAATGAAAAGGGATCTCATCCTGAGTGTAAGATGTATATCTAAGCTCATGTTGTCCCTCAGGATATCTTCTCGTTTAAAAGAGCTCAACAGACTCTGCAGGTGTAAGGTCCTGGATAATTCCAGCCATTTCCTTTATTTCCAGAGCAGTCCAACTAGCAAAAGTAATTGCAAAGACATTTAGAAGTGCAAGTCATTTTACTATGATTTGTTTACGCCTTGACTCAGCAATATATTTAAACTTTGTTAGAACTAAGCGTGGTTGCTTTCTTCCATTGAATGCCTACAGACATAAAGGTAAATGTGGTTTAAATACTATTCTGACATATAACCACTGAGTTGTGTCTTTGCACTTGGAAAACAAAGAACAAATTGCTTTGAAGATACAGAAATCATGTTACATTGCCATGCCTGCTAATTTTAAAATTTATTTCTTATTTAGAAAGAATTACACAATATCTGATACACAGAAAGAATCCTCCTGTGGGGATATGCAGCATTTCTCCATTTTAGGTATGCATATTTATATTACCGTTTATATATGTATGCACCATATCTTTCTTCTCATTAATGAAGTTTGACAATTTGTGACAAGACAGAAAGGGAATTCATTATATTTAGTAATAGAAAACCCATTTCTCATTTTTCCACCGCCAAGCAGCTGCAATGAAATTGCCTAAACCACTATATCACAATTCTCCACCTTTGTGGTTCTTAAGGTCACCCTCAAGGGTCTTCAATTTCCTTATGTTCACAGCTTGGCATCTGGTAATTTTCAGAATCAGGAAATATAAGGAAGCTATGTATTTTTATTCTAAGAAGGATTTTTTTTTTTATTTGAAAAGGAATAAATCTGTCAGGTTGAAAATATTAAAAATCAGAAGCTTGATTGTAATAATCACAGCAGTGTCAGTGTCAATTTTGTTTAGAAAACTTTGGAATGAAAATTTTCTGCGTGACAAAGAAACTTCCCCCCTCCCCAAAAGAAATTGTCAGTGTGCAAGGGAAATGGAATTTTTATTTCAATAATCAATGGAGCTTGAGAATAATGTGTGGTAATAAGACTGCAAGACACTCAAAATTGCATTTCCTTAAAAAGTTGATCAGTATTCTTGTTGCTACCAACTTCAGTGGGCTGTATTGGCTAAAATGAATTAAGGCTGAGTCATTTTCTCTGTACATAAAATGGTCACAGGCTTTGTATACCAATTCTTAAGGAAATGCAACAATAGACAATAATGCATAATTCAATTAAGAATTTCCTTAAGAATGCCTTCAGGTAGGCTCCAAACTAATAAACTGCATCATTGTAAATTGGGGGGGGGGGGGGGGGGGGAAGGAATAAACAAACAGCCACTTGCTTTACACTTCTCAATGTAAGAGAAAACAAATGAAAAAAAAAGGTAAAAGAAAGGTTTCCTTTTTATCTGAGTTTATTTCTATTGAAGATATATTTCCTAATTCTTGCAATATATGACTTGGAATGAAGTACAACAAATATTTATTTTCCACTTAACATTTTACTTTTATTGGAAGTGGAAGATATTCTGAATAGAAATGCACTAATTAAAAGCAGTAAAAAAAAAAATTGATAAATAATGTTGAAAAGCAAATTATTTTTTCTATATTCAGTTTACTACCCAAGCCCTCCAAAGTTATCACACTTCCTTATCCTCTCATTAAAAAATAATTTGTTTTATAATTATTGTAAATGTATGCAATACAAACTGATTCACAAATGTATTAAATTAAATGTCATTAACTTTACCATGTTGTTATCCCAGTATCAATTTTGTGCTCTTTTGCTGTGTCCTTCCATGTACAATCTAACCAGCTTCATTAGGACTGGCTTTCCCTCAAATCTTCTGTTCCCAGTTCTGGGTCACGTAAAGGTATATAGGGCATCTAAATAATTGAGATAGAGGAAGCAGTGCAAAAAAGAATGAGGAATAGGGGTTTCTCTAGTTTGGTGGAAAACAAAGGCTTTCATAGCTGCATCAAGAAACAGAGTTATTTGGACTTAAACCACCGTGATTTCAGTACTTTGGTAACTATATAGGTTATTTCCAAGATGATTTGGAAAATACCTGTTTCCCAAATTCTACCAGTTTATGATTCTTATGAAGACTGACTTATCAGAAATGTTAAGTTGGTATTGAAATAATGAGAACTGCCTGACCAAATATGACTTTGTAACTATAGCTTATTAACAAAATAAATAGCAAGTAATTTCTTACCTTGATGTAGCTTTTATTACTTCTAATATTATATACATATTTGAAATGAATACCTAAATGTTTGATTTCTATGCTATATAGGATTTGCTAATATAAGCTATTATTTTCCAAAGTCCATTTGCATTTTGACTATTATAAATGGTTAGGTTACAGTCCATATTCAGTGAAGTGATTACTTACTATGATATTACAGATTTGAATCCCTCTGGATGTGCCTGTGACTTTGAGATTTGATTGCATCGGTGTTTTCCTGTAGCACATATATATATAACCAACTCACATGGTTAGCAGTTTAGTGCAGATACATTCGTGTTTGTTATTAGCAGTTTTTGTCAAAATCAAAGATCTGTAGGAAAAATCCATTTAATCATAAAGGTCCTGGCTCAGTGGTTACCTAATTACTTCATTCTGAGTTACAAGATTCTTGAGTGAATTTAGGAAGACCCTGACAATGTGTCTGCCCTGCAAAATGAAGAATGGAAGCAGCAATTTCCAGCATAGAGAGTTGTTTGCTTATAGCACCATGCAGTGTAGAGCAGTTGTCCAGATGTTCTGGCATTACTGCTGTGCTGTGGCTTTTCCAGGAGCTGTTTATTTCCCAAGTATGGCATTCTCTTGATTTTTTTCCCTCCCTGTAATTTTTATCTGTAATGCTAATATAGTGGACTATGAAAGTATTGTTCCATGCACATACATAAAAAAAACTCATACATGTAATTGTCATACATGTAATTGAAGGGTGCAAACTTGGTGGTCAACTGTTAATTCCTCCACAGCTCATTTCCTTCTGTGAGAATGCTTCTGTAGCAATCAGGGAAGGGAATTTTATAAGATATGATGCCATTCATACTGCTAGTATAGAAGAAAAACAGCAAGTGACTCCTACATATTCACATATGTGACTAGTTTTAGACCCAGTCCTACAATACAAGCATATGTAAGCAGAAAAGTGTCTTTGTAGACTTCCTGAAAATCTGTAAGCCCCTTTTTAACCAACATCCTTATAACACTTTCTTTTTCTTTTCAGTGTTTGACTGACTCCTTTATTTATTATTTTCACAGTTTGCCTTGTTTAATATGACTTCATTTTATTTTGAAAAATTTAGGAATAATATTTTGACACTGCTCTGGAAATGGAGATGTTAGTGGCTTCACCTGACTTTGTTATAGTTGTTTATTTTGCATTAGTGTTATTCTCTGGCATATATATATATATTTTTTTCTCTGAGTAATGTACAGTTCAAAACAAGTGCTAACAATGAATGTTGTGTCCTATGTGCTGTTACTGTACTTGTCTGATCTTTTCATAGTTACAAATGTCCAGGGTTTCACTGACAAAACCTTAGCTCAGATGAGTTACAATGCAGATTAACTTCTTCAAATATTATCTGTTTGATGTGTAATAGTTCTCGCTATCGGGAGAACACTGAAAAATGAGATATTTGAAACAGAATTTAAAGAGAACTATCATTACATTAGAATTGTTCTATGGGAAGCTTTTGCCTGTAAGGATATTATGATATTAGTGGTCATTCTGCATGAGCCATGAAGGTGATAACTGATGCTATTATAACTCAGATTTGGAGGTGACATAGCTGTAGGTGATAGTGGGGCAATTGTCAACATTTACTTTCAATAAGATTGATTTGAGAATTACATAGTTAAATTGCTGCTGTTGTGGTGGTTGTTGTCCTGTCAAAATTCCTAAATCCCCTTATTTTCTAGAAAAGTCAGCTGCACCCCTGTTCACCTTTCATACTCTTAAAAACTCTGTAACTTGCTAGCTAGCTTGCTCAGCAGTTCAGGGAAGCAGCTGAGCATGTAGATACGTATCACATCACTAGATGTCCTCCTCCCACAAAATTTCTTCTCCTTCTCAGTTAACAAACTGATAATATTGTCTTTAAAAAAGGACCTAGAATCCTGTAGAATGCTAAAAGATCGCCAGTGCAAACTCATGTAGTCACAAATGACCTGCTCCCGAAAAACAGCCTCAAGGTAGGTCAGAGCTCTGTGGCTATGGAATATGTTTTATTATGCATATATTGGGCCTCTAAGGACTGCAGGGGAGTATTCTGTCATAGCAAGTGTTGCAGTAGCAGGGCTCCTCTGAAGCTATCACCTTCCTGACATAAAAACCCAGTGTACAAAAACATCCGAGATGTTTTCTTGAGAAATATTTTTGCTATCTCAGTGCACTGGTTATATAGTTCTCTTTGTGCACATGTGCAAAAATACTTAAGATAATTCCTTATTCATGGACTGCGCTGACCTGTTTTTTTGTTTTGTTTTTGTTTTTGTTTTTTAATTGCTGAGGAGGTACTGGCAGTTAACAGTTACAGCTTAACGTGAGGTGTGGGCAGGACCAAAGACACTGAAATAAATAGGATAGCTGGTAAAAGAACAAAGTGACTGAGCTGAAGTAAGATTTCCAGAGTGCCTACTAGTCTTCAAGAAAGAGTCTGGGAGAGCAAATGACATACATGCAAAGCCCAGTCTGAAATATTGGGACATGAATTAATAGCTGCACTTATATCCTATTTGCCTTTGCTTTCTAAAGAATCATTGGTCTATTACTGGCCTGCAGGGATGGCTGCCTGTGAAAAGCCTTTTGTGGGTCGATTCAGATTAACAGCAGCTAGGGAGAGGGAATCTTGGTAGCTTCTGCCGTAAGGAGAGTCCTCTGATGACTCCAGGAAAGCACGAAAATATATGCAACTTTGGAAACTACATGATTTTTCTTCGGAGCCCCATATAGTGTCACTTAGAGATCAAGGAAGCATTTCAATCTTTTTTCAATAGGCACGTTACACTTGTGGTTTTTTTTTTTTTTTTTTTTTTTTAATTATCATTAGTATTATTTTTTTATTGTAGTGAAGAGCCATGTAATTATCATTTCAAGATTTCAGTAAACAGTTGTTTTTTCTTGAGATTTCAGTAATAAATGCAAAATTTCATGACAGGAATCTGCTAGGATGTGGTTTTCAGATCATCATGTATAATTTCATTAATTTTCCTATGATACATCTTAGTTCATAACTTTATGTAACTAGTACTTAAACATACTGAGGTTTCTTTTAGGTTGAGACATAAGCAGATTAAACAGCTTTGATAGTATGAATGAATGAAAAGAAAATATAAAAACATCAATTGTGATTCAAAGATTTCAGGAAAAAATTAATTATAATTTATAATTATAATTTAAAGAATTACACAACCTGAAGGTAGATTTTATTCAAAGATCACAGCATTGACCCAAGAATAAATAGAGACAGAGAGTCACATGAACAACCAGAAAATTACCCCTGGAAGGAATGAAAAAGAATAGGAAGAATTCAATGTAAATTTAGGGATGATAGATTAAAAAAAAAATTGAGAATCATGAAGGTTTTAGCAAGACAAATTACATTTTTGGTGATGAGACGTTCGGCTATTGGGGCATAGACTACTTATTAAGAGATGGTCTATTAAGTCAGACCTTAAGTAAAATCTACAAAAATGAGTCTTCTTAACCCAAATATGTTACTAGTTCCTGAATTGTTATTTACCAATATCCTATGAAATGCATTGAATGAAATGTAGATCTTGCAGAGTATGTGAAAATCTCCCCAGTCAATCCAATGAATCTCTTGTGTATGGAATCTCTATTCCATGGCCCACGAGCCATTAGAAGGTCTTACATATCAGCTATTCCAAAACACAGTAATAAATCTGTGTAGACGATCTACACATTCACGGATTTTGTTTTTGAATCACATTTTTTAGTTTTAGTATGCTCTTTATGTTTCAATCTTTTCAATATCTTGCATCTTATCAAGTTCTTCAGTAACAGATTTAGGGCTTCTCATACTGATTTTGTGTCAGCACTGAACATCAGTTTTGGCTGTGCAGCACTAAGCATTACCTTATTTTACTTGGAGCAAGGAATAAAATCTGCAATAGTAAAAAAGCCCAGCAGTGCTGGAATTGAGCACTGAGTACAATGAGGCATGCGTGTAACTTTGTACAGGATTGTGTTATCAGACTGTCAGGTTCCCTACCAGGTTTGAGTATTTTAGCTTCTCCTGTCTCAGCTGTAGTCTTCATCTGCTCCTGTCTTTTCAACCTTCACATGTAATTAATCACACAGCAGCCCTATCTTGTTGTGGTCCCTAATGTCTTTGCTTCTTTCCATACCTGCAAGATTCTTAGATGTTTCTGTAATGTTCTTAATGCTCCCTAACAGGTAAAACAATAACTCGATTTCCATCTGTCTGTTCTTGATGTTTTAGAACAAAGGTTTTTATCAGAATGAAATTGTTTCTAGTACCAAATTGTTCTCCCTATGTTTCAGGTATTTAAAAGTGAATAAAAAACCTCAAACAAAGTAATCAGGAGAATAACACGCTCTTCTGGTGTTTTTTTTGTTTTGTTTTGTTTTTTTTTGTGTGTGTTTGTTTCCAGCCCCCCCCCCCCCCCCCCCCCCCCAATTAGCCATGGGGTCAAACTGTTTTTTTTATGTGGAGAATATTTAAAATAATTGGAACAATATGAATCAACTGCCTGCTCATAGAATTATTTTGGAGACAAAATATATTCTTGCCTTCATCCCACTACATCATTTTAGGATGAACGGCATGTGTCTCAAAAGGCATTGGAAAAAAATGATGACACCGAGTCACGTAGTCTCCCAGTGGCGACTGACTCCTTTTCTACTGGTCTTAGAGAAGTTGGAGGTATCTGCTGGAATCTCTTGAGACAGAGTATAGTGGCTCTGTATCTGCCCATGCTTATGTCATACGTCGAGGCTGCTGCTTTCAGGACTGTCTGAGATCTGTTTTCTTCTTCTTGAACGTAGAGCACCATGGATACAGGAAGATAGGAGTATTTTGAGCTGTTCTCTGAAAGATCCCATTCAGTTCCCTCAGACACTAGGGGTTTTGGTTCTCAAAGCAGGCTGCTCTGCATGTAGGTGAAGTTCAGTTAATACCTGTTTTTGTGGTCAGACATACCTGCTGGTTTGAAATGAAGCTATTTCTGTAAATTGTTTCAGTCATGACTGCAGAAGTTTACTGTCTGTCCTTCTGTGCTGGTGAAGCCCTAGAAATTGCTTTAGTTAGTTTTCAGTTACATTTTCCTTGTCAGCTCAGCTACCTGATCTAAATTCACCAGTTAATTTCCTGGGCTTCTACTTGTTCCTATTTAACAATCACAAAGTAGTTTTACAAAATATCATGTCTGCTGCTGTGAACATCCAATTTACTGAAAATAAGCAACATAGTAACACTGAAAATGACATCACAAAAAAATCCTTATGTTATTGTACAATTTATTTCAGTATTTTTATCCTGTTGAGATATGACAGCATGCTTACAAAGTCAAGATCTCTTTATAAAGAAGCAGAGTATTTTGACTTTAAGGCCTTTAAATGAAAGACTTTATGGAATATAATATTTTTAATTGCAAATATCATTTTCATTTTCTCATAATGTCATAGAATCATGGAATGGTTTGGCTTGGAAGGGACCTTTAAGATACCTAGTTCCACCCCCCTGCTATAGGCAGGGACACCTCCCATTAGACAAGGTTGCTCAAAGCCCCATCCAGCCTGACCTTGAATGCTTCCAGGGAGTGGGCATTCACAGCCTTTCTGGGCAACCTGTTCCAGTGTCTCAGTGCCTGCACAGTAAAGGATTTCTTTCTAATATCTGGTTTAAATCTACCCTCTTCCAGTTTAAAATCAATTCCCCTTGTCCTGTTACTGCATGCCCTTATAAAAAGTTCCTCTCCAGCTTTCCTGTAGGCCCCCTTTCAAATACTGGCAGGACACTATAAGTTCCCCCTGGAGCCTTCTCTTTTCAGGCTGTAGAACTGCAACTTTCTCAACCTGTCTCCATAGGGGGGACGTGCTGCAGCCTTCTGACCCACTCTACTAGCTCCATGTCATTCTTGTGCTGGGGGCCACAGAATTGGACTCAGTACTCCAGATGGTGTCTCATGAGAGCAGAGTAGAGGGGCAGAATCACCTCTCTCAACCTGCTGGTGATGCTTCTTTTGCTGAAATCTGGGATATAGTTGGCATTCGGGGCTGCAAATGCACATTGCTGGCTCATGTTTCTTCAACCAGCACCTCCCAAGTCCTTCTCATGAGGGCTGCTCTCAAGCCATTCTCTGCCCAGCCTGCATTTGTGCTTGGGATTGCCTCAACGCAGGTACAGAAACTTGTTGAACTTGTCCTTGTTGAACTTCATGAGGTTGGCATGGACCCACCTCTCAAGCGTCTCCACATCCCTCTGGATGGCATCCCTTCGCTTTTAGTGTGTCAGCTGCACCACTCAGCTTGGTGTTGTCCGCAAACTTGCTGAGTGTGCACTCGATCCCACTGTCCATGTCACCTACAAAGATATTAAATAGCACTGGTCTCAGCACCAATCCCAGGAATGCCACTTGTCACTGGTCTCCACTTGGACACTGAGCCACTGACAGCAACTCTCTGTGTGTGACCATTCAGCCAATTCCTTATCCAGTGAGTGGTCCATCCATCAAATCCATTTTTCTCCAATTTGGTGATCAGAATGTCATGTGAGACAGTATTAAATACTTTGCACAAGTCTGGGTAGATAACATCACTCTTTCTTTATCCACGAATGCAGTATAAGGCCACCAAGTCTGTAAAGCACAATTTGCTCTCGATGAAGCCATGTTGATAACCACCAAACACCTCATCTTTATTTTCCGTGTACTTTAGTAGGGCCTTTAGGGGAACCTGCTTATCTTGCCAGGCACAGAGGTGAGACTGACTGGTCTATAGTTCCATGGATCTTCTTTACTTCCCTTTCTGAAAGTCAGGGTTATGTTTCCCCTTTTCTAGTCAGTGGGAACTTCATCAGACTGCCATGACCTTTCAAATGATGGATAGTGTCTTGGCAACTTCATCCACCAGTTCCCTTAGAACCCGTGGATAGATCTTGTGGGGTCCCATGGACTTGTGCACCTTCATGTTCTTTAGGTGGTCTCAAACCTGATCTTCACTTACAGTGGGCAGATCTTCCTTCTCCTAGTTCTTACTTTTGCTTTCTGCAACTTGAGCAGTGCAGCTAGAGCCCTTGCTGGTGAAGGCTGAGGTAAAGATGTCACTGAGCACCTCAGCTTTCTCCATATATTTCCTGTTTCAATTCATTGATGCTCTGAGAACTGATTCAGTTGCCTTCATATTTCTTAAGAATTTCTTTACTGTGAGGGTGACAGACGACTGGAATGGGCATACCAGAAAGGTTGTGGAGTCTCCTTCCCTAGAGATATTCAAGACTGCCTTGGACACCTACCTGTGTGACTTGATACAGGGAATCTCCTTTAGCAGGAGAGTTGGACTTGGTAACTCCAGAGATCCCTTCCAACTCCCATGATTCTGTAATTCTGTAAAAAATCTTCCTTCAGTCCATCCCTCCTTCTATTTAGGTATACAAATAAGTCACGTCATAGGACAGTCTTTTTCCCTTACCCAATATAGGACCAATAACATATACTACTCCTAGGACTAAGGCTGGCAAACTTATGCAACAACTTCAGAAAATGTTAACATTTTCATTATAAACACTTGCTCCTGCCCTGATAGTCATGAAATATAAGAAGGGGAAGAAAATACATGCATCTCCTTATGCTTCTGTGTTGTTATTATTCCTTGATAGATTTGACTGTTGCCTTCACTGTTCAACGAAGGCTTATTGTCTCACTTGCCCAAATATCTTAGATGAGTGGAAGTCCAAGAAACGTTGCTTTACAAAGAAATCTGTGACCACTTTAACATAGATTACTGCAAGTATTTGCAGTAAGTCCCTTTTCCATAAAAAGTGTAGTAACATGTGATTAGCTGGATAGCTAATCTAACTTAAATTATATTTTGTATTGCAGTATACAGAATTTATTGCTTAGTCGCTTAGTTTGAAGGTTTCTTTTTTAATCACTTCGTTTTTCTCCATGCCTTTTATGTTGGGTTTTTTTTTTTTTGATGATATATTTCATTTCTCAGCATTTATTTGAAAAATATGGACAAATGATTACTGAGATAAATATGTCTAGCTTTATGAATAAATTTGCAATATGAAAATGTTTCTCAATTTAGTAATAAAATTGTTGTTATAAACAATGTCATCGACTAACGAATGGGGCAAGTTTCTAGGAGTTGTAGCAAATTCCTAATTGGCCAAAGACTTTAACTTAGTTTGAAGTCTTTCTAAAGGATGTTCTCCTTTAGTAACAAGTAATTTTGCTAGTGAAGGAATTGCTGGGTTAAATTTTATTTCTTTGTTACCTAGGGAGTCCAAGGGAATGAGCACAATTCCAGTCTTCAGAACGATAATGAGCCTTTTCTTCTTAAGAAAATCAATTGCACTTCTGCAACCTTTTTCATAATGAAATAAAAGATTTTTTCTTCCATGGATGGAACAGATGGCAACTGAGCAGAATAATGACAATTACAGCCCCCTACCTCCCCTCCCTTTTTCTTTTAAATGGTGTCTGCCACTTGTATCTTCTACAGGTACAATCAAATAGAAAGGGGGATTGCTGGAGAAAAATCAAAATATATTGAAAACATTCTTCCAATCCATGACAGAAATCAATTACTCTAATGCTGTCTTTCCCCTGAAATCATGAAGAACTTGCTCTTGCGAGCAGTTCTCATCATAGTTTTTCTTTAAGTGGTAGCAGAGATCTGAAAAAGTAACAATAAGTTTTGCTACTGTAGAAAAAGTCTTGTTCTTTTGTCTTGGTATGCAGAGATCTGTTCCAAATCACACTGTAATTTCACAGCTTTACTCTCTAAAATATTATCTGCTGAAACTGCTCATGAGACAAAATTTTAGCAATATTGCTGCTAAATGATGACATACATTAGAACACAAAAAGACTCTTTGAACATATATACTAAAATCAATTTTTGTAGTGCTTTTGATAGCGAAGAATAACAAATAGTGCTATGAAAACTCCTTGATATTTACCAAGGTGTTCTCCTTTGCTAGCTGCCTGATCTGGTTGTGCAGGGGGTGGCTAGAGGAGGGCAGAACGTGGTGTGAGTGCTGGCACTTGGGAGTTCTGCTGAAAGGGAGCAACACCTCACTCTGATCTATGGTCTAGTTCAGCTTGAGTTTATGAAGCAAAGGGTACACATCATTCCACCATCCCACAAAAACTGATCCACCAAAACCAGGCGTTAGCAGAGCAGTTTATGCTATTCCTTTGAGCAGCTTGTGTGTCACACTTGCAACCCGCTCATCCGCTCTTCTGGTACAGTTGGAGCTGCAAAGGTGTTAAATCTTCTGTAGAAGGTTTCATGCTGTGCCCACTAATGAGGGAGTTATTGGTGCCTCTCATAATATTAGCTGTAGTTCAGTTTCACCATAATTGAAAGGGTGTAGTGCCTTTCAGATGATGAACAGATTAAGTCTGTATAATGTATATTTTACTGTAGAAATAAAATCAGTAGCCCTTTGGGCAAGCAGGGTGTTAGCCCTTACAGCAGCATTAACCTGCAGGTGAGCTCAAAAATGCCAACCCTTCTGGACACAAAGTTTCTTTATTTTTTATGGATGTCTTTTTTTTTTTTTTTTTTTTTTTTTTTTTTTTTTTTTTGGGTTGGTGGTGATAAGTTACTGATAAGTTGCTGATAAGTTACAAATGTATTAATGTACCAGTAGTCAGTGTGCCTGACAGCCAAGAGGGCAAACTGCATTGTGGGGTGCATTAAACGCAGAACAGCCAGCTGGTCATAATGGGAGATTGTCTGTGTTTAGCAATGGTATGGCTTCAGATTGAATATTCTGTGTGTTCCTGGGCTCCACAATATAAAAAGAGTGTTAAGGTCCTTGAAAGCATCCAGAGGAGGTACCAGAAGTGGTAATAGGGCTGGCAGGCATCTTTTGTGAAGAGAGACTGAACACTTGGGTTGTGCAGTCTGGAGAAAAGGAGGCTGAGGCAACCTCATTGCTCTCTGCTGCTCCCTGAGGTGGAGGAGCAGAGGGAGGTGCGGTGCTCTGCTCCTGGTCACTGATGGCAGAAAGGGGACGGCACAGAGCTGCCAGGGGAGGGTCAGGTTGAACACTGGGGAACATTTCTGTGCCATAAGAATGGTCAGATTCTGGGAGAGGATTCGTACAGAGGTAAAGTCTTGTGCCTGTCAGCATTCAAGTGACATTTGAACAAATGTCCAAGCAGTAGGACTTTGAAGGTCTAATCCAACCGAAATATTCTAATTCCAATAAAACCTTGTCACTATTGTTTCTAAGTACTTATGGGTTAAATCAATGACAGTGTTGCTCAGGTTGGTTTTCAATTTCTCTTCTGAAAATTCAGACATTTATGATTGCCTTACACTCTATTTGATGGACTGACACAGTCCTGTGATGTTACAGCTCTGCATCATCAAGGCTGGTGTATACACAGATTGGTTGCTTGGAAAAGTTAAAATTAAGGGTTTACAGTTGGCTGAAAGTTGATTATGGGTTTTGAGATTTCCAGCTCGAGATGTGTGACAGCTAAGTGACATTCAGTTATTCACATCACTTTTAGGAACAGAGGAGATGCGATCCTTTAATTAAATTAAAAACATGTTTCTCACAAAGCTGTTTCATCTGTTCATATGGATCATGCCTATTCATTCTGTACATCTGTAGTTTTTCAGTGGTGGCACTTTTTAAAGGGCATTGTGCCAACTGGGTAGCACATATAGCAATATCTAAAGCTGCTGTACATTACTGTTCCAAATGGTACTCCTCAGTTACCAGCCAGAATGTAACCATTTCTTTTTGGGTTTTCAAGTGTTTGCTGGACTTCAGATCTGTACAAAATGAAATATAAAGTCCAAACTTTCATCGTGTTCCAGCAGCTTTCAGGCAACGGTTCTCTGTATGCATTCATGTTTGATGTATTCTAACTGTAACAATGATGTGTAGCAGGTTTTTCCTAAGTAGTACTTCTTTTTTTTCTTTCTTTTTTTTTTTTCTTTTTTTTCTTTTTTTTTTTCCTAATAAAAGTTAAGTGTTCTTCTAGCAGTTTTAGGAGAATAAATCCTCTCTCATTCCCCATTGTGTTTTTAGGTATTTTCCCCACTTCTCTTCCATTTTCTTACACGTATTCAAATACCTCCAAATTATGTTTTTACTTGAGATCCACAATAAATAAATGTCTACTAAGTTAGAATTGCATCGCAAGCTCAACTTTTTCAGGAGAGTCTGAGAATAGAGGGGCAAATAATCACAACAGCAGTGTCCTTGCAGCATCACAACACTCTGTAGCAATTTAATTGTCAGTTCTTCTACAGCTGGAAGTAATCATTCTTTTATATAGTCAATGAATGTTTTTACCTTTAAACATTATGACGAAGTTAACAAACAGAATTATGAAGAGCAATTAGTTAAGCATGAAGAATTATGTAAATATGAAGCTCGTGGATCATTTGGCAAAGAGAAATGAAGGAAAGTGGTTGACTTTTTTCAGACATTTGAGGTATCTGTGATTGCTATGTCGCTTGTTAAGTGTCACAGTTCATTCACTGCACATATAAATAAATATCTTTATACTTTTTTTTGTTAGAAACAACCTTTCCAAAAAAACAATTTGAATGGAGAAAAAAGTTTCTTATCTCAATGTTTCTGCTTAGGCAATAATGATAAAAATTAGATCTACTAGGAAAACGCTTTTTAACCTTTATTCTTAGCATAAATCAAGAGGCTCATTTTTCACAGTCTCTTTCTATAGAATTCAATTAAAGGTCAGATTTGTAATGGGGGATTCTAATTATTAATGTATTGCCTATTTTGAATTATTAATAAGTTGACATATTTGCATAATGGGTAAAGAAAATGCCTAAGAACAACTTCTTAAGTATATGAAAATCCTTCAAAAATATTTAATCAAAGTCTTTTTCTGTGTCCTGGAGGTAATCTGACTTTTTATCACTATGTCAATACTTAGAAAATCAATTCAAAATATTTTACAGTTAAAAATTAGTGCAGTTATATATCACTAAGGGGAATTAATCTTGTTTTGAGTGGGTATACCAGTCATAAAGTTGGTAGCTTCAGATTGGTCACACCTTCTGTGAAAGGAAGATGCCATGACATACTGGATTGATTATTTTGGTTTATTTTGGTAGTAGTTTAAAAATAGTAGGATTTGTAGAGAAATAAAATACACATTTGTCTATTGTTTTACCATATGTTGTATTTAAATTTTATTGTATTTAATGTATAGCAGTAGCCCACATATATTTTATAAGTCTAAAAATAGTTGTATTTGCCACATACAAAAAGAACAGAAAGGTAAACAGAAAATAAATAAGCTAAATTTCTGAGAAGTGAGTGCAGGATTACCTACATTTTAAACTCATTTAACAAAAAGAAGTTCCAGCACATAGTGACTTGCATGTGGAAAAGACAGTAAATCAAAATGATGCTGATGAAGTGAACATCCAGAATGTCATTTGCATTCCATGCAAATGTGTAAGTGGAAAGCGTGACATTCTGCTGGATGTTTTCTTGAATAACTGCAAGTTTCTGATCTCCAAGTTTCATTTCAAAATCAGAATTTTCTTCTGACTCTGTGTCTCCACTGTAGTCATGTAATGATTGCGAACAGGCAAATGGTCTTTACCAGCTTTTCCACGGAGACTAGTGTTTTATCATGACAATTTTTTCATAAGTGATTTCAGAGTACTAAAACAGTGATGGACTTCATTTGACTAAGGCCAGGGATAGGAATCACATAGCTATGCAGTTATAAGACTATTTTAATTGAAAGTTATTTCCGTTAATCATTTTTTGATGTGAGAAGTGTTTACTATGTTCTCTCATCACAAGCTTCCTGCAAGTATCAAGTTCCACCAGCATTTCAAAAATTGATGCTTGTTTAAAATGGTCACATGTAACAGAGCCTGTTCTCACACTGAAAATTACACAAGGGATCATGCAGAGTGAAGGGATGTAACTGACTACATACTTTTCTTCACTGGCTTGTGAGATGAAAAGCTGCTGTGCACTGATCAGTCTCTCTTTGATTTTTGCTTTATGATTCAACTTACTACAGTAAATTGTAGAATTATATGAGGGCTGCTCCAACTGTAACACCTCCTACTTTGTCATGTTGGACTACAGCATCAGAGGTGGATGTTGGTAGTACAACAGTAAAGGCTGAATCATTCCACCAACATTCCATTACATTTTGTTGCCATGTGACAAATGGCAGCAGAGGGGCAGAGTGGCAAAATGGTGTCTGACATGGAAGTGCAAATGAAGAAATGGTGTGTCACTGAATTTTTCCATGTGGAAAAGATTGCAGCCATTGACCTTGCTGAACATTTATGGAGACCAAACAGTGAATGTGAGCACAGTGAAGCAGTGGATAGTGTGTTTCAGTAGTAGCAGTGGTGACAGTGAGTCACTTTTGCTGGTGCAGACTTTTATGAGGCAGGCTCTTGTTCATGGTGGGCAAAAATGCATAGCTAATAGCAGTGACTATGTTGAAAAATAGTGTTATTTGCTGAGAATGTGTTCTATCAAATAGTGCTCTTTGTATCATATATCATTTATATGGAAACAAATAGGAGGTACTTCTTTCAGAGTAACCTACATATTTATGATTGTACGTATGGCAAAATTTGCCTCTCCACTTTGCATTAAGAGTTTTTTGTAAAAGAATAATGCTGCGGAAAACAAAAACATGAATTTATGATTGAACTTGTTCTGGGTGGAGGCTTTTCTATATTTACACAACTGAAATATTAGTAGATGTCAGAGGTATAGACAAAAATATTTGAATACAGTAGGCATGTTTTGCAGAATCAAAGACAGTTTGCAAGATCAAAGTACTTCCCATGCAGGTTTTTTTCTTATTTCAAACTAACAGAAATGCAAAATCTCTTACTTTTTACCCATATCTGTTATCCTTCCATTCTAACCATTAGCCTCTGGCTTGAAGCCACTGGGAAGATCCTGTTTTGCGGTTACTGCTACCACAAACCACATTCTCACTAAATGCCAAAGTCTATCTGTAGGTCAAGGTCAGGCCAGGGAAATGACTGGGAAAGAAGGTAACTGTCATGGAGCAGTTGAGTACTCATTTGTATTACATTGTCAAAGAAATCAAGTTGAACAAAGGAACTAAAAAACCCTCTATAAACTGTAATGGTCATGTATAATGAAGGACTTTCACTTCTAATCAAGTGGACTTTCTGTTAATGCTTAATAATTGGTAAACTTGTAATCCTGTCTTCTGTCCATTCATTGGCAGGTATCTTACAGAGCAAAATCAGTCTGATCAAATAGTACCTTTTGTGCTTGACTTTGAGTAAGTAGAAGACATTTCACAATTTTATAGATGGCATAAAGCCATTCAGTTTTCACTTCTGATGGGATCAAGACAGGATGTAATTGTTCCTTGGCATGGTATTTAGGTATAAAGGAGGACCATTGCAGATAACGAAGGGATCAAGGAACTCAATGACACTGAGTTCATACATGGCTTGCTAGTATACTTCTTCCAGATATTAGTAATGCTACCCACTGTCTCCTTCCTAAGGAGAATCTTTCTAATCCTTCTATCCTTTACCAGTAGTTTGTTTCTTATGTTGTTATCTGAGTGTATTTTAATGATATCTTAAGTAATGTGATTTTTTTTTTTTTACAAATGATTCAGTCACAGGCTAAGGCAGGATCAGAATTGTGCAGTTAATAAAAGCTTTGGCTGATGCAAATTCTGGTGACTGGAATGGTTCTATGCCAATTTGTGCTGCATGAAACTATGGGAAAGAAAGCAATATGATATTTTCAATTACATTTGTCTGTTGAAAATAGAGAATTCTACTTCAATTTCACCTAGGAATCATGGAAATCACTTTAGGATGATTCAACAGAGACATTCTTTGTAGCACTCTGCCAAATCTTGTTTCATGCGGTTTATTTGGTTAGCTTCAAAAAGATTATTTCACAGATCTTAGTAATATGTAACTTTTAAAATTGATACTTAGCAATTTTTTATACTCAGCAGGCAATACAAAGTGATTTAAACTTCCTGGGTTTAATTACATCTTGTGTTCCAAATGAAGTTGTCTTACCCTGCCTTTGTTTTGTCCTTCCCACAAAGTCTCCTTATAGAATGTATAAGTCTCGATCTGCTTGGTAGTTTCCCTAAATTTGTCTGAACTCCTGGCAACTTGCTTGATTCCTCTGGTTACCCAAGTTCCCAAACCAATAAAAGAAAACAAAAACAACAACAAAAAATGATACTGATGTTTGAAGTAGGCTTCTGCAAAAGAAGCTACTTCAACTCTCCTAAAATTTTAAATATAACATGGAGGAATTACTATAATAGAAGATATAGTTGCAGAACAAATGCAGAAAAACACGTGGAAGGAGTAAGAGAAAATAATATAATTAAGTATGAGAAGATATTCTTCACTGTGTTTAATAAGCCAAACAAAACATCCCCGAGAGCTAGGTAAATGGCTTCTTGTCATAGAGCCCGTACTGCTGGCTCAGTGTTGCTTTTGCCTGGGGTCTCAGGAATGGAAAGAAAATTTGGTGATTAGCTGTAAACACAAAAGCTCATTACCTTGGCTCATATTACCAGAACACTGAGACTTGGTACCAAGTTTCACAAAGTAATGATTAACCCAAATTGAGACACTCACACACACACACACACAAAAGATCTGTGCACAAATGTGTATTTTTTATATGATAGTCATGAAAAAAAAAACATAACTAAAGGTAGGGGCTGAATGATAAAAATAACTTATCTGTGCTAGAATTAAAATGAGAAAACATGAGAAATATTTGAGCTATATCTGAATGAGTGCATAGATGCAGCTAAAATTGCAGTGATCTAAAATCTCCAATGAGCTGGGACCTCTGCTCTTTTTGTGATTATTTACGACAACTTTTGTTGCTGTCTTCTAACACCGGAGGAAAATAAAGGTAGGGAAAAGTAAAACTTGATATCTCTGGAAAGGAAAATGATAATGGTATTACCTCCTGGTGGAACATTTGCCACCTTATTATACTTGCATGGTAAACATATTCCTTTGCAAGAAGTATCTTCCACTGAAGAGTATTCACTTTAGAGAAACGATAACGATCTCAAAAAAGCTAGTCAGTGACAAATGTACTCTAAAATCCCTCAGCACTGAGCTGCTGCAGTTTCATTTACACCTCCTGCCCATCAATAGTGAATGCACTTGCGTTAATCACCACCCCTACCTTCCTCCCCAAAAAGGACTGCTGCTATTCCATAATTGCCATTGAGAATGAAGGTCACATTTATTAAATTTTTGTTTTATTTCTACTTTTCTTTTTGTTAACTCAGACCTTATTTGATTAGAAAGAACTTTGGCAGGCAGAGACAAACAGAAATACTTCCAGGTAGCATCTTTCCGTAACAGTGTCTTGTCCTATAAATGCCTGTGGAACCACAAGAAACTTAAGCTGGTAGAGTAGTACTCATAGAGTTGCTATCAGTAAATGACTTGTTGAAAATTTAATTGTCTGAATGCATGATGTGGTTTACGAGGACAACGTAGTCTAAAGCAATCTCCCTTCCTTATGCTATTTCTTCCGGAACGCAACACTTGCAGCTGTGGGTCTTTGTTCTGAATGCTGCTGAGTCTGACCTTCTGGAGGAGGGGAGCTGGTGGCATCATGAGGACAGAAGACCTTGACAGCAGAGAGAAGTACAAAAATTGTGGAAATATTGGCAGGTACATTAAGTTTGTAAGAGTAAAAAGAAACATACTTGTAGTTGAAAGCACGAATAACAAACAGCGTTCCTTCAAGTGTAAAAAATAGATGTTGATAATATCAGAAATTCAAATTAATATTTCTATAAAGCTTCCATACAAAGTACAGATGTTGCAGATAAGGACCTATATCAATAAGCATGAGAAAAAAAAGTAAAACAGTAGTAATCCCAAACCCTGTAGCATGAGTAATCTTTCATGTGCTAATACAAAAAAATGACTTGAAGTATTTGCTTACTGTGCTGGTTACTTTTTCTCTAGTAGGCATACGAGTTGCAAGTGACAGACTTCCTCTCAAGCTTTAAGGTACCTCACCCCCAACCCTCTATTTTCCTTTATTTTTATTTTATTGTGTTTTATTATTACATTGGAGCCTGAAGAAGAGAGAATTCTTGAGATTCTGCAGAAAGCCTCCTCTCCTCTCCTCTCCTCTCCTCTCCTCTCCTCTCCTCTCCTCTCCTCTCCTCTCCTCTCCTCTCCTCTCCTCTCCTCTCCTCTCCTCTCCTCTCCTCTCCTCTCCTCTCCTCTCCTCTCCTCTCCTCTCCTCTCCTCTCCTCTCCTCTCCTCTCCTCTCCTCTCCTCTCCTCTCCTCTCCTCTCCTCTCCTCTCCTCTCCTCTCCTCTC